>OY744524.1:142048030-142100530 GCA_963556195.1 Sepiola atlantica | reverse complement strand
AATATTTAGATATCTAATTTTGTCCTTATATCAGAGCTATTTAACTGACTGCTTGCCTCTTTTACTCTCCTTACTTTTCATTTATGTTACTTTTTTTTAACTTAGTTAAGGCAAGTTGACACTGTAGACGTAAAGGGGCTACTGAAAAATTAAAGTGACATTTTGAGGAGGGCATCCTAAATTGGAAGCTATGCAGAGAGATGTTTGTTCACATTAGTTTTATATTTCTTCATTTCGGTATAGTCAGGAAAGAAGCTATTGGAGTAGAAAAATATCCGGCATCTTGGCATCAACACAGGGAATGGATAAGATTTAGCTGATTGTCAGGTTGGTCGAGTGTATTTACGTTTAAATGGCACCAGAGCAGCATGTTCATCGGAGCACATTCAATTGAAGTACTTGTAAAACAAGCACAAGGATGCAACATTGCGGCTGGATCTAAGTGGATAGTTAGGAACCTATTAGATTAATGACTCTTTTTGGACCTTGTTTAAAAGGGACAGACAAGTGGATGGTGCACTAGTCCAGATGTGACAATAATATTCCATTCATAAGCGGAGAGTGGCTTTTAAGAGATACACTAATTTGTAATCAAAATTAAATAACATTTTGTTATGTTGAAAAGATCTTTCGGTAAATCTATACGAAATATTAATGTTGCTTGTTTTGATTCAATTTTATTGTACGGTGATGTCCATTTCAGTTGTAATTAGTATGTTAAAATGTATGTACACTATAAAAACAACTTACTATCTTGTACGTGTATATATGTATTTTTATAAAAGTTGCGTACAAAAAATATATACATGTTAATGTAGACCCATACATACAGATATAGTGTGACAATTTTGTATATTTCTCTATCTTCTTTATCACGAAATAGCAATAAAATGTACACAATGGTCGCATTTCAAAGTGTGTTATATTAAATCATTACCAAACGGAGCGTCTGAGGATTTATATTCAGATTCAAGCCTTAGCACATAGTCGAATGAAAGTGGATATTTTTCACCTATAATCATATTGTAAAATAAAGCAGACTCTTTTAATGTGTCATTATTCAATAAAATATCGGATAATATGATGTCATAAAATCAGACAATTTTTAACGTCGCATCACATGTTGCAATGAAATACGATTATGTTAAAAGCTGAATAGTATCTTGTAATAAAATAAAACCATTGTGAAAGCCTAATGAAATCGTGCAATAAAATAATTCCTTTTTGCAGACGTGTCACAGTGTGAAATAAATGAATATAATAGTTAAAGTCTGAACCGAACACCGCCATAAAATATAATAATGGATCGAGGAAAAAAGTTTTTTCCTGTGAAAATAATGATTGATCATGCAAGAATTTATTTAAACCCAAAAACTCTACTTTAAATTAATGTGAGTATTGTCCACAAACTTGTGCCAACGATCAGCAAGATTTTGGATTAGGTTTAAGTACCCACCTTTTTAGATTGAATACATTTTTCCTGACGGGATTTTTCAATTTCATACAAAATCTTAAATCGGTGATCCTTCATGTAAAGCTGCCTACCACTTATAAGACAAGCCACAGATTCTAGAATTAAACGATGCATTCATGCATTGCGCCATATGACTACAGTCTATTCTGATGTTTAGGAATGTATGCCGAATTAGTTATTAGATGAAGTTGAGGAGGAATGTCAAGGATGAATGATTAGTCTAAATCCAAAAGCTTGCAGTTAGTTGGTAGAATGTCTTTACATTGTCCTATTTATTTATTATTTTTGGAATAATTGTTCATTTAGATAAATTCTTGCAAAAAAAATCATAATTTTAACACTATGCACTACATTTTTTATGTTTTTTTCATATTCTAATGCTAAATAAAATTTTGAAATTAAATTGAAGTCATTTACTTCTGAAACCAAATAACATTATACAATATAATATAATTTTGAAACCCGAAACCTATCTCTGAAGCATATGTAATGTTTGATTGTCAAATAGCTTCTAAATCCGTAGTACTTCATCAGTATTTAACAGAATAGCTTAGGAGTAACGTGTTTGTAGATATACACTGCTTTATGGCTATTATCTGTTAGATTCTATATCAATTATGTATCCATTGAAAGTTTTTTTATTATTCATTTTAGTGGTAATTAAAAAATTTAAAGTAGGTATATACTTATAACCTCGGAAAAGTTATGATATGATACAAGGCCATTTTATTGTGACAATGTGAGATGCTAAATATATTACCTTGGTCCTTCAAACATTTTTCTCACAAATGAGAGAATACTCGGTGAGACAATACCATTCCTATGTCCCTTTTATACATTGGGAAGAATTCTGTTTACGCTGCCACTATCACAAATTTGTGATGAACAAATCTGTGACGAACAACGACATATGTAAGAAGAGTTTTGTTCTTTGAATTATTATACATTCAACCTGGCAATGTACCCGTTCTCTTGCATTAAAGTTTGTTCGATTCAAGGGACATATTTACAATTTTCGAAAAAAAAATGTTCTTCGATAACCATTAACATTTGTGTAAATTATGATCGAATTCCACCAGAATTCGAATTGTTTTGCGATGACAAATAGTCTTTATAGAACAAACACGACCGAATCCTGCCAATAAGTGAAATGAATGTTTTACAGCTTCAGGAAATAAAATCTTGCAAATGGTTCCATCAACGGTTTGTCCGCCGTTCCGTTCAGTTTCTTTTCTGACAAAAAGTATAACTCGATAAAACTAGAAAAATATACAGGAAGTTTCATTTGAAAATATGAGAAGCACACGCGATAAGAAAGCGTTAATATTACGAGTAACAATAACCAATTCTAGATATCATCTCCGTCAAAATGTACCTAAGGATTTCAAAATGTTTATGTTTTCTGTTTTGTTTCGCTTCGTATATGGTTCCTACTATTCGCTTTTGTTTTTTGCTTTTGTTTATTAATGTGTGTAAACCTTTTATTTTATATAAATATATTCATAGTCCGAATAAGACTATGTATAACATATTGCACTCAAGCATTAACCTCAGTTTGTAGAAATGGAATATAATATCACGATTAGACGGCATACTAAGAATGGTAAAAATAACTAATAAAACGAATAAAAGAATAGACAAAATATTGCAAATGTTAGGATTAACTACTTTACTATACAAACGAATAGCAGTTTAATTAATAAACCTTTAAAAATAGTTAATGCCATTTCTAATTATGCTTACTACTTTTTTATTATTTGACTTTCATACAAAAGATTATTGTTAAGGCAACTTTCAGGAACCTAGATCCATTAAACAATTATTTTGTGCTAATAAAGTAATATTATCTTGAGAACAATTTGTCAGGGTTAATTATGAACATTAAGAGCGAGACCACATGTTCAGATACATTAGATGAATTCGGAAATAATGGTAAAATTATGTTGACATTTTTGAAACGATGGGTTGCTTTATTACACAGATTGTTATCTATGTATTGATGTTGCATAAATAGCATACATTGTTGTGCAGAAATAATCTTAATCGTTGAAGTAAGAAATCTACAAAAAATAAGAATGCCCCCAAAATAATAACAAATAAGAAATTAAAAAAAACAACTATTAAATAATATCTGATAATAAAAATGTCTACAAAATAAAGTTCGTTTTAGTTGGTTATTGTCTTTTTCTTTCCTTTTCTTTTGTTTTACTTTTATTTTCATCTTTTTATTGTAAACAGTATGCGATTGAAAAGAAGAGTGTTGCAATAAACTATTGGCATGTGTAGAATGCAGCAGCATGTTCCATCAAAATTTGACTTTCATCTTTTGCGAGGGAATATGTCATGCACATTAAACAGAGTAAAAAATCGATAAAAACAATAAAGCAAACGAATATTTCTTAGCTTCATGAAGGAAAGACATATTTCTGATTTTGTTATTGGAGTGAAATGACCTGCAATTGCAAACAATAAAAACAGACAAGAAAATAAACCTACTTCTCGATTTGAAAACGCACATTCTCATAGGTAATCAAATTTACCAAGATAGCGAAGCTATACTATTTTCAGAAATATAGATATCTACCATAATTTTTTTTTTTTAGTTCTTTTGTTACAGACCGATATTATTTCTTGGTCATAACATTTACAATCCTAACAACACAGACGAATAACAATAAAATTAGGTTAAAAGAACTCATATCTTTGTGTGCATCTTCTACTTCAAGATACCACTACATTTTTTTAAATATATATGGAATGTTTATAAATATATATATATATATATATATATATATATATATATATATATTAGATTGCTATCCACGGACACGTGTTTTGCCGTCATTTGCATGGCTGCCTAGAATGTAACATCTCATGTAACATCTCAATATTATAAACACTCTTTTTAGTTGTGAATTACTAGCCGTTAATATAATTAAAAAACCTCAAGAGTAAAGACATGTATTTAAAAACAGCAAGACTAACAACGCTCGAAGATGATTTTACGAATAAAATCGAAAGTACTCGTGAAAAAGAAAAGAAAAAGGAACAAGAAACCCACGAAACTTACATACAGTAATTTGACCGAAACACTAAATGGACCATTCGGAAAATTGAAAAATTAAAATAAGTCTTACTAAGCAAAAACACTCCGTATTATTTAATGATGTTTGCCTAAATGAAAATATGGTGCCTAAATACACACAATATATATATATATATATATATATATATATATATATATGTATTTTATATGTAAGGTGCCTCTAGATATTTTGTGTAAATCATAAAACATAAAGTATTTTTATTATTTTTTTTTATTTTTTCTGATAACTGTTTATATATATTCTATATAAGCTGCTTAACTTACATACAAATTGATAAAGTAGTGTTATTGTCGGGCTTTAAAAAATGTCATGTGATTGATAAAATAAACAAATTTCACCGTCAATAATTGGTTTTGTCTAGTAAATTCAACTGATTGTAGATTTTAAAAGAATGAATAATAAACTTCACAATGTCATACAATAAGAACATAACAACATTTAGATTGAAAAAATAACCAAAGACTCACAAACAGAAGTGAAAATGAAAGTGTTGCATCATTTACTTCAGCGGTCGCTTATCGAAAGTTGCTGTTTAATATAGATAGTCTCAAAGCAGAATTGCTCCACAATGGAAATAAGTACCCATCTTAGTGTCTTGCACACTCCGTACAGAAGAAAAAAAAACTATGATAATGTCAAACAACTTATTGACAAAATAGATCATGATGAATTCAAGTGGGATGTGTGTGGTGATTTCAAAATGCTTGCCTTCATGCTTGGCTTGCAAGGGGTATACACAAATTACTCATGTTTCCTATGCTTATGAGACAGTGAAGCTGATAATGATCATTACAATAAAGTTCATTGGCTCTCCCGAGTGTAACTGCAGTCAGGAATGTAAAATGTTCTGACAACCGCTAGTAGATTCTAACAAAGTCTTATTACCCCCACTTCATATTAAACTAAGATTGGTAAAACAGTTTGTGAAGGCCTTAGAGTTTGGAGGAGAAGCTTTTCAAGAAATTCGTCTCATGTTTCCAAAGCTATCAGAGGCTAAGATGACCAAAAGTTGTAGAAAAGATTGGTTTTCATTTCGTCATGTAGTTCGTGGATAAATCACAACGATCCTAATTACAAACAACTGGTATCAAAGATTATTGAAAACTTCAGGAAATAGGGTTGTCCTATGTCCTTAAAGGTTCATTTTTTGCATTCTCATCTAGATTTATTCCCGAAAACTTGGGTGATGTCAGTGAAGAACATTGTCAGAGATTTCATCAGGACATCACAACAATGGAAAGAAGATATCAAGGACGATGGGATATTGCTATGATGGGAAATTATATATGGTCTGTTGTCAGAAAAGATGAAAGCGTGCACTTTAAAAAATATCGATAGTCAAAGCACTTCTAATCTTAAGAAAAGAGTTATCAAAGCATTTACATTGCAAAGTTGTATGATTTGTTTTGTTCTTACTAAAATTGGATTTACTAAATACCATTATATATGAAATAGTACTAAATGCTGTGTAATTATCTTTACAACATACTGCTGTAGAGAAAGGTTGTGTTTAAAACGCGAAAATATTAAATTAAGAAAAAAGAAAAAAACTATCGATGTTATGCCAAAACGAATGTGATTTTTGAATTCAGTAGCAAAACATACATATAAAAACATTAACAAAATACAACTAAACAAAACGTGTTACATTGTGTAATATTTAATGGATAGAAGCGCTAGCGGACCGAAATATGAATGAACAACTGCTATGTCGATTTATATTGATTTGTTCTTGGATAGGTCTCTATTTGTTTGACTCTTGAATTGAGCTTGAGACTTCTTTTTTCTGACGTACGTTTCCGGTTGTCACGGTGGCTAAGTGGTTACCGACGCTGATCTGAATCCAGTTCGTTCTACAGAAACATTTCATCAATTTGCTCGTTTGAAATTTGAAGCGAACACCTTCCTTAACTAAGTTTACAAAGTATATTGAATTTATGTCTGAAATGTGGAATTAAGGGTTATTTCGTACAGTTAAAACCACATTAATAGTAAAACATATTACATTAACATATGTCGTATATTAAAGAGATAAATCTCAATAGATATAAGGCAAAAACTTGCGTGCATGTATGTTTCGCTAAAACTTGAGAAATAATAACAAACATCCACAGAGAAGGTATTATTGTAACCAGCATAACCCCGGCCAAATAATATCAAAACATTAAAAAAACAGATTCATTTTGAGGGGCCCAAATGACCATTTCTTTCGTTTAATGTCATCACAATTTGTAATGTTATCTTGCGCGCAGACGTCAGATTGAAAGATACATGACATCATGATGATAGGTTTTAGTAATGGTTTTACGCCATCATCACATTATTATTGATGTTATGATGTTTCTTTTTACACTATTGAGGGGGAATCAGAAAGAGTGATATTAATTGACTTCTTGAAGTCTCATTCATGTTATATGTATAGACGTTTCAAATGCATGTATGTACTAATTTGTAGTAATTTGTAAAAAACTGTGGGTCATTTTCTAAAATGCGGGGATGGGGAAATTAAGAATAAATAAACAACAATGCTGGGGAAATACCGGTACTGTCCCTAATTCTGTCGGTATGTTTCGAGTTCTACGAAGAAGCTTTACCTTGATACTCGTGACATTATTACAACTAATCCGAAAATGACATCATAGGTAAGTGTGGCGGGGGGGGGGTGAAGAAACAAGTACTTGTGTGATTTTAATAAACTAACCACCTCTGGAATGGAGAATGCACAGGCCTGGGAGCGTGCACCGCTAAGGACTGGAATCCGTCAGCATTCCCCTGAAGATGCGACTCAGACGATTTTCAATAAACAAACCACCATTATTTTTCTTCTTCTTCTTTATCTTCTTTTTTCTTCACTTTTATTCTTAGACGATACCCGCAACTACCTGCTAATATCTGCTAAAATGAGCCACTTTCCGCCAATGTACGCCACTGCCCGCCATGTAAAGAAATCGCTAACTCATTATTCAAAAATGGAAATGAGTCAGCATTTTAATAATATTACATTTTGTAGAAGATGCCCACCAGTACATGCTAATATCCGCCACTATCCGTCACTTTCCGCCAATGACCGCAACTTTTAATATAAGTTCTATTATATAATAAGGGCGCTACATAAATGAACTTGCGTTATGAGTTATTACATATGTCAGGGACGCTACATAAATGAACGTAATTTTGGTTCATGGGCACAAACGAACAATATTGGTCCTTTGATACGACAGAGACGCATTAATATAAGTTATTTTATATAATAAGGGCGCTAGATGAATAAACATGCGTTATGTGTTCTTTTATATGACAGGGGCGCTACATAAATTAACAGAAGTTTGGTCCAGGGGCACAGATGAACCATATGGGTTATTTGATACGACAGACGCATTAACCTGAGTCTTTTTTTTATATATAATAGGTTTTATATGACAAGGGCGCTACATAAATGAACATGCTTTATGGGTTATTTCATATGACAGGGGCGCTATATAAATGAACATGATTTTGATTCAGGGACATAAATGAACTAAATAGATTTTTTGATACACTAAGGGCGCATTAGTAAATGAATGTTTTGTTTTAGGAGCACGAACTAAGCATAACAGATGTTTGTGTTTTATATAACAGGGACGTTACATAAATGAACACATTACTAGACCGAAAATGAGTCCGTGGTTTTATTTCAAACTCCTTCAGTCAAAAAACAATATATACGATATCCGTACATTATTTGAGGACATATTCTACATTTGTTTAATGGTAAAATAGAAGATACGCCCTTGGTAATAGCCGCCTTATCTGACATCAGAAATTGCAAACCGGTGTTAATGAAAAGAAAATGTTTACATTATATCTTAGGCCGGATGTTATTTTCGCAAATAATTTATTTCCACTAATTTTTAAACAGATTATAAATAGTAAAATAGAAGCTATCCACTTTGGCATGGCCGTCTTATCTGACATCATAAATTGTAAACCAGTATTACCCCCCAAAAACATTCTACATTATATTTAAACCTGTATGTTTTTTTCCGCAAATAATAATTTATTTAAACTAATGTGTTTAATGGTAAAATAGAAAGAATCAACTTAATCGTATCCACCATATCTGCGATCAGAAAATGCAAATCAACAGAAAAAAAGATATATTATATTTTATGCCCGATGTTTTTTCTCATTAATTTTTTATTCATTTTTCATTCATATTTTTCATTGACTTTTTCATTCATTTTGTTTTTTTTCATTTTTGTTTCATTCATTTTGCATTCATTTTTCTTTCATTTTTTACATTCCTTTTTCTATTCATATCTTAATTCATTATGTTTTTATTGATATTTCATTAACTTGTTCTCATTGAATGTTTTTCATTTATTTTATTCATTCATATAAATATCCTGAATAGAGCAGGAAGTAACCCAAAAGTGCTCATAACAATGTTCAGTAATATAGATATAAGTTATATTCGGCATTGTCCGGGATCCAACATTATTAGAGTACAGTATAACTTTTGGTAAAGGATATTTAGTAAATCTATTCGGACTATTGAATTCATCAACATTATTATCTTCTTAATATGTTCTAATATATGGTTGGGGAGAAATTACAAATTGACCGTGACCATTTGTGCTACTCGGCGTTGTTGGGGATCAATCATTGTACAAATTCAGTATTCATTTTGTTAACTGGTATATATATATAAAACTCTCTTCGGACTATTGCCTTCATCAACATAACGTATATTCTTTAATGTGTTGAAATGGAGAAGGAGGGCAACACTTAGGAATTGACAAGACCTATTTGTTCTACTCGGTGTTGTCTGGGATCAAAAATGCTAAGATAACAGTATCACTTTTGGTAACTGTTATATATTAAATCTCTTCGGACTATTGTCTTTTTCAACATCATTTATATTCATATTCTGTTTAAATGTGGGGAGACAAATAAGGCAGACTTGCCGGGGACTATGAGTGCTAATCGGCATTGTCCGGGATCAATATTCACTATTACCAAATTTTACCTCTATGATTTGATTTTAGCAGTACGTTAGACAGATTTGTAAATGCCTCCTTACTAAAGTTGCAGTATTAAAAGAGAAATGGATGAATATAAATAGACGGCGATATGTTGCATATCCCCAGCTTGGGCCGCGGCAGCACTCGCTCCGCACACTCGTCACAGAACGGGCCGCGGTAGTTCTCGACCAAACAACCCGTCATTTTTAAAACATAAATCATATAGTTTGCATACCTTTAAATTTCTCGCACCCTCCCTCTTCCCGCCGCGTGGAGGGATGTGTCGTCCCGTGGTTAAATTCTTTCTTCTTTCCTTCTGCCGTGAACCACGCCGGTGCAACACAAAAGCTCAATGAACGACTCGGAAGACGAAAACCCTTTAAATTTAATTTCTGTTTCATTTCAAGCGCCAGTTATCCGTCAGCTGGGATATATTTACCAACGTCGAGAGAGAGAGAGAGAGAGAGAGAGAGAGAGAGAGAGAAAGCAAACTACTGCTTTCGTAATTACTTATCAATTAAGTCTTAACCATTCGTGGAGCGGGGGAAAAGAGATCTTTCGTCTTTATTGTCTTAAGGAAATAATTCCCCTATGTAAGTTTCAGACTACATGGTAAAAATCACGTCTGATAGGTTTGCCTCCAAAACCCAGACTGCTAAAAGTCTGCTTCCCACGCGACAGCCCGTGACGTCACAGAGCCTCTATCGCAGGTGCACATTGACCCTTGATCTGAGGTCTCGTCACGCGGTGACCCTGTCACGTCTGTGAGCTCCGACTGTGAGAACACCCCTTATTCCGCACTCGACTGCACGCGTCCACCCGCACTATTTCGCGCAAGTCAAACCAACGATTTCCAACAGATACGTCCATTCCCATAAGGTGATTATCCAACAGATATATATATATATATATATATATATATATATATATATATATATAGAGAGAGAGAGAGAGAGAGAGATAGAGAGAGAGAGAGAGAGAGAGAGAGAGAGAGAAATAGAGAAAGGGGAAGGAAGATAGATAGAAGTTTTGATATGAACATCTTACACATGCTATTTAACTTCTATTTTGTTTTTATGACCCCGGGAAATGCCTGATAGCCTTGCTAGTATACAATAATATCACAATATGAATCTATTTTGTAATGTTCTGTTGGCAGTTACCTAGATGGAAACTGCTAAACCTTTATTTTTATTTGTCAATGAGAACAGTAAAAAACGGGTTACGCCGTTAATATTATAAACATTAGACAATAAGTTTCACAATATAATATTAACATTTAAATTATATTTTAGTTTAATTAGCTAATAAATAAAGTTATTTATTTTGTTATAACGAACAATGTATGAACTTCAAAAATAAAATCGTTAAAATAAAAAACAACGACATGTTTTAAGCGAAGTGTGGGAGACGTTTATGTACAAAACATATTTTACTTACTCAGAAGTCCATGTGAGAAATAAGGTAGGACTAAGTTAAAACGCTATTTTTCTAGCAAAAACTACATTTAAAAAAAAGGACTATAAAAATATTCAGCAAAGTTTTATGAATAAGAGTGTTTTTATGAAACTAATTCGCTTATATATATATATATATATATATCATTCCCATGTAAGAAAGAATCCGTTATTGTGGCAGACCTAGGTATTGCCTTATTTTGAAGTTGGAACATATTTTGGTTATTCCTTTCTTGTTTTTAAATTAATTGAATTAATTAGGATTATATTATCGACTCAAATTATTACGTATATAGAGAGGTATAACGAATCAAAACGACCGTGTTTAAAATATATAAATATGCAAATTTGTCGTCGTATATATAATGTTAAGATAGTACCGCTGTCACTAGGAATACGAAAGAAGAAAAATGCTTCTGTATTGTAAGCAGTAAGAGTTGTTCCTGTGGATTGCATTTCTGTTGAATGCCCTATATGAATTGTTTTTTGGGGTGAGGGTCATACATTACATAATTAATTCAAAATAGATATATATTGTTTTTCAATTATTAAAAGTGGTTTTGAATATATATATATAATATATATATATATATATATATATATATATATATATATATATATATATATATATATATATATATATATATATATATATATATTAGAAGATTACACGTCCTAAAATGAATTCCTGGAACAGAACAGTTTTGCACCACTTTCATGTCTCTTACGAAAATTATATTCATGATATCAAGAGTCCATTACATGGTTTTAATAACAGAAAATATTTAAATTTAAAGCTTATGTTAAGGGGTCTTAATATAAAATTGAAACTAAGGGAACCCTGCAAAATTGATATATAATGTCTCTATATCACATTCAATCCTAATCTTGTATATTTGAACTTTTAAATTAGAGCCTCTACCCATGTCCCCAAAACCCTGTAAATACTCAAACAATACTGACATTTTAGGAGTATTTCTTAATTGATGGCTTATTTCTATTGCTAAAATTTCACAAAAATCACATGTATCAGAATTTTCGTTAACGGCTTGTTTTTTACTCCTTTACATAAAACTAATTTATACTAAGTGCAGCAGACATTTACAGCTCTTACGTCTAGAAGTTGCGTTCCAAAATGTTTAATGATATGTTAACTAGTTTAGTAGTAAATGATTTACATACAAATATATGAGCATGTAAACATATCACATTGTATACATATATATATATATATATATATATATATATATATATATATATATATATATATATATATATATAGTAATCCAAGTAAATTAACATCGACAAGATAAAAAAACAAAGAATTACGACTGGTCTTATAAAGAGTGCTCAATATTAAATAGAGCTTTTATGTATAATTATGTTATTGATCAACAGCTGTTAGATACTGAGATCTCATTAGGTGGAAAAAAATCTTATGTTTCCCTCATCTAATATTACCTCTTATTGGTAGATAACATCGACATGCCAGTGTTGAGGATTATGTCAATTTCTGTATAATTAAAAAAACTATTACATATATATATATATATATATATATATATATATATATATATATATATATTTGCAGTGAACACATTCCTGAAGCAGTTGCATCAGTCAAAACCAAATCGATTTTCGTTCCGTTGCGAAAAGGCGTTCAGAATGGCTAGGCTGTACATCCTATGAAGATCTGTTCTCAGTTTGATAACCAAAGTGTCAGCTAGGTTTACGGTAAGTTTCCGCAGCCCTGTGGCTTAGTTGCTCATATATGCAACAATAAAACGCATGGGTTTCCAAAGTGTAAATGACGTCCACTGTCTAGAATTGCGATTATCAACATCTGCAGTTTACATTGAAGACATTTCATGATGTCTTTCAAAATTATAAGCACTTGGATGACACACCTCTTCCACGACTTTTGATAACCCAGCATACACACACACATGGCGCACTGCCCTTATTATTGTTGGTGGAGGTTAGTTTTTTTTGTCTGTTCCATTTTTTTTTAATAATTGTTTTCAACATCTCTACGAGGAAAAAATCGAACTGATTCTTCTTTGCTCCTCTTATGGTGATTCTATATTCATATTTTATACTATCTATTAAAATAAAATTAAAATCAATTAATAAACTTAACCATCCATAGTAATGGTAGTGCGCCTAATATTATGAGTGTCTATTACAATTATGTATCTATAAGAATGTCTCTCTCTCTCTCGCTCTCTCTGTCTGTTTGTCTCTCGCTCTCTCTCTCTCTCTCTCTCTCTATATATATATATATATATATATATATATATATATATATATATATATAAAGAGAGAGATGTATGATGGGATATGAAAAGTCCTTGCAGCGGCGTGTAATCAAGTGCTTCTAATTTGCTAGCTCGCTATCGTTTCGCAAATCCAAACCTTTACATAATAAAGATGACATGTATAAGATTATTGTAAACGCAAGACAAAATCATTTGTTTTTCTTTACATGAATAGATAAATAGTAACATTTCCGTTATTTTGATAAAATTTATTCATCTTATGAATGAAACTGTAATAATTACTTCCATTGAAAATGTATCCTGTTTCTATTAAATTAGCTTAATTAATTATTGTTAACATTCGACAAAACTATTGCATTTATATAGAAAAATAGGACAATAAACTGACAAATGAATATAATCAACTATTAATTTATCATAGAGAGTTTAACAAATTGTATCATTGATTAAAATAACATTAACCCGTGTTGGTGGTTATATGGGAGTGATAAACGTTAGCATTAATTCATTTATATATATATATATATATATATATATATATATATATATATATACAGGGTGGGCCAAAATAAGGGTCCTATCTTTAAATTTGAATAACTTGAATTTGAATAACTTCCACAAAATAAAAGTTAAACTCACCCAACTTTATGTGTGTGTAGACTGACCCTTCCGAGATTTTTTGAAATAAACAAAACAAATTTTAGCCGAACAACACTTCTTAAAACTTAAAAAACTAAAGTATTGTTTTTTACACTGTTTTGAGTTTTTTAAGCAAAAATAATGTTTTCTAAATGAGGGTACGTTCCTTAGGGCTAATACGGCTCATGCTTGCTGCGGAAGGGGTCCTTTACTTATTCTAAAAAAAACTTTAAAAAATCAATAAATAAAAAAGTTATGAATTTTTAAAAATAGGACCCTTATTTTTGCCCACCCTATATAAGTACATCCTTCTTCTCTCTTTATTTATATATATATATATATATATATATATATATATATATATATATATATATATATATATATATATATTGTTTCATCTTTACTTAAGTCGAAGTCCTCAGAAATCAAGTGGCCACTTTCTGGGGCGAAGACTTGATATTTATATGAGGTACATAAATATTCAAGTTCTCCTTTACCTGTCAAACATTTAGTTAATACAGAAGTTAAGTGTATTAATTTTCTCTCTCCCTTAATTTACCAGTTAATTATGTTACAGTATATATTTCTTGTGGTCTCTTAGTCTTTTCGGATTTCAGGACAAAAATCTATCTAATCTGGGGGAGTATCCAGCTAAGTGGTGCTACTTGAGGTAAGAGAACTTGGAAAAATGCACCATTCCTCGTATGAGCCAGGGTATAGCCGTGTCGGATCTTATTTGTGTTTTAAATACTATGTTATTTTTAATATTTGGCTAGAGTTTTGTTGTAGGGGAAGGTATCTTAATGTCAGGTGATACTGACAAGCACTTGTACAGGGAGACCGAATACATTCGAGGATAGTGTATAGTAAGTAATTCAAACTCCCCTGTATATATATATATATATTTATATATATATATATATATATATATATATATATATATATATATATTTATATATATATATATATTTATATATATATATATATTTATATATATATATATATATATATATATATATATATATATATTTATATATATATATATACTTATATATATATATATTTATATATATATATATATATATATATTTATATATATATATATATATATTTATATATATATATATATATATATTTATATATATATATATACAGATATATATATATATATATATATATATATATATATATATATATATATATATGTATATATATATATATATATATCTTTCAAATAAATCAGTGAAAGGTCGGAAAAAAATCAGAAAAATACAGCCGACCCATTGTTCACCATTTTGGTTGTGAAACGACGAATTAACCACTGAATCTTACAATTTTAAAGTAAAAAAAAAATTACTCGCCGAGCGACCGATTTTCAACACATCCTCTCTTCCACCGAGATTAAAACACTGAATTACAGTTACAAAAAAATAAATTAGAAATGTATTTAATGACAAGAAAAACGTATATATATATATATATATATATATATATATATATATATATATATACATATATATATATATGTGTGTGTGTGTGTGTCTGTGTGTGTGTGTGTGTGTGTTCAAAATTGTTGTCCCCATATGCACGCACACCCAAAGGAACAAAATTGATTTTAAAACATTACACACACAAATCACAAATTTTTACTATATTTAACTTTTTACTGCGAAGATTTGAAAATAAACAAAAGTGATTTCTGTGTTATTTCAGTTAATTAAGTTAACCTTCATAGAAACCAAGAATTTAATGGATACAAAAGGAAAAACATTGAGAAACTTTTAAGACTCGATAACGAAGACGTTTTTCAGGTTGGCTCTCACTAGGATGGGTGGTGATCAGATACATCAAATAGAAAAGTGTGATAAAACATTGTAACACCAAATAAAGTGAACGAATCAAATTCAATTTGTGTTTTTTAGTCTACATTTGTATAACAGCCTATGAGGAATAGATGCAAAGATGATTTCAGAAATGCGAAGAGAATTCTCTAACGAAAAGACGCGTAATTGTTTTCTTTGTAATCTTTTGTGTAGAGTCTTCAGAAAAAAATGGGTTTAACATTTTACACCTATATGCATGCAAAACGCGTTGAAAAGATTCCCATTGACACTTCAAAATCAAAGTTAATATTCCGACGGACACAGTAAAACTCGTTTTGTAAGAACTTACTTTGACAGAAATATATATTATTTTAGCATAAAATTGAGGCACAGATGATGCAGAATATATTACAAAAAATCAAGACAGATTTTTTTTATTTTAACTTTCTTGCTACTTTATTATTATTCTTATTACAATGTTCAAACAGTTAGCTCTATTAATTACTGCCAAATTTTACCGACTAGTTGTGTCTGATTTGCCAAGCAGTTACTAGGCAAATTCATCACTAGTTTTAATTTGTTTATTTTTGCGGATTTCTTTTTTTTGCTTTAATTTTTATTTGACAAATTTTAATTAACAAATAATAAAATAAAACTGTTCATCAAAAATGGGCCCGCACGGACTTAGGTTTATTGGGAAGGTAAAAAGAGGGTATGTTTCTTGTAAGAAGCAAATAAATAAAATCATGCAATGTTTATTAAGAATGAAATTGAAATATATTTTATATTAAACATCATAATAATGACGTATCCAATATAGAATATTGCCGAATAAAATGCTTTTGTGATTGATGTTATACTGATTAGTGTAAGTGTGCTGTTTGCTTGTATTAGCGATCTATTATGGGAGCCGTGCTATGGGTTATGCGAGAGAGGGAGGGAGATGGTTCTGGGCACGCTTACCTTGCGCTAGGTATTTTCTGTCCCGACAGATGCTGCATTCTACAAAATATCTCTGCTTAACAAAACTAGTTTCTAGGGATGTGATTGCAAAACAAAAAATTAAATCCTTGAAAGATTTAAAAAATCTGTTTTGATTGTTATCTTTATTAATATATTCTGCACTCTTTGTGTTTTTGGTCGTTTGCCTCAATGGTATGCTAAATTTCTTAAAAGATGCTTTAAATGAATATAAACAACCCAATTTTTATATAATTTTTTTTATTTAGTATTAACCGCCTATTTATTGAAATAAAAATGAAAATAGGGAGAACTAAAACAGGTTTTTAAATTAATTGTTTCGAAATCTAAGACTTTAAAGTCTCGAATGTATCTTTGCAACTTAGATATGAACACTTGTTACATCTGCTTTCCTTCTGAGGGGAGGTCCCATGTCTTGCAAGTCACAACAAAATCACAAATTATAAAAGTACAATTAAATATAAATTCATCACGATAACTCCTTCCACAATCGGGGCACCTGAAATTAATATTGTATAACAGTACAACGAAACGAAAAAATAATCGAATTTGAAGAAAGGACCTTTTTTATTGAGATGTTGGCGTTACCTAATTTTCTTACAGACATCTAAGTACACTTGCTGACGTCAACTGATATCTATTCTCTCTTATCCACAACTGACAACAATTACACTCCTCCGATATTTTACTAACTTCATAACATGTCCGGCCGATTTCATTTAAAAGGCAATTTCCCTTAAAGTAAAATATTTTTTATACAAGAAAGTAATTAAGAATAGATGAAAATCATAAGGGTTCAATGATTAAAATAAACATGAAAGTGGAAAGATTACTGGGAAACGCCGGGAAAGGGCAGCTAGTATTAAATAAATTCTTAAATAGTATCTGCATATAATCTCTAGAGGCACAATATACATGTAAATGTATATATAAATATATATATATATACTATATATATATATATATATATATATATATATAGTATTTTAAAGTATAAACTTATAATATTATAAAGGGATATACCATGTTTTGTATAGACTTTTAGAACTTACATCGACAGTGCTCAATTGACGTCATACTACTATGTGTAAGCAAGTGAGATATGTCCAACATTCTGAAAAAGCATTAGAACATTTTTTTAAATTGCATTTAAATAATATTTATTTATTTGTTTTCTGGGTCTTTTGCGATGTGAATGGTATTTTAAAGACAATTTATTCGGCAATATTCTATATTGGATGCGTCATTATTATAATATTTAATTTGAAATATATTTCAATTTCATTCTTAATAAACATTGCATGATTTTTTTATTTGTTTCTTACAAAAAATATACCCTCTCTTTACCTTCCCAATAAACCTAAGTATGTGCGGACCCATTTTTGAGAAACAGCTTTATTTTATTATTAGTTAATTAATATTTGTAAAATTAAAATTAAAGCAATAACAAGAAATCCGCAAAAATAAAACAAATTAAAACGGTGGATTAATTTGCCTAGTAACCGCTTGGCAAATCAGACACAACTAGTCGGTAAAATTTGGCAGTTATTAATAGAGCTAACTGTTTGAACATAACTGTTGAAAATAAAATAAATGATTGATAAGTAAGTTGGAAATGAAAAATACAAGATAAATAAATTACTATAAAATGACAACAGGCGAACATTTTAAAAGTAGAACAAATGAAATTCAAAAAAATAATTTCAATACAAACAAAAAATAAAGTTACTTGTGCAGAAATAAATTTTAAAAATAAAATCAAAAAAAATCTGTCGGATCATTTAGAAACTTGATCAGCAGCTCAATGGTGTGACAATAAAGTCGGCTTGACGCAACGTCTCGTCTTCATCACCGCATCAGACGCAAGTAGGCGAGTTTGTAAGGCAAACTGCATGGAGTCTCTTGCCGACCCATAGAGCATTTCTTACCATCAGCTAGGCAGAGATGTCTCTTCGTTATCGAAATATCCTAACCGAGGCGCCAAGGCCAGTTTCAGCATAGCTCACTCTTCGCCAAACCTAGCCCTTCAATCCTGTCATCTTGAACACATCAGATCACCATAACACGGTGTAATGCCTTTCAGGCAGAGAGGCTTTCTTACACCTATAAGAGGAACTTCAAGGAACGTCGACATTAGTGATAAAAAGAGCACTCACCTCGGGGCAACCTTTGTGCCTCCCTCTTATCTAAGTGCACATTTCCCAAAGCCGGAAAAGCTTTCTTAATGTCTTCTTTCAAGAAGCCACAGTATCTCTCAATTTGTGTACACATTCGGTCCAGATAATATAACCGTATCGTATACTGACGAATTCCAACGCTGGGCATACCCAGACCTCCATCAGAAGGATGCAGATAAAAGATTTCGCGACGACATTAGGGGCCCTGCCAAACCATAACAATTTAAAGAAGAACCACTGCATTTCAAGCAGCGTATCCGACGGGAGTGGGAGCACTGATAGACAATATAGGATGAGAGGATAGATGTGTGTAACACACACTTCCACTCTCACCAATAATGAAATATTTTATGAGTCCACAGACCAGCTCTGGCCCGTATCGCTTTCAGTACTTGCGACCAATTTTTCTCTAGCTGAACATTCTGACTAAACCAGACGCCGAGCAGCTATCAAGGTCCGTCAGTTCAGCTGAATAGCCCCTTTAGGGATACACCCTTTCAGGCACCGATGCGCAAGCCCACCAACTTGTCACTTCATGTTGGCCCTGTTACCGTTTCATACATTCTGATTTCTCTGTCGACAACACTAATCTCGACACTGCTCGTTACAAAAACATTCATATCGTCGGTATAGGCG
The DNA here is from genome assembly GCA_963556195.1 of Sepiola atlantica. NCBI lineage: Eukaryota > Metazoa > Mollusca > Cephalopoda > Sepiida > Sepiolidae > Sepiola > Sepiola atlantica. The sequence continues at coordinate 142,080,954 of OY744524.1, read as the reverse complement.
GAGTACTTTAACGTGGTGCAAGAACCTGTCAATGCAATTACGCGTAGGACCTGATTCACCCTTAGCCTGTGAAGGAATGGTTCTAACACAAGCACATAGAGCATCGGTATAGGAGGGCAACCCTGACGAATAGATCTGGATAATTTCAATGTTTCAGATCTAAAATCATTCACCTCCACCAACACACCGGGGTTTGCATACAAGAGGCGAATCCAAGAGCGAAAATAGGGCCAACACCGGCCGAAGAAATACAGCCTCTAAGCAACGATGGTCCACCCAATCAAATGCCCTGGACCGACCCAAATTGATCAGCGCGGCCTCCGAGTCGACCCTCCCAATGATCAAGCGTAACGTGTGCAAGTCATCTTGAATAGCCCAACCCCTCACAGCACACGTATGTTCAGAGCTGACAAGACCAGGCAGGACAACTTGCAGACGATTGGCTAAAATCCAGGCCAAAATCTTCAACTCCGTATTCAACGCCATCAAGGCCCGAAAACTACCCATCCCATCACCACCATCCCCACTCAAGTTTTACAATACCCATTTACAAAGCACTGAGGAACAGACCCGTTCTCAAAACCAAAAGCCAAACAAAACTGTCAACAAGGGGACAAAAATGTGCGACAGCCTCAAATACACCTCGTAGAGCAAACCATCGATCCCCGGAGACGGATCCAAGCCGACCTGACCCAAAGCTTCTTCCTATTTTATACAACCTTCGCACCAGGCAGCTTCGGTCGCCTCAAAGTGAGAAAAGTCGGCTAAATAGGGGTCGAAATGCGCTAATGACAGACCGGGCTCCCTGGTGAAAAGATCTTGAAAATGAGACCGAAACGCTTCCAAAATACCTTCGTTTGTGGTCACGATTCGTCCATCCGGCAATGTGACACGTGCGATATGTCGGTTTGTACACAGCGACTCTTCTCTACACGCAATTCAGGTGACATATTGGTTGCTTCCTGAGCATTCTTTTTAACCTACCCCTAGCTTTTCCTTAATAATCATTAGATTAGTGATATCCCCCACATCCACCACCCGATCTAATCTAGCTTCTAGAGTCGCTTTTTCTGCCCGAGATGTTAGGTTGAATCGTCGGTTAAAGTCGGCAGAAAAGGACCTAATTACTTTCTTAAGTTTAATCCATCGCTTATTCCCAATCATAGCACCCGTCGTTTCCCGTAATATGGTTAGTATTAACTGTTCCCGGTAACCCTTCACCTCGAACAACGACGTGTTGAGTTTCCAGTAACCAGCCATTCTAGGTTCAGCTCTAGCTAAGTTTACACAAAACCGACTAAGTCGGTGATCCGAGAAAAATATATTATGAAAACTTGGACATTCTAATACTCTAATGTTGACTCTCCTAATTAAGAACCGGTCGATATAACTCGAAAGTTGTAACGACACAGAGTCGTGGTGGCTAGCTGTCTGAGTCCATACTACATCCCGGGGTTTTTCATTCGTGAACTTATCAACAAGATCAAACTCATCGAGAAATTCACGAAATACTTTAGCATCCCAGTTTTGGTTAGTATTTCTAGAACGATTACTCAAACGATCTAAATCGAGATCCAGGACTGCGTTTCAGTCTTTCGCTAAGATACCTGTCTTAGATTTATTCATGAACTGCTCGATCGGCTGAAAGAAAGCAGCGATATCATCGTGGCTATTAAGCGCATACACCCCAATGAATCTAAATGCCTTATCGTTTATGTTTACATCAGGAACGCAAAGCCTCACCCCCCCCCCGAATCAATTAAGCAAGGGACACACGACGCATCTAAATTAATTTTTACCAGCAAGGAAACATCCCTCAGGTGAGAATCGAAGTACGTCGAATAGACACGAAGCTCCCTACTAAGCGCACACAAATAATCACCTGGAATTAAGTGGGTATCCTGAATATAGCATATATCCACTCCTAGCGGCTGAAGATCCTGTCGAACTCGAATTTGAGGTAAATTAGGGTTGGCTTTCAGAAACGGACATTGACAGTGTCAAGGTGCCGACGGCCTTTCCCATGGAATAAGTGCCCATCTCAATGTTGATGAGGCTATCCTGGGACAAACCGCTGACATGAAGAGAGAATATTAGTGTGGCTGCTCTATACTAAGATGGGTGTAGAAGTAGCGAAACCCTTCCTTTGCATGATTTCCTTAAATTTCGCATGTTTATGTTTTAAAAAATGGCTAATGGTGGAGAAATGTCGAAAGCAATGTTTTCTTCATCCACCATTCGCCAAACAGGTTTAGCCTCGTTTCTTTTACGTATGACAGTGTAATTCGAGGGGCATTGGGAACGTTGTAAGGGTCATCAACTTCTACTTCAGTAAATGATAACAGTTCTTTTAGGTCAGCGTGGTGGTGCCTTTTGGCTCTGTTTACTGTTACTGTTGAAATGCGGCAAATATCTTCCCGGGGAAGAAAACTTGACGTTTCTTCCCCTTAGGGGGCGCAAGTTTGTCACTTATTTGGGACGATGGAGGGGAATGCTCAGGTCTGTTTTCATTTGTGAGTGGAGGAGAGTGGGCGTGTTTGAAAAAAGGTGAAGTAGGAGGGGGTAATTGTGTTTTTTTAGGGGAGGCAAGCGGTGTGTTTCTTGGGATGATTAGGAGAGACGGACGGAGAGGGCCTTGGGAAGTCGATTTCTGTTTTGGGGGGGATATAGACTTAAAGGGATTAGTTTGTTGTCTCTTCCTTTTTTTGGAGCAGTGACTGGCGGTGGCCTTTTCGGGGGGATTGATTTTGGGTTAGAGACTGTTGAAACGGGGTATGTGTTTTGGGTTAGTTGAGTCTCGACGCATCCTTGGCTTTAAGTTTCTTATTCAGTTGAACAACTTCAGCATATTTTTCTCGCTCTTGTCCTTTTGACATTTTATATTCCTCTTCCTCAAGTCTCATTTGATCCAGGGCGAGCCTTCCTGGAGATTTTTTATCCGGTGACTATAGACCAAGTCCCATCTTTTTAAAGATTGAGGTCGAGGAATTCAGTGGTGTTGTCTTTTTTCCCTATATTCGTATTTTATTTTTTCTCCGACCCTAAGACCCAGGTGATACCCCACTCTGTTTTGGGGGTTACTGGACCTGTGGTGTTTCGTTCCGTGCATTCAATTATCTAGTGTCCAATGGCACCACATGCAAATAGAAATAATCCAATAACAAGAGAAACGGCGCTGAGCGGTTCCCATTTGTTTATGCAAAGGTTTAGATTTTATAGTGACCTGACGAATTCATCCTGTCACTATGGGTAAATCTGTATCAGTCCACAACAAAAAGAGACGTTTTAGGGCAAAACAATGTAGTTAATAATTATACCGCTTCAACAAATGTAAGGTTGCTGTGTTTTTTGTTGCAATATATCATTGACGAATTTTCCATGTTCAACTGTACCCAATGTTACTAAATAACACACGGACCTTTAAAAAAGCGGTCGTATTTAACATAGTATGTATTATTAAGACGTTCGTAACGTCTTAAATACAACCCAAACTGTAGCATTAAAAACCAGCAACATTCTATTTAAAACTGAGTAACAAACAAGGAACGAATATTCTCATAAATGTGTACGTGCATCTAGAATGAGGTATATCGCCTTTGTCTTTCCTAATGTGAACAAACAAAGATTAGCACAGGGGCACGATTTGATTCAATATTTCGTCCATCCACGTCCTTTATCAAGAATGTATGGTAAAGTAATAGAGCTGATTCAAGACAGAACTTGCACACACAAACCTTTCATATCAGTTCAAAGTTGCATTCAAATGTATAAGACATCTGTGACAATCTGACGATCGGGTCTGCCATGAAACTACAATAAAGTGTTCTGTTAAATTAGTCGTGAGATTTCGTCCGAGATTTTAGAACTTTTGTTTTCTCTCACAATTTCAATAATCTAATGAAACAACTTTATTGCATTCCATAAATCGTTTTTTTGCAATTCTCTTTTCTACCTATTTTCTTTCTATCTATTTTGTCTATATCTCTATATTTCTTTTAGTTTAATTATTATGAGTGTGTGTGTGTATCTGTAACAAAAACAACGTCACAGTGTTCAAAGATGTTACTTTACATTTTTATTTTATGAGTATTGAGAATGATTGAATACTAGCGAATATATAAGCGTTCCATGTGTATATTTTCTAGTCTGAACGTTTAACCATTAAAATCAATGATCCGATTTTACAATTCTGCCATTAACGCTTTCGCTCTTCTATTTCTCTTAGTATTTTTTCTATTTTATTTATAAAAGTATCTTGTTCTCCTCTTTAATCTCTATCTTTATGAACAAATAACTGATCATTATGAATTTTGGAAATAGCTGTTTGGTGTAAAGATAGGTAATGTGGACTATCTTTACTTGAATTAAGTTTTTTACAAAGGAAGTAAAAATGCGGTGGAAGCCCTTTGCGAAAATTCAGATACCTCTGAATCTTGTGTATTCTTTACAAGAGATAATAGACATCAATTCCTCAAATTTTAGTTACGTTAAAAGAGCATAATATAGGAAAAACATCTCATTTCAAAATTCAAATGTATCAGATTTGCATTGGATTTTATCTATACGCATGAGACACCAATTCCGCTAAATTCCCTGAATATAAATTTATTCTCAAGACATCTTAAGCTTAAGCCTTTAAGTTTAGATATTTTCGAGAATCATAATTATTTTATCACAATAGAATAAGGATTGTAGACATCAGGTTTAGTATCATTATATATTGATGTTAATCTTAGTAAGTAGACATAAGTTGATGCACAACTGTTTTGTTCGCGGAATTAATTTTACCTTCTATGGGACGGGTATTGTTATAATAAATTCATAAAATATCAATATTTTTTTAAAACAATATATTCAAACCAGAGTAAGGGATATTGACAACAGCAGCAACAGCATCAGCATTATCTTCGACAATATCAAAGTGACCCAGCAAGGAATTATTAATAAATAGACAACGATAAGGATTCTGTCATTACAGCCTGGGACCGTGAACAGTAGCGTTTCGGGGCAAATTTCAACCCGAAGCACGTATTTATAATGGCGTGAATTTTCTTGGAAAATATTACATTTCTTTATTGCGTTCAGAAATATTGAACAGATTTAAAAATTAGTTTTACATATTTTATTAGATTTTAAATTTCCTATCTTTTGTAGAGGGAAAATCAGTTACAATTTGGTCAAATTTATCTAGTCCTCAAGATGTAATTGAAGGGCGATGTTGCAATGCGTTTTATTTCTTTAGCATACATTCCCGACTTCAATAAATATCTCTGGTCGGTGTTCTTTCTGGAGTCCTTCCCTGCTGACACATCGCAAGTTGCACTGCGAATCTCTCGTCTCTCAACGTTATTTTCATTTATACTCCTGGTATACGTATAAAATCATTTTTATACAAACATTATTTGCTACATATGTGCATACATTTTTCAGCTGTCACATCGTTCGAAATACAGCTTCCTCAGGCCACGTAAAAATGCAAAATGCTTTAAGTGGGCTGAGGAGGATCTATTTCGAAAGAAATGGCAGTTGAAATATGTATGCACATGTGTACACAATAATGGCTGTATAAAGAAAATAGTTTAGTCAAGCATACAGCTCTACCTGCTATTTAGCACTATTGTATAAACACCGGAGTTTCATTGGATTAACATCTAGGGCACATCAATACAATCACTACTCATGGTAGGTGTAATAATGAGAGAAATTTAAAAGAGAACAACTGAGCCATTGTTTGCTTCTGGGTTTTAATTTTTTCTTCCCAGTAATTTACAGTTTTGTACATCTAGATGAAAGTTAATTTTGCGCCCCACACCCGTAGTGGTGATGAACCTCTACAAAGATGTCTGCTCACTTTGAGGAGATCAGAATTGTGTTCGCTTCTCTGACACGTACTTCTTCTAATGGCGTAATATCCTCTAAGGTAATCATAACTCTGTTCTTTTAAATGATAATAGAGTTTTATATTATTCTAAGTTTACACGCCCGTTTCAAGTAAGTCTTATTCGTTTCAGTTTTGAGAAGCTTTTTTCAGGGATTGCAGCAATAAAAACAGCTGAGAAACAAGCACAATAGTTGGCCTTGTTTCTTGCACTCACACGGGATCGATCTATGCGTGTCATCATGGCTATCCCACTTAAAACAACGGATCGTACGGTAAAATACTTTGACGTCGGAGAACTTCAAAATTTTCCAAATCATCATTGTATTCGCTACTGAAAATCTGTAACATTTTCCCCAACTCGGCCTTAGTATTTTACAGAATGCTCGCGACGATAATAATGACTATTTAATGTTCGCAGATGTGACATAGATTCAAATATAGCTTCCAATTTATAACATTGGTAAACAATTTCGCTGAAGTTATTGTTTTAGTATTAGGCCTTCTTTTTCCTTATATTCGCCCATCGTACCCTCTGTCCCTGTCTCTGGCTGTGTGTGTATCTCTTTCTCTCTCTCTTTCTCTCTCTCTCTCACTCTCTCTGGTCCTCTGTTTCTTCTAATCGACTTTATATCTAGGACTTCAATCCATTTGCACTTGTTTTCTTTGGTTAACCGATTCCGACATAACCACGTTCTTGTTTCTCCTTAAATAATATTTAAAAAGTCTTAGTAGCTTCCATGTGTTTAGTACTAGCGAAGATGTAGGCTCTCCCAAAGCATATCTGTGCTTGTGATTAAAACAATAATTGAACAGTGCCTTCACTCCGGATGCTGACGCTGAAATATCTCGAAGTCTCTTATAAAAATGCGTGGTCGATCGAGAATAAAATTCTTGATACCATGGCTTGTCTCTTTGTTTCCAGAATAAAAAAAGATGGAATGATTCAACCAAATCGACTGTTAATAATAATAGCATTCATAACTGTAAACATAAATACAAAGACCAATCTCTCAAAGTTGAATTGGGGTGATGTTTATTTATTGTAGTATGTATTTTCAGCAAAAATCTGTGACATGAACAAGAAGCTTTCAATTAAATCCGGAATAATTTGTGCATAATAATTAGTTTGTAGATTTTTCTAATGCAGTGTTAAATGTATCCACTGCCTGTGTCACTTCGGGGGTGGGTACTTAACACTTAATCATTAAATCCACGGACGAAAGTAATACTTCATTACATGAACATAGCACAAATTGAAACTCACCATTTATGTTTTGTAAAAGACGTTGAGCATTATTATAAAGTTGTATTCTGATTTCCTACCTCCTGTAATCATTTGAAAGCAGGTGCCTCTTTCTTTAGTCGATTCAGAATTAATTTCTTAATATAATAACATGTGTATGTGTACCCAGGGAAAAACAAAGAAATGATTCACGGAACTTCATAGCAGAATATTAGCAAATGAAACTCATTTGGTAGTTATAAGACATGTCTAGAGTGGTGTCGAGTATGATAGAAGACTAATTGATTTTATTGAATTCCTTCCCGTCCGTATAATATACTTCACGATCTCTCGCAATATATAAATAAATTCTTTTTGGATTTGAGATGAAAGATACCGCAGGTTATTATTTGCTTCTTTCAAATAATGCTTTCCAAAAGCTCATAAGGTCAACAAGTACTACAAGATTGACTTCATTGGAAGAATATAAATCTTTCTCAATAACTTCAGAACGTGAGGTTCTGCTTTGCAAAATAATTCCACGAAATAACTGTACTACAACATTTCTCCGTATGTCTCTTTCTTTCTCTGTTATTTCCTGTCATTTTCTATCAGAGGTTTTACTTTTGTTAAAGACCATTTCCAACAGGTTTCATTCTTGAAAGTGTTTTTCGTTATCAGATGGATTTTCATGCTCACACATATAGCTTAACAACGTGTGAAATCAAAGATATTTTGCTAGGTTTGACTTGCGTTGTTCTGTATTCAAAAAGAGGCAATAATCAAAAGAGTGTTCGTCTTTGAGAATTCCAAATACATATGAAAACATTATGTTTATTCTCTGTACTTGTGTAAAAACAGTGCAGTAACATAACCATCGGACGAGTTTCTTTTTGTCGGAGTATTTTTGTTTTTGTTTTTACAACTTTTGAAGTCCTAATCTTATCGGATCATATTTGATCAACAAACAAGAGCCATGGGCAAGATTGTTGCCCAAATGTGATGTCTCCGCTAACACCGATCTCTTTTTCCGCCTATTCAGTTAATCTCTTTCTAGAAACTTTATCATGTTTTTCTTCATATTCATTGTACATCTCTATTGCGTGCATCGGAATACTTTTCTATTTTAAATATTACTATCACTTTCTGCAGGAAAGTCGTATATCACATCGTACAAGAGCCTCTAATTTTTTTGTTTCTTTCTGCTTTATACTTTTTACCTTGTTTTCATATTTCAACTGAAGGAAACTAAAAATACTATAAACATTCCGCTTGTGCATTTCGTGCTTTTCATTCTGTCTTCAGTTACTCTAAATATTCTCTATTCTTTTGTTTCCTCTTCCATTTCTCTCTCTGTCAACTTTTGTTGTATATTTACTTCACTATATTCGCATTTTCAGTTAGAATGTAGACTTGGTAATGATTCATATAAAGAAAATAATTTTGATGAATCAATAAAATGTATAACTTCGATGCGAAATGAATAAATGCCTTATAAGTATCATTCTATAAAAAGCAAAGTGTCTGTAAGCATAAACCATAGAATGTCATTTAAAATAAAAAGTATTAAAATACATCGCAATACATCAATTTGAGGAAGTTAGTAGGTAGGAAAACTAATTAATAATAGATTGGAAAATAGTGATAATTGCTATTAATTCCTCAACATCAAAATAGGCAGTGCAACACACCCCAAAAGGAAAATTACTCAACCCTTAGTTCTGATGTACATGCTGCATTCTCATCATCTTTACATTTATTCTGTAGGAAAGTATATTCCTTTCCTGTGTTCCCTGATGGCTTTCAACTTGCGCTCAGTCGAACCAGCCTTTTGCTATTTACTTATTCTAGTGTATAAGAAAGAAAGGGCAAGCCATGAATAAAAGAGCATATACAACCTCATTGCTAAGTATTGCTTAACAATAGATAGAAAGGTAATAAGTATGCAAACGAAAGATTAAGTAAAATAAATAGTACAACGATAACGTTAAATGCATTTTAATGTTTCCATGTTCCAGTTCCTCATATTACAGTTGTTTATGGAGACTGTCATTTTTCATTTTATTCAGATGCCCCGTTCAGCGCATCTGACTACGGATAACGCGCACTTTTACACTCGACATACTAGTTAATGGCGTTGATCACGTCTATCAAAAAGAAAAGGAGGAAAGGTGCATGTAAGCATTTGAGAAGGCGTCGAGGAAGCAATTATTGGACTAGATCAATACATTACTCAAGATAGAGATAGGCAGATTACCGTCTCCAAACATAGCGCCAAGCTAGACAATACGGCGAGAGTGAAATGGGAAAAAGAAACATCGGAATAGAGGCAACTGCATGACTATTTAAAAAGATAAACAAAAGAAAATGCACACGAAAAAAATATATATTGTGCTGAAATCTTAAAAAGAAGAACAAGAAATGTCGACTGAGATTCGAACAAAACAACGGGATGAGAAGGAACAACATAAAAACAAAGTTTGTTTTCACATATCCTTACTATACAAACATTCAAAAGGGGATATGCTTATTTTATTATGTGTAGTATATTTTCATTAGTCACGATATATCCCCCCTGACATTATCTCCGCTTTTGAAGGTTGCAGTAATGTACACGTTCGTTCATACGATACTGTCCTCTTAGGATGTATTTCTTCTTATTTGTAGGGTAAGGAAGTATTATCTATTCTGTTGTCATGATATAATGCTCCCAGGCATAGGCTCCAAATACTTTAAGGGGTTGGACTGTTTTTTCATCATTATATAATCTTCTTACTCAGTACCTCCCCCTTTGAGGGTCAGCGAATGCTGTTAGTTTTTCATGATATTATCCTTTCAGCCTAGCAAATATATGCGACCAGAAAAAGCATATATTTGCCAGTATATATATGTATATATATATATATATATATATATATATATATATATATATATATATATATATCTGTGTGTGTGTGTGTGTGTGTTAAACAGAAGTATTTCATTTAATTAAACACACACACATATATATATATAATTTATTTAGACAGAATTATTTGATTCAGGTAAACATATATATATATATATATATATATATATATATATATATGTATATATATCGCAGGTCTAATATACGTCTTTCCTTATTTGTATTAGTATACGTAATCCTGTTTATCAAGCGACGTATTCATGTACATGGTTTTATCATGCAAGCATATGACAATACACGTAATCGAATAAAGCAGGACATCTAATCAGTTCACTTGATTCATCCGCACCCAATTGTGAGTTGTATATTAAAATGGTATACGTATATATCTATCTGTTTATATATATATATACATATATATATATATATATATATATATATATATATATATATATATATATATATATATATAAAGTAGGATCGACTAAACATCACATGTGTTGAATTTAAATTAATTGAGGATCAACTTACGTTTCCTATCGTTTCTCCTGTCAGAACTTTTGAACAAAAAATACTTTAATTTGAATTTATGTTCCCTTCGATTTTTTTATTTTCTACCGAATATTTAATGAAATCAATTAGGCGATCTGTCATATGAGAGATTCTATAAAGTTGTTTGTTATACGAGTGACTCTAAAGTACATCGGATAGCTGTATGATTTGTACTGGAACTATTTCATTTTGTTCTCCCGAGTTATCGGCCTTTAAATCAGTTCCCCTCTACAAAACTTCACTCGGTAAAGAGTGTCCAGTCATCCAACCAGATACTAAACATAAATATCTTACCACTGCGGATGGTTACACTTGCAGGGTCAACAGAGCGCTCTTCTGATGAATTCAATTTCGGTAACCTACTGCAGCGTATGTATAGGATCGGTAGCCTTGTAATCCCTTTGCCACAGCTGAATTTTGCGTTTATGTAGTTGTTACGTTACTCTGAGTAAAGCACACGCACATGTGCAGCTATGCTGAACATATAATACAAGTAACCGTCACATAAATATATAGAACATTATATAACGTTTGCCAATGCTCAGTAAGTAATAAATAAATATTACCTCGAAATCAATTTTTCAAATGATATCTGTTTATACAAAATAAAAGCTACTGTGAATGTTTTACATTTAGTATAAACTTAACCCATTAGGGTGCTTAACTTGTCTCATTAAAAATAACACTTATACTATTAAACTTTTTTGGCGTTGCTAAATAGTTTTCATGCAGTAGTGTATCAAGGGAGGCGCGAGAGCGCTCTATCCTTTTATAGAATCCACGAATGGCCTATGCTGGAACTCTCATTTCTTTGATCAATCATAACTCAAGAACCAATAAACCAAATTAGTTATAACTTTGTTCAAAATTTTAATTTGATAGCTTCTATAAGTGTGTGGAATTTCAGCATCATTAGACAAGGCAACCCAGAAATCCAGAAAGTTAAATCATGAAATCATGTTATCTGTGTGTACGTACGTACGTACGTACGTATGTGCCACCATGTATCTTATCAACTAGTTGATCGATTCAGCTGATTTTTAGCAGAGATAGAGGTTCTAGGGTCTAGTCGATGGCAATTTAATTTCAGTTTACCATATACCTTAGTTTTTCAGAAAATTCCCCAAAAACTGTAAAATGTCCAGTATTCATACACTTTATTCTATATCGTATCGACCATTTGATGGATTCAGCTGATTTGGGGCAAATATAGAGGTTATAGTGTCTAGTTGATGGCATTTTAATTTCAGTTTACCATATACCTTAGTTTTCCTGAAAATTCCAAAAAAACTATAAAAATTACTAGTCTACATACAGTTTATTCTGTATCTCATCTCCTTTTTGATGGATTCAGCTTATTCTTGGCAGAGATAGAGGCTCTGGGCTCTAGTTGATGGCTTTCTAATTCTAGTTTACCAATATACTGTAGTTTCTCAGAAATTTAAAAATGACTAGTCCACATACACTTTCTTCTATATCTTATCAGCTATTTGATTAATTCAGCTGTGTTATGGCACAGATAGAGGTTGCATTTTGTTTTTCTTTTGTACACTGAATATGTTATTGTTTACTATTGTTAATAACTTTATCATATTTCTCCATGCTCCAAAAATGTTTGATTGATTTATTTATTTCATTCAAATGAAATATTTTTGCATTGTGTCCTTGTCAATTTTCAAACACACTGACTGTAAAAGGATTAAATCCTCATTTATTGTGTGCAATGAATACATGGTAAAGTTTCAAAAATTTGCTCTAGTTTGAATTGTATCATGAGTAAATTTACACTCATCATAATTTTTATATAAATATTTACCTGTGAATATTGGAACAAACATTGATTAGTCAAACTACCAACTATATCAGTTATGAGAAAGCATTGTATTGAGTCATAGCCTTTACAAAAGTAGTGACATTCCATGAAAAATGCCAGTATACTGAAACTATATGCCCTTAATAGGGTTAAAATGAATATTTATATACACTAAATGTATAAAAGCAAGGAAATTCCCAAATTTTTACACTTATATTGTTATTAAGGGCATGCGAGCACAATTGGGCTATGTATTTTACTGGTAGGAATTTTTCTTCAGCGCACCTCACACACTTCATCCACTCATGCATAGATATTTATACTGTAGTGATGTAATAATGAAATGGTTTGGTTGATATTTAGTCAATCCCTTAATAACAATATAAGTGTACAAATTTGGGAATTTTCTTTGCTTTTGTACATTTAGTGTATATGAATTTTCATCTTAACCCTATTAAGGGCATACGATTTCAGTATACTGGAATTTTTCATAGAATATATTTATATTCTACTACAACTCTGTAAATCTTGTTATCTTTTTATATTGTTGTCGTGTCCACGTGCACTTTTCTCTCATAACTTCAGTGATGTTATGCATTAAAAGATAGATATAGGTAATATTCCACAATGATTTAAAATAATTATGACGTTATCCAGCAAATATGAGAGAGAGAAAGAGAGGGGAGAGAGATCATTTATCGAATCGTACGAGTCGTCTTCTAGACAAACGTCTTGACCACTGGGTGTCAAGTGAATATGTAAATTAAAATGCATACATATATAAATATATACATGTATTTTCATTCAAAAACGATACAGAATTTGATAACTTTTGATAATTTTTATTTTAAAATTATTCATAAATATTTCATAGAAGCAAAGGAAAGCAGATAGTTGTTTTATCTCTAGTGGTCGGGGTTTAAGAGATAAAAGCCATAGACCGCTGGAGAACACCGGAATATTGTAAAATAATGATGATTCATGCCGGATTAAACAATACAAAAAATCTTGAATATTTGGAAGGCTGTGATAGATGAACTGTAGAATTGCGTCGGAGATGTTAAAACAGTGGCAATCAGTAATGTTTATAGCAGGCGTTCTGACTATGTCTGCACAACGAAATCCATCGGGAAGCTGCAAGAAGCTCTGACAATTGGGAACGTAGTGCAAGAGATAGGCACTGGAGTGGCGACTATGATACGAATCGTCGCTACTAGTCATCAAAGAGTTGCAAGACCTATCTATTAACCCTCAAGGCTCAAGAAATCGCCATACGAAAGCCAATAAACGCGACGAAACATCAGGGCCAATTCCAAAAAGCTCACAAAAGCCCATGCGTCATCAAGACTAAGTTCCCTCAAGTTTTGATGGTAATTTCGTGTTTTTGCACGACAAGCTACGTCATGAAACTATGACTCAATTCAGATGAGTTGTTGTCCGCTGCTGTCAAGCATTGGGTGGAGGGTTTGACTGCAGGAAGACCATACATGCGGAAGCAGTACTTTTCTCTGTGGCTTTCTCAGAACGTCCACAACTTTTTCCAGTCCCACAACTCGTCTAACTTCATCACCATGGGTTATCATATGTTATATACAGTTAAGAAAGACACCGACCGTAACACCTGCAACACTAAAGTATCAAACTGGTATGCAAGCGATTCTCAAATACATTGTTTAGGTTCAGGTCCCGCCTGCCAGTTTTGACGGTAACTGAGGGTGAATTTTTAGAGTCAGCTGTATTCTGTAAACTGTCTCCTACGAGATGCACTTGGATTACTGAAAATGCATCGACTAATGAACAATCTATGACTATTTCTGCAAAAAAGTTTCAGGTGATCTCGAACATTTCATATGTGAATAATATCATATCTAGAGAAAGATATATATGCAAAATTATGTGTCTCTCTTTGATTCATCTTTCCTAATCTCTCTGCTTCAGTTGATTTTGATAGTTTTTTATGACGGCATCATCGTCAATAGGGCAAACTTTAAAGCTGCCTTTTGGTCCTGCTGTCTTAAGAAAAAAGGCCTACTTTACAATGAAAGCAACTCAAACGACGATTCTTTATAGTGCCTTGCGTCTGCTCTTAAAACAATGACTATGAACAATTAAAATATAATGGTATATCTGTATTGTTCTTTTGTATAAAATAAGTATAGTTAATAAGAGTTACCAATACTATAAAGCCATGTGCATAGAATATTGTCAGAAACTGGTCTCTCGAATTTGCTAGACAGTCATCTTCTGTTGATATATAATTAAGCCGGCTATTATCACATTTTTGGACAGGTTTGCCTACAAACTCACTCTTACAAACTCACTCTACCGACGCTATCCTCGACACGTCACGACTGTGGCGTCTTACTATCTTTGTATTATTTAGCGAATGGATGTACTACTTCCGTTTATCTGGAAGTGTCTCTCCCACAATTGGATTTTTTCCGACAAGGTGCTATCTATATTTCTGTGGTTTTAGTTACCCGAAAAAAGATATTGAACAACTACACTGCCATATAAGAAGATATTGACTGCGTTTTTACCAGTGAGAAATTGACAGACTTGAATTCATCTTTTGATCAATTAAATGCTATTCACTTGTGTACAGTATAAACAAATTGAAATATTTTCTTTGGAAAATGCTGTGTTGTTCTGATTTGCCTTGAAATGATGTGAGCCTTCATCTAAAATATTCGATCTTGTGTAAGAAATCTGCGCTTCACGATATCATCATATAATGTTGCGTCTTATGAAGATGTTCGGAGATTTTATGCATCTAATGCCAAGATCACAGTGATGTTCAAAGTGTTGGATGTATAGCAATGTTTTTTATGTAACGACTCGTTGTCTGATTATCCATCATCACTGTGTATACTTATCCAAGAAGGTTGTGAATCGAAAACATTCTTCACACTACTGCGATAACTACATACATACTCAGAAAGAAACCATCACACAAGCCGGACTTATCTCACAAGTTACGTCTGAAAACCTGGACCATACAAAATAGTGATAGACAATGGATAACAAAGAGAAATAGCACTTCTCTAGCCATCTTGCTTAAAATTATCCACTGCAACATTTCAGATAGATGTAATTGTAAGAAGCACTGACTTGACTCTATGAACCTTGTTATAATATCACATGTGAATCTATGATGCATGAACCAATTCCCGATGAAAATGAGGAGTGAATGTCAGGGAGTCTAATCAATAACGCTGCAGAAATACATTCGTTTCTGTACAACTAAAGACACCATGACACAATGAATAAAGTGATGGTATAACTTGAATACACTCCTGAGAATTGCCACAGAAATCTATCAACTAAAACGTTTTCAGTGTATAATGATCTAATTGAGCTTGTTCAAAAGGCACTACTATTTACGTCATATGTAGATATTCTGTATTCTAGTTCAATGATTTCCATCTATTTTACGCAATATTTAGATGCTTTATAATATTAGTTAAATGTTGATATTTTGTTTACTGAATTACATACTAAAATGGAATACTATAAAGCAAGTTATTGCACTTTTTATGGCTAATCATATAGTTGATACAGCTTGTGAGCAATCGTAAAATATGTTAGAAAATAAACTGGAAACTGCAGAATATCTGTTAACTAAAACATTCCATTATTAAATTGGATACTTTCTATATAGTTGTTTCCAGAACTTCGATGGCTAATTTACATAATGATTTTTAAAAGCATGTTTTATTACATAATAGCTTACTATTATTTGTTTCACGTTGCAATGTGTTATTTTCTTATAAACAAAAGCAATATTATTGTGCATATATTTAATAAGAAATCCATTAAAAATGAGAGATAAAATATTACTTTAATGTATTATATATATATATATATATATATATATATATATATATATATATATATATATATATATATGACGCACATACTGTTGGTGACAAATAATCGAAACACCTGGAATCATAGCAGTATGATTTCGAAATATCTATAAAACCGTCAAAAGCTTTGTAATGTTATGCGTTTTTATTCATGATAAGTGTAACTTAATATGTTTTGCTAAGATTTTAGTTTTCTTTCAGATATCATTTGAAAAAGATAATAAAAGTCCATTCAAATAACAGATATGTTAGGCTTTGAAAAATGGCAAATTGTCGATGCTCGTATGGAACTAACCTTATAAAAATAACCGAAATATTTGGTGTATACATGTAATGCTATCGCGTAAATGATGGCAACCTTTACGAAAGACGGAAAAAACTTCCTCGTCGAAACAAAAAAATAGACGAAAACGAAAGCTTTCAGATAGGGGTGGCCGGATTCCTACGATAATTGTTAGAACGGGTCACAAAAATACAGTTCCCAAAATGAATGCATATCTTAATTACTGCTTTCTCTTCGCCGAGAGCTGTATAAATTGTAAAGAGCTACAGTAAGTTATGTAATTAAGCATATATTCGATCGAACGTAAGCATTAGCAGACGCTACTGAATGATTAGTATTCATTGTAATATAAATGAGACAAGGACTTTTTGATAAGTAAATTTAATTACTAATAGTGTTGGCAATTTTTGAACGAGAGTTTGTAGAGGAAACAAGAATTGTGTTCTGTTTTACAACGTTTATAAAAGATATATTTTGTGTGGGTATTCTGTATTTAAATATGCATGCGTAGTTTGTAGTGACAAAATATGATCTTGTGATTAGAATCAATCTGTTCGGCAAGCGACATGATACGTAGTATCATCAGTATCTAACATGAAGCATAGTATAATATTTAAAGAAGAAGTTTCGGTTTTAAAAAAGAACTGATTAAATTTAACGTTTACTCAAGTGTCAAATAATCAGAATGTAGTCTCTGCTAACATTATATCTTCATTATGATTAGCTTCAATAATCTTGTAACTTTTCCTCATTTTCTATGAGGGTTTTACTCTCCATAAATCATTTTCATTTCCTGGTTAGGTGGACCATTATATTGGCGTGACACCTAATCTTTGAACTGTCCAATTCGGGCGAGATCGCCATGATTTGATATCCGTACTGCCATATTTTCACGGTGTACTTAAGACACTCATGTCGATCATACCATAAAACTTGATGGAATTGTATTCAAGATAAATTAGCGCTACGACCAATGATCCGATCAATGTATAAGGAGATGCAATCAAACCGGTGAAGTATTTGACACACTTGGACAATATCTAATTTTGCAAATTCGCAGATCACGAAGTGCCTTCGTTAGGCTAAAACAACATCTGCAAAATTATGAAGGTGCCTAATTTTAATTCTGATACAAATCAGTTCTACAAGAGAAATCGAACAATTTTATAAACCTACGCCTGTGGTATTTAACATCGAATAACTAAAAAAAACTGTTACATACAACATTGCATATTATTTTGAATTTGTATGCAAAATCGTTTGCCAAATACAAAAGTATACTTATGTATGACTAGGGATATTTACCCGGCGCTGCCCATGTCGGCATCTATTGTGTGTTAGGTGCTTTCATAAGAAATAAATGTCAAATATAGTCCCGTATACAATGTTTACCTTGGAAACGGGAAGCTAAAATTATTATTTGGAATAGGAAATCAAGTAATTAAAGAACTGTGTGCGCTGTCGTGTTTTGTAACGGAAACTTGCCTGTCTGGATATATATTGGTTGTCGTTAATAATTCAAAATATAATCCTGTTTCAAATGTTTGCCTTGAAAGAGAAGTGACACATAGAATTATAGAATATGATATAAAGTAATAAAACACTTTTAGCGCGGTGTTTTTTTCTAAAAGATTAGATGCAGGTGTATATATCACTGGTCGTAAATAATTCAAAATATACTTACTTTTTGAATGTCTGCGTTGAAAGTCAAGTAAAAAAGTATATTAAGAATATGAGGTCAATCAATAACAAAATCTATCAGCGCTGTGTTTTCTTTTCTAAAAATAACTACTTCATTTCATTATCTTCTTTAAATAAGATGTCATTCGATTATCGTCTTGAAATTATACAAAAGAAAAAATATAGTCATGAAAAAATAATTTAATATCGATAGTTTTTAAACGATTATATTTCTGTTATATATTTACTTGCTAAGTTTTAAATTTGAATCTATCGTTCTTTCCTGAAGCATTACTTGAGTATGGATTAAATTAAAGAAATTAATCCATACTCAAGTAATTCTATGCTTTATGTTTAGTGTTTTTTGTCGGTGTTTGTCAGTTTGTATGTCTCTCTTGTCCCGTTGTATTACTGCATAGAAATTACTTTAAATTGATAAAACACAAGTTGCATATGAGATTCAGATTTGATGATGCTAAATAGTAGCGGATTCGTTGGGTTTTCAAACTTTGTTAACATTCTTCTTTAAAGCTGTTTTAGTAGACACTTATGATAGGCACTTGTAAGCCTTTGAACTGTCAGTCCTGTTACACACCACTTTTTAAGCATTTTACTTGTTAAAACATTTTTCGTTAAAACAGTTCTTTTCTACATATCAAATTAAGCATGGTGCACTTTTACTTTAGATTTTAGTTCTTCCAGCTTAACAGATTAGGACCAAAAAAATATGCAACACATAAAAGTTACCATACATTTGTTTCGTCATCTGGTTGTGATCGCCGTTGGTACCGTCGGTTTCCATTGCGTATCTCTGGCCGTGATCGATGCTGGTTATATTTGATCTGTGGATACAACTTTATAGACAGGCAGACGATAAACGCGGAGACAATTTTTCTTCAGAGAGAGATTCAAGTCTTTGATTCTGGACTTCGTTGTGGAAGGGTTTTATCCATTCGTTCGCTCGATTCTCATTCATACCTCTTGTGGGATGCGACGATGCACGGGGATCTTCGAGATCCAACCATTACAACGAGCGACTACATCGTCGACTTGACGCTCTCACTTCCAAAGCTCTTCTGTTTCAAAAACCTTAGTTTCTCACGAAGAAGGAGTGACGTCACAGATCAACACGTGTGACAGTAATGCAAAAGCATATCCGGCACTAATGTTTTCTAACCTTTTCTGACCCTAGATTTCCTGTGTCGCCGTCGAATTTGAAATGTTGTTATGATCTTTCACAACATGATTAACTCATAACGGTACCCTTCTGTGCATGTCAGCTCGACACGCACTCATTGTCTTCATTTTACCCCAGCCATAATTCACATAAGTTGATTTAATCGTATCTACAACTATCGGGTCCCATCTATAATATAACACATAGACTACAGCTTAATAATTAAATGCGTTTTCTGTGTAGAGCTGTTGATACTGGAAAGAATGATTTGTAATTTAGTGTTACATTTATTGGTTCTCGTTAGACCGTTATTGTGGGAATGGTCGATTGGTATTCAATGTGAGCGGTCGTAATGTTCGTGTTCTTGGCTATTTTTTTGATTGATTTATCAAATTGTTTATTCCGTATGTTTTCTCTCTAAATATATGTTATTTTATACATAATTATTATATCGAGTTTGCTAGTCGTTACGAACCCAGACTTTTGACTTATTGTTTCGAATTCGTGTTATGTCTCGGCTAATGCATACCTTTCACTAATATATTTTTAAAAAGTATGAATCTACATAACTTTCTACCAGTTATGAATTCTATAATAGGATACACTAGACTCTAGCATCTTTGTTATGCAACTAGACTAGAAGAAAATTTCCGATAATAACACTAATTTTTTTCTATTTCGACAGACAGTTTTTCTTCTTGCCACATGACTCAAGAAATGCCGGTCCAGAAAAGGTACATTGGAAGTGTCGCGACTTTTGGGTCCCTATAGACGCACCACGCAGGAACAAGGATATCCACTGTCTCTCAAGATAAATAGGGGGCACACTGTTTTCGGTTGCTAATATAATAAGCTTGATAATCTATGTAATTATTTACTAAGGCAATTTAAGGTCATACTATATAATCAGCACTCGCACACATAAAAAATGATTGTACATCAGCTGTTGGTTCACCTTTCAAGATGAAATCGATATTGCTTGTCACTAAATAGATTGTCTTTGCTGAGGTAGTTGAATATTTCATGATTCATCACAGATTGAAGCTATTCACTAATGATGCAAAGTAGACTGATCAGTATGTACTGGGTCACAGAAGACGGTTCTCCAGTATTTTTAAATACTTGGCAGACGAACGAAGTTTTCCAAGAAAAGAATTAATGAACGGTCGAATACTTTTGTGACAATATAAGTTCCGGAGCAGCTTATCTAGCACTATGATTGTTGTAATAATTAGTTGCCTTGATAACATCAATGATCCAGATAAGTTTGGCATCCCAAAGAGATATATGTATATCACTAAGAATGTATTTTCATTTATACGGGAAAATTCTGATAGTAGGTGACTCTGATCGCAAAGAGTGTAATTTGTAGCAAAGTTCTTTGCAAAAAGTTCGACATTTTCAGGTTCGGAGGATATCACATGATGTCCATTGATGATGGTTGGGATAGAAGTCTTATATCTGCTAAGTACAATGGTTGATGTTGTCGAAAACACTTGGGACGCAAACTTCCCTTCAGTAACTTAAACAGATTGTCCATATAAGTCTTACGCGTCGTCTATAATATATTTGCAGAAATTCAGGGCAGTTTTATGAGCGAGTTCTGTTTGTATGTCCATTTTGTTTAGTAATAATAGAAGTAATATTAATTGTGTGCAATGGTATCTGTATACTCGATAGTGAACTATTATTATCTGCCTTAGGCGCTGTAAGGATTTATGAGGCATTATGCCTTGATTATCAACAAATTAAAAACTAATACATCTAAAATAAGAGTAAAAAGTAGTGACAGAGTTGCTGTAACTGACAGACATATTGATTCTACACGATGGGGGTGTCTTGACTGTATGTGTAGGTTATCCTAACCATCAAATGTAAGAATAATTTAATCTATTTATTGTCTCGGTTTGTTTTATCGGAATTATTTCCCCTTAATGTGACAGTAAAGAAATACCAGAGACAGCTTTTATTTCGTTATATTATAACACATACTTTTATTCCACAGGTCAATGTATTCACAAACAGACAAACGAGTCCATGACATGAGTGGTTGACAAACCGAGCCCTTCAATTCTATACTGGTTGGCACTTGTTAGGTTCTTTTCTGTCCTCGGTGTTCATCGCGCACATATTAAATAACTTATTCCGACGTCATCTATCCTCACTTAGAGGTCAACAACTGAGCTATTCCCGGCTCTTCGCTTTTCGACAATACCATTCTTTGCTGGGCGTTTTCTTTTTCACTTACTTACGTCATAAGCCAAGAAGTGACTTCGATTTGTTAGTTTCTTTGCAAAACAATTATTTTCTTTGTAATTTGTTGTTCTTTTTAATTTGTTCTCAAACTCGTCTACCGGCGATTCGGGTTGAAACCCCTTGTCTTGTTTTGTAACGTTGCACTGACGCATAACCTGCATTATAATATGATTGAGGAAATGATAAATATAAACACGTGTTACAACTGGCGAAACACTGTCTTTCCTGCGGCTCAGTATTACCAATATACATCATACATTGAACATTGTTCAGTTTCGCTTAATCTTAATATGTTACATTTCCGGCCAATAAGAGTTTTAGAAATAGACGTAATATATCGTGCGACGATCTCCTGGGTAATAAATAAGATAAGATAGCCCACAAAAGCGCCACCAAAATGACACGATAAGTTGTGTATTTGTCAATGTTAACATGATGGATTTCTAAGCACGGAGAAAAAACATAAAGCAAGTTATAGAACTAAAAAAAATAATAAAATAATAAAATAAAATAAATAATATAGACATATGGTGTCATTTCACTAAAGCTACTCGGTGATCACAGAAATTACCTTTGGTGTAGAACTGTTTTTGTAATAAAACACACATACGCCCCCCCATATATATATATATATATATATATATATATATATATATATATAGAGAGAGAGAGAGAGAGAGAGAGAGAGAGCGAGAGAGAAAGAGAGAGACATATATGGGGTAAGATACACGATAAGTCATGAAAATGTGATGCCGTGGTAGACAAATGTGTGAAAAATGACAAACGGAAAACAGGTTAACATGCTGGAGAAAAACAAAAACAAGAGAGTTTTACCGGTTTCATTCGTGTTAGCGAAATTCTTCAGAAAAAGTGAAATTTGGAAATAATTTTTTTTGAAGGCACACACATGGGAGAAGGAAAAGATGATCCGATTGAACCATATGAGAAGACGTTAGTGACATTGAAATATGATTTGACAAGTGGGTGACCCATTCTTTTTTATTTAAAAAAAAAATTCAAACTAAAAAAAGAATGTGTCATCCACTTGTCAAATCATATTTCAATGTCACTAACGTCTTCTCATGGTGTTCAATCGGATCATCTTTTCCTTCTCCCATGTGTGTGCCTTCAAATGAATATTATTTCCAAATCTTCATTTTTTCTGAAGACGTTCGATAACACGAACGACACTGGTCAAATCTCTTGTTTCTGTTTTTCTCCTGCATGTTAACCTGTTTTCCGTTTGCCATTTTTCACACACACACACACACACACACACACACACACACACACATATATATATATATATATATATATATATATATATATATATATATATATATATATATATATATGGTGTGTGTGTGTGTGTAGGTTCGAATGATTTCGATACGAATCTGAGTAAGAGAGAGCAATATACATTTAAACAAAGCATGAATAAATGTTAAAGAGGGGAAAACACTAGACACGCATTCGGGTTGTAAACACTATAACTTATTTCGACCTAGGTCGGTCTCATCAGATGTATAACCAACCGCATTCAGAACAAATACATAGAAGACATTGCTAAGGCTGCTGCAAAGAAGGTGGGCTACCTCTACCATACTAGTAAAGTAGTCACACATGCCAGTATCCTATATATCTACATAGCCACCATTCGCCAATGAATGCGGTATTGTTTTCACCTCTGGTCTGATGCATCTACCACTAGTCTCTCTCGATTAGACAGGGTTTTAAAAAGTCTCCAATCTAATACATCCCGAACTGTCAATTAAGTTTCAACCCCATGTCCCATTGCTGCAATGTTGCCACCTTGTGATTGTTTTAAAAGTATTTTAATGGAATTTGTGCCACCCTCGACGTAAATACCTCCGAATTAACCGACAAGCAGCAACATTTCACCCATTCACTGTAGAGGCCCCAAAATACCGGAAAGCTTTATACTCTAATAGTGTATTTTCATTGAGCAGCAGGACTTTGGAATTCGCTTCCTGATTCCTGCTTCACTGACTGTACTAACATGCAGACATTTAAATGCAATGCGAACAGACATCTCGCTGCTCAACTATCTACTTAGCGTGTCCCTATAGGCATGGGCCATTATAATAGCTCCTTACGGCCAAGTGGCAATGTGCCTTATCCGAGGCTAACAAGAGTAAAGAATATATATACAGAAGTTGAATAGAAATGCATTTTTAAGGAACGGATTAAACATAAAACTGCGATTATTTGTAAAAGTAAATACATTTTGAATATGTATTATTCTTATATATACGTACACACACACACACACACACACACACATATATATATATATATATATATATATATATATATATATATATATATATATATATATATATATATATATATATATACTAACGCTGAGTTATCAACGTTTTCGTCCTAGGGTGTTTTTCTATATTCCTAAAATATTTCTTGGAAACGCTTGGCTTTAGCATTAAGAAAGTTTGAAATAAACACTTACACTAATTGTTCTAATTAGCCGTAATTTGCAATTTACTAACCAACTCACCCATCTCTTAATAAGTTTCTGTCTATTATTTTTCATCATCTCGAATTATATGTTGTTTGGCCATAGCTCCTTTTTTATAGTTTATACTACTTTTGCATGCATCTCTCTCCCTTTTACTATCTATCTAGGTGCATTACCAGACAAAGGTAATAAAACTTAAGATAAAATACAATATTGGAATTGCCTATTATAAATAATATGGAATATTTTCACAAGTAGAAATATATGGGCAAAACTGCGAAATAAGTAAAGAGGAAAAGAGCGAGAGAGGGGGGGGGAACAGTTAAATGAAAGAGTTTCATTTTCATTCTAACGTGAAATCCAGGTATGCATTTGAATGACATAGATTCAGATCTATTCCCGAATTTGACATAGTATTAGTTTTATTATTAAAAAGTCAAAGGTTTTATGTATGTTCTAACGTAATGGGGTTAGATGTGAGGTTTTAACTCAGATTGATAGTAGATGGGTTCGTAGTCAGAGTTGTAACGAACAAATACTTATGATGGAAAGAAATGAACAAAGCGAAAACATTCCTTGTCTATGACGAAAGTAATTCGAAGAATACGACCAGCAAAAGAATGATATTGCCCGAGAAAGCAGTAAGCAGAGAATCAAAGCAGCAGTTGACCTCAGAAGTCACATCAGATAACGTAAGCGAAAGTTATTTAAGTTATGCACGTGTTGACGACAGTCAGAATATAGGGTCGGACAGCTTGGGCAGCGTGGCATAGTGGTGAAGAAGAGTAGGGCATCGGTGTGCTAATCGCTCAGAACCAATAGCTGTTAGTCCATTTGTGAATGAATGTAAGTAAGAAATAAAAGCATCATGTCGAAACTCAAAAGAGGGAAACTGCCTTGCTTCTTTTTATCATACCAAGGGTAGCATCTTTGCTTCGACGAGAAATAAGAAAGTGAATTTATTTAATTCCATGATATTCGACTTAGAATTCCTCAGTCTAATAGGATCATGTTACACTATTTATTAGGTTTTCTATATTTTGTTTTTGCTTGCCTCTTTGATTTCTGATTTATGTATTTGGGAAGATGAAGTCAGCGAATAAAATGAATTATGTTAGTAATTATTTTATTAAAAACTCGATTTACTATGAATCTTGCGATGTGACAGTATATTCTCCTCTCGATGATGAAGAACAATGTGTTTTTTGTGTGTGTGTATGTATATATATATATATATATATATATATATATATATATCCGTTCCTTCACACATAAGTTTAGTCGACAATATACGGAGGCAAATCTATTTCCATAATCAGACATTTATTCTTTTCCCTTGTTTCTCTTTTCTATTCTGATTTAAGCGTGCATTAATCTTTTCTAACATGCTTAATGTAAGACATATTCTTCCCTTCATATTTCTTTAAATTGACGACGATTTTACTTTAATTATCTGTTTAACTTATTACGGCCGTTATGTTTCTAACATGTTTCAAGCGTCACACATAATGTTATTTAATGTCTAGACAAAATGCTAAAAGAGTAAAAAATAAATTACCTGAAGAAAAGAAAATAGCAATGTCAAATTTTTTTTATTTTTCGTCTCTACGTCATCAGAAATTACGTTAATTTTTCAACTCGCGATGGTTCAGTTCTATACCTCTTTAATTATAAGAAAGGATCAGAAATACTTACATTTAAAACAAATAGCAAAGTCTAGCAACTACAGCTGTTCGAAATGAATTCAAAAAATATCCTCCACTTTAAATTAAAAGTCAACGGTAGGTGTTTTTTTAATTAGATCATGAGAAATGATACTAATAATTTATATGTGAAAATCTCAATTATTGAAATAATTCTATGATTGTCATAGATATTAGTGCTAACAGTGATGAATCATACATTTCCGCTTCATTCTATGAACATGTAATAGTCGTATATATTATCATAAGAAAAATCAGTTAATTATATGTTGCATTTTTAATATCCGACGGAACTTGAAAGTGAAAACAGATTTTTTATTATATAGTCTGGACCAAAAATATGTAACCAGTTATGATACAGTAGCGTTTATTATTGAAATACAATTGTTACTAGATGTATATTATAAGCATGCCAATTTTGTGTGGCATACGTTTTTTTTCTTTAGTGTTATCCTGTATACTTCCCCCTATTGTGATTTGTCAAGGGGGCGCTTTAATTTGCATTAAGTTTAGACAACTAATATCGTTACAATGCTGTCCTCTACAATTTATACCCTTTCTTTCATAGAATATCCTGTTGCTTGTTCTATTACACCTGGAAAACAGAAAAGATATCTATTTTGGACGAGCCTGTATGAACACAAACAGACAGACTTTAATGTAAGAAAAAGGAGAAACTATCGATTGGAATTATAGCTCAAATACATTTTATGTCATTGCAATATAGGAATGGATAAAGACAACTACCACCTCTATAATAGAAAATATGCTTAGAGTTATGATATTTTTAAATAGAGAGATCTATTAGAAAATAAACTTGTGGAACGGTAATTGATTATTTCTGAAAAGAAAAAAAAGTTTGACGAAATTGGAATTAAATCAATAATTAGAACTAACTTTAGACAAACAAAATAAATATGAACGATTGAAAGTAAACAAATAATTTAAACATTAATATAGGAGTTTTGAAAAAAATAAATATAAGGGTAAACCATTCTTCACATATGTAAAATAAAATATTAACAAACAAACCAGTTTCAACAGCTGATATATTAGCAACTTCTTTTAAAGTTTTCGATATTATGCGTTTAAATGCTGGAGGATTCAGAACATGTCAACTTTATGATTTTTGTTGAGTAGCTGCACAACAAATAGTGATGGATACGTATTTACTGAAAACTTTAAATATGTAACTTTGAAACATTTTGGTTCACTGTAAGAGAGTTTGATTAGAACGAACTAATAAAACGAGCTGATGACATAACACTTATTATTATTCAGGTTCGATGTTCATAAACGTATGAGAGCAGAAATACCTCTTTAAATATACAAATAAATATCATCTAATAAATGGATGATTAAATAATTTAAGAAGAGAGAATGAACAAATTAAATATTTGGATATAACAATTACGATACGATTAAATGAATAAGTTCGCTAGATTACAAATTAATTATTACTTTATTATATGTATTTGTGAGACGTTTCTTAATAAAATATTCAAAGATCACATATTAAATGCATAAGGAATAAAATAAAGTGTAATCAACATAGATGTATCCATGGTAAATAGTAATCAAATAATGTAAGACTTATTGAAATTGTAGGTTTAATGTTCAATTCTACGGTCTGTAAACGTTTTCTAAATTTTCAATGTGATTGTCTTACTCAAAACATAAGATAAAGATTCTACTAATAGTGCTGCAAACGGGGCAAATCATTAGATTCCACAATTGATATTAGAAGTAATATATATATATATATATATATATATATATATATATATATATATAATAATAATAATAATAATAATAATAATAATAATAATAATAATAACAATAATAACAATAATAAAGTAACACGGAGTCAGATAATCACCGGTGCAATAATTTATTTCTACCCTATGGCCTTATTCAAGCATCAAAGCGAGTTGATTAAATAAAAAAAAAAATTTTTTAATTTTTGCTCTCTTTATTATATTGAGCTCTCATGCCGGATATCTTTCTGGAATTTACTTTACTCTAACACACTACACACACACACACACACACACACACACACACACACACACACACACATATATATATATATATATATATATATATATTAGTATTTTATGTATCCACATAAAATTTCATAAGGAGATATAATTTTTTATGTATCAATTTTCAGTATTTACTTCAACAGTGCTCGATACGTAAGTAGAGCTAGGTAGTAAGCTATGAAATATATATTTACGGCAATTAAGCTACACAGAGGCTCCCGCTTTTCGGGGGCACACTTGCTTCACAGTGTTGGACACCCACCAGCCTGAAGATTCCCTCCGGGGATTAAACGCGGGAGCCTCTGTGTAGCTTAATTGCGATGAATATATTTTCATAGCTTACTACTATATATATATATATATATATATTAATTTACGTACATGAAAGATTCATGGGCAGGTATTTATGGCTATCAGTCGTCATCAGCATGGCTACCCTGTGCAAGGATCGAACACTCAGTGTAAATGGATATAGTCTGATGCTTTACCGTTCGTCTATGGCGTCTTGCCCGAAATATGTACGTTTTTTTATCGCCTATCAAGTTACGCAATGTTGTTATTGGTTAAAACCAACGATAGAACGCCGCCCTTTTCCGACTTACCGAACTTTACCGCAAAATATCAGCTCTCTCATTAATGTTCGCGTTCAGCTTTCTTTTTACAGACACGAACAAAATCCACTTCAAAGCTTTCTCTTGATAATCGCTTCAATTAATTAAAACAAAGTTGTTTTCTTCTCTCTTTTACCAACGTTCAAGCTAAACACTTGACTCACCTATTCTGACTAGACTCAATATTCGACGTTGAAAGTTTTTATTACATTATAATAACCATATACTCATCTTCTACTGGGGTTATTTTATAAATGTCATGTGCTCACCTATTCGTTATGTGTTAAAATAAAAATAAAATAAAAAATAATGGAAAACTATCAAGATTAAACATTTAATACAGAAAGGCAGTACACTATTGCAAATCAATTAACATCATGCTTCTATAGTTGAAATAAAAATTAGTTATAAGTTGAAAGAGTTATCTATTTATTAAAGATATCACAAAATGATTAACATGTTCTCGTTTACTTCCGAGTCGTTGCATATATAGGTCAGTTTCCTATATAATGAATTATATAAAAGTTAGAGCTAAAACATTTTCCAGTGCTTGCCAAGTACTTCTAAAAGCCCCGTTTATAGGGAAAAGCACACACAAATGTATATATATATATATATATATATATATATAGAACAGTCTTGATTTTGTTATGGTACCTTACCTATACGGACTACTTGAACTCTTCTACTTACCATACATAGTGGGGACACTTGCTTCTCAGTGTTGGACACCCACCAGCCTATACTGGAAGTCAAGACTGACGTATAACCACTCTTGTTCTCTGTTGTATTATAATTTTCTTCAATATACATTTTTCTCTAAACTCCGAGTTCGTGTTTTCCTTCCGGATCCTATACAGGTCCACTACAACTGACGACGGGGGACAGTAAGAGTTTTTCTTAAAAACCATAAAAATGACCCTACAACAACTGGCGATGAGATACAGTAATGGATTCTCGAGATGGACGCCATAATTGGCGACGAAGTTAATTAAGGGTTTCTTTAAAGATCTTACAAAAGGACAAAGGTGGAGAAATCAACGGCAAATTCACACGACAACGCACTTGTTCTAAAAACTGGCTTTACCGGCGGACCAAAAAGAAAAACAAAACACGTAAAAATTCAATTTATTTTTCTCTCAAAGACGGTCATTGATGTTTTAGTGCTATTCCGGTCATGTGTTCATTTTTAACAAGAAGTGAATACATGATATTTTGGTTTCTCTCAAAATAAGAAAACCCCTGCCGCTGAAAGAAAAAATATGAAACTTTTTTTTATTCTGTTGCCTAAAGGGCTGACGGTAAATTCTATGTTATGTGAAATGCGTACTAAAAACTGTTTTTTTTTGTCGAAGAAAAAACACGTTGTCTTTCCCTTTTCACAACAAAGATCACGTTTACAGAGTAATAAAAAAGAAAGAATTCAGAGCCGTATTCTGTAAAGTCACATTTTAAACATAGTAGGGTTTAAAGCAACAAAAACTAGAAAAAAACAGAAGCTGATGAAAGATGTCTGCAACAAAAAAGCCGATGAAACACTACAAAAAGCTGAAGAAAGACAACTGACAAATGAAGAAATATTTCACAAGCTTCTACTGGAAGTACAACAACTATCCAACACCAGGCTACAAAAAACAAAAAGAAATACTTCTGGAACACAAAAATAAGAAGCCAAGGAAAGACTTCTGGAACAAAATTTTAAATATCGAAGGATTAGTACGAATAATGACGAACAGGAGTCAAAGTAACGAAAACAAAAAATGCTTTTTCGAAGAATGCCGTT
Source organism: Sepiola atlantica (assembly GCA_963556195.1). Classification (NCBI taxonomy): domain Eukaryota; kingdom Metazoa; phylum Mollusca; class Cephalopoda; order Sepiida; family Sepiolidae; genus Sepiola; species Sepiola atlantica. Next base: position 142,050,674 of record OY744524.1, on the reverse strand, counting down.
GGGAGTTCAGTTGACAATTCAACTTATGCCCCAGATGAGGATATTTAAGAAAGTATGAGGATCTATACAAAATAGATTGTAAAAATTGAACAGACTCTAAAAAGGTTCGCCTACTGCTCTGAAAATAAGGGACCACCGAACATACTAAGTTTGTAGACTTTATTTTACCCCGAAAATGAGCGACTTGACGATTTCTAAACCTGTAAATTTTTAATAGAATCATTCAGTCCAAAAACGTCTTAGTTCGACTAACAGTGGAATGTTTGGATTTAGTCAGAAAAAGTGGAATGTTGTAATTTAGTCAGAAAAAGTGGAATGTTTGAATTTGGTCAGAAAAAGATGGCGAAGACTACGCAACTTTCGCTTAAATCGTCAATAAACACTATGATGATTTCAAATTGGTTCATGGTACTTTACCTATAATGGACTTTGAACTCTTCCATTCAAGATAAATACTTGGAGCACCTGCTCCTAAGTGTTGAATTAACCCCTATACTGGCAGTCAACACAAACGTACAGCAACTCTGGTTTCTCTGTTGTATTTTATATTCTTCAATATGCTTGTGTTCCCTAACCCCTGAATTCGTATTTACATTGCGGCCCATTTTACAGGGCCAAGACAATTAGCGTCGAGATATTCGAACTAACGCTGGTCCCCACAACAACTCGCGAAAACCTTTAAAAAGGATCCCACTACAACAATAAAAAGGATTTTTCTTGAGAAACTTAAAAAGTACCCCACATGAAGTGCTGACGTGAGATTTTGAACTTACACCACCACAACGGTTGATGACGTGGTTACAGTAAATAATACTCGAGAACCTTAAAATGGACGCAACAACTGGCGACAAAGTATATTGAGAACTTTAAAAACAGGACAAACCGTGGAAAATCAACGGCAAATTGACCAGACAACATCGTCTTGTTTTCAATATACTTATTTTCTCTAAACTCCGAGTTCATGTTTTCCTTCCCGACCATTTACAGGCTTACAATATTTTGTTTTTAGTATTTTTCCACTTCGTAGCGGTTAATAATATGCAGAATAGTGCATTTAGTCGCCTTTAATCAGACGTGTTATTATTTTTATTTTATATATCGAACCCTCGATGTAAATGATGTAGAAGGTTCCATCCTTGCACAGGGTACCCATGCTGATTACGTCTGATAGCCGTAAATTAATTAATATAAATATATAATATAATTATGATACGTCCGATTAAGGATGACTGAATGCAATATTCTGCGTATTCCTAACCGCTTAGGAAATGGGAAAATACTAAAAGAAAAATAACACTGTTCTATCGCTAATAAACACAATAACAAACTACGTATATATATATATATATATATATATATATATATATATATATATAAATTATACGATATGTAATATATCCCATTGACATGGATAGATTGTACTGCTTAGAAAGACCCTCTAAAATGCATATCAAATTTTACAGTAACACTATATATTTTTCTTCAATTTTTTGTTTATATAACTATGCTGCTATATTATAAAAAATATATACTTTGCTTTTTACTTTCTACATTCTTATTTAAAACATGCCTTAAAATATGTTCATGATAGAGGATTGATTGCTGAAATACAACACCGAATCGGTGGACATTCAAGTAAACTATCTAACTTCTCTGTATTTATCAATCTGTTAGAAATAACAATTCTCCAATAACAATTCTCTAGCATTGTAAGGCAACATTTAATTCATGGTTTTGGTGTTTTTCTAGTTAACAAAATATTTACACACATTTCGTTGTCGTAGTAAATAACCTCACGCTTTAATTGAAGCAAACAAAAATGTTTATATACGAATATTCATTACTTAATTGTGCCCCTCTGTTTAAATGTTCATACAATACTTAAGATTCTTAATATCAATTAATGATAATGCCTATCATCCATCTGATACTGGTGTCTTTGAATAATCAGCGACTTCCAAATTCGTAACACCTTTTTTTCTTATAGGCATTTAAATATTTAAACTATTTATTAAAGATGTATTCATATTTGTAGACACTGGGTATACACATATACATATATATATATGTGTGTGTGTGAGTGCGCTTGCTTGTTTTAGTGTTTACTTGTGAGTATGGAAATAAACACGTACATACAAACTGCCATGTGTGCCCCATTTATCGAAAAGCTATAGCAGGGTCGAAACCGGTAACCTGTCCATATCGAAACAAAATGCATGTATGCGGGACCAAGTCTCTGCCGTCTCTCAATTTCCTAGCAGAATTCTAAGAATAGCAACTTTGGCTTCTTTGTATTCGTAATACCTCTTCGGTTCCAGTGCCGCGACACGCCCAGAAAACGAACGCTATTAACTCGCGCGACACGACGCCGCCCTTTTCCGACTTACCGAACTTTACCGCAAAATATCAGCTCTCTCATTAATGTTCGCGTTCAGCTTTCTTTTTACAGACACGAACAAAATCCACTTCAAAGCTTTCTCTTGATAATCGCTTCAATTAATTAAAACAAAGTTGTTTTCTTCTCTCTTTTACCAACGTTCAAGCTAAACACTTGACTCACCTATTCTGACTAGACTCGATATTCGACGTTGAAAGTTTTTATTACATTATAATAACCATATACTCATCTTCTACTGGGGTTATT
>OY744524.1:141978030-142043030 GCA_963556195.1 Sepiola atlantica | reverse complement strand
CTCACACGCCTCTTTTATTTTCTACTCTCTCACCATATCTTCCGCACTATCCTTTATACCTCTATTTTATTCACTAGCCTTTCCCCCTCTCTACTTTTCTACTCCGTATCTCTCTCTTTACCTCACTCACTCTCTTCATCTTGTTTCTCCCACACTCTATACATCTCTCTACCTCTATATTCAAAACTATGAAACACTTATTTTCTGTCGGTCTTTCGTTCACAATTGTTCTCTAATAAATCCTAATATTTTTTTTAACTACATAGTTAATAAGGTGGTCTTGATAAACCTCATCATCAATTTCTTTAAAAAACACTACCAAAACCATCCCTTAACTCCTTACTACAAAGTTATAATGAAATATGGATGTATAACAACATGCCAACAACTAGAAGTGATCCAATAAATTATCGACCCATTACCCTCACTAGTTGCCTGTGTAAGAACTTTAAAGAATGGTTAATGAGAGACTAACATGGTATTTGGTAACCAAAAAGCTGATTGCAGAATATCAGTCAGACTTCAGAGAAAGAAGAAGCCCTATTTACTACCTAATTATATTTGAAACACTCATAAAGGAAGAATTTGTCAAGACGGAGTATCTGATATCAATCTTATTTGACATCAAAAAAGCTTATGACACCACCTGGAAATATGGCATTACAGATACCTATATAAACATGGCATTACAGATATCTATATAAACCTGAACTTAAAAGCAGAATACCAGAGTGCATCTGCAACTTCTTAAATGATAGACACTTTCAAGTTTGGATGGGCAACATACTTTCAGCCTATAACGAACTAGAAATCGGCGTACCCCAAGAAAAAATACGGTCTGCCACCCCTGTCAATATAAAAATAAATTATACAATTAGACATATGAATACTGTGATCGACTGCACTCTATACGTGGATGATTTACTTATATGCTATTGATAAAAATACATACCCACATCACACAGTAGTCTCGAAATCTGTATAAATAAAATAAACAAATGGGCATTAGAAAACAGAGTTAAATTCTCAAAGGACAAAACATATGTTATACATTTTTGCAAAGTCGAAAGTATCCATCATGACCCCATCTTGAAACTGGACCACAATGATATCCCAGTTGTTGATCAACACAAGTAGTTAGGCATCATATTTGATAGAAAATTGTACTTTATACGTCACATAAAATATCTAAAATCAAGATGCTACACGGTCATGCAATCAATCACATTTCTGCCACACACTAACTAGGGTGGTGACAAAATCACATTACCTAAACTCTACCGATCCTAAGTAAAATCCAACCCTGACTATGGGTGCTATATTTATGGAGCAGCCGAAAAGTCATACGTGAAGCGATTGAAAACTATTCATCATCAGCATTTACTTTCTGCTAAGCTGATATTCTTAATAACATTTACGACGGTTTGTCCGGTGTGTTATTAAACCATTTGAATTAATTAGAATATTCTGCGTATTTAATTAAACAAATTAAAACATTATATAATCTTCTGGTGTAATTAATCTGCTTTATAGAAAAGGCGATTGCACGCGGTATATATTGTCCTCATCAGTCGCCAACTAGCACTGCTATCACAGTGTCGGTGGCTGCGACGGTACTGCCACTCGTGGCGCCACTGGCATCTTTGATCACTGTGTAAAATATTATAAGATTTTGTGATTGCTTCGTCTTGTCTTTTCCGTTGATTATGCGTTTGTTTTGTTTGTGATAGCGTGTCATAGTGGTCGTCTCGTCCGCATGTCGTTACCGTCACACGAGAACGTTCACGACGTTTCATGATAGTTTATTCATGTGATCGAAATCGTTTTTACCAAGTCAAGGTGAAAGCTTGTTGAGAAAGATTCTGAATCTGTTTGATAGTTGCACTTAGCGACTGGCCGGTCATGACTGTTTTGGGGGCAGAAAGAAAGTAGTTGACCGTCAACTGAATCCACATACCCGCTATCGATGGCTAGCAGTGCGATCAAATCGATCTATATCGGTTCACCTCACGCTCTTGGACCTTCTCCGTGTTTTTCTTCCAGGGGACGGCTAACGCCGCCAAAAGAATACATTTCATAAGACTGGTTCGTATAAGGAGTATGTAGCTAGTACTAAAAATATCAATAATCAAAATACTCGATAATTTGTGAACAAAAACTATCGAACTTAATTTACTGTGACTCTTCTAAACATTCCTTTATCGCAAACATATATTTGTTTACAAAGCTTAGATCTTCAAATCCCAAATATTGAACATAAAAATACTCTTACAGGGAACGCACCGAATTTTCGTGGCTTCGCGTTGTAAATGTTCGTGCAGGTCAATTTTTTTTTTTATTTCATACTTTAAATAATTGTAATAATTTACAAATATGTTAAATGTAATTTTACTAATAATGTAATTTTAATGATATTGTCTACAGGTTGTTAGATTATTACAAACATTTTGTTATGTAACCCTTAGACAAAAATTATGAATGAAATAAAATATTATGTAGATTTTTTAATTTCTATTATTTTGTAAGGACTTATCAAGGCCAAGAGCCACTCGAGGATATGGGTAATGCAATGGTATTATCGTCAACTGATAGATGAATAACACTATGGGAGCACTAAAATTTACAGACACAGATATAGTATTTGGTGGATATGACAATACACATACAGTATAAAATAAGAGTGGTAGAGTGAAAGAGAGATATACTAATAGACATACACTTTGTAAGAACAACTAATTAAAATGTATTTCTAAACATAACTCAACCCAATACCAAATTATATTTTAGCATATACTTTGTGAGATTAAAATATATAAGTAAAAAATTTAGGAAAACACACGTTGTTAAACTCAGCTTTAGTATAATTCCATGGTAAATGCCAGTATACTGACATCATATGCCCTTAATAGGGTTAAGATGAAATTTCATACACACTAAATGTACAAAAGCAAGGAAATTCCCAATTTTTCACACTTTTATTGTCATTAAGGGTATGCGAGCACAACAGCTCTATGTATTTTACAGGTATGAATGTTTCTTCAACGCACCTCACACACTTCATCCTCTCATGCATAGAGATTTATACTGTAGTGATGTGATAATGAAATGGTTGTGTTTATAGTTAGTCATACCCTTAATTAATGACAATAAAAGTGTAAAAATTTGGGAATTTCCTTGCTTTTGTACATTTAGTGTATACGAAATGGCATCTTAACCCTATTAAGGGCATATGATTTCAGTATACTGGCATTTATCATGGAATGTCACTACTTTTGTAAAGACTATGTCTCAATACAATGGCCATTTTTAAGGGTTTTTGGAATTTTCTGAAAAACTAAGGTATATGGTAAACTGAAATTAAAATGCCATCAACTAGACGGTAGAACCTTTATCTCTGCCAAAAATCAGCTGAATCCATCAAATAGTTGAGTAGATACAGGGTGGTACATACGTACGTACGTACACACGGATAACACATCTGGATCTCTGGGTTGCCTTGAATAATGATGCTGAAATTCTACACACTTATAGAACCTATATAATAAAAATGTTGTGCATGAGATTTCTAGCATAGGCCGTTTTTGAAGTCTATTAAGGGATAGAGCGCTCTCGCGCCTCCATTGATAATAGAAAAGTGGATAATCGTAACACTTTACTGCAGTCTCACGTGACTTCAGGATGTCAGAAGTATATTAATAATAACATTTGTTTATCTCTACAATACTACGGGTGTCCATTCTTTTGTGCGTACGTTATCATCACCCAGATCTATTTTGAATATTTGATGTCGCTCTGGGTTTTACCGCTTTAAAAATAAATTGTTCCAAAATCGAATATAGTGTTATAAATATAAGTTGTGTCGTCTCGTCGACATAAATGTATATCTTTAAATCTACATTTGCATTATGTTAATGTTAATACAGTGATTTAGACAATGATTACTATTGCCAACATGAATCATTTTAAAAGAAAATCCAGTGAGGAAATTAGTTATACGTTTATTTTTAACTGGTTATTTTTAACTTATTTGCGTGCAAATAAATATCTAATATCAAATATAAGTTATAAGCCTTTTAAATAAGCCTAAATACGGGTTCAAACAAAGTAGCCATCTACTTACTGTAAATAATTCGCTAAATAATGATGGTTTCTTAGTTTAGAACTTCTATTTAATATTGCATATCTATTTTGACGATATCAGGAAACAAAAGAGTGGATAAAGAAAAATAAATATCCTTTTTGAATAATATATAACTGTTTCTTAAAAGAAATTATGGTGTAATGATTACTTCGAATTGTTATAGTTTTAAATAATTAAATTATAAATGTCACGTTCCTTTTATTCATTTAAAGAAAATATACCTGATAATTTATTATACAAGACAAAGAAAGAGATTGTTTGTTTTATTTTTCAATTACTACTACAAGTAAATGAATGAAAACGTTAAAACTGTCTTTTTATTTATTTACAATTATTTAATCAACAATTATTTTACCACAAGAAGAAAGATGCAACCGAATTTAAAAAGACGTAGAATTTACATAATTTTATAATATAATTATTTTGTATATGTTGTAAAATAACTCTATCTGAATGAATATTTTGCCCGATGTGTATGCATTCTTTTTCGCTTTGTTCCGATTATAAAAATAGGATTTTTATTTTATTGGGATATATATATATATATATATATATATATATATATATATATATATATATCTTATTTGTTTAATTTTACTATCACTTACTCTCTATATGAAATACATAGATATTCAAATATTCTATTAAAATGTTCTTTAATTTCTCAAACGGTTAGTTAGTAAATAAGTTAATAATATATTTGTATCTCTCCAATTAAACAGGTAACTATGTTATAGTATGTCTTCTTGTGGTGTCTTGAACTTACTATATTCCAGGATTAGAATTTGTCTAGTCTGGTGGAGTATCCAACTTCGTAGTGTTACTTGAGCTAACGTCACTAGGAAAAGGTGCACTATTCTTTGTATGAGTAAGTGAAAAGCTGTGCTGAGAGGATCTTATTTGTGCTGCGAATACTATGTTATTTAGAATATTTGGTCAGGGTTTACTTGTAGGGGGAATCATCCTAATATCAGATTGTCATGACAAACCCTTGTACAGAGAGACCTAAGACACTCACGAATGGTGTCTAGTAGGTACTTCAAATTTTCCAGTAGGTAATTCAAACTCTCCAGAAAGTAATTCAAGATCTTCAGTGTGTGTGTTGATATTTATCTAATCATTAATCTAACGAAATGAAAACGTATAATCCACGTAGAATTTCAGTGTTACGTTTAGTATTGTGGCTTCCATATCGCTATTTTTATTTACATGTGCATGTTCTTTTGTATAAATATATATTTAAATACTGTCATCTTGAGAAAGTATTTTAATAAAATGCTAACGTCGATTAACATATAAACAATCGTCGGTTTTTCTTTTTTCATTTGTTATATATATGTGTGTATGTGTTTCTGTAATTGTATGTATGTGCATGTATATATATATATATATATTGATTTTAATTAACTTTTTTTTTTTGAATAAATTTTTACGTGCATAAAAGGAATAAATGGACATGTCTTTCTGTCTATGAGCAGTAATCAGCATTAATACCCGGGCATGGATCAAACCCTCGATGTAAATATTCGTAGTTTAGTGTTTTACCACAATATCAGAATACCCTGCCAAATTTTACGCACGCCTTTTGTCGCCTATGATGTTACGTATACTTTTTGTTTTGTTATTGTTTTCTATTAGCGGTAGTAATTATATATATATATATATATATATATATATATACATATATATATATATATATATATATATATATATTAATCGAACGTGTCATTAATATATATATATATATATATATATATATATATATATATATATATATATAATAAGAGTTTTTAAAAAGGTTTAAGGCAATGCGAAGATCCGGGTTGCTGGAAGCTGTGAAGAACAAAAACAGAACAAAACCGAAATAAGTCGGATATAGATCGAAAGGTTTGTTTATTTTTCTAGACAGCTAGGGTGTTAGTTTGTAATGTCCGGATTGTCAAGAATCAATTTAAACTAAATTGATTCTTGACAATCCGGACATTACAAACTAACACCCTTGCTGTCTAGAAAAATAAACAAACCTTTCGATCTATATCCGACTTATTTCGGTTTTGTTCTGTTTTTGTTCTTCACAGCTTCCAGCAACCCGGATCTTCGCATTGCCTTAAACCTTTTTAAAAACTCTTATTATTACTCCCAGCAATGCTTACAGCAAACTACCAATTTCTATATATATATATATATATATATATATATATATATATATATATATGTGTGTGTGTGTGATTTTATGAAGGCTTACCAAAGCATTCCTGTCAGGACACCAATGATCACGATTAAAGATATTTTCTCTTACAAATATTATTTATTCAAATTAAATGTTTTTTCCTACACGTGTTTCACTACCAAGCAGATACTTGCTTGGCAGATCATCAGGGAAATTAAATGTCTGGATGCTATCACTATTTAATTAAATTAGGTTAAATTAAATTAAATTAGTTTTTAATTAGATTAAATTAAATAAAACAATGGGTGGCAGGAATGGGGAAAAAATAATTATGGAAAAAATAATTTTAAAAACATGCATGCCGACACGGACTTAATTTTTAAAAATAGAAACAATTGGATTTTTATAAAAAGTATTTTGTACGGGATTTTAAATTAGTAATAACAAAGTCTCCTCTCATTTAACGAGTTAGAGTGATATTTTCCCGTAAAGTTGGCAAAAAATAACCCCGTCCATTAAAAAAGTTTTTTTCAAAATAGAAAATAGATTTCTGATAACGATATTCTGTAGTAATATTTATTTATGGAATATAGAATAATATTCTCCACAGAGAGTTGCAAACAGACACAGCCGTTAAGGAAATATTTGAAATTATTTAAAATAATAACTAGATTTTTGTAGAAAACTTTTTTATAATAACATTTTATTTTTGATATATGAATAATCTTTTAAAAACAAATTCTGCGGGATAGGCTTTTTTCGCTTCGTTAAACAACAAAACGATAATAATTCGGCAGTTAATTAAATGAAGGATATTTTCCCAAAATGTAAAATGACGTCCCAAACACTAGATAATTAATTTCTATAAAGAATAGGTTTAATAATAATTTTTTTTAGAAACAGTATTTTAATAAATAGTTTCTATCTACTAATTAAGATGTTTTCTTAATATAAGGGAGTTTTCTGCGCGATTGACGTTCATCTCGTCGTGTGTTTGTTTCGAAGGGTAAGAAATCAGCCATTGAAATAAGGCTCTTCGAACCTGGACGAACATTTATGTTGATTTTTCTTTGTGAGAAGTTGGATTTAGAATTCCCATACTATCATTGGATTGGAATGGTAACTTGTGAGCGGTACTTGAATGATTTAGTTCTTTTGGGGTTTTTGTGGGGGGGTGTATTCATCATTGTGCCGGCCGACGTGAAAGTGTATTATCGCACATTGTTCCGTTTTTGGGTTTTTTTTTAATGTATTTGGGACCGATTATTTGCTTGTTGGCTTGGTGGAAGAAATAATGCACGAGCTACTTTTCTAAGACTTTTTCTAGGACTTTCTTTTTTTATCGTTGTTCTTCCTTGTTTTTTTAATTTTAACTTTTATTTTTATTTTTTTTCCTCTTCTCTTCTTAAGTGACCCCAACTGTTGCAACGCCACATTGTGTATTGTCTGCAGTTGAAACCAGTATTCCAGACATTCAATTTCCCTGATTATCTGCCAAGCAAGTAACTGCTTGGTAGTGAAACACGTGTAGGAAAAAACATTTAATTTGAATAAATAATATTTGTAAGAAAAAATATCTTTAATGGTGATCATTGGTGTCCTGAAAGGAATGCTTTGGTAAGCCTTCATAAAATCACACACATATATATATATATATATATATATATATATATATATATATATATATATATATATATATATATATTAATGACACGTTCGATTAAAGGGCAACTGAATGCAATACTCTGAATGTTTTAAAACCGCTCAGAGAGTGAAAATAATAAATACATGTGCTCTATCGCTAATAAATAACAATAGCAAAACAAAAAAACTTCCGTATATATATATTTATATATATATATATATATTTATACGGATCATTTATTTTTAATTCATGCATTACACACTCCACAGATGTACCATAGTTTCACTGACAAGAGTGAGAATTTACTGTATAATAACGACCAGTATCACCCATCTGATATCGTCAGTTTGTTAATGAAAGAAGGCAGTATTAAAATGAAATATTCGACGGTGAGTGCAGCCTTTATTGACCGGTGTTAAATATCAAGTCTTTCTTTCATGGGAGAATTACCCTGTTTACATAGGAGGACTACATGGTTGTTTGAGCATTCATTGTAACTTAGTATTATTTAAATGCAAGTTAATTACTGATTAAGGATTGTGTATGTTTATCTGTTTCTATTGTATATTCGTATGGAGGTGTGGATAGGGTAGAGTATGATTATTGTTTTGGTGACTTCAATGCTTAATATTTTGACCGGCTCCCTCACTCTAACCGCACATATATAGCTGGTAAAATCTGTCTTTACTTTTCTCTGTCTCATGATTTGTCCCAAATGTTCACTTTCCCCACACGTTTTCCTAATAATGATGTTCATCAACTATTCTTACTTTATATTTTTCTCACTTCTGTTCCTGACTCATGTTATATTTCCTTTTCCCCTCTATTGGATTCTCTTGACAATGCTGTTGTTGATGTTGAGGTTAATTTCTCGGTGAAGTAAGACGTTTAACTACAGGATGGCTGATTGGGATGGGCTTCGCAGCTTCTAATATGACGTTCCATGGCGTTCTATCCTTAGTATGTCTCCGAATGCTGCTGCTAAGGAGGTTACAGACTGGCTTCTTTTTAGAATAGACACCTTTATTCCTCATCGTAAGTTTCAAACCAAACCTGATTCTTTCTCCATGGTTTTCATTTGGTTGTGCTTCTGCCATTGCTCATCGCAGCCATTACCGTTGATCTTAACCACTTTATGACTGTCATTTCGGTCTATGCTCCAACTCTTAGCATTGACAAGGGGGATATCATGTCCTTCTACTAAGATCTCAAGACGGTACTATCTTTGATCCCAAAAGCTGACAAATGTTTTCCTCTGGCAGACTTTAACGCCAGAGTATTGACAGGTCATGACACATGGACTCCATTATGTAAATATCGGTGGGGAGCGTAGATTGCAATGGTATTCACCTTCTCTAGTTCTGCACTGATTTGTCTCGTCATCTGCAATACGTTTTCGCATAAAGAAGGTAACACTAAGGCAACTTACATACACCCATGGTTAAAGCATGGGCACATCCTCAATTATATTATCATCCGAATGTGAGACTTCAAGGTGTGTGCACTGTAATGGTCATACGGGGTGCAAAGTGTAGTGCGTTGTAAACTGAAGCTTCAAGTCATGCGTAAATGTCGCTCTCAATGAGTAAAATCTCTCAAGTGCATTGATGTATCAAGACTGCACAACATAAGTGCACGTAGCGATCTTCAGGACGCGCTCAAGAATGTAGAATTTGATGGTAGATGGAAGCATTTCAAGACTGTGGTCTACAAGGCGAGCGTCGAGGTTATTGTTCTTAAGAAGCGGAATCATGATGACTTGTTCGATGACAATGACTACCGGATTAACAAGAGTCTGAAAGAGAAAATCAGGTTGTAACAGCGATGCGTTAGTGCACCTGATAAAGACTATGACTCTCTACAGCAAGATTCCAAAAATGCAAAATCGACACTTCAGCGCAATATTCGTAAAATAAAGAACCAATGATGACTAGATATTTCTGAACACAACCTATAGAAGGCGTATGATAGGAAAGATATTAACACTATGTACCAAATCATTAGGCATGTTTTCAGACCACAATCCTCATCTATGGATAGAGTCAGGTCCAAAGATGAATTTATCTTCCATAAAGTTCCGAGGATATTATCAAACGGTGGACTTAGCATTTAACAGATCTATTCTATAATCCGTCAGTGCTTGATGATGAGGTCATCAATAGTCTGCCGCAGAAAGCTATCAATCATCTGATGATGAACCACTCCACCCTCGTTGAGATTCATAATACAATTGAGGAAATTAATATCAAGAAGGTACCTGACCTTGATAGTATCCCTGTTAAGGTTATCTGTTTTGGGGGTGACAGGATCGCTGAAGAAACCTACTGTTTAATATCTGACATATAGATTGGTGCCCCTGTACCCAGGACTTGATAGAAACAATTTTGATCCCGTTATTCAAAGGAAAAGTAACCTTATAAACCTGTAGCAGTTATAGATGGTATAAGCCTTCTTGAAGCCTTGCGTAAGCAAATTTCAAAAATCGTGTCAACCGGATTACGCTGTGAGTGTCCACCTCCGTTATTTCGCAATTCGACAGCGGCTTCATATCAGGTTGTGTGACGATATATATATGATCTTCTCTGCCCGACAACTTCAGGAGAAGTTCATCGAAAACTGGTTGCACTCTATCAAGTTTTTCTGGATCTGACAAAATTGTTTGACACCGTTAATAGAGCAGCAGTATTGGCAATCCTCGGTAAAAATGGATGCCCACCAGGATTCGTAAAAATGCCTGAAAAACTTCACCAGGACATAAAGGAACGCATTTATTTCGTTGGTGTACTCTATGAACCAAGAGCTATTAAGAACTGTGTTAAACATGATGACATTCTTACACCGAAGTTGTTTTCTATATATGTTGCAACGCGCTACTCTTACGCTTTTATAAACTGTAACGTCGGTGTTTTCATACGTTTCCGAACCATTAGTAGGGGCTAAATCCTAACCCGATTTAATGCAAAGTGGAAGACCTTAAAAACCCTTGTATGGGAACTCATCTATACTGATGATGCGGTTTTCATTGCCCACACCGAGGAGGATATGCAGATGATAATGAACTTCTTCCCTCGAAAAATACCACAGCAGGACTTACCAAAACTCTTTAAAAAACGCAAAGGGGATGCTAACTACTCCCCAGGACCTCAATATATAGAGTCAAACATATACGTCAATAGAACTAGATTTAATGCAGTTGACTCATTTGTATGTCTTGGTAGAACTCTCTACCGAAATGGATCTCTCAACTCTGAGATACTTCTAAGAATTGAAAATGGTAGCAAAGCTTTTGGTGAGTTTGGTGTTGTCAGACACAGTTATTACCATGAAAATAAAACTTTCTGTGTACGAATCATGCAACTTTCCTGTTCTCCTTTATCTCTCGAAGACGTGGACTACGTATAGCGGACACAACTAGATTATTTAGAGGTCCCACCAAACGTGTCTCAGGAAGATCCTAGATATTAAGTAAAACTCATATACACCAGACACCAATGTTCGAGAGCAAGTGTTAGTCCTGAGCATAGAAGTGCATATTATACGTAGTTAGGATACGAGATTACAGGCTCCCTCAGCAACTATTATGTAGAGAACTGTTGCATGGAAAACGTTCGAGGCACAGACATAAATTACGTTTTAAAAGTATAAAAAAACATAACCTGAAAACATTTTGTGGTTAGAAAAGTTACCCCAGCCAGGAATGGATCCAGAAAGTGTGGTTTGAGTTGTCCCCCTTTGCAAAGTGGCTGTTTGGAGAATTTGAAAGCTAGATGGCTCTAGTTGACAGTCAATTTGCATAGGTGAGGCAAAAAGTAGTATATAAACTGTACTCTTTTCATTGAGCTTGTAGAGAGCGGTAGGGAGAGCAGAGTGAGGCTGAAAGAGGAGACTGAAGCACAAAGAATTGTTCTTGAACTATTGCTTACCGATTGGACGTTGAAAAAGATTCACCACTGTGGTTTGCCACCAGATTTTTTTTATATATTTGTCTTCACGGATTGACCACAAGCTATTTCTGGCAGTAACTATGGCAGGAAAGAGGATCAGCAGTGAAATGCTGAAGACGTTCTCTGGAGAGGGGGATATTGTAGCCTGGCTGAGCAAGGTTAAACTTGTCGCTAAGTTGCAAGACATCGCGGATGTAGCCAGCTTGATACCGCTGTATGTTGATGATGATGCTCTGGCCCTATATCTTGAGATGCGGGAGGAGGATCGGCTGTCTGCAGACACCATTGAAGAGAAGTTGAAGGAAGCCTTTACTGAAGGATCATTTGTTGTATATGGCAAACTAAGCCGTATGGTGTGGACCGGAGAGTCTGTCGATGTTTTCGCAAACAACATCCGGAGGTTGGCGGGACTAGCAGGATTCAATGGAGGAGGCCGTCGACAGATGGTTAAGATAGCCTTCATAAATGGCTTCCCAGACCATATGTCCATAGCTTTGCAGCAACTGCCTGGTGTAAATACAATGGAGGTGGCAGAGTTGATTACACAGGCTAGGGTGCTGGCCAGGCAAAATGAGCGTGAGCAGGGAAGCGTAGCTGTCGTTCAACGTAGCAAACTGCAGCAGGAGATTGTGAAGGGCGAAGAGCCGAGAGGGCTGTGGCAGAGACCCAGGTTCCCTGGCAGATGCTACTGATGCCAAGGCCCGCATATGGCGAGGCAGTGCAGGGAGCCGAAGCCGGAAGTCACGTGTTACCGCTGTGGGAAAGTCGGCCACATCAGCAGATTCTGTCCCCAGGGAAACGGACAGGGGGAAGCCACTGCGCCGGTAGCTACCCCACTTATTTGATGAAGGCGCTTCAGGGTACGTCGCCACAAGTAGAGGTGACCTTGAATTGGCGAAGTGCAAAGGCCCTTGTTGACACGGGTTGTACTTCAACAATTGTCACCAAAGACATGGTTGACACATGTAATGGGAACAGCAGCATTACGGCAGTTGACGGCAGAGAGGTGAAGTGCAATGGCACAAGAGTCGTTCGGCTGATGGTATGTGGGATGTCGCTAACAATCCAGGCGATTGTTATTAACAAAATTGTCACGGGCGTCGATGTGGTGCTAGGTATGGACGCAATTGCTCGACTAGGGGACGTCACAGTACATAGGAACACCGTGAGATTTGGAGGACATCAAGGGGCTGCATGTGTGCGATCCGAAAAAGGTGGCAGAGGAACAGGAACGGCCGGGTCAGACAAAAGTTGCATGATAGAGGGCCAAGATTTCTTTTCACACTTTGATGGTGAGAAATGGACAGTTAAGTTGGTATGGAAGGGAGAACCTCCCGTACTGAACAACAGAGTTGAATGCTACGAGCATACGTTGCGAGGAGGCGTAAGAATTGAATTTGAGAAGGAGGTGGACCGTTGGATCTCAGAAGGGATTTTAAGACCATAGTATGAGAAGGTGGAAGGCGTGCTGCCGTTAATGGCGGTTGTTCAGCCCACAAAGCAAAAGGTTCGGCCAGTACTGGACTTCAGGGAACTGAACACATACGTTGCGTGTCACACGGGAGGCGATGTGATGGACGTGTGCGGAGAGGCCATGCGAGAGTGGAGGCATGTACAGAAGGCTGCGGCGATTGTGGATTTAAAATCTGCATACCTACAGATCCACATTTCGCAGGAATTCTGGAAGTACCAGCTGGTCGGATACAAAGGCCAAACATACTGCCTAACTAGGTCGGGGTTTGGCCTGAATTCTGCACCAAACATCATGGCGGCGATCCTCAAAACGGTGCTAAGCAATGAGGATGCAGTCAGAAAAGCCACCAGTTCCTACATTGATGACATCATAGTGGATGAGACAGTAGCAACTGCAAAGGACGTAGTAGAGCACCTCAACGGCTTTGGGCTGATCAAAAAACGCCCGGAATCGTTGGAGGGGGGAGCGGCGTTAGGGCTCCAACTAAGGAAGGACGAAATAGGAAGGTTAGTGTTCCGGAGGGGAAATGAAATCCCGGAGGTGTCTGAAAAATGGAGCAGGCGGGAACTCTTCTCGATATGCGGAAGACTGGTGGGCCATTACCCGATTGCAGGATGGCTACGGACTGCATGTAGTTACATTAAAAGGCGAGCTAGTGCAGCGAAGTTGGGACGATGGAGTTGATAAAAAGACTGTGGACATTATGAGAGAGATTATTGAGGAGGTGAAGAGGGAGGATCCAGTGAGAGGTGTTTGGCATTACCCAATAGTGCAGAAGGTGTTGTGTGGTGTGATGCAAGCAGTAGAGAAGAGGAGGTCACCTTGGAGATAGGTGGTGTCATTGCAGAAGATGCTGCTTGGTTGCGGAAGAAGGACGACGTAGCTCACATTTATGTGGCGGAACTAGATGCGGTTATGAAGGGCATCAACTTAGCCTTGAAATGGGGGCTACGGAATGTTGAGGTGAGGACCGACTCGGCCACTGTGTTCTCTTGGGTCTAGTTTGAAGCTACAGGAGAAAGGAGGGTGAAGACGAAAGGCGCCGCCGAGATGCTCGTGAAGCGTCGATTGATGACGTTAAGGGAGCTGATTAGAGAATTTGATCTTCAACTCAGGATCAGTATCGTTCCCCCAGCGAGGAACAGAGCAGATGTGATGACAAGGATGAGGAAGACCTGGCTAAAGGCACCGAATGAGGCGGCTGCTGCAATATGTGGCTTGGCTGGAGACACTCCGAAGGATTTGCATGACATGCACCATTTCGGAGTGGATAGAACCTTGTACTTGGCCAGGAAGGTGGACCACAGAATCGCAAAGGAGGCCGCCAGGACAGTGGTTGAGAGATGCCACTAGTGTCAATCAGTCGACCCTTCGCCAAGTAGACACGAAGGTGGGGAGGTTCAGGTGGTAGAGAACTGGAGCAGGTTGGCGATAGACGTGACGCACTATCGACAGAGGCCGTACCTGTCAATGGTCGACTGTGGACCTGGAAGAGTGGCCATTTGGAGGGAGATCAAGGCGGACAACGCAGGGTAGATTGCAAAGGTCCTGGAAGAGGTGTTTTTGGAGAGGGGTCCAGTGAGGGAAGTGCTAATGGACAATAGAACTGCCTTTCGCTCAGCAGTCCTGAAGAATGTGTTGGATAAGTGGGGAGTACGGCGCTATTTCACGGCTGCATATAGACCAGGCGGAAACGGAATTGTGGAGCGGAATCAGAGGACCATCAAGGCTGTAGCTGAAAGGGGCCAGATTTCACCACCGGAAGCTATTTTCTGGTATAATATGGCTCCAAAATCGAGGCAAAAAGTGGAGTCAGTGCCGCAGAGGGCAGTCTTCAAGTACGAGTGGCGGCATCCCCGAACTGCGCCCGTAGCCACGGAGGAAGGGGAGAAGCAAGCGTCTGTGCGAGTGGGAGAGGAAGTGTGGATCAAACCGCCTGACGCTCGTTGTACCACACGCTGGGGGAGGGGCATTGTGACAAGTGTCCAGTCCCCGAACAATGTATCCATCAACGACATCCCTCGACACATCCTCGGGTTTTGGTCGAGATCAAAGTGTAGTATCTGTTCCGATGGATACTGCACCCTATAGACTGGTATTGTCTTGGCCTTCGGGGCTTGATTTACGCCGGTCTATGGAATTGTCCTGTGCAGTTCTAGGAGGTCCACCCTCCCAGGCTTTGCCTCCCCTCTTTGGGGAGGAGTAAGTTAATTGCTTACTGCTTGAGGCGCCCCTACCGGGGAATGCCGACGGGGCTGCCCAGGCAATTTTTGATGGTCAGAGTGCTTACCTCTCGGGCGCTGGCTTTTCAACCCCCACTTTCCGACCCGAGCTTGGGTCACATCATACTTGTGGGAGTAGGATAAAAACTGGCCTTGTGCCTAACTCCTGGAGAGGAGTAAATTACTCATCCTTGATGTTCGGCCGGCAGTGGTGTCATCATCAGAAGAAGACAGCGACGTCGAGCCAAGTCGCGACGTTCACGAAGAGGCACCGCAGAGATCGCAGCGAGAGAGACGCCCGCCATGTTGGTCGAGCGACTACGTGATGGGCTGACTAGTGATGATCGTGTAGATCAAGGGGGCGTGTGGTTAGCAAAGTTATCCCAGCCAGGAATGGATCCAGAAAGTGTGGTTAGAGTTGTCCCCCTTTGCAAATTGGCTGTTTGGAGAATTTGAAAGCTAGATGGCTCTGGTTGACAGTCAATTTGCATAGGTGGGGCAAAAAGTAGAATATAAACTGTACTCTTTTCATTGAGCTTGTAGAGAGCGGTAGGGAGAGCAGAGTGGGGCTGAAAGAGGAGACTGAAGCACAAAGAATTGTTCTTGAACTATTTCTTACCGATTGGACGTTGAAAAAGATGAACCACTGTGGTTTGCCACCAGATTTTTTTTTATATATTTGTCTTCACGGATTGACCACATCTTTGATATGAATATGGACAACTGGAAGAGGATGTATCTGAAGCGATCGGTCTGATGCAAGTCTTTTTTTGATTACTGCAGCAGATTTGAGGTAAAGGTATAAAATACTCCATCTGTATATGTATTTTGCGGAAGCCATCAGTGCTAAACATCGCACCAACATTTCAACCTTACCATGTGTGCGGTGTATGTGGTAGAGTTTCTGTCAAAGGCTTGTCTACATAGTCACATTAGATCTCATGGGAAGAGCAAACTAAACAAGTGTCAAACAGGATTTTAAAACGGAAACCAGCACTCTTGTATGTCATATCTGCAGCACAACTTGTAAACATCTGCGTGCCCAAAACCGAACATTGCAATCTTATACGGGTGGACTTCTCTGTAAACAAGTTGAAATTAGCATATATATATATATATATATATATATATATATATATATATATATATATATATATAAAAGATGCTTAAAAAATGAACTTTCCTAAATTTATAACTACCAGCGACCATGCGCGATCAAGTTCTATTTAAAACAGACATTTGCACCGTTAGTCCACATAATCGGACGAGACACTTCTACAAGATCAAGAAAGATATTACGAAAAAAAAAGGTGTTATACCTTTTATTTGTCTAAGGTCTGTCGAAGCTTGTTTTATCAAGCGAAATATTAGCTTAAAAAAATCAAGATGAAGAAAAAAAAGAAAGGTATTTTAAAATATTTTGAGAAATGTTTTGAAATATTTTTATTCTTATCTTGATTTAATATAATATCTGCATCTAACATTTTGCCTCTATCTTTATATTATATATATATATATATATATTGTTACATTTTACTTGAGTCGAATTTCTCAGAAATCAAGGGGAGTCTTATATATATATACTAGCAAGTCTCGTTGTCTCTGCCTTGTCCGAAAAATTGAGGAATCCAAGAAAGCCTTGCTCACACAACTGAACTTTATATTACTATTTTGATTCCGTTATTTTTTTCAACTTTCTATAACTATAAATTCTGATGTTAAGAGAACATATACTACACTTTGATCTTCGCCAAAAGGCCTAGGAGCAATAAAAAACATTTTTTGTGACTTGACCTTATTAAAGTTAATGAAAAAACACCAGATTTAATCGGAATTTATGAGTGTAGTATCGGTTCTGTTGTCATAAGATCGTCTTCCTTGGAATTACTTCCCCCGTTTTTAAAGTTGGGTGGAGAAATCCTCCCATGTATAACAACCTCCTTTATATTTGAAACTTTAAAAAATTCAAATGAAAAAATAGTTAACATTAAAATCTGAAGGGATGAAATAGAAATTTATGTTCGCCGTTCAATTTTATAATAGGGTTTATTTAAATATCTCACTTTTTTTCGTTTGGTTTTAACATATTTCGTCTGGAATTTATTAATTACTCATGAATTGAATATTTTATCACGTAATAACATTCTAATTAATGTTTTAAGACATTAAAATTCAAAGTAAATGCAATGCCTTAATCGCTGGCGGCCAGGTGGTAATTTCCTATTATTTTATTTCTCGCTTGACATCTATAAATACGTTTGACAAAATTGTATTTATCAAAAAAATGGTGGTGTCTGCATTTACTATTTGATCTATAAAAATAAAATAGGTTTTATTTTATTTTATTCATAAAAATAGTGTGGGGTCTTCGTTCGCACTTGACATCAACTAATAAGGTACTTTAATTTAATTTTTTATAACAATAATAGTTTAATATTTATTTGACTTTAACTGTGTAATTCTGTTACAATTATATAATACTCTCAGCTTAGCAATATATTCGACCAGAGAGCATATATTTGCTAGTTATTCAAATAATGTTTTAGTAACTTCATAATAGATCACGCGGTAGTATTAACATTCCCCTATTCTCTCTCCTCTCCTTCTCACTCTCTCCCGCTCTTTCTCTCTATCTCTCTCACTCTCTCTCAAAGTATGATGTGTTAGAAAACACGAGGAAATATAAAAAATAATAAAATCTCACTGTACTTTATATATATATATATATATATATATATATATATAGTGCATGTATTATATTTGTTTCTATAGATGCTAATCCATTAGAACGATAGTGTTTATAAAATGTGCCTAATAAAATGTAGAGCGGTTTTTAGTATAATTTTGTATCTATAACCACATTGTTGTTACATATGTTGATACATGTTTCAGCTGTCCACTCCATATATATGTATACGTAGTACAATAAAAGTGTTTTTATAAATGTGATGATCTCTGCTAATAACTATAATAAAAAGCGTCATCAGTTTCTCGTTTAACTATTCGATTTCTGGAACTATTTTTTGTTATAACACTTTGTTTAGTTCTATACAATAATACGCTGATAAATTTCGTGTTCGTACGTACGTTATCACCAATCTCACATTGTCTTATGCTTTACCTCAC
This sequence comes from Sepiola atlantica, assembly GCA_963556195.1. Taxonomy (NCBI): domain Eukaryota; kingdom Metazoa; phylum Mollusca; class Cephalopoda; order Sepiida; family Sepiolidae; genus Sepiola; species Sepiola atlantica. The sequence continues at coordinate 142,024,308 of OY744524.1, read as the reverse complement.
TGCCGGAGGCTTGTGTGACGAATGCTCATAACCCACTCAGTAACGCTGATCAACTTGTGGTAATGATTTATATCACTCTAAAATCTCGTCCCAAAGCTGATGAACCGTTGCTTTAACGAAGAGATACTACGAGCAGGCTGACTTTGATTCCATCAGAGATCAGATCAGCGACGGCCCATGGAGTGACACTTTTTCCTTTCCTGTTGATCAGTATACAAATAAGTTAAGCGAATACGTTAAAGCTTGCATTGAAGTTTTTGTCCCCATCCGAAAATTCTAAAGCAAGCCCCACTCTCCAAAATGGTTCATCTCGGAATGTGCAGCTGCTGTTGCACAGAGGTAGCAAGCATTCCGACAATTCGGCCGCCATAAGTCAACTGCAAATAGACAGAAATGTATAGAGTCAAGAAATAATTGTAAGGCATTGATAGGTTAAGCAAAGAAAATGTATACATAGATGACTAGAAAAGACTTGCGATTTCCGAAAAATCAACAATAGTGTGGTGAACAATAGATAAGCAACAATTCCCCCGCTATCCAACCAAAATGATGTCGTTTGCACAGCAACTGATAAGACTGCACTATTTGCCCAGCTGCTAGCCTTAAACTCCACTTTGGACTCAGCAAACCAATCCTACCCTAACTTCGCATTGCGGGCTAAGGCTACACTTGATTATCTGGTCATCACCCCATCCCAGGTCATGGACTTCATAAAAAAACTTGACACTTCCAAAGGATGTGGGCCTGATCTTTTACCAGTAATATTTATAAAGTAATGATCTGCTGAAATTTTACTACAAATGCTTCGCTGAATCTTGCTTCCTTGATAGCTGGAATATTGCATCACAAGGATCAGTCTAAAAGAACTCTGGAGAATTATCGCCCCATAATTCTACTCCCGCTATTTGATAAAATATTGGAATCTTAATCAATCTTGCGATAGCCCGAACTTCTTTCTGACCATCAGTATGGATTTAGGCAACCACGATCAACTGCGGATATTTTAACGGTCATCTTTGAACACATATACCATACACTGGACAAAGCGGGTGAAGCTAAGGCGGGAGCGCTTAATATATCCAAAGCATTTTACAATGTCTGGCATAAATGACTTCTTATAAACATTCATTCATATGATATTACTTAATGTAATTAGATCATTCCTAACCAAGATAAAGATCCAGATTGTCTGCGATGGCTAATCCTACATATCTACAAAGCCACCATTTGCCCATGCATGGAGTAGTTTTGCCACATTAGTTATAGTGCAACATCCACTAGACTCTTCCCCTTTAGACAACGGTTTAAAAAAGAGTCGATAATTTAATAGGCCCCTCTCTATCCACCAAGCTCCAGACCCTGTCCTATCGCCACAAGGTAGCACCCTTGTACCTATTTTACAAGTATTTTAATGGAATGTGCTCCGATGAACTTGCTACTCTGGTGCCCTCACGACGTTTATACACACGACAAACTGACAGCTAAATCCGATCCATTCACTGTGAAGGTCTCAATATGTCGGTGAGCTTTCTACTCCCATAACTTATTTCTTCGTGTTGCCGGCCTTTGGAACTTCCTCCCTGCTCCTTGTTTCTTAGACTGTATCGACATGCATAAATTTAAAACTAATGTGTTTACCCCAGGAGGTCAGACACACAGGCAAATTATTTGTTATTTACCTCCTATCAAGGGAGCTAGAAACAAGGGCATGTGTGTGTAGTCAGCGCATTAGGATTAGCGCGCTCTGGCCTACAAAATGACTGGGAAGCCCCTTCGGCATCCCACGTAGGGGCGCCTCGGGTGATTAGTAATAAGAAAAACCCTTCTCAAAGCTTGGACGCGTAGACTTCCTTGAACTGCACAGGACTATACCTCAGACAAGCGGAATCAATCCCGGAAGGCTTAGACGGTACCGGACTACATAGTGTAACATCCACTGAAACAGCTACTTTACTCTGAGCTTATACTAAAGGCCAAATACAGCATTTATTATGTCAAAGGTAATATTATTATTAACAGTACATTATGCAGATAGATGAAAAAGCAACAGTTTCATTTCAACGGGTTTCCGCTCGTTATTATGATTAACATTATTAATATTAATATTAGTAATTTATTATATTATATCATAACTTATTTAATTATTTAATTATTTAACTATTAATATTAATAGTTATTACGATTAATATTATTAATATTAATATCATTAGTTTTATTATTTATGATATTATATGATAATTAATCTTATAATTTAATTAGAAATATTTATCATTATTATGATTAATATTATTGATATTAATATTCTTAACTTTAGGTCCTGTGTATGACCTTAAAAGATATCCAGTCGTGAGACCCCCATATGGGAGCTGTGGGAAATGTGTAGTTTCCCCTTAGTTGCCATATCTCCGAGGTTTACTCTGACACGGAGTGGTAAGGGCCACATCTATGGGTAAAATAGAACCTACTGGCGCTATCAGATCAAGCTGTCTGAAGTTATTGACTTCCTGACTCAAAATGCGCCAAACATTGATGTTTTATTGTTTTTTTCTTTGCCAAACTTAATCATGTTCTGCAAAATCCAAAACAAAAAACTACAATTTCCGTTCCTCATCCTTTCCTATTTTCTCCCTCCTTTCTCTTCCCATTACCCCCTCCAATTTCACGTAATCAAACATCATCAATTGATACTTAAACATATGAACAACTTGAAGCATAAAAATGTTCATCCAAATGACCGGATTCGGCATTAAATTACGCGAAAAGTATTGATATGCCGTAGAACAAAATAACTAAACCAAACACCATGCCTGGTGCTTCCAGATCAGGTTGTTTGAAGATACTGGCTTTCTAACGAAACATGCACCAAACATTGATGTTATTGTTGTTTTCCCTTTCCCTTTGCAAAACTCAATCATGTTCTACAAAGCCAACAATAAAAATAACAATGTTACTCTGCAAAACAACCATACGAAACACCATGACTTAATATTTGTAGATATATAAAACTTGAAGCAAAAAATATTTCCCCAATACGACCGTATTCGGAAAAAATAACCCGAAAAGGTCGATATGCCCTAAAACAAAACAACCAAACGAAACACCATGAATAAATATTTGTAGATATATATTGCTTGAACCAATATGACCGTATTCAGCATTAAATAATCCGAAAAAACAAAACAACCAAATTATTAATTGTATTATTTATTATATTATATTATAACTTATTTAATAATTTAATTAATCATATTTATCGTTATTATGATTAATATTATTAATATTAACATTATTAATTTAATTATTTATTATATTATATTATATCTTATTTAATAATTTGATCATTAATATTAATCGTTAATATGATCAATATTATTTTTATTATTTAAGTGATGTACAGAATAACAGCATATTTTCCTTTGCTAGTCAACTTATCTACAACTTGTATAATTAAATTTGTTTGAAACAATGCTAATATATATTTTAGCTTATGTTGATGTTTGCGTTCCGTAATATATACTAAACTAAAAGCTGGATATGTTTGTGTACATGTAATGAGTGCAGTTATATATATAGTATAACACCGTAAATGTTCAATATCGGTAAATAAAAGCGAGTTATTCTGTATATAGAATATAAATATGAATTTATACTAAAATGCAGCTCTATTTGTGATTGACACACTGTAGTTTCATGGAGTTAACACCTAAGGACTAACAATCCTACAAACACTACCTACATCTACATAACTGTTGAGCACTCTACAACGCGTCTTATAAAATACAAACAAAGACAGAATTAACTTTGAAACATCTGTGAAGAATATTTTCCAGCACAAAAAGGGGCAACGTACTGAGGAAGTGATAAGGCAGGTGCGACGAAAAGCAACCTTGTTTATGCGATGACATGAATATACAGTCACGAAGAACAACTACGGTTTTTAAAGCCTAAAACCCGCTCCGTGCATTGAACAACTGTTTGAGAACAAGACCTGAATAAAGACATCATATTTCACAAAAACAAAAAACAATGTCCAAAGAAAACTAGATGGAATCACCAGAGAGATTCAAAAGTAAATACTAGTGGAACCTGGCAAAACTATACATTTCTATAAAATAATAAAACAGCAATACGAAAACGTAATAAACACAAATCTAACGGACAACTACAAAAACAATTAACACTAACCTAACTGAAATTATTAACATAGGCAGTAATAGGGTTACAAATAAGTAAAAGAGTAGGTCAGCTAAAAAGATGAAGCATACATTTTACGTAATAGCCACAAACTTTACTTTAACACCAAACCATGTGCTAGACTAAGCAACCGAACTCGACCAGTGATTGGAAGAATTTGTAAACAACTACTGGAGATAATTAACATACAATTCAGGAATACTTATTGTTTAAACTAATACCATGAATTTGTAAACAACTACTGGAGATAATTAACATACAATTCAGGAATACTTATTAGTTAAACTAATACCATGAATTTGTAAACAACTACTGGAGATAATTAACATACAATTCAGGAATACTTATTAGTTAAACTAATACCATGAATTTGTAAACAACTACTGGAGATAATTAACATACAATTCAGGAATACTTATTAGTTAAACTAATACCATGAATTTGTAAACAACTACTGGAGATAATTAACATACAATTCAGGAATACTTATTAGTTAAACTAATACCATGAATTTGTAAACAACTACTGGAGATAATTAACATACAATTCAAGAATACTTATTAGTTAAACTAATACGATGAATTTGTAAACAACTACTGGAGATAATTAACATACAATTCAGGAATACTTATTAGTTAAACTAATACCATGAATTTGTAAACAACTACTGGAGATAATTAACATACAATTCAGGAATACTTATTAGTTAAACTAATACCATGAATTTGTAAACAACTACTGGAGATAATTAACATACAATTCAGGAATACTTATTAGTTAAACTAATACCATGAATTTGTAAACAACTACTGGAGATAATTAACATACAATTCAGGAATACTTATTAGTTAAACTAATACCATTAATTTGTAAACAACTACTGGAGATAATTAACATACAATTCAGGAATACTTATTAGTTAAACTAATACGATGAATTTGTAAACAACTACTGGAGATAATTAACATACAATTCAGGAATACTTATAAGTTAAACTAATACCATGAATCCAATTCAATAATTCACGGAAAATGCGTATAAATAAAGTTTGATATCATGGAGTATTACCCGTTCATCCCTACAGCTCTCTTTGAAGGAACGATGAAAGTTTGCAAACTAGCCTCAGTAATATTTCGGAATGTGAAATTTATGTCATGAGAATCTACAGCAAAACCTTTATTATATGAAACAACGAGCAATTGACAAAGCATAGGCAACAATAATCTGTTGATGTTACTATGAGATGTTTAACTTTGCTGAAGCATTGAACTTACTAGGACTATATATTACACAATATTAATGAAAATAATGATAGAGACGTAGCGAATATAGGCCTATATAAAGACGATGGTTTACTGATAGGAATAAATCCCACTAATACAAAATACGCCGAATTAGAACGATAATATATTAGAACATAGGGTTAAAAGTTGAAATCTTAAGTAATATTTAAAAAGAGAGAATTTCCTAGATCTTACCCATTACTTTTAAGATTATAAATATGAACCATTTATCAAAGAGAATCCTATCACTATATATATACACCATCAATAAAAACACCCACTTTACATAAGGAAAAACATCCATGAGTCTATAAAAAGTGGAATTAGCCACTATGCCTCTGAGGAAATAACATGTAATTAACGGTAAAAGCATTAAAATACGGCCTATGGCTGTTGCAAGTACTTAGAAAGAATTATTAAACACAGGAAAATAGTAATACATAATGGCACACATACACTACTAAACAACCGTAAATAATTGCATTTGCTGAAGACTTAATAAGTTTCCTTTACAAAGTAATTCTCTAAATTTCTTAGTAGTATGCTTTGCAAATTGGCATACCGTAGTACACCCTAAAGTTAAACAGTTAAACATATATAGCTATACAGCGACGTTAAAGATAGATTTCATGGGCATTGATCCTCGTATAACAATGAAATACATAATACACACAGTTCACTATCTCAGAACTTCTAGAACGTAATTAAGAATAACCAAAACATACAATAGTTAATGGGAAATAATTATACGGTCCAAGACATGTACATCATTAAACTCATCTTGCTTAGTATGCCTTAATCAAAAACTTGATATCGTTAGAAGTAAAGTTAAGGATAGATTACTTAATTAAAGAAATACAACCACAATTAACTGCAGAAACATTCAAATACATACATTAAGGAGTTTATAATTGTAAAAAAAACATTGTTAGTTAATCACCCTTGCTTCCATCCTTTCATTGTCAAACCTTATCATGACCTAAAGTTAAATTTAAATTTCCATTCAAAGTTTTATATGTATCTTTATTTATTATATTTTTGTTTACTTTCGTTTGTTTCATAGTATTTTATTTTATTTTATGTTAATGTATTTTATTGTATTTTATTTTAATAATATTTCACCCCAAACAAGGCAGGACGTAAGAGGCTACTGAGAATTAGGGAGTAGGTTTAGGGTGTCATTCTAAGTTGGGAGCTGTGCCGCGAGATGTCTGTTTACATTTTAGTTTATTTCAATATATATATACTCTTAGAATTTTTATAGTATTTCTATTTTTTTCGAAATATTTGAATTCTGATATTTTTCGACTTTTGGATTTTGAATATTTATATATATCGCCCAATCAGTCTACTCCCGATCTTCGCTAAAATCTTTGAATATTTAATCAATCTAGCGATAGTTTTTAACTTCGTTAATGCTAAACTTCTGTTTGACTACCAGTATGGACTTAGGCAAACACGGTCTACAGTGGATAATCTAACGGTCATCTCTGAACGTATATATTATACACTGGACACAGCAGGTGAAGCTAGGGCAGTAGCGCATGATATATCCAAAGCCTTTAAAAACGTCTGGCATAAAGAGATTCTCACAAAAATTAATTCATATGGTATTACTAGAAGAAGATGTTATACAGGGTGTTTCAAAAGTCTTGGGAACATAACGATTTTTAATAACTCAAAAACTATTAGGAGTTGAAAAATGAAATTGATACCGTTGGAAAGGTTAAAGTTTCAAGTTTTGTGGGGAATCTTCAAAGTTGCTCAATATGAGCACCATTCGTCACACGGCAGACATCTAGTCGATAGTCCATTTCCTGCCAAACGCGTTCCAGCATCTTGACGTCAATGGTTCCCACAACTGCCGTTACTCGAGCCTTTAGTTCGTCAATATCTCTTGGAAGGGGCGGCACATAGACTTGTTGCTTGACAAAGCCCCAAAAGAAAAAGTCACACGGGGTAAGATCTGGAGACCTAGTAGGCCAGGGCATGAGAACGTCATCACCTCGCCCAGATCTTCAAATCCATCTATCAGGCAGCCTTGTGTTAAGAAACTGCCTTACTCTAAGACTCCAGTGTGGTGGTGCACCATCTTGTTGAAAAATGAAGTCATCAGATTCTGCTTGTTCCAACTGAGCCATTAACCAGTCTTCCAGCATGTTGAGATAGGATTCACCAGTGATAGTTGCCTCTTCAAAGAAGAACGGTCCATAGACACCTTTCTTGGAAATTGCACAAAACACGTTCACTTTTGATGAATCTCGCTCGTGCTCAAGAAGTTCTCAGTACCCCATATGCGAGTGTTATGCTTGTTAACTTTGCCATTCAGATGGAAGGTCGCCTCATCGCTAAAAACAAGCCGGTCATCAAAGCCGTTATCTTCTAACCTCTCTTGCATTGCAATGCAAAAGTCACGGCGAAGTGGCTTATCAGTGTCCTTCAACTGTTGGACCAACTTGAGCTTGTAAGGTACCATTTGCAGTCGTTTCCTTAAGACACGCCAGACAGTTGCTGGAGCAAGCTGAAGTTCCCTGCTGGCTCTTCTCACTGATTTACGGGGGCTCCGCTGAAAGGCTGTCCGAACTTGCTCAACTGCATCTTCTGAAGTTCAAGGGCGACCGTTCGCTTACTTGGGCACAAACACCCATCTTTCACAAATTTAGCATGCCATCTGACAATGGATTTCCTTTCAGGGGCTTCTTTTTTAAATTTCCTGCGAAATGCACGCTGAACACATGTCCACGATTCAGTCTTTGCAAATTGGAGGACGCAAAATGCCTTGTCTTGTTTAGAGAACGCCATTACTGCACCTAGAAAGATAACACGAAAATCATTAGTATGACCAACTCTTGATTAAGCAAGCTTTAAAATGGCACCAGTTTCATTTTTCTACCTGGAATAGTTCATCAGATATACGCATTTGTAATGTTCCCAAGACTTTTGAAACACCCTGTATAATTAGACCATTCCTATCCAAATGAAAGATCTTGGTTGTTCTCGATGGCCGTTAATCCAAATTCTATGGCATAAATACTGGTGTACTTCAGGGATCGGCTCTTTCACCTTTATTTATCCTGATTTTCATAAACGACCTCTCTGATGGCATTGTGTCTGAGATGAGTATATTTGCTGACGACACCACGCTCTACTCTCGTTATGTTGGTAAAACAAACGCGCACATATCCGAGGCAATAGCTGAATCCTTAGAAAGTGAGCTCCAGTCGTGAGTGGAATAGGATCATAAATTGATGGAAACATTTAAAGCTGCTAAAACAAAGCTCCTTTTTTTCAACAACTACAAGAAACCTTTTAAACCACTAATGAACATGGCAAATAACACCCTACCTGATAAACTAACGTTCAAACTCCTCGGCTTAACATTCACAGGTAATCTAAATTGGAACAAATACATAGAAGACATTGGCAAGGCTGCTGCAAAGAAAGTGAGCTACCTCTACCTTGCTAGAAAACTTCTAACACCTGAGAGTATTCTGTGTATATACAAAGCCATCATCAACATATGCATGGAGTGTTATTGTCACATCGTGGCTCGTGCACCTTCTACTAGCATCTCTCTCTTAGACAAGGTAAACAGAGTAGCTTATCTAATAGGTTCCTCACTATCCACTAAGCTCAATCATCTGTCTATCGCCGCAATGCTGCAGCATTGTGCTTGTTTTACAAATGATCCAATGGCATGTGCTCCTATGAACTTGCTGCTCTTGCCCCACTCTCGACGTAAATACACTCAACCAACTCACAATTATCTAAGTCCTATCCATTCACAGTTGAAGTACCCAGATTCCGGAGAGCCTTCTACTCCAATAGCGTATTTCCTCTAGCTGCCGGCCTTTGAACTTCCTCCCAGCTCTCTGTTTCCTCAACTGTACCGACATGCAGAAATTTAAAACTATGTTTGTGACGTGAAAATGATGTTTATTTTTTTGTTACAAACGAAACATCGTCGTTAGAATTCAAAGAATGTGGTGCGATTATTGCGTGAAAAGAATGTTTTTCTTGGAAAAATCCGAACGAAATATAGTTAGAATTAACAGATGTTGTTCGTTTTTTTAAGTTAAATATGTGTGGTCTTTTTACTATCGATGTTATTTACAAAGTTCTGTTGAGAATGTGGTGTTAAATAACAAGCCGTGATCTTAATTGAATAACTCTTCGGCGAGATTTATTTTAAATAAATTTAATGGGGCTTGCTTGCTCTGAGTTTAAAGAATTATCATGCTGTAATGCATGAGAGAATTGTGCGATAGGAAATTGTTATCTTTTATATCTTTTATATCCTTTTTTATGTTCACCGTATATTCGATGTCAATTAGTTCATATTACAGTATGTATACCTACCCAAACAAACCTGATAACCGCTTTCATCCTACGTGCACTCAGATTGTGTAGCCCACAATATCTAGAAGAGCTCAGATATATCACAAATTCACTCAAAACACTGCAATACCCCATATATTTCATATTTAATGCAAAAAAAACATGCAAAGATTATCCAGAAGCAATAAACAAAATCATATTCACCTAAGACCTCTTTTTAGGAACAGAAATGTTGTACCTATCCACGCCAATAATATAATAACCCTAACCCTAACCCTAACCCTAACCCTAACCCTAACCCTAACCCTAACCCTATCCACGCCAATAATATAATAACCCTAACCCTAACCCTAACCCTAACCCTAACCCTAACCCTAACCCTAACCCTAACCCTAACCCTAACCCTATCCACGCCAATAATATAATAACCCTAACCCTAACCCTAACCCTAACCCTAACCCTAACCCTAACCCTAACCCTAACCCTATCCACGCCAATAATATAATAATTGGCAACACTCTAATAAACTAGGAATTTCAACAGTGAAAACTACATCACAAACGATAAAAGAAACATTGAACAAATCAAAACCTTTTTCTGAAACACTAATGCTGGTATACATAGTGTTCTATCGAATAATTACTATCATATGAAACTCAACGTGGAATTAAACAAAAGGCTCAGTGAACATGAAAGTGATAACAATAACAATTAAATGCACTATTCTCTCATGTATTACAACATAATCATTTTTTTAACTTTAACTAATTTTAAATAAATTTCGGCGAGCAAATCTTGAATAAGAACTCTATCGCTACCGCAATTAAACAACGTAACGGCTTAATCTCCATTCATAAGCAAAGTAATACTAACCGAACAGAACTTGAATTTAGATACACACCTTTCTTTACAAATCTTCGTAAATAACATCGAAATTTCCAAAAAAAAACTAAAAAAAAAACACTCATTTCACTTCATGAGCGGTCCATACATTTTAGATTCGAACGGCAATAGTTCGTTCGAAAAAAGAACAGAAACATTATTTTCAAGCCATAATTGCACCAATTTCTTTTCATTCTAACGATAAAGTTTCTTTGGAAAAAACACATTATTTGCACACAGAAACGCATCACATATCTTGAAATATTGTATTTCTCTGTTATTTCTTCAAATCAATAATTTTAAGTCTTGAAATTATGACGAAGCGTTGAAGATATACATTATTTTTCATTATCCATATATATATATATATATATATATATATATATATATATATATATATAATATTTAAAAGTAAATATTAATTATTATAACCTATTATATATATATAGTATACTTAGCAGAAAACCGAGAAGGGAAGCACAAAGCAGATCTCCATTAGACAAGTGCGGTTAGTGAGGGGACCTTGGGGAGCATTATTCCCACCAAAATTCCAGAGAAGACCAATGGTACTTACAAGCGAGAAATCAATGGTAGCAAGCTGTTGTGATACCGCAAGGTTATTTGCGGTGGTTATCGAAATGAGTTGAAAAATACTGGACATCTGGGGAAGCTTGTTGTGACTCAGAATCCAGGAAATACAACTGGTTGTTGTCGAATAGCAATCACTAACGATGACCTGTATGAGAACTTTTAGTTAGAACAAATAATAATAATAATAATGATAATAATAATAATAATAATAATAATCATAATAATAATAATAATAATAATAATAATAATAATAATAATAATAATGTTGACCTGAGATCTCATCACGTAGCATAACTCTTCAGTGTATATGATTTCTGAAAATTGAATTCCTTTCCCTCCCATCCTCTGTCGTTCAAATGTATATTTACCTTCCACTCGGACGATACTTATGATCTTACGTGCACTTATATACGATCCGTGAATTGAAATAAAAAGTAAATTGAATTTAGATATTCTATCATAGCAGTTTGTTCATTCTACTTGTAATTCTCAAGTGAGTTCTTATTCGTTAGATGTTATCACTGTTTGAACGTAATAAATTATAATAAAAGAACGTATGTTACACTAGATGCTTCCACTTGGCGTTGCTCGGGCGAAGTTGGATAAGATGGGAGTAAATCTATATTGCCGTTGCAGGTGTGTGAGGAATGTATTTATTGGATATAAAATATTTCAGAAAAACTAAAAAGTAAAAACAATTTGGACACGCCCAATCTCAAAACGGTGGCAATTTAATAGCGATATGCATAGCATCTTAAATATTAATGCTATGTATCGTGAATACAAATAGTACAATAGTACAATTTAATAGAAGTAATATAATAGTTTCGATTTCAGACAGATAGCACAGGCGAAAAATCAAACAATGTGTCGTCCGAAATACCCGTTCTAAGCCGGCTGTTCCATTGGTATGAGATAACTTATTATAGCACAGGTGCAGTTTAGTGTATAACATTATATGTTAGTACAAATACGTTTCCCATACGAAATCGAATGATTACACATGTATTTACAATAGATGACAATCGTCAGCTTAATGTATTTTGTTTGGGAGTAATACTTGTAGAAGTAACATATGTTGATGAACTATTTTCTTTTGATGTAAATAGACAGGTGTACCTCAGGTGTCTTGCGTAAGAATCCAAGTTGTTGCACTATTTATTGCAGCGCTAACCGTCTTTGGCTATTCCTCTGCCAACTTATCCATCTATGTAATTCTTCTGATTATAAGATTTTAATCTTTGAAAAGCCTGGCTTAAGGAAAGAAAAATAAACATGTTGTTATCGAATACACCTTGCATTCCCACATCTTTATCTCTCTTACCTCATGTATCTTTATAATTGCTCTATCTCGTATATTGAGCTTAACCTATTTAACTATAGGTTCAGTTCTCTAAAAGTATACTTGTAGTCTCATATTATATATATATATATATATATATATATATATATATATATATATATATATATATATATATCGTGTGTATTTAGGCGGCATATTTTCATTTAGGCAAACATTATTAAATAACACGGAGTGGTTTTGTTTGATGCGATTTTTTTTGATTTTTTCAATTTCCCGGATTGTCCATCTAATGTTTCGGTCAAATTGATGTAAATATCATCCATGGGTTTCTTGTTCCATTCTTTTTTCTTTTTTACAAGTACTTTCGATTTGAATCGTCAAATCATCTTCAGGCGTTATTAGTTTTAGTGTCTTTACAAATTATGGCTTTACTGTTGGGTTCATTTTTTAATTATAACGGCAAGTAGTTTACAACTTGAAAAAGCGTCTGTAAAGTTGAAATGTACATGAGAGCGTGATGGCGTTCTACACATATGAGAGATTTTAAAGTTTGGCGTTTAAACCGTTAAGAAATTGATGACGTTAAAGAAAGTGCATACAATTCAAACGCATAACTACCTAATGGCTAAGATTTTGGTAATGTTAATTATTATGCTAGACACTTTTAAATGTTGCGACTAGTTTCATAATTGACATTATTAATTGTGGGATGTTTAGTTTTTATGTAGAGGGCTTCGAGTATTTTTAATTTTTTGATATTGGTATCGCGGTGTATTATTTTGGTATTGTTTACAAGGATGTTGATGGGAGAGGTGCAATTATGTTTTTTTAGGTGTTGGCATATAGAGCTAGTGTCGGAGAGATGTAGGGTGAGTCTTCGGGATAGTGTTGTGGAAGTGAAACCTATGTAAGAATTAGTTTTTTTTTATTGTTGTCGGAGATACATTCTCCCATATGTATATAATATTGTAATAAAAGACTATGAGAACTATGAGAGATTGTAAATACAATCTATACATATAAATCGAAGTCATATAATGGTCATGCTGTATTTCTTGTAGTTGCAAGTTACTCTTTTATATTTTGCATATGTAATTGTGATCGTAATTATATGTTGAAAGTATAATTCATCTCTCGATTTTCTTATATATCTAAATCGCCAGAGCTTTTTGATGTTAGTTTGAAGTTTTTTTTTAATTGTTTCGTTAGTTCTCTTACTCTAATATTAGCTATTTTACGTTTGTGTTAAAATAACATTTTAAAATGTGATAACCAGTGCAATACCTAGAGATAGGCTAAGTATTTATGTTGGATTTTTTCACATAATCTCCAGTGAAAATCACCAACTGCCATTGGCATAGAAAAATCTACGAGTAGAGAAAGAAAATTGGTAAAAGCAAAAATCGGGAACCAGGGATTGCGTAAGGATTGAAGAGACATGGAGTCTCTTCAACTGCGTAAAAAGTTAATCCGCGCCAAATAACGATAAGAGCAAGAAATAGAAAGAAGGAATTGACTAGAGACGCATGGACGCCTAATTATATAGAACTAACTTAAAATATGGGATGTGTTTAGTTATTTAAAGTTAATCAACTGAAAAGAAAACAAACCATTATATCTATTAAGATTTTAATTGTTAATTATTTAAAATACTCACATTCGTTTCTTTTAATGTTTATAGATTTGGTTTTATTTTCTATGTGAATTATTTGGATTGGCTGATTTCCAATCTTTGTCACAATCCATGTTCGCTTTGAAAGTGTTTGTTTTTTTAATTTCAAAGATTAAATGGCAAACACAAAGGACGCTAATTGAAACAATCATACATCTAGAAAACAGATGTCTGAGATACATCCAGTCAATCTGGGCGTTTAACCATAAAACCGCTTGTTGAAATTTATGTGTGACAGAACAACGAACATTTTATTTAAAGCTAAAGCCCAACTGGACCTGTAAAATTCGATTTAACGCTTGAGCGTGATATAATCTTTTCAGTTTTTTATATAGAATAGTATACAGTGACGTGTACAATTCTGGTTTAACCCCAAAGACTCTAGTAAAAGTCCCAGTACTGATAAATATTATTAAAAATAGAGAATATTTGAATATGAATGAATGCTCGTCCAATGTTGATACCCGGACCACCCTGCCCGTTTGCAGGCCATTAGTTGTATATTGTATAATTTCTGGTGAATTAATGTATACTTTTTTAGCGGCGTGTCGGATTTTATAACCGTATATGTTTGATCACGGAGGTTGGTATATAATGTATATGACGTTAAAAGTGTTCGATCGTATCGTAGACGCCTTGTTCTTATGTCCCGTGATATTTGTTGATGTCGTGTTTGACTTGATTTGTGGGAAGATAAGGTCGGGATTCATATTTACAAGGAGACGTGACGAAGACACTTGAAAATATACTTTAGTTAATTAAACTCACTTGTAGATACACTCTTAACTAAATATGTTATGTTAGTTCAGACCTTATTTTTAACATCTTTCAATCCAATCCATTTTGATACTCACTTCACACTTGAATAATCTTATCCACTTAAAAAAACTGTTATGTCCTATTGTTACATTGTGTCGTTATTGGCCTCACCAAACTATTTTGGTTCTCGTAGAACTTCGCTGTTGATTCAAAGGGGCGATATGTCGTATTTACTCAGATCCGATTCTCGATCGCCGCTACTATTAGTACTGCCTTACTAACCTTGTTTCTACTCTTCTCTCTTTTCTCGTCGTCTCGCCGCCATTGTCGTCGAATTGCAGGGAACTATTTGCACTGCCATTTTTTTCACCTTCAACTTTTTGTTGTCACGACTGCTATCGTTCGTCGCTCGTCGTCGTCCCCGCAGGCGCCGCTGTCATCATTCTTCTCGGGCTGTTGTCCTCGCTCTATGAAATTAATTTCTTAAAGTACAACAAGTCTTTTTCTGTTTTAAAGAGCCGCTTTTATTTAACTACTTTAATTGGGCGACCTGAACGAGTTCGCTGCGATCGGGAGAGAGGTTTACGCTAACTAGTTCATTAGTTAATATTCTTAATTACTTGAGAAGGAGGAGTATGGAAGATTCTGTTTTAGGCTCTTAGCTTTCCGTCATTCGGAATCTTTCTTGTACCGCTACATATTTGGCGTTGTCGACTCTTCGCTCCCAAGCTAATGACTGATTTAAATCCCAATTCAATTCTCTCACGGCGGACAACTCTGACGTCACAAACCTCGTGATCCGCCAGGGGTGCCCTGAGCTTTAACCGTAAGGCCAGATCCATTGTCATCGTGATTGTGGGAGCACATCTGACCGAACTGTACGGGATGACTCCGCTACAATCGCGTAAGTCAAACCCGTCTCGAATAGAGGCTTCCAAGCCATTATCTCACACTATTACCAATTTATTCTAATCAGATACCACCAAGCTATGATTAAACTGTGAGGTAACAACACCTCTTTTCACTCGCGAACCAAACAACACTAGTCTATTATCAGATTGTGGCCGGAAATCTTCGAGTTCCAATCATGCTGAATATGCTTTATGCCTTTAAAAGTTTATAAATAACGAGAAGAATATCCGTCCCAGGATGCGTAAGATTAATTTTAATGACAGGAAAATTTGCACCACTTTTATGCGCCCTTCTGATAATTAAAATCAAGATTTAAAGAAACTAAACATCATAACTATGGATCAAATTTAATGAAATTGTGAAATATTTTAATTTTAAAATGAGTCGTTTTGCTCATATTATGCCCCTCTACACCCTTACAATATTTCAAAGTAATTAAAAGTGCATTATTAGTTTAACTTAATTAACTAATTTATTTAATATCGACACATTGTATCACATCTCAGGATTTTACTGCAGTTTAAACTGCTGTACAATATTAAGATAATGGCGCTAATTTATGAACAAATCGTAAGCTTTTTACGTAAATAATCTGCATATAAAAACGTTTAAAATTGTATGATTTGTTTTCTTTTCTTGTTTGGCGCTATGGACACTGGTTTGGCATGGTCCTTAGAAAATTCAAGATGTATTTCTTTTGATACCTTGCTTGCATGATTGAAGACGAAACCGACCGCAAATAACTGAATCTCTTCAATCATGAATAGAGATATGTTAACTGGAATCTTAATTTCTATTGTTTATTTTATGTATAGTTAAATATTACTATTTATTCAGCTTGAACTTTGAAAGTTTGACTACAAATAATAAATTTATATATATATATATATATATATATATATATATATATATATATATATATATATATATATATATATATACAAATATTTGTTTTATTTACATATGTATACGTTTCATCTTTATGGAATCGTCAGTGTAGAGAACATTATTTAAGCCGGCCACACGATTTGAAACCCCGGCCCAAGTCATGTTTACAACTCAAATTCTAACGTCTTACCCATCATGGTCATCATTAACAACTGCATAAAGGCTGAAGGTTTTAAACCTATTGTAGGCAGCCGGCGTAAACATTGTTCAACTTATGAAAGCTATGATTTTAACGGCTGTTTTAATACTACAAACTACAGTGTCCAGCCTGAATTGGGGTGACAATATATATATATATATATATATATATATGTATGTATGTATATATGTGTGTATGTAAATTTAACATACATACGCAAACGTACATATATATATATACATATATATTCATATATATATATATATATATATATATATATATATATATATAGACGCTAACCAATAATTGAATAGGAAATAATACGGCAGGCCAGTACATGTAGAAATTTAGACGCCCCGTGTAAACTTTAAAGACCCCCAGAATCTATTAAACTGCAATGTGTATTCCCTCCCTTCCTTTCCACTCCCCACTTCTTCATCCTCCCCCTTTCAATCACCCACGTCTGTCTCTATCCAAAATGATCTTATTTTATCTCGTACCATTCTATTTTATTTCATTTTATCTCTGTCTATCTATCTGTCAATTTATCCATCAATCTATCTATCTATCTATCTATCTTTTTATTTATCTCTCTTTTTATTTTTTAAAATTTTATTTTATACTTTATATTTTATATTTTATATTAATATTTAGTTTTCTTGACATCATAATTTTTTTGATTTTGATTCTTAACTGTCCCAACCACGTGACCTTCCACATTTAAATCTTTTTTTTTCTTTTTTCTCCATCTCATTCTTTCCAAATATGATCTAATGTTAAGATTAGATACTAATTCTTAATGGCGAGAATTCTGTTTATGATAGCTGTTGATCGATAACATCGACATGCCAGTGTCTCAGATGTTGTACATGTCTGTGTATATAAACAATAATCATATATAAAAGCTCTATTTTATATTGAGCACTTTTTATAAACTCGGTTGAAATTCTTTGGATTACAACCCTGTAGATGTTTTACCTGGATTATATATATATATATATATATATATATATATATATATATATATATATATATATATATATATATATAATCAGGTATTTTTACATATTGTCAAGTACGAGATTCACTTATGAACAAATTACCAATCATTATGAAATTCCCAAAACCGCTATCAGGTGTAAGGGGTGCTAGTATACGGAATATCGGGTAAAGATGAGGAGAGCCCTTCGTAAAAATTCACATACCTCCGATTTTTGTGAATGTTTTATAGTAGGTATTAGAAATCAGTTAATAAATATATATCAAATTTCAATTAATTTGAAACATTAAAAAGAGTCATATAGGAAAAATCAAATATATAATATTTGCATCAAATTTTATCAATAGTCATTAGACACCAATTAAGCAAGATTCCATGAATTTCAATTTCTTTTTCAGACTCATTAAGCGTAAATCCAAAACTTTAGACAATTTGTAGAATCAAAATCATGTAATGGGTTGTGTATCAGAATTGGAGTAAGGATCTAGACATAAGGTTTAATAGGTTCATTTATTGATTTGAATATTCGTAAACGGGTATAAAATTACTGCAAAACTGTACTGTTCGAGAAAGAAATGTTACCCGTTCTGCAACTAGTATTCTACTAGTTATATATATATATATATATATATATATATATATATATATATATATATATATATATATATATATATATATATATATATATATATACTGCACTATAAATACTGACCCGGCTCAATACTGCTTATTTTTCATCGCTCTTATATGTGTCTTCCATTATTTCTTTTTTCTTTTCTTTTTTTTTCAATTAACGTTGTTTCGCACGCGCTGCATATTTGGAAAAGCACGTCAAAACATTCATATACGCGTTTTTCGTTCGAGTGTTTTCTCGTTTTGCTTGAAAAATTTCAAATCTGTATTTCATCTCAAGATGTTCGCTAATCTAAATGAAATCGAGCAATCTCTTGTTTGATGTGTCCTCTTGTGTTTAGTTTTCTTTTATGTATTTCTTTCTAAACACACACACACACACACACATATATATATATATATATATACATGTTTCGTTTATTAAATAACATTCTCGCATCTTATAATCTGGTCGCTTTTATCTGATTAATATATATATATATATATATATATATATATATATATATATATATATATATAATCCTTTTATAGTACATAGATTAAATATTTTGTTTTATTATTTTCCTATTGTTGTTACGCTGTACGTAGTGGTCCTAGTCCCACCTGCTTGAGGTCAGCACGTAGTGTGCCCAGCAGATTTGTGCAGATTTGTGCAGTGCCATCCTAGTCGCGGTGGGTAGGCTTGCGAGTCAGTAACGGCATTATGAAGAGCAATACACCAAATCAGTGATTGAATAAAAACTAACTTTTTCCTAAAATATAAATGATGTTTTGCCTCATGATTACACTTATATTAGGAACGAGAGACAAGTGTGTTTTCGTTTGATATTCTACTTAGTTTCGAAAAGTTTGTTTGGAGAGTTTCGGCGGCTGTCGCTATTGTTAAATATTGAATAACGTGTCAGTCTAAACTAATTCGAATAGCGGATGTTTCAGGACACTTCAATAATTTAACTCAAATCAACTCAGCAACGAACAGCTCATTTTCGAGTGAGTCGCATCTTAAGAGATAAAATCTCGGACCATGCCATGTGTGCCTGTACTCATTCCATGAATAATGAATACACACAGAAGACAAAAACATGAGCTCGACTTTAGTGTGATTAAGAAATCACCCAATGACTTCAATTCCCTTCGCGTCTTCTTTACCGACCTATAACTTTAATTAGTCTCGTAAAAAACTCGCTAATGTCATGGGGAATAACTTTACTTAATGTGAGTGCACACAACTTTAATAAAGAAAGTCTTATTTTTATAAATATGCATTTTGATTGTGTCCGTGTAAGCGACGAGTATTTAATAGTTGCACATAACTTGTTCTGTGTTACTCCTTTAAACGAGCAATGAACTGAGGATACATACCCTATGTAAGTAGATACAGAAAAGTCCCTGAAAGAAATTACCGAAATCGATTGGTTGGTGAACATTAGAGAAACATACTATTTTACTTGACGAATAATATGTTAATTCATTGATCAAATAAAACATATATTTAGTTACGCAAAACTCCAATAACTGTTTAAGCTACGGGATGTGTTAATGCAGTTGTACTCTTTTTTACATCCCTGAACATGTCCAGTCTAATGAAAGCCAATCAGCAGTTGCATTTACATAAATGTATTATTGCAAGTTCCTATAAACCTATCTATTAGATAGCACCAGGAAATCATTCGATGTTTTCACACGTGAGTACAAGAGAGAGAGAGAGAGAGAGAGAAAGAGAAAGAGGGAGAGAAAGAGAGAGAGGGAGAGAAAGAGAGATCGAAAACTTTACCTACATGTTACCAAAGTAAATGCTAAGCTAATAGAGTGCAAAAGAATAAATACTAAATCCGAACATCAATACATGCAGTTGTTCATGGAGAACGAACTTTTATAACTACTGACGGGGCAATATATAGCATTGCACATTGACCAGCAGTTCCTGTTAGATCAACGAAGTGATTGGTATCAGATGGTTGACCATTTGTGAATGCCAAGCGCTGTATGCGAGAGAACGGCGATACCCCCTTGTAAAACCGCAAAATCTAACGTCGTAAAATGTATGTCATAACAGGGATATATATTCGACTGGGGACCGCTTGTAAATTTAATATTCTCTAGAACAAGGAAGATTTTAAAATTTTTACTTTCGTCAAACTTCTTTTAACGTATATCCGATAATATTTTTTGTCAGCCCAGGGTAAATGAGCAACAGGAGAGAAGATTGCCCAACTAATTTGTAATTGTTTTCAATTCTCATAAACACTAGCACAGTTTAATAAAAATTATAAAAAACACAGTAGATTGTACTATATAGAAGTAGAATATAAAATACTGATGTAAATAAGTGACGTATAGCAGTGACGGTATGACAGGCGTAAAATTTTTAAAAAACGAGTGACAAGAAGAAGCCCTCCGTAAAAGGAACGAAGTATAAAATACTGCCAAAAGGAAAAGAGTGAACAAGAACTAGGACTGAACATTTAGAATATATGTATACTGCCATTGACTTTGTATGTGCCGTATTATTACATTGGGTGAATGTTGGAGAAACGTGAAAGTTTATAGACTATTCAGATTACCTTTTCATTTTTAAAAGTCTTATTCTCATGAATAAATATTTGTAGCGATGGCTAATGATAATATCTTCCGCGGTCACTTTATTCTAATCGTTCCTGCAGTTTCCGGTCACGTCTTAGAAGTAATTACCTCCCTTTATTCAGTAAAAGTTAAATAGTTCATATTTTTCTCTGTTTGATGTTTTAAGGCTTTAACAGACAGACGCTGTTCATTTCCTATTATGAACTGATTTATTACTGGAATAATTCGTTGGTTGTTTCCAGTTGATAATTGGGAAAGGATCGAACAAAAAGTTAATGGTGAATATCAGGAAGAGTACAAATATTACCCTGTCTAATAAAGCTACTTTGGAAAAGATGTATATTGTTAAGATTTCAAAGCATTAAATTCGACGCATGGGACTGAAAATAAAAAGCAGAACTAACACTAGATCAACAGTGTAATGTCACACATTTAATCCAACACTCATCTCTCTCTCCTTCTGCGAGTCTTCTGACCTTGCAATCAGACTTCTCGCAAATACGAGTTCCCAAAGTACGTAGAGATAACTAATACGGCAATTAGTTAAGCAATTGCACTCTTTATTGGTTATGAATTTTATTTTCGCCAAATACACTTGCGGAAATGCAACATAGTACGACGTCTTCATTCGAAATAATCTTAACGATAACCGACAACGTCGATTAAGTCGGCACAATGTGTTAAGCAGACATTCTAAACTCAAACTAAACTAAAATCAAAAGAAGAACAATTGAATTGCTTTACCCAAGGCGAACGTAATCCTTTAGGATTTTACTCAGCGAATCATCAGTTTACGCTTTCGTTTCTTTCATTTTCCTATTGTCAATCATCTTAGATATTTTGCTGCCATCGGGTTCATTGTGTGTCGATTCACGATTTCGGAAATAATAATATCAATTTATACGTCATAGATCGTGGTCGCCATTTTACTGAAAAGAAAACACGTTATATTGTGAGTGTAAAACTCTTTATTTTAAAAGTCTAACAAAAATCAGTTTTTCGGTTAATTTTAATACATTTTTGGTTGTTACCAAAAAAAGGATGAAATGTAAAAATGCTTATGAAAATGATTAGGAAACATTTATTTCATAGGATGTAATATATTGAGGGGGTGCTCATTTTTTTAAGTTAATTGTGTTTTCGGGGCATGCTACTTGTTTTAGATTTATTAATAAGTAAAATCTATTAAAATAAATTAGTCTTATAATATATATATATATATATATATATATATATATATATATATATATATATATATATATATATATATATACACACACACACACATATATATATATTTATTTATATATACATATGTATCTATACATGTATACATATATATATATACATATATATATATATATGTATATATGCTTATATATACATATATAAATATATATATATGTATGTATATATGTATAAATATATATATATATACATTTATATGCATATCTGTATATGCAGTTATATATATATATATATATTTATATATATATATGCATTTATATATATATATATGTATATTTATATATATATATACATATATATGTATATTTGTAGATATATACACATAAATATATATATATATATGCATTTATATATATATATGTATATATATATACACACACACATATATATATGCATTTATATATATATGTATATATATATATACACATATATATATATGCATTTATATATATATATGTATATATATACACACATATAAATATATATATATATGCATTTATATATATATATATATGTATATATATACACACATATAAATAAATATATATATATATGCATTTATATATATATATGTATATATATACACATATATATATATGTGTGTATATATATATATATATATATATATATATATACATGTATATATATACGTTTGATTGAACAGGAGTGCTAGCTTCTGTTTATTCATTTTCTGATCGATTTTTCCAGTCGTCGAACGACCGATTAGATGTTTGTTTTTTATCTATGATGTGTAAGAAATCCGCATATTTTTGGCGAACGTTTTCGACCGACATCGCTCGTCTTCAGGCAGATGATGAGTAAGCAAGATAAAACTGTGGAATCCACTAAGACGACATTCTTGTAAACATTTCAGCAACATTTCAACATACTTTCGCTACGAGAATGATTGCTGCTAATTCCTTTATTCGAATGAACAACGCTTCCATTATGGGGAGGCAAATACTACAATATAAAACTGCAAGAATGTACGTGTGACCAGTTTAAAATACTCCTAAATACGTTTCTGGGGATGTTATGTTTCACGGGGTGTTGGTGAATAGAGCTCTGTTGGGATGTGAGGTGGCAAGTATGTCGGCGTGGTATACTAGTCCTGCTATGCCATATATACGTATTGTTTTTAGAGAAACATTCTCTGATAGGACACTTAAACACGTATATGCCATTACTAGTTTTAAGTAAGCTATTGTGAGCCAAGATATGGGGATTTCTAACACAAAATCGGTCTTTCGACGACTGAAAAAAGTCAATCAGAAAATGAATAAACAGAAGCTAGCACTCCTGTTCAATCAAACGTGTATAAAGGAAGGAATGCTTCCTAATTATACATTTATACATACATATACATATATATGTATATATATATATATATATATATATATATATATATATATATATATACTTATCTATGAGAATGCATGTATATACTTATCTATGAGAATGCATGCGAAAGTTGGGCTCATTTCTCGCACAAACGGTTAAGTTAAAACGGCTATTTCTAATCAATTCTACTTATTTATTACACGCACAATCTTTTTAAGATACCGTTTTTATATATGTGATATCAGATTCGCAGGCTTGAGCATTGCAATATAAAAGTGGCAAATGTAAGCCTGTACACCTAAGAATATCATACTATTTTTCACAATGTGGTTCAGTTGTGAGAACGGCGGTCATTTTTAAAGATGGCCACCGATTTATAAATAGAATATGACAGCTTACTACAACGTTACTAGTACCAATACAAATTAGAAGTTTAGAAACATATAAATTGACTTATTTTAGTACGTGTTAGATTCTACATCCTATGCTATGAGTATGTTACGATTTATAGTCAGAAACTCTGGTGGAAAAAGCACATGTTAGGGCGATATTTTTAAATACATATATTATATTTATAACTAAAATTAACACGGATATTTTTATCATTTTTTTATATTTGTAAAGTATGCAAACTTATATCTTAACAATTAAATCAATCACACTAGTTTATTATTGCATTTTTATCACCAGGCATGTCATTTTCCACTGTAGTGGTTGTGCGATTGTATGTTGTTTAGACGTTTATTTCATCATACAATTAGTAAAAGTGTAAAACGTGTTAAAAAAACAACACATAATTAAAAATGCCTGGAAACGTTTTGAATAAATATATCAGGTGGCTTACAGGATAAGTACTACATTAGTATCTGTCATACATGGAAACTGTAAGTCCAAAACATGGTGATAGACACTCAAGCATTTTGCAAGTATATGCGTGCTGTATTGTTTCTGTTATTTAGTGTAAATTTATTCCTAGTGAAAATAAACATTTATAAATCATTATAAAAATGTGTTTTCGTTATCTAAATGTGTTTTCTATATTTATATATGTTATATATAGTCATAGCCGAAAACAGCAAGCTAAAAATCCCATCATTTTATGAGTATAGAATTGTCATCATCTCTAAAAAAGTAATTCAGCTATTTCCGTAGTGATTTTATTCCACAATTTATTGTGATAATGAAATTTCTTAAAATAAACAAAACAAACATGTATGCACAAAATACATGTTTTCTAGGAAAAACAAATTAATTGCCTACAAACAAAGACTTCAAGAGTTGCTGCTATATCTGATTGCACATGAAGTGGCTCTCCAATATTTATGAATGCCTGGCAATACTTATTCTCTTAAAAAAGAAAATTAAGAGCTTTGTTTAACTTTTCGATAGAAGACTCTGGCACTATCAAATGCAGTGAAGTAATGTAAGCCGATCAATTCTAGGCTGATATCATATCCAATGTAACATTTTATCGTTTTTAACTCACATTTGTTGCTTTTCTTGTATGGATATATAGGCGTACAGGACTGCGGGATTTTAAGCAATTTCATTGATGAACATGTGAGTATCTAGACTTACAATGCTGATGTTAGAACTGTTACTGGTTGTAATAGGTACACATAAAAATATGCGTGTGTCTACTTCGTCCTGTGAAGAGAAAAATCTTGTTTTTTATTGTTGTGGCTTTTTTATTTGCCTGCTTCCCAGAGTAGAATGAATGGCATTAGCTGTGGTGTGCCAAGAACACCTTCACCCCTATTAATGATGATGTTGAAACATTAAACTATGAACAGTGACTTCTTGTTATCTTCAACTGAAAGAAACTTATTCCACTGAGAACGGTTAGCTACTCTTTTGGCCCGTTCACGATTCTTGATAGATATATTCTGGTACATGTCAGTCAGAAAGTAGTTTGCCTTGTGAATTATACTGTTTTATAAATTTACAAAACTCTTGAAGATTACAACATAGAGGTTAAGAAATGTTCTTTCTCCGGGGAAGATTGTTGGCATTAAGTTTATGTAGCAATGCTATGCCATCCACTACATGTATGCCACCTATAATTAGGATATTGGATATGATCGGATCTTTTATGTAGACTTTCAAGTTCATATGTAAGTGTACCTACTTAATCTTAACTAGGACTCCTTGAGAATCTGGAAGTGATAATGACAATAGACATAATCAATATGACAGTAGCTCTTGTACATTTATTTTTCTATATTTACCTATCACAACCAATCTTTTTAGGAGGTCTCTGTCAGCTTTCAAAGTAATGCCCGTTTCATGTACATGATGTATATATATATATATCTTAGACACACTGGTCAATTTCTAGAGATGCATTTTTATGTTGGCAAAACGTTCACTTTTTCTCTTTGTAGACGCTCTTCCCAAATGTTTGTACTCTGATCTACCTCTCGCATCTGCGGACTGAAGATCAGTTTAAATAAATTGAAGTGCAACAACTCCTGATACAATAATGATCAACACATATTGTTCGTAGTCAAATGCGTCAACCATACTATGCAATGTGTCAACACTCTTCTCAACATCAGCTTTGTAACGTTTCATATGACTTGGTAGGAGATCTGATCGAATTTCAATATGCCCTCCTTTGCCAGCCATGCCTTAACATTCACGGGTGATGGACCCTTTCGCATGATTGTACCATATCTACCTGTTTACTTCATCCTTGATTGTGCTGAAGCCTGTCAGGCTACATTTTGATTTAAAGTCTCGGTTAGCTGTTTTCTCCATTGTTTGGTTACAAGAATATGTGGCTAAGGCATTAGAAGGAGGATGGGGATGAGGAGGAGGGGAGGAGGAATATGTGAACCCCAAGCTTATTTTTAATCAAAATTATTTGGTAGCCATTAGGCAGAGTCAGGATCTCAACCATCACCTCTGTAACACAAGGCGAACCTGAATTTTGGATATGAACCTGAATTCACGATCACGACTACAGACAGGCTTAATGTTGGTGGTTTTCATTCTCATAACGTCAAATAATTTCCAATATTTATTAATTCCACAAATTAAAAAAAACTTTCATTAAATTATCTTCATGTCAATTTTATTTTCTATAACTGTTCTCGAAACATAAAAATAGACAATACTTCGCTGTCTTAAATCCCCCCCCAAAAAAATGACGCGACTTCTATTCCGAATCTCCACTAAACGCTACTTTGACAAATAATCAATGTAATTATAGCAATACACCTATGCTAATTCACTCAAATAAGATAGGATTTTTCGTTTTATTCAGGCAATTACATTTAAAAATCCTGAAAAACGCAGCAGTAAAACTAAAACAGAAACAAAACTCAAATTATTTTAGAATTAAGAGTGAAAAATCAGTTTCATATAAATTAAACATAAAATGATCACATACTTATTTGAATTTTTATTTATTCATTGTTATTGTTCTATTGTATGTGTTATTGTATTTGTTTTATTTTGGTATAACTGTAGACATATACCTGACAGATAGCACAAAAATGAGATTCTACTTTTTTAGGCGATTATATGTAAATAGCCTGAAAACGTTAGCGGTTAGAAAAAAAAATATAACAACAAAAAGAAACAAAAATATTTTAGAGTGAGAAATCACTTTCACATTAAAATTTAATGCAGAATGATCGGCCCATACAGCGTTTTAAGGACATATTAGCCAAATATATTCAGAGCTGAGAAGTAAAAGCATGGGCAATTTAATGTATATTTAAGTATGTATATTTTCAACAGAACCTCTCCCAACACACATATTTTATTTCCTAGAAATTATGAAAATGACAAAGATTTTTTAAAATGCTTAAATTCCTTTAAAAACGGAATCCGATCAGGAAGTGGGTGATCATTTTACATAATATTATAATGTGAAAGTTATCTCCCATTCTAAAGTCTAAAATATTTTTTGTTTGTTTAATTAATTTTCACCGCTAAGTCTTTCAGGCTGTTTTCATGTAATCGCCCCCATGTATTATCTTATTTTTCTTTTCTCTGTTTGCCTAGCATAGAGTGCAGAGATAGAATAATACAAACAAGCAAATATCAGTAAATTCATTCAAAATACTTATTTCATGCTTGATTTTTTAGATGTATCTATCCTGGCGATCATATGTTAAATGGTATACTTGTTCAGCAGCATAAGACGTTCGAAATGCTGCGTTATTTTTCGTGATTTGAATCTTCTAAATTCATCTATTTATCCACATATTTTGCGAAACAAGTCCATGTTTCATCGAAAATGATACAATTTTGTACTTTTTCGAAGAAAAAATGCACATCACAAAATGGTTTCGTTCAATGTTGACATATATCGCGTCCTCTGCACTCGTGGTCGCTATCTTGTCTGTTTATTTTGTACATATAATTCTGATTGGTTGATTATTAGTAAAAGATAAGAGAAAGTATTTCATTGGCTGAACTTATCTTTCGGAGCTAGACATATTTTTGCATAAATTAAAGAATGAAAATATAAATAATTAATTAAGCTGACAGAACTACGCCTGTGTAAAGTGACTGAACACTTTTTGTGGTTTTATCTTAATCGCTATGAAAATATAATAGAGTGGCCGTTCGGTAGCCGACGAACACAAACGTTATCGTGGTTGAGAAACCTGCCTATAAGGAGAAATTGAAATTCAGAAAATCTTGATTAATTGGTGTCTAATAACTATGGATCAAATTTAATGCAAATCTGAAATATTTTAATTTTTAAATGATATGATGTGGCAATATTCTGCTCGTTGTAAACATTTAAATTACTCCAAAGAAATTGAAATTTATGAAAAATGTATTAATTGATGTCAAACACCTATGGTAAAAAGTTCATAATTATTACAGGTATATGAAGAGCGTCCATCTTTTCTTTGACCACTTTGCAGAAAACTATATAAAACCAACTATAGCCCACATTACACGCCCTCACGGTTATGGGCAGCATTCCAAAATTCATGATTATCGGTTAGTTAGTTTAGGAGTGAATTCTATACTAAAAAAATATAAAGATATACACATGACTAACTTGAAATAAATTATAGTACATAGTTTATGTGTGCTAAATTTAGTAATTAATCGCTTAAAACAAAGTAAAATATAACCTTGTTCTGATATGTTTACTTATAAATTCGTAGGTTTATCAGCATGAAAGAAAATACAAAATGTTGAATTTAATTTTTCATGAATTTGATCACATTTCTATAGAATTTTAATATATTTGGTTGTATTTTTAAAATTCTGGTTTAATTGTTTCTTTTTTGGTTTATGCCATAATATGTTGCTATAAAATATCACATTATTTCATAACTTGTATATATATATATATATATATATATATATATATTATAGTTTCCATATTTGGGTTATATAGAGTTATATACTAAACTCATAGAAGAAGATGAATAGGCCATATTTAAATCATTTTAACACGGCTTTTGTGTCGGTATTAGTTTTAAAATGGAGGTGCCCAACATTGTAATTAAGACTTTTTGCTTCTAAACAAGTACCTTGGTTGACGGCATTTTTTCTGCTGCGCGTAAGCGACGCCACACTGCAACACAATAACATGTATATAATTATTTTTCATTTCAAGTTTT
Organism: Sepiola atlantica; assembly: GCA_963556195.1. NCBI lineage: Eukaryota > Metazoa > Mollusca > Cephalopoda > Sepiida > Sepiolidae > Sepiola > Sepiola atlantica. Next base: position 141,994,882 of record OY744524.1, on the reverse strand, counting down.
TTGAAGACGCCAAATTTCAAATTAATTTCAGTACACATAGAGTTTTCGCCGTCAGATATAACATTAGTTGACAAATATTAATGTTCACGATTTACTAAAGATTTGGCCAGTTTCTTTTCATGAAATATATATAATTGAAGGCAGTTATAAAAGAAAGATAATTACGTTTTAAAAACAGGATATTACAATTCTTTTAAATATGAGTAAACAGTGCTAATATATTGAGTGTTTTTTTATCTTTGTAAGGTTTGTAGCATCTTTATATAATGCTTTATCTTTAGTTTTCGTCTTGCCTTTTATTATTTTCATTTTTTATATATTCCTAATCTTCTTAGATACTCTTTATTTTCTTCTCCTTCTTCTTATTCTTCTTCTTCTTCTTAGTATTATTATTATTATTAGTAGTAGTAGTAGTAGTAGTAGTATCCTTCTACTTTTTCCCTCCTCCTTTTCCTCCATCTTCTTAGTCTTCTTATTATTTCTATTTTTCTACTTTGTTCTCTTCATCTTTTTCTTTCTGTCCACATCCTATTCTCATTCTTCTCCTTTTACTTTGTCCTCTTCTCCTTAATATTCTACTTTTCTTCCTTCTTTTTCTTTGCCATATTATTATTCTCCTTCTACTTTGTAATATTCTTCTACTCCACATTCACCTCTTCCTCATCATCCACCTACTACTACTACTACGACTACTTATTATTATTATTATTATTAATATTATTATTATTATTATCATTAAAATCCTTCTTGTTTGACTTGTCAACCTTATCGTCTTTCTCTTTATTGTCTTTTAATTCGCCTGCAATCAAAATCAACTTTTTTAAAATTATGACAAAGAATTAGCTGGTACTTTTTTCTATTACAACCTACAATCAAAATCAACTTTTTAAAATTGTGACAAAGAATTAGCTGGTACTTTTTTCTATTACAACCTACAATCAAAATCAACTTTTTAAAATTGTGACAAAGAATTAGCTGGTACTTTTTCTATTACACCCTGCAATCAAAATCAACTTTTTAAAATTGTGACAAAGAATTAGCTGGTACTTTTTTCTATTACAACCTACAATCAAAATCAACTTTTTAAAATTGTGACAAAGAATTAGCTGGTACTTTTTCTATTACACCCTGCAATCAAAATCAACTTTTTAAAATTGTGACAAAGAATTAGCTGGTACTTTTTTCTATTACAACCTACAATCAAAATCAACTTTTTAAAATTGTGACAAAGAATTAGCTGGTACTTTTTTCTATTACAACCTGCAATCAAAATCAACTTTTTAAAATTGTGACAAAGAATTAGCTGGTACTTTTTTCTATTACAACCTACAATCAAAATCAACTTTTTAAAATTGTGACAAAGAATTAGCTGGTACTTTTTTCTATTACAACCTACAATCAAAATCAACTTTTTAAAATTGTGACAAAGAATTAGCTGGTACTTTTTCTATTACAACCTACAATCAAAATCAACTTTTTAAAATTGTGACAAAGAATTAGCTGGTACTTTTTCTATTACACCCTGCAATCAAAGTCAACTTTTTAAAATTGCGACAAAGAATTAGCTGGTACTTTTTCTATTGCAACCTACAATCAAAATCAACTTTTTAAAATTGTGACAAAGAATTAGCTGGTACTTTTTCTATTACAACCTACAATCAAAATCAACTTTTTAAAATTGTGACAAAGAATTAGCTGGTACTTTTTCTATTACAACCTACAATCAAAATCAACTTTTTAAAATTGTGACAAAGAATTAGCTGGTATTTTTTGAAGAAGACAATGGCATTGTCATTGTTAAACGCGCAGATTGAGTGGACGCATTTTCAGAATGTCCGTTCTCTAAGGTACAAAAATTGATATTCGTTAAATTGGTACATAATTAGGGGCTTTGTTTAAATGGAAAAGTTTGAGTTACACTTTTAAGGGCCACAGGTCACCCCAGACGGAAATCGCCAAACAATGTAACTTCTGGTCTGAGATAGTCTGGCGATACTTCAAGTAGAGAAACACGTGTTTAGGGCGTCCGCCCAAGGGAGGGACACGCACAATGTAACTAAATGAGACAAGCTATATGTATGTCGTTCACACTCACGTGTACTAAAGTGGCCTGTCTTTCTGATGTTTTCTGGGACTGTTCTACTCTTTGTAATAATTCTTGTTATAAATTTACAACGACGTCCGAGTAGTTTTGTATCCACAGACATGCACAATTATGGGTTACCGACAGCACAGGTGTATAAGGTTTTATAAACGCATTGATACGTATGCAGGATAAGCGATGAAAATAACATTTCTCGCTTTGTATATCTTATTAAATTTCTCACATTACTTTTAGCCATTTCCGTTGAATCTTCCAATTCACCCCTTTATTACATTAACCTTTACTTGTATTTTCCATTTAGTTTCTGTTCGATTGTCTCCCTTTTCTCTTTTCCCTTCAACTTTTTTTTTTCCTGTCGTTTTTTGTCTTAAATGTATTATAATCCTTTTGCTCATTCAACACTTTTCTTTTTTTTCTTTTTCCTTTTCCTTCACTTATTTTTATTTCAATCTCGTTCACATTCTTTCTTTGAATTGTTTTTTTCCTATAATTGTCCTAAAATTCGCAGACCCGTCTCGAAATACAAGAAGAATAAATTGGCTGTGTAATGTAGAGAGCAATAACTGCCTGATCAAACAAGCAAAACAATAGCCAATAATTGTTCAGTTGTAAAGAGATTAGAGTAAAACTCCAGCGAGTCTGAAATTGTCGGTCATTCTCGTTGTAGTTATTAATAAAAAAAAACTGAAAAAAGATTAAACTTTATTTTATATTCATAGAGACAGACTTGCGCATGCGTATATAGACATGTTTACTAAAACACTTTTTTAGGCATAAAACCACTTATGTTTAAGTAGATACTTATATATTTATCTTACCCGGTTTACTGTCTTCCCTATCCTAAGTTAAAGACACATTTATACATCACAGAACAAATATTATCAAGTAACATTATTTCTCTGTTTATTTTAACCCTTTTAAAACTTCTTAAAAGCATCTTCAAAATAATTTTATGTGTTACTATGATTTTCTTTTTCAAAATAGTAACGTTTACGTTTTTTAGGAAGGTTTTATTTTGTGTCTGCATGTTAAACCAGAGCAGTTGCGTACAGAGTTCCGGTGATGTTCTGGTGATGCGCAGAACCAACTCATTGAGTGTATGCACCAAGGACTCAAATAGCAGTCCTAGTACTTAGAAATATCAGAGGAAATTGAAGTACGGTTTAAATATGATTGGATGCACCCTCCCCAAATTTGGATGGCCGAGGCCCCCGTATCGCCGCCCTCTCGTCTGCACACCACTAGACAAGTGGATAAAAAATACTACTTGGAGTAATTAAATATGTAATTTACAACATACATTTTAGTTTCGATCATGGTTTGATACAGAACAAACAGTAACAACAAATATCTCATGGAAATTAAACTTTAAAATCTGTGATTGCTCGCCTCTCATTTCATTGTGTTTTTTGTTCATTACTTTGACATTTTCCCGCCATTTCGTGTGTTCACCGAAAGTAATATAACACTATAAAGACATAATTAGTGTACATGAAATTTTACCCACTTGACTTGATACGAAATCTATTCGCTCCCCACCAATTTAAGATGTGATACGAAGTCGAATTTAACATGGGGAATTCAGCTCTCCCACAAAAGGAGCACTCTGGTTGGGTCGAAGAATAGTCGTGAACGCACCCTATGCAAATGAAAGCGCTTCAGGCGATCCGTAATAAACTAATGTTCATTTTAAAGAAGGCGACAATAGGGGGGATGGAGGGCAATAACCGGCTCCGAGGAAGAGTGAATTCCTGAGAGGATCAATGAGATTCATTAGTTAGGCCGAAGTTGAAGCTGTGAGCGCTTTTTAGTTCACGGTCCATTCCCGTTATTTGTGTAGCATATGTGGGGAGTTGTTCAACTTGATTTTTTAGTAGTGAGTTGACAAATTTGTTCAAAGTAAGAGATTTGGGGTCGTTTATTTTGAAGTCGCCAAACTCAATAAGCCAGATGAGTAATTTAAAAGTAAGTAACAATGCTGAACTGTAATGATCGACCTAGGAGTGTGGATATGATTAACTTGTGGGTGCAGCTGTCTATATCAAGACGTGCGTCTGTATGGCTATATTCGGGCATTTGTAATTGTGGCAAGTATGGGTTAAAAGCTTAATGTAAGTAAGAAGCGTTCAACATAATAAGTGTTCAAAAAGGAAGAGAGGAAAATAGTATTTTACGGTTAACGCCTAGATGGTATGTGAGGTGGTGCACGTGGATGCTGAGCCAAACAAGTGTTTGGGGCCAGTGGTGACCGAGATAAGTTGCTGGGCTCAGTAGGTGAAGCTGAGTGTGCGAGGTTAGCTATTGAAGTCAGGGCGTCGAAAATCCAGCTGATTAATTTCTGGAGTTTATCGTCTTTTTATAGCTTTAGCGAGTTCATGTAACCTCTACGAAACATACAACCTTTTCTGAAATCATTTTTTTTTATTTATTAGTTTTACTGTGAATTCTGTATTAAGCTACATGTGTCCGGACAATTTTCAACACTCTCTATTTGATCTCGAAGGGTTAATAGCCAGTTATATGCACGGCATTACAGACACATTAATTACATGAAATAGTACTCAAGACATGTTTCCGTTTATATGTTTTCTCTACATGACAAAATGTTCAGAACATGAAATAAAATGTGTTTATTTTCACACATAAAAATTGAAAGCAAAAATATGACATTAATGTTATGCTTTCTTAGATTGTAATTGCAGATAATTTCTGTCAAATCCTAAGCTGTAATATAAAAGGCGATATTGATTTGGACGGTGAAATAAATATATTTTTATTCAAGCTGTCAATAATTCAATCATGTTATTGTTATAAAATATCTCATCTGTTTGCATTTAAAGAGGGTTTGCTCACATCTCGTACTAGACAATCTGATTCGGCTCGGATATTCTAAGAATATTCAAGTTTATGAGAAAAAATCCGACAACCGACAATAGACGAGATTAAAACAAATTGCATAAAATCTAACATTGACAACACTCAGGAAAAACGAGTGAAGATTTTGTGAACAAATGGGCGAAACAATTATAGCAACGCCATAAGTGAATGCAAAAACTTTGCTAAAATGGGATATACATACAACATAGCGTGGTTGGGAAGGGTGTGTCATCAGACTGAAGGGCACAGGAAGTACGTAGGATATAATAACATAGCTAAAGATGTTATAAAACAGAGTTCATAATAAACAATTGATTACTACACGGAATGTGTGGGATCATATAGACACTAAATTCTCGCTTAATAAAGTACTCTTTGCTCTGGATGTTTACAAATTCCTTTGAAATCAGCTTCAAGTCGCTAATATGGAAACACTACGTTACTGGTGTTATAACAACGATACTCTAAACAATTTAAAGCTTGATTGTACGTATCACCGTTTTCATGGAACTAGGCGATTTAAAATAGCTAATTTTGTTTGGCAAAATTAGGTGATTGTTATTGTGCAACAATTTAAGTTGCTTGTTATATTGTTTATTATTCGCTTTTATCTTAAATACTCATTTTGTGCTATTGTATTATCGTTTTCTTATCGTATAATACAGAATATTTATTAACAAATCGTAAAACGTTAAATGAAGAATATATATGCTTCTACTTATATAAGGTTACGTATGTGTATATTAATCTGTATAGGATAAACTGTTAAACTAATTAATCGATAATTATAAATATTTGCCCACTACTGGTAGTTGGAAGTTGGGATTATGCGGGTTATATTTTATTCAATTATTGTTTTGCAAAGGGGGTTTAAGTCATTCATAAAAATACAGATACCTCCGATTTTGGTGAAATGTTTATGATATTGCAATAGATATTGGACATGAAGTCATAATTATTCTCTAAATGTAAGTTTCTTTGGAGTGTTTAAAGGGTTAGTAATGGGCATAATATCGACACATCTTCCCATTTGAAAATTCTAATATTTCAGATTTGCATGAAGTTTTATCCATAATTAGACACACATCAAGCAAGATTTTTTTTTTTTACATGGTTCACCCCAAACAAGGCAGGACGCCACTGTAAACGTAAGGGGCTACTGAGAAAAAGGAAAAGGGGGGAAGGATTGGTGGTTCAGCTTAAATTGGGATCTGAGCAGCGAGATGTCTGTTTACATTAGTTTTAAATTTCTGCATGTCAGTACTGTCGGGGAAACAGGGGGCAGGGAGGGAGTTCCAGAGGCCAGCAGCACGAGGAAAGAAGCTATTTGAGTAGAATGCTCTCCGGCATCTGGGGACTGAATTGTAATTTATTGTTCAGACTCCTTAAACATAAAGCTTACATTTCAGAAATTTTTTAAAATAACAATAATGTAATGAGTTTTGATCAACTTGGGAATAAGGATTCTACACTTCCTGTTTAATCGTATTATATATTGATTTTAATATCCGTAAGAGGACATAAAACGTGTGTAAACCTTTTCTGTTCGACGGCTCAATTATAACGTCCTAGGTCAGGTATTCTTTTAAATATTTATATGAAGAATATCAACAGTCAAAAAACACTTTATTCATTTTCATGAAGCACTTTGCATTGGAAATTTCACTTTCAACAGTGTTCTAAACACACTACTCATTTTAATCTCAAAATCAGATGACTAAGACTACATGTGCTTTAGATTGACTTTACATCACAGCGTCAGTTACTTATATTTCTTATACCGCTTCCCGTCGATCCAGGACTGTACTCTGCTGAACTCTGTCTCTGAAAGCATAGATGCAGCACTCTTAATTGACTCGAATGCCCAGATACATGTATTTGGGGATTTTAATGCCCACCACCGCGACTGGTTGGGATTCTCCAGCCTTACTGACGCAACTCTACTTTTAATTTCTCCTAAGCTCACTCCCTCTCTCAGACTGTTGATTTTCTGACCCGCATCCCCGATCGAGTAGACCAACAAGCCTCACTTCTAGAACTGTTCTTGACCTCAATGCCCAGGGCTTGTGTGAGGAAAGCACATGGCCCACTCGGGAATGCTGATCACATTGTGCTAATAATACATATCACCCTAAAATGTCGTCCAAAAGCTGATGAACCGTTGATCAAAACAACGAGATATTACGATCAGGCTGATTTTAAGTCAATCAGGGATCACATCAATGACGCCCCATGGAGGAAGATCTTCTCACTACCTGTCGACCAGTGTGCAAATGAATTAACTGAATGGGTCAGAGAAGGTATTGAAGCCTATGTCCCCATGCGAAAATTCTTTAGCAAGCCCAACTCTCCTTAATGGTTCACTTCGTAATGTGCAGCTGCCATTTCTGAGAGGCAACAAGCATTCCGTAAATTCGGCCACCATAAGTCGGCTACTAATAGACATGAATTTATAGAGTCAATAAATAATTACAAGGCCGGGATAGGCGAAGCAAAGAGAAGGTATAATGTGTCAACAAAAAAAATCGCATTCACTCACAGAAACTAGGTACTCGTGATTTCTGGAAAATCTACTATAGTGTAGTGAATAATGGTCAATCAACGATTCCCCCACTATAAAACCACAATGATATCGTTTGCACGTCCACTGATGAGGCTGAACTACTTGCCCAGCGTTTCGCTTATAACTCCATTTTGGACTCAGATAAGCACCCCCTCTCCAAATTCCCTTTGCGGACCGAAGCCACACTTGATAACCTGGTCATCACCCCATCCCAGGTCAGAGACATCATAAAAAAACTTGACACCTCCAAAGCTTGTGGCCCTGATCTTATACCTGTAATAGTCATAACGAAATGCTCTGCTTAACTGGCCCCTATCCTCTCCAAACTCTACAATAAATGCCTAGCTGAATCTTGCTTCCCCGATAGCTGGAAAATTGTATCTCTGGTACCAGTCTACTAGAGTTCTGGGAATAGAACCGATCCTCAGAACTACCGCCCAATCAGTTTACTGCCGATCTTTGCTAAAAGCTTTGAATCCTTAATCAATCTAGCGATAGTACCTCACTTAGCTAATGCTAAACCTCTTTCTTACCGCCAGTATGGATTTAGACAAGCACTATCTACTGCAGACATCCTAACGCTTATCTCTGAACGCATGTATCATACACTCGACAAGGCAGGAGAAGCTAGGTCAGTAGCGCTTGATATATCCAAGGTTTTTGAAAAGGTATGGCATAAAAGGCTTCTCCTAAAAATACGCTCATACGGTATTACTGGGCAATTACTTAATATACTTACATCCTTCCTAAACAAAGCAAAAATCCAGGTTGTCCTTGATGGCCGTTCATCTAAGCAACATCACATAAATGCCGGTGTACACCAGGGATCTATCGTTGGACCTTTGTTGCTCCTGATCTATATATACGATCTCCCTGATGACGTAGAGTCTGAGATTGGTTTATTTGCTGACGACACCACGCTTTACTCTCGCCATGTTGGCAAAACAGACGCGATCATATCCGAGGCAATGGCTGAATCCTTAGAAAATGACCTCCAGGCTGGGGTGGATTGGAGTCATTAATGGTTGGTAACTTTTAATGCCGCAAAGACAAAGCTCCTTTCCTTCAATAACTACAAGAAACCTCTCCAACCACCGATTGTCATGGCAAATAACACCCTACCTGAGAATTCATCATTCAAACTCCTTGGCCTAACCATCACAGGTAACATGAATTGGAACAAATACATAGAAGACATTGCCAAGGCTGCCGCAAAGAAGTTGGCTCCCTCTACCGTGCTAGTAAACTCCTCACACCTGACATTATCCTGTAGCTCTACAAAGCCCCCATCCGCCCATGCATGGAGTATTGTTGCCACATCTGGGCTGGTGCATCATCTACTAGTCTCTCCCTCCTTGACAAGGTCCAAAAAAGAGTCGGCAACCTAATAGGTCCCTCACTGTCAACCAAGCTCTTGTCTCTGTCCCATCGCCGCAATGTAGCAAGCTTGTGCTTGTTTTATAAATACTTCAATGGATTATGCTCCGATTCATTGGCTACTCTGGTGCCCGCCACGTAAATTTACAAGATCAACTCGACAATCAACTAAATCCTATTCATTCACTGTGGAGGTCCCCAGATGCCAGAGAACCTTCTACTCAGCTTGTTTCCTCGTGTTGCTGGCCTCTGGAACTCCCTCCATGCCCCCTGTTTTCTCCGACAGTACTGACATGCAGAAATTTAAAACTAATGCAAACAGACATCTCGCTGCGCAGATCTCAATTTAGGTTGACCTCACCAACCTTCTCCCCATTACTTTTTTCTCAGTAGCCCCTTACGTCTTTAATAGCGGCCTGCCAGGTTTGGGGTGAACTAGGTTAAACAATAATATATATATATATATATGGAAATTGAGAAGCCATACAACTTCACACGTTATTTTGTCAAATAATTTCAATATTTATTAAATCATTTTTTTATCCAAATATTCGGTTTTATAAAACCCTAATAATGTAATGCAGACAATTTTTTTCTTCTTTATGGTCGAAGTCTTACGGCGTAGCCGAAGATCGACGATCTGTTCTTGTGTTATCGAAGAGAGTGTTGTTTTTAGATTTTTATGTCCGATCTGTAGTGAAGCGCGCTGGCACGCTTGTATATTATACTAAGATAGGTGTTGCTACAGTTTGAAACGTCGTTGAAATGACATCATTTGAAAATTGAGAAACCAGACAACTTGACGTGTGATTTGTCAAATAAAGGAAATATTGATCAAATCATTTTTTTACATCCAAGTTTCGGTTTTATAAAACCCTAATCATGGTAATACAGATAATGTTTTCCTTTTTTCTCCCCTTTTCTTTTTTTCTTCTTCATGCAGCCGAAGACGAACAATCTCTTCTGGTGTTATTGAAGAGACTGTTTTTTTTAATGTCCGATTTGTAGTTAAGCACGCTGGTGCGCGTGTGTATAATAATGAGATGACTGTTATTATAGTGGGAAACGTCGTTGAAATGATAACATTTGAAAATTGAGAAACCAGATAACTTGACGCGTGATTTTGTGAAATAAATGAAATATTTATGAAATCACTTTTTTAAAGCTTCACTACGGATCAGAAATTAAAAAACAGTCTCTTCGATAACAGCACAAGAGATTATATATATATATATATATATATATATATATATATATATATATTAATACATGCCTCGTGGAAGACTATGTAACTTCTCCTTTTGTAATTTGTCGTCTTAATTTCTCGAAGCGGCGAAAGTTTACTATTTTCGGGTGTTAATTTCAATCTCTCAATCATCATCAGGAGGTTGTGTCTTATCGTTGGTCTTGGTGCTGTCAGCCTTGTTATAGTTTTTTCCCTCGACGTCTTACGTACCATCTAAACAATACCAGTGCCATTCAGCGACGCATCACCTCACACAAAAAACTATACAATCAGCAGAACTTAGAAAAATACTAATAACTAGCACCAAATTGTACATATGAATAATTACACACACACAGACTTAAAGTCGTCGTAGCATCATAAATAAAATACTACAACCCAACATTATAAAAATAGCATTTAATACTGTCACTAACGCCCTATCTGTATTCAATACTTAAGATAAAACTATAAAAAGCTGAAAGCACCAAAACAAACGATAAAACACAACTTCCTGATGACGATCGAGAGATCGAAAGCGCTGGATAGATAGCTGATGAAACAACACTCGGATCTCCAATATTTAAATTAACATCCGAAAACAGAATACTCGCGCGCAGCGTCGAGAAATTAACAAAAAGAATTACATAGATAGAAAGTTCTATAGTCATTAACGAGAGATGCATATATATATATATATATATATATATATATATATATATATATATATATATATATATATATATGATTATTTTTATTTACACAGATATGTATAAAATCTGCGACACTGGCATGTCGATGTTATCGATCATATCTATCTGAATCGCAGACGATTTCAATTTATTTATATCTATCTATCTTTTTATTCTACCCTTTTTATTATGTCTCTCTCTTTTCACTTTATTTTATTTTATTTTATATTTTCTATTTCATAACTGATATATTATCTTTTATATTAATATTTTTTATTTGATTTGGTTTTTGATTTTGATTTTAACAGTTTGATTCTTAACGGTCCCAACCACGTGACTTCCCAAATTTTTAAATTTAAAATTTATTTTCTCTTTCTCTATTTCATTCTTTCCAAATATGACCTAAGGTTAAGATCGGATTCTAACTCTGCCTATAAGATCTCAGTTTATAATAACTGTTGATCGATAACATAGACATGCCAGTGTCGCAGATTTTGTACATGTATGTGTAAATAAAAATAATCATATATAAAAGCTCTATTTGATATTGAGCATTTTTTTATAAACCCGGTTGAAATTCTTTGGATTACTACCCTGTGGATGTTTTACCTGGATTATTATTATTATTATTATTATTATTATTATTATTATTATTATTATTATTATTATTATTATTATCATCATATATATATATATATATATATATATATATATATATATATCGAGCACTGTTGAAGTAAATACTGAAAATTGATACATAAAAAATTATATCTCCTTATAAATTTTTATGTTGATAAATGAAATACTAATATATATATATATATATATATATATATATATATATATATATATATATGATGTTAATGATTGCAAAATGCATTAGGAGAATCTTTATATATGACATTTCAAAGACGCTAAACACGAAAATATAATAAACATATCTTTATAAAAGGATATATTCGTTAATCCGTTTGTCATGCTGACATTTAAACTAGCATTTTCATCAATCTACCACGCTCATGTTTGAAATAGAATTTGTATCTTTTATATGTCACACTGAAGTTTGCAATTGTATGTTCATGTGTCTGTCATGCTAAAATCTTCAATAGTATTTACATGTGTCTGTGATACTTAAGTTTTTAATAGTATTTTCATGCCTGGCATACGTAAGTTTTATATACTATTTTCATGTCTATGCATTGTTTAAGTTTCAAGTAGTATAATTTTATGTCTATCATGCTTAAGTTTTAAATAATATTTACATGTATCTGTTATATTTAAGTTTTAAATAGTATTTTCATGCCCCTGTTATATTTAAATTGTATATGGTATGTTCATGTCTATGTATTGTTTAAGTTTAAAGTCGTACGATCTTATGTCTGTCATACTTACGTTTTAAATAGTATTTTCATGTATCTGTCATATTTAAGTTTTAAATAGTATGTTCATGCTCCTGTCATAGTTAAGTGTTATATAGTATGCTCATGTCTATGTATTGTTTAAGTTTAAAGTAGTATAATATTATGTATGTCATGCTTAAGTTTTAAATAGTATTTTCATGCATCTGTCATGCGCAAGTTATAAATAGTATGTTCACATGTCTCTCTTGCTTGGTTGAAAGAGTATGTTCTTATGGATATCATGCTTACGTTTGAAATAGTATGTGTATAGTGTGCTTAACGTTTAAATGGTATTTTCACGTGTCTGTCTTGCTTAAGTTTTGAGTGGTAGTATTTATGGTTCTAATGCTTAAGTTTGACATAGTATTTCAATGTGTTTTCGTTGCTTAAGTGTAAAGTAGCATGCTTAAAGTTTTAAATAATATTTAAATGTGTCTGTCTTTCTTAAGTTTGAAGTAGCATTTAAATGTGCCTGTTTTTTTTCTAAAATTTTTAAATAAGAAGGTTCTTATACACGCAATGCTTAAGTTTGAAATTGTATTGCATGTTTTAATAAGTGTGTTTTAATGTATGTCATGCTTAAGTTTTAAATACTATTACTTATGTACTTGTTTTCCTTAAGTTTCAAGTAATATGTGTGTATTTCTGTCATGTTTATGTTTGGAATAGTATTTAATGTGTTTTTCTAGATTACGTTTTAAGTAGTATGTTCTTACGTATGCCATACTTAAGTTTGAAATAGTATTTTGATGTCTATGTTTTGCTATACATTGATATAGTTTGTTATTATGTCTGGCATCTGCAAGTATGACCAAGAATTTTCGTCGGTATCTCAAGCTTAAGGAGAATATATCATTTTATTGTCTTTCACACATAAATTTGAAATCGTATTTTAATTGGCCTGCCAAGTGCACATTAAAATAGCATTTTTAAATGCGTCTAGCTATTTCCCTAAATGGTTATAATAGAATGTCAGTCAGTCTATCAGGCATGTTCGAAATATCGACTTCCGATGTGTCCACATAGAATTTCGAACGAAATACTTTATTTAATTTAGGGGGTAGCTTTTATTTTTCACTCAACTATGGTCCGGTAGAAATTATCAGTACTTTTTAACTGTGTAATTAATTCTTAGTATCGCCCGTTCTGACTCACTATGACTGTCACTTAAAAGTGATTATTACTTAACACTTCTATTTATTACACCGCAGTTCTGCAGGGACCCTACAATGCCCGACAGACAAGAACAAGCTATCTCCGTTTATTAAATAAAGCGTCCCGTTCTGAATTCCGTACAGATTCCGGTGTTCGACATAAAGATTCCCGAGTTCGATAAGACGCACCTAAAGAAAGTCGGAGGTTACATCTACTGAAACGCTGTGGAAATAACATCCAAGATGAAAACAGTAGTTAGAATAATCAAACTAATACAGATTATCAACTGTCATCTCAATAATTTCAAACCATACCAGTCCCATTTATTCATTCTGTAAAGATTCTCGATTTCAAAACAATCCATAGCTAACAACTTTGAAAGAATGAGAAAATAAAAACATTAAAAAACATAATACTTCGTCGAAAATGTCTCTTAAGAATCCGCAAGCAGATTAATAGTTTGTTTCCAGTCGGAGAACACGATTCTGTTCTTTGAAAAATCAATTTTTGAATGAAGTCTTTGTTTTTATTTCGTTGTACGTTAATATTTTTTCTTTAATCAAGTTTTGATGTGAAGTCTATTTTGAAGAGTTTCTTTCAATTCGGTGTACGCTCCTTTTCATTTCCACTACGAAAGATTTAAAACCTCTTATTTGATTTAAAGAAGAGTTCGTTTGAAACTCGCTTCACTGTCTATAAACGCCGGATAAAAATAATACCATTATTTTATTTTAATAATCTGTTTATTAACTTCATTACTAAACAGGATATTAACATTTAATTAATTATACTAGTTGCCCGTGTTGTCTGATAAGACGACATATTTTCTACATAGCTTCATTTAATTACATATTTTAGTACAAAGCGGTGTTGTTTTTAATTGCGAAAATTATTTAAGCAAATAAATTCTGCGTCATCAAGCAGGTTATGAACCAGAATAACATAATTAGAAGTGTAGCAGTTACCTCCTCCTTTCAAAACATAACTACACCGGTTTGCCGGTAGGTGTCGCTTTTTCACCGACAGGTGGCACTGTAAAGCGACACCCGAGTTATCTGCCCTTCTGACTATAAACACCGTTGCAAACGAAAAATCCATCTCTCTTCTTCGCCGACCAGCCTCGACAGAAGTATGCTGGCACCAGCGCTCTCTCTCTCTCTCTTCTCTGGTCGACAGAACGACGCTAATACACTAGCGTTTCGTCTCACGCTTTTCTCTTGAACTGGTCTCAGCAAAACAACTACCAACACACGTTTCTTCCGTCAACACGTGGGCAAACAACGGTAAGAGTTCTCAACTCGTTTTCTTTGTGTGCGGCTTTCAAAGACTTTTCCTACGCCGGATTCATTTCTTCTCATACCTTTTTCAAGAACTGTTTTTCCATCGACACACATGCATACATCACACACATCATCATTCCACGTACACACACGTTCAATAAACCTTATTTGAACTACTTCATTTTTGTTTATTAATTATTACTCTGTCTTTGCATGCAACATTGCTTGATTTACTGAACACGTTTATAGTCCGGGAACATCACCCGCGATACCTAACAGAAGAAACTCTGTTAAAGAATTACATCTTTTTTAAAGCTATATAATAATAAGCTAATCAATGCATTTCATGCTAGTAAGTACGTTATCACTTTTCACGCTTATTTAAAAAAAGTGAGATCGCGTGGCTGCCTGAGATAAAATAGAATAAGTAACAGAGAAATAGCTAATTTTGCTCTTTACCAAAAATTAAAAGTACATTAATTTCAAATTGAATTATTCCAAAATCGAATAAACCATTATAAATAGAATCCTGTCATTCCGTCAACTTAGACAATACAAACTATTTTGCATTCTAGTTAGGTTAATACATATAATGTTTACAATTAAGCGAATTACGTTTTTAGTAAATTACTTATTTAGTAAATTTGCAAAAGTTTAATTTGCTTTATTATCTAAATATATTTTACTGACAGGTATATATATAATTTGCTTTATTATCTAAATATATTTTACTGACAGGTATATATATATATATATAATTATATATAGAACAATTAAAGAGTGTAGATGTTCGTTTTACTATTTTTTACCAAAACATAGTTTGAAGAGTCTGAATCATCTTTTATCTCACAGATTAACCATTTTGCAAACTCGAGACGTAGAGTGAAGTCATATGTATTTAGCATATGCACGGGCATACGGTTTTATGATATGAAGGTAATGGTAAAGGTCGCATAGCCTGGACGCGCACGAGTGTCCTTGCCGGCATCGCACACTGCCCATGGCGTAGCGGCGGTGATTTGTTAAGAATCCCCGTGTCTAGGGCACAGCATATGGAACCTTCCCTGAGTTTTAGTCAGGTACCCATTTACTGCTGGGTAGACAGAGGGAGTTTTCAGACCCGATAATTCGCATGCCGTGAGTGGGATCGAACCCGGGTCGTCCAGCCCAAAGCAAGTGCTATAACCACTCGTCTATAGGCTCTCCCTATTTTATGATATATTCTTTGATAATTATTTTCGCCGATAAGTTTGTGTTATCGGTCAAGTTTGTTGGTTTGTCACTGTGTTGCTTTGATTGTATAAAACTTAGCGTCCACATCTTTTGATCAATCCTCACCAAACGTGGTCAAAATATTGGTTATGGCCTAACTTAGAACTGGTTTTATTTTAGGATATCAAGGTCGGAATCGTTAAAGTCACACATTTGGCAACAACGTAGGTTCCTTTCGTCATAGTGATTCGCTACTTGACCAATATTGTAGCCAGTAAAGCCCATCGTATTATATTACCTTGACCTTGCAATTTTCCGTCAAAGGCAAACTTTAGACTTTCGATTCATCATAACTTGATGTACAAATCTGATGCTCTTTTACGACAGAAACCACCATGTAAAATTGCAGCCTAATAAGATAGCTTTTAAATTACCAGAAATACTTCATACAATATGGAAGAGTAAGACCTAGATAATAATTTTGACCACTTTGCGTCGTCAGGCGATGATATGTAGTTTCACGTCTGACTCATATTTCTATCATTTGAATGATTTATTCGGACAGATTCAGAACCTTATCTGACAGACTGTCTTGTTTAATCAACAAATACAGAGATGAAAATATTGTAGTAGTCAAATAAGAAGTCTTTCTTAAATATCACCTATATAGTTGTTGGATTACATATAAGTATACGATTTACTCTGAAAGGAGGTAAACACGCTGACAATCCTGTAATTGCTTTGTAAGTATAGTTCAAATAAATAAAACCTACACGACATTTATTTTGCAAAAGGTAATGTGCCAGAGACCTCCCAATTACCAGCAATAATGTCGGCTCCATCCTAGAGGAATCCTGATGTTATCAGAGGCAAAAGCCTGTCATTCAGACCACTTCAAAACAAACGCGCAGGATGTTATAAGAGTCACTGTGATCTGGACACTGAACGATTAATATTGCCAACTGTG
>OY744524.1:141888030-141973030 GCA_963556195.1 Sepiola atlantica | reverse complement strand
TATATATATATATATATTTGTATATATATATATATATATATATGTCCTTATATGTATATAAGTATATATATGCTTCTATATGTATATATCAGTATATATATGCATATATATATATATATATATATATATGTTTGTACATGTATATGTATATATCAGTATATATATGCATATATATATATATATATATATATATATATATATGTTTGTACATGTATATGTATATATATATATATTGATA
Source organism: Sepiola atlantica (assembly GCA_963556195.1). Classification (NCBI taxonomy): domain Eukaryota; kingdom Metazoa; phylum Mollusca; class Cephalopoda; order Sepiida; family Sepiolidae; genus Sepiola; species Sepiola atlantica. Next base: position 141,972,792 of record OY744524.1, on the reverse strand, counting down.
TATATATGCATATATATACATATAGGTTTGTATATATATATATATATTTATACACATATGTAGCTATACATATATACAAATATATGTATACATATATACATATACACACATATATAAATATACATATAATTATACATATACACATATACATATACATACATATATAAATATACATATAATTATACATATACACATATACATATACATACATATATACATAAAAATACATATAAATGTATCTACATATACATATAAATACATATATGTGTATACATATACATATATGTATATACAAACATATATATACATAGATGTATATACATATATATATACATAAATATATACATATATATATACACACATAAATATATACAAATATACACATACATATATACATATATAAACATACATATATGCTTATACATACATATACGTACTATATATACATATACATACATATATACATAGATATACATTCATATACATATATATGCATATATATAGATATATATACATATACATCAATACATATATATATATACATACATATATGTATACATATATATATATACATATATATACACATATACATATGTGTATATAAATATATATATATATATATAGATATATACATATACATATATGTATAAATATAGATATGCATATATATACACATATACATATACATATATATATATATAGATACATATATATATATAGAAACACTTATATATATATGCATACACAACATTTAGGTATACATATATACACATACATATATATACACATACATATATATACATGTATATACACATATATATTCATATACATATATATATATCAATATATATACATATATATACATATACATGTACAAACATATATATATACATATATATATACATATAGAAGCATATATATACTTATATATACATATAAGGACATATATATATAACTATATGTATATATATTAATATATACACATTCATATATAGATACATATATATACATGTATACATATATACATGTATACATACATATATATATACATTTATATATACATATTAACATTCCTACATATATATACATTTATATATACAGATATATTTACATTCCCACATATATATTTATGTATGTATACATATACATTTATATATATATATATAAATATTAATATGTATATATATATATACATATATATATATATACATATATATATATGATGATTGACACTTCTTTACAGGAGTACATTCTCACAAATATTGCAATGTCAGATTGTAGTGGCGTATAAGTTTAAGCAGGCTTGGTTTATTTATACAGGTCTTAATCGCCGGTTGTCATGTAGGGATGTCTGTACATGTAGATGTCTGTACTCTGTGTTCATAGAAAACGCAGAGCACGCTCTGTTTTTACGAGTTATAATTGCAGTGACAAACCGAAGCAAAATAACTTTGATAGTATTTGAAGCGCAAGTTTTATATCAGACTTTCCATCTTTTAGATGGATGATCTAACAAAAGCTACCGGTTAATCTCGCAGCGTAGGGTAACATCGCGCTTGGGTAATTTACGATGTATTTCCATCCCGAGCTTATGATATATATATATATATATATATATATATATATATATATATTATTTTTAAATACAGAATTTAATCAGACATGGACCAGTGGTTTCTGACAAGAAAAGGGTTTAAATCCCCGAGTTCGTCTTCTTCGGCATAGTCTGAAATAGTAAATGATGGAATTTCTTCAAAAAACATTTATAACCGTTATAAAACGCTATGCACAAAGAATTTGAAATGAAGGGCCGGCGAGACGCTAGGTCAGAAAAATAGCCGTTAAGTAAGAGATTCTATATTTAGAAGTGAAGAACCAGCAGGAAAGAAAAGAAAAAAAGAAAGAAAAGAGAGAAAGAAAGAAAGAAAGAAAGAAGGGAAAATAAAATAAAATGAAATTAAATTTATAATAATAAAAAGTAAATAAAATATTATTTGTATTTAGAACATAATTAAAGGTACGTAACTCTAATTAATTAAAATATCTAAAAAGGGGAGGTAACTGTTTATTATTATATAAAATATATATATGTATATATAATTCACGATGGTTTCAATTAATAAATGTCAAATTAAAATAAAAATATATAAATATAAATAAATATATAAATAAAAAATCAATATATAAATAATATATAAATAAAAATCAATATATAATTAAAATATCAATGTATAAATAAAAAAATATCAATATATAAATAAATAAAAAAATCAATATATAACTAAAAATTCGATATATAAATAAAATCAATATATAAATTTTAAAAAAATCAATATATAAATAAATAAATAAATATATAAATAATGCTTATTTGTTTATTTATTTATGTATCGTTAAGTAGAAAAAAGCAGCCGTGCACGCGACACACAAACATACACACACATAAATAAATATTACTCAATTATGCTTCTAACCTGTGTGTGTATATGCATCTTATAAAGAGAAGCGAATATATGCACATAACTGGCGAGTGTGTTTTTTTTCAAAATGCAAGGTCGGTATGTTTCTACTGTTAAACAGGAAATTCTAAATTCTACTCTTTTGTAAGGCGTTTTGAAAATACTTTCGTTGTTGTCCATGTTAATTCTGCCTTCTGTCAACGAGGCTCTTAATTCGCGAATTATTTAGTAATATTAACATTCAAAGAGTGTCGATCTGAACTTTTTTTATAAAGAAAATACGCTTGTTTATTGTAGCTCGTTTCAACGACGTTCTTAATTCGCGAATCATTTGGTTATATTAATATATATATATATATATATATATATATATATATATATATATATATATATATATATATATACAGCACAATCACGTTGACATACCGGTTCCCGTTAGATCACCGAAGTTAAGTTAAGCGGCGTCGAGCCTGGCCAGTACTAAATGGGTGACCATTTGGGAATATCAGGTGCTCTATGTGCTCTCTGCTTATCTCAGCATTGTTTCCAGTCGTCTTGTATTACTACTTGCCATTAGAATCAAGCAATATCGACTCAGGAGATTGCGCAACCCTTGCAATTACAAATTCACGCGCGGGCAGCCCCTTGTGGGCACTCATACGTCGAAATCGACGGGAGAGTCCATCATATATATATATATATATATATATATATATATATATATATATATATATATATATATAGAGAGAGAGAGAGAGAGAGAGAGAGAGAGAGAGAGAGAGAGAGGGAAATGTTTATGATGACCGCAACGTCTGGGCAGAAGAAAAGTGTCATAGTCTGAAGGTGTGTATGTATTTAGATTACAAATAAAAAGTTCTATCTTTGTACGACAGCGAGATCCCTCTCTCAGTTCAAACTGTTTAGTTAAGCCACAAGCCAAAGCAAGATAGTCAGTAACAAGTTTTAACTGCAAACCCACATGATGTGAGGAGTTGGCATGTAAACGACGCTCTCAATTATTAGTGATATCAAAATTCAAAGACTGTCGATCTGTACGTTTTATAAACACACACACATACACACAGATATATATATATATATATATATATATGTATATATATATATATATATATATATATAGACCTACACATATATATGATGCGACCCAAGACAGGTGCTACAACTCCGGGTCAGAGTGGAAGCAGAATAAGTGGTGACTCAGAGGTAGCCCTATTGTGAGGTAATCCCCAGAGCCCCGGCGCTGTTTAGGCTAGATCCTCCTCAGCGGATGCAATTTAAGGTCATACCCATGATACACACACACAAATTATATATATATATATATATATATATATATATATATATATATATATATATATATAGTTTTCAGCTTCGATAATTTTCGATAGGATTCCGAATCAGAGAGCTCTATGTCCGTTCAAACAGAGCATGAATACGTTATGAGGTTTAAAAAGACTAAATATACATTCGGATTGTACACATTATAAGTTATTTCGACCTTAACTAGGTCTCCTCGGATGTGTTTCCAATCACGAGAAGGTGTTTAGTTCTTTTGTATTGTTGTGTTTGTTATATATATATATAAATATATATATATATATATATATATATATATATATATATATATATATATATATATATATATATACTTAATTCGCGATTTTGCCAGTACAAAAACCAACTGTTACTATTGTCGTGCTTTACACACTATTCTCTGCATATACCTACGAGTAACACTGATGGGTCAATAATGCTTGGTATGTGTACATGTTTATATATTTGTATTTACACTAGTGCCTAAAATAGTTAACAGATTATCATGATATTGGAACACAGCTGCTATGAGTTCAAATGTAGGTTTTATCTAGTGTAATTTAGTTGTATGCAAACGTGTTAAAACACAGTGGAAGTTCTTCCTGAAAATTAAGATATTTCGGATTTTTTACAGTTACCTGTGAGTATTTCAATAGGTTTCAGGGAGCATAATATGGACGCAAACACCGATTTAAAATGTACCTTTAATATGATCCATTGTCATTAGACACAAGTAAGTAAGTTTCTCTGAATTTCAATTTCTTCTTACATTTTAGACATGTTCTATAATCAGAATTATGTAATGGATTTTGAATAAAACTAAATATTTATTCTAGACAAAAAGTTTATTATAATATCTTTACACGACGATTTGTAAGTGATCATAAATTTGTGCAAAACTGTTCTATTCGCAGAATTAATGTTACCCTTACTGGTACGGGTATTCTTCTAGTATATATATATATATATATATATATATATATATATATATATATATATATATATGCCTATATGTATATATATATATATAGAGAGAGAGAGAGAAAGAGATACACCGAAAGAGAAAAAGAGACTAAGGAGAAATGTGAGACAGTTATCCAAACTTTCAAAGAAAGTTGGCGCTTTTTATGTAGTCGTTTCTGTAGAATAATTGACATCTTTTCGAAAACTTTTAGACACCAGAATTTATGTTCAGTGAATTATACTTCTCTCTGGTGCCATAAATTGCAACTATCTTACGCAATTAGCATTTATAACAAATACCAGCTGATACAAAACGGCATTTTTTATATTCAGAAATCTACTTCTACTCCAATCATTGCTGTATGCTCCATGTATACTAGACCAATACTTCATTGGACTTGTCAGTTCTCGGTTCATCGGTGTTTATCATTCATTCATTTTTATTTCATAACCAGGATCATATTCCAAAATATCAGTTGAAAGTTGATAGCGTCTTATAATCGAAATGTCTGTTGGATATTGACGTTTTTTTTCATTTTGCAAAATACGCTTTTGTTTGCAGTAAGTTGTGTTAGTAAAACGTGTTAAAACCGCTATTAGATTTGCTGACAATTGCTTATGCGGTTGTTATTGTTGTTGTTGGTCGGATTTCTGCGTAGAGCTCACGGGGATCGTGCCTTAGGACTGTCTAGTCTACATAAAGTCATTCTTGTTGACCGCATCTATTTGTTATCCTGAAAGCTTGTAAGATTTTACCTCTAACACCAGGAGCCACAAGGCTCAGCTATTGCATGCGAAGTCATTGAAGATTTGGCCTTGAACATACAAAAGCGAAGAAGAAACGTTCTCACACTATTGATTTGCGATTCCCCGCCTGACACAATCTAGCTAGCCACACGAAGAGGGAGATACGACCAGAGAACGACAAACAAAACAATACAACAAATAATCGTCACAGAATGTGGGGGAAAAGAGGAAAAGTAAATAAAATTAAATTAATTCCTACAACATAACCTACGTTTTAATTCAAATTGCAATGATTTTTGGCACAGAGAAAAATGGAAGGACTTGTACGTCACAAGTGAGAGAAAACTGTGCTTCCACAGAATCTGAACCAGACAAAACCAACTTTCCGGAACTAGCCGGAAACCAACGAAACGTTTTACCGAATCAGAATTTGAAAACAACTTCTGACAGATGACAATTAAAGACAACGTCGAAAGTAAAATGACAAAACCGAAAATTGTTGATATTTTTAATCATAACCCAATCTAACCCTAACTAAAACTTTCTAACCCTAAACTATGTAGTAATTGACTGTTTGTCGACGAAATCGTCCCTGGTAAAATATATTTTCGGGAAAAATTTTAGAAAAGTGGTTTTATTATTTACATTTGTCCGAAATAAGTCCTTCATAAAGAAAAAAAATATTCAAGTCAGTGTTTTTTTTAAATTTGACGACGACTCGTCTACGTAAATCTCATTCGGTAAAAGTCGGTTTTGTTTGGTTCCAATTCTGTAGAAGCACCGAGAAAATAGATAAATCAACATTTACAAGGAATTAAGTAGGCTGGAAACCTGACAAACTGAAATTTTAAAAACTACATTTATACCAGACAATGGGCAACCAGGTATATTGAAACATATTGTACAAATTTGCCTGTTCTGAAACCATTGTTTAAGTTGCTGTAATTTTGTCTGGTAAATAATCGTCACGGAAAGACAACGCTTTGCGATGTCCTCGTAAGAAGCAATGTAAAAAGCTTTCACGGAAAATAACGACAGTATAACAATTGTTTTAAAAGACAATGAAAATATAGAAAAATATACTCACAACGTAAAAAGATTGTCGATCGATGAAAATATACTCGTTGAAATAAATACAGAGTGAGAGCAATAATTTACGAAAATTAAGTAAAAAATAAAAACAAAATAATAAGTGGTCCTTCCGTCAGGAGTGTTAATACCTAAGGCTCAATTCTCTTATGAAAAGGGCAAGTACATTTTTAAAGAACGGAAATTGGTAAAGTTTATGCGAGACTTCAAACAGGAACGAAAAGGAACGAAGAAAAGAAAAGGATTGTACTGTTTCTCTTTTTGCTTTATTTGGTTTCTTCTCAAAGAAATCAAATGATTCTGGTTTTAAAAAAAGTTAAAGGGTTTTCATTAATACATAGATATAAAATTGAATGAATAACCTTCCCTTTGCTCACAACATAAAAACGTTGGAAGATAGTTCCCGAATTCAATTAAAGAGAAGAAAAACGACTTGTTCTTAAGTTCGAGCAAAGAACCAAAATAGACTTTTTCTTCTTATAAAAAAGTAATATATATATATATATATATATATATATATATATATATATATATATATATATATATAAATATTTTCTTTGTAGTACAAACCTTTATAATGGCATGAAAGAGACAATGTTTATTAATCATAATGAATTAAGAATTTAAAAAATGAAAGGGCAGCTGACCGGTTTCGTACCTCGCTCAACAGAGCCAAATATCGAGGTATCGTGTAAAAAATATAATAAAGATTTTATGAGAATTATAGCGATGGAAAGGGGGAAAAACTAAAATCAAAAGAAGTTCAATCAAATCGAAACAACATTAAGCTCGAGGAGATTTTCACTTTGCTTGCAAAGAGAAGGTCTCAAGGACTTGATATAGATTGTTTCTAGGACCTTCATATGGTAGGGAGAGTGCGACTTATTAAGAATGGAGCATAAGTCGACACTGAAATTAGAGGCACAGGTGCGGTTATTTATAAGATGTTCGGCTATCGACGAACAATAAGTATTATATAAAACGTCCGTTGGTGAATAATTTACACTACGAATCTTTGTGGGCACGTTTTGTATGACCCGGATGTCTAATCTTTGTCATGTTATCCCAACGTAGTGCATACTGCAACTACATTTAAATAAATAAATAATAGAATTATTGTGATGTGGGCGAAAGACATCTTTTCGAATAGAAGTCAAGATCGGTCGGGAGGAAAAAAAACAACTCGTGTATTCGCAGCAAAATACATTGTTGTACAGACAAGGAGATTAGTTTAGCGAATATATCGCTAATGTTACCAAGCCTAGGTAGGCGAAGGTAAATAGGGCATCTGTCTACAGAAGCTTATTTGCTTTTGTAAATATTTTATATTTTGGTCTTGATGGTAGATTGTACAATGTCTAAAGGATATCCATTGTTGCAGTGGGTCTTAGTGATGAATTTAATTTCTTCATCCAGCTTGGTCTAAGAACAAATTATTAAGGCCCTATTCGTAAGGGTCTTAATAAGATTGAACTTTTGTTTTGTGGGACAAAATGAGTCCCAACGAGTGTAAAGACCAGTAAGCTCTAAGGGAGAGCCCATAGAGACACCATGAATCTGTCTGTACATGATGTCGTCAAAACTAAATTCTACCGACATCCTGGCAACTTTCATCAATTCCACGAAAACATTTTCAGGAATAGGAGGAATGGCCAGTAGACCGCGATACAAGGCATCGGCACATATACTAATCGTTTCAAAAAGGGGAACACATGTAAACATGCTAGATATGTCAAAAGAACACATACATTTATCAGTATCTGAATAATTTTGCATAAAGTTTGAAAATGAAAAAGAATATTTTATGCAAAATGAACTGTAGTGTTCCAAAACTGGTTCTAAAATAGTGGCAAGCCATTTGGCTACGTTGTTTTCTGAGGACCCTATCATGGATAATATGGGTCTTAATGGTACCCCAGCTTTGTGGGGTTTTGGTAAACCATGCAGACGGGGACGAATAGAACTCGTAGGTCTAATTATTTTAGAAATATGAGTGGATAGAGCTCCACTCTTAACCCACATAACCAAACGTTTTTGGAACATAGTCTCGATAGATACAGTGGAGTCATGTGTATCTACCGGACCTAACTAAATAAATTTAGAGGTGTCCTCAAGAATGGTCGTCATTTTATTGACATAATCAAAATTATCAAGTATAACGACCCCTGAGCCTTTATCAGGTTTTGTGATGATCAAAGATTTATTATTGCGAAGTGCTTTGATGGTACGGAAATGTTCACTTGGCCATTTTGATCCACAAAACGAAATAGGTGTGCCCGCATACGAATGTGCGAAGTCATTCAACTTTGCCATAATATCAATGACCTTAGAGTCGGATGTAGGTTGAAGGCTTTCTAGTTAAGCGTAAAGGACTTAAAATTCAGAATATATTTCTTCTCGTTTAGTATCTGTAGGGGGAATACAGAAGTCCAAACCATGGGAAAGAATGTTAAGTTCTAGTGGAGACAACTGAGCGGAAGAAATATAAAAGACGTTCTGACTAGAACTCGGGTTCGTCGAACAGCCAAACCTTCTAAAAATTAAATGTTTCGGTTTATTCTAGAAAGGCTACGTTGGTGAATAACCGCAACATATCGCATAAATCTGATTTTGTCAAAGAACAGCAAAGTGCCTATAGATTCCTTCCATGACTACTTCGATATTTGGCTCTGTTGAGCGAGGTACGAAACCGGTCAGCTTTACTTTCATTTTTGAATTCTTAATACATCATGATTAATATATAAATATATATATATATATATATATATATATATATATATATATATATATATATATATAGGCTAACAAAAAAACTTTTGTTTTCTTACAAAAAATAACAATATGAAAGTATTCTCGTCCACATAAAATTAGAGAGATAAAAAATAGAATGTGTCTGGTTACAATAAAAAAAATAATAAAATCATTTTCTCGTTTACATGGGAAAAGAAATAATAAAACTTATGTTTTGTTACAAAAGAGAAATGAGCAAAATATTATCGGCTAAGACTGGGTGAAAATCAAGCCACAATGTAGAATATAAAGGAATGTTCAATTCGCAGAACTAACATTTTCCCTTCGTTCCAAGACTTTTCTAAGAAAGTCTGAAGAACATGACGTCTTGAAAAAAGCAATGGATATCAAAGAAAGACTTACCCGTGATCTTTCAATTTCTGCGCTATAAACGGAATTGCGTGTGCATATGACATCTCTTCCAAGCGTTCACCGTCCCTCTATCTGCAAAGAGGAGGATGAAGACTAAATAACAAAGGTCAACAATAAAAGAGAAAACGAAAAAAAATAGTTCACTTTTCAACTCACAAAAAATATTAACCAAACAATTGTATAAATATATTCTCCGTCTGTGATCATTTGTTTTAATATTCTGTAGAAGCATAGTACAGCTTGTCTTCTTCTGTCGGCGCTTCCTCAATACCAAGATAGTTCAATGAGAACCATAAGTCGCAATAATCACAGCAGATAATGGAGCGATTATCTTTCGGTTTCCTGCAACAAGGCTAGAAATTAATCAATTATTTATCTTACGTCATATTATCTGTCGGGACATAGAAGCCAATTACATCCTTGCAGGTATCGGAATCATAAGAGATGTGAATCTGCGTAATCGTAAACTTTAGAGGATATAATAATTCATGGAATAAATCTATATATTTACATCGGCTTTTTTAACTACGACGGTACGCACATAACCATGATAGCCTGGGATAAGATACATTAAACTACTTATAGTCCCAATATGTCTCGTCTTAATAGTTAATTTCATTATCACCGCATCCCGTATTTTACTTGATTGTCAAATGACCCATTATTTAAATTTTTGGCGATTCTGTAAGGCTGGGTAAATATTCCTCAAACAGTATTTTCTTATATTTCAGTATGAGCGGTTCCCTCTCCCTAATAGTCTCTTAATCGTAATTCCTTAGGAGATCATATATGGAATATGGTCCTCATTTTTAACTATTCTCTGGAATACAAACCACTGAAAGGAATCTAACAAATGATTAGGGGTAATACTTTCCAATCCGTCATCCGATGAGCTCGATATGTGAATAGGCGATTGGTACGATTTCTCTGAACATCTGAGATGAATGTTAAAAACCAAAGCATGATACACAGTGATGGTAAGATGCTTGATTTAATCTGTACTGAAAGTAGTATTATATTTCTCAGAGTCAAGAGTTCGTTTAATAATGATGCAACAAGTAGTGAAATGTTTGACATTCTCGTAATACAAGTGCTAAGATAAACAATAAATGTATACTCATATATCCCACCACTTTGATGTTATAGCCTCTAGTGGGGAGAAATGTAAATACAAATAATTACACTTTTCGGTTGTCACTTCCTCCCTTATCTAGATGTTATCTTTAAAGTTCACACAAGTGTGAAGAAAATGTATAATCAAATTAACCTGATGTTTAGGTAGATAAGTCATGTGGCGGTATATGTAATCGTCGCATCATAGCAAACACACAACCTGCAGGAGCTTACATTTATTTCACTGCCTCTCTCGCCTAAGGAATTCAAAAACCAAACAGGCTCAATATTCTCGGTGTATAAGCTATGCCCAATTTCTTACATATTTATCAGTGGAAGCCATAATTATAATTTGAGTTAAAGTGTGAGCTTTTCCAATGAGTACTGGGCAATACCTGATAATCAAAGATATTACAATCCGGCTCTTAATCCTAATAATACTATCTTCATCAATAAAAAGATGGAGAGAATTTATCAAATCTGGTACTTAGCCAGATAAATTAAGTAAATATCCCTGACGTGTAGGAATGCTTAGGCGTGTATTCTTTTTTATTAGATGCTGTTAAGCCATGTTTCTCAGGTCATTTGTAAGATGCCTTAAATGTATAATAAACGTAAAAATTCCAGCAACTATTCTCAGATGTTTACCTATAATCTAATATTTATTAAAGGAAATTACAGGCTCAACTACTTGTGTTAAGGTGCCAGAAAACGTTGGTTGTCTTAGTAACTTTCAGTCTTCCCCTCTTAAACAATTCAAGGAGACCAAAGGCTATTCAATTGGGATCTGCGTCAGTCGTATTGTGGTATATACCCACCGCATGAAACTTTTCTAACAGGCTATATGTAAAGTACACTTGAAAGCAAATCTGCTGGCTTTTGCCACAAGGGTACATATCGGAAGCAAATTCTAATGTCAAACTGCTGGCTCAGATTATTTCGTATTCCAATAGTTATTATAGCCCAGTTTTATGTTAAAATACTTTTGGGGTTGAAACCATTAGATATGGATTCAAAACATTACTATCTGAGCATCAACTGCTACATTAACTTCCCTATAACTAATTTATTTCGTCGACAGTAAAATAGTCTTCAATGATATTTAAAGCCAATTATACAGCCATCGATTCGTGTGTTGGCTAATACTTCGCCTTTAATAGTGCAACTTTGGCTTTAGCAAAAAAGTGGACTTATTGTCTCGTAGAACCAACGAACCCATAAGATTATTCAGAAGTCCTACAGAATATTGTAAGGTTCGCAGAAGTTCCTTCACGGATGGATTTTCGTTGGAAAGTAATGGCTGAGATATATCCTTAGAATGTATAATCCAAGAGTTTTGCTGAGTTTAAAAACGGTTTAATACCAGCCGAGACCAGCTTTCCATAATTCACTAATGAAAATGCTGTCACGAATGGTTAAGGATAAAAGAACAAAATTTGATGCTAATGCTGCCAATATCTTTCTTTTGGTATTTACCCCCGGATGATTATCTGCTTTGGCCAATGAGAAATTATCACTTTCTGGACAATAATGTAGCATTATAACCTCTAAAATTGTCAGTGAGTTTCATTTTACAAATATTTGCAGTTAGAATGTGTACTTGTTCCAACCTGTCTGCAGAATCAGTGTAGAGTTGTTTAGGATTTTCAAAGGAATGTCCTGTTTTGTTTTTATTTAATTACCAATAAAAAATAGTTTCTATTGTTCTAGAAATGTTATACGCCCGACAAAGATTAGCATTATATTTTAGAAAGAAATTGAGAATAAAAGAAAAAAATATTATTTATGCACATAACAATGTAGTGTATTAAAACACACTAAATTATCTCCTGTTTTCAAGGAAAAAACAAAAGCAATGAGGAGTTAAATTTATAGAAAAGCTTTACGGATATCCCAAAGAAAAACATAGTCGTTACAGCGACAAGGAAATAACAATCGAATAAGAATTCACAGTAAATTTAGCCTATAGTATACTGTCACAGTAAAATGAATTTTATTTTTTCTTCTTTATGAGCAATGAAATGCTTGTCGCATCTTTGTAGAGCTCTGTTCATGAGTTTTATATACCAGTGTTTATGGTAAGTAGATATATGTCGCATAATCCATTGTAGAAATCACACTTCTTTTCTAAATTCCCTCTATTTCCTATTCTAAAAAAATCATCTAAATCCTGTTATATGTGTAGGCTCTGTCTAACTTATTAAACACAGTGTTCAAAACTGTCAATGCAACAGTATAGTTTAACAGAACTTGAATGGTTTTCTCATTCCTCCAGAAAAGACTTATATTATAAAATTAATGTTCTTCGACTATATAGTCTTGTAAGTATTTTACCTTATTTAGGTTGAAATCTAAAAAGAGTCCCTACTCAGTGAGTCCAAAACTAAAACAAATGTGTAACCCTCTTTCTATCGAAATATTTTAAAATGCATCTCTAAAGGAGTGTTAATAGCTATATCAAAGTTTCAGCACAACGTTTACTGCTCTAGCACAAACATGATCCATTGAACATTTTCTTAATTGACAGAAGCAGACTTTTATTCAACTGACTTTATTTGAAATAAAATGAATCGGATTCACAAAGTGTTTCCAGACGACATCATTCTGGCACCTTACCACACTTAAACGTTTCAAGCACTTTAGCAATTCTACGGCCAAGAGTTTATGTATAGACCATATTTATCAAATTCAAAATATAATCCGTAATTCTCGTAAGTTTTAGAACATCGAATCCATTCCTTTTTAGTTTTACTGTGAAAAAAGTAATGAAAATAAGTCAATGTATTTCGGTGCCATGTGTTACTGCTTCACATAACGTCTTGTTGTGGGCACTTACAAAGGTTTGGATTGTATATTTGCAGTCACAATGTTGCACAAAAGTAATATGACACATTTTAAATATTTTTCTGGAAAAATATGAACATTAGGTTCCAGAATCATGAAAACAATTACGAACATATTTTTCTCCACGGTACAAAACAACTTTAGAGAGTAGATTGATATCTGTTGAGATGCACTAGTCTAGAAACATGTATGTCTCTAGTTTGACCAGGCAGGGTTTCGTATTAGAACGCATTAAAGCTATATGGTAAGCATTTAATATTGCTAGGTCATTCCTTAGTGAAGTAGTTCCTTGCAGTACAGAAAAACTAAAAGTGGAAAACATTACAGCTTGATATTCTTTCTTTATAATGAGGACTTTTTTGCAGTTTACCTGAAAGACAGCACTTACTAAACAAACTTAGTAATTAGATGTCCTTATTCGAATAACTCTCTCTAAAGTTCTTCTAGTGTATAATTTCATGGAATAAGTTGATTGGTTTAAAATGTGGCATTACTGTTCTAATTTAATCAGAGAATTAATTAAGTTTTAGACATAAAAATAATATCATCAATACCACAGTAACTGTTACCAGTTACCTTCATAATTTTTTAGATGAACTGCCAACCGACTTAATACAATTTAACTTATTAAAACTAACCTGCTCTGCCTTGGTCCAAATGATCAAATGAGTAACTATATATCTACTCTAACAATGCTTATATTTCGCAAGTTAGAAAAATAGAAAGAACAACAGTCACATGATGTTATATATGCTGGAAACCTTACAAGCCGAAGTTAAAAAAATATATTTATCTCAGACAATGAGCAAAACAAATGTATAACAATTGCTTATTTGTTTTGAAGCTTCTGCCGTTTTCTTTTTAAGTAGCAACAAATAACCTTCAAGGCAAGTACAACGATAGAAAAAGGAAGCAATTTCCAACAACGTCATTAAAACTTAAAGATCTGTACAAAATGGAGAGAGGTGAGAGATTACACAGAAAACTATAGGGAACTTCTGGGAACCAATTCATCAATATGCTCAATAGCCCGAACTTTAGAGTATGCAAGAATCCAGGTCGACTGTCGTAGCTTTGAACAGTTGTCCTTTGTGTAAACATTGTTTGTTATAGTGTATTGTCTGTTCAATAATTTTATAAAATTCTAACACAAAACTGATTTATAAAAATTGCTAACCAATTTCCTTTCAATAATTTTAAACAAAAGTATTCGGCATTATATTTTTATAGTTTCGAGTCCTTCGTCAGTAAAATTATAACTAAATTATACGTCTAATGTGGCCTAGTGTTACAAATGTTTTGTCAACAACGGTCGACATTTTTATTTTTTTTTATTTTTAAAACGTATTAAACAAAATTATTTTGATGCAATTTTTATAAATATAATCTTTTTTGTCTCAGATTTCTTTGATGAGGATAAATAATGTTTGTTTAGTGGTTCGTTTAAAAGAAGTTTAGGTCGATTTAACCACTGACCTTCTTCAGTTGTTTTTTTTTCGAACTCGGGAATCGTTATGTCGAACTCGGGGCCTATATAGGATTTCGAACTGAGCCCCTTATTTAATCCACGGGAGTAGATTGTTTTAGTTCCGCCATCCATGACAGAGTAGAAGTGCTAAGTAATTTGATTTAATTATTAGTTCTTATCGCTTGAAGTCAAGATTGGACATTCAAAACCGTCATTTAGAACTGATATATGCACTCAGTTCCATTATGCGTTACGCTAAGGATCCATGTTGACTAACGTAATACTTCTATCCGGTAATTACGAGAGTAATCGAATTCCGTATAGATTACGGAGTTCGCAAAGATGCACATAAGAAGGTCGAAGTTTACATCGGCAGAAATGTTGTGAAAAGACCAACCAAGATGAGAATAGTAATCCGAATAATCGAAATAATGAAAATAATCAGTTCTTCTTAAAATAGTTTTATTCATTTTTATATCGATACAACACGTGGAAGATGTGTATTCCCCAACTTGTATTTATTGACCGTCTAGTGTTACAAATGTCTTGTATTTTCTCTATTGACATGTTATTACTATTGACATGTTATTACTATTGACATGTTATTACTATTGACATGTTATTACTATTGACATGTTATTACTATTGACATGTTATTACTATTGATATGTTATTACTATTGACATGTTATTACTATTGACATGTTATTACTATTGACATGTACTTAAAATATGTTCTAAGGCGCTATATTGTCTTTATTCAAAACTATAAAAACAGTTCCTGCTACTTGCTTTAAATCAAGCCTGGAATTCCACTGAAGCTCAACCTGGGAAGATATTGCTTCCGGTTAAAACGCGTAGCGCACCCAGTGTAAACAGAATTACGAACGCATGGCAGGATTTCCATCAGCATCACATATTGATTCACATCTGACATGTTTTCAAATCAGTCAAGCAGATTTTGATTGAATCAAACTTTGGTGAAATGTTGTTTGGGGGCGAGCGAAAAGCAACATTTTGAAACTGATATTTTTATTTAACTGGTGTTTCTCTGTTTACCTACCTCTCTCTACAACACGGTTAGACACGAATTCAGTTTAACGATTATATTCAGCATTATAGTCAGTTAAACATCATTTTACATACTAGTGTGTGTTGGATAATATAAGTGTTTTAAATCAGCAAGCTAGAGGAGGAACTTTGGTAAAGTGTGTCGATATTATCTGGCAGCGGTACCTTAGACAACCTGCAATAAACAACGGCAGGTTCTCTGCAACTTCAATTTCTCAGAGACACTGAAGACCCGCATACACGTCGAGAATTCGCTTCGACAATCAGTCCGATGTGAAACTGAGCCAGTTCGGTGGCCTTTTAAATGACGAGCTATGCTATTGGTTCTGTGTATTCTTAGGAGGTTCACTCTCCTCTTTGGGGAGAAATTAGTCTATTGCATACTGCCTCAGGCGCCCCAACCGGGGAATGCCGACAGGCTGCACAGGCAATTTTTAATAGGCCAGAGAAGTATTTATTAATATTAAGCATGAAAACGACCATGTTGTGGTCTGCAGATCGGATGCTCCTGGAAGGAAACTGTGCATGGTAATACAGTTTGGTTTCAGGCATAAAGATGAAAAAAGATAACTGCATTGCAGTGGTGGTAAGCAAACGAGTTCTTGCTGTGAATGGTTTACAGGTAGGAACGAGAAACGCGCAGATTAATAATAACATTAGATTGTAAATGCGTCCGGATATGTTTATGAAAGGTCCAGTCTGTCGCAGAAGCGCACAGACTCAGTCGGTCGATCGTGAACGCTTATATTAATTATAGAATGGTTATCGGCCTGTTATACTAAATTTTCAAATATCCTATTTGTTTTTAAGTCATGCTTCATTTCTTAATAGGATTTGATACTGCGTCCTAGCATCTCTATAAAAGGATATGTCCGTCGGTCAGTTTTTCGGGATGCCACGCGTCAGTTTGAAATAGCATTTTCATCGCTAAACGCTCAGATTTAATAGACGCATCTTATCATTCGAGCTGTTATTGTTTAACTATTAACACTACGTCCCTATTTACTTGCCCTTCAACGATGGCGGAGTAAGACACAAAGTCGGTGTTTAATGTTGGTAATATCCAGCTCTCTCGAAATGGGGGCCTCTGAATTTGAACAAAAATTTAAATTGTCTCAGTATAGATCAATTTCCCCATCCATAGATTGAGGATAGAAAATATAAACTGTAGTATGAGAACAGATTCTACACTTTGCTTCTGACAAGAAAATCTAAGGGGTCGTCTATACCTTCCCTGCATTCTTAGTAATCCTTAGACATAGTTCACCCTTCTATTTATTTGAAATGTGTCAAAGTGAGAAGCACAATTAAAAACTACATTTGTAAGTGTTCACATATTTTATCGGAATTCATAAGATTGATCAATGTGGTCTTGGTCACTTGTCATTTCAAAGGCTGCGATGGTTGACCAAAAAACAAAGCTAATCACTTCTCTATTAGTGGGCACGCGGATAAACATATATAAACTCAGTCGCTTAGGGCTCTTCTCTCCCCCTTTTCCACGACCATGGTCGACTTATGTGGACGGTTGACTGCGTTACGAAACCAAGCCTGAGACGGCTATCGCAAAGGGTCCCCTTCATCATACGATATAAGAGCAAACGACGTGTGGAGCACGACGCGCGAGGCTCATGCCAAAAGAAGCCTTCTTCAAAGTAAGCAAAAGAAACAGGAAAGTTCGCAAACTTGTTTTCTGTTTATTTGCCTTTTACTATTTACACCAATTGTTTTGCATATTATTTATGCTTGCATAACTGATATTTCTGAATTAATAAACCGTTACTGATATTTCCTTTTGAAAAACAATCACCCCAGTGTACGTATTATCAACGATTACACAACCTTTTTACTTTTGTGGATGAACTAACCTTTTATTTCGGGACACAAATATCCATCATTTACAATACAAATAAGTTGTCCTCTTTATTGTAGTTAGAAAAAATATGAGCCTTCTGTTCGCATATATTACTGAATATTTATCTCAATCGAACGGCGGGAATATGTCACTCATATGTTGAAAAGTGCGATTTAGAACAAACGCTCTAGAGGAAGAGCACTCTAGTCGAACAAAAATTGCCAGAGCAACCTCGTCAACCTTTCCCGGTAGAGACGCCGAATGAGATTAGCACTAAACCTACCCCTACGTCTTCAGGCAGGACCCTGCTACAGCATACAAGGCCAAAACAACTCAGACGTGGCTGCTCAACAGACTTCTTCACCACTGGTCGTAAGAATTCTGACCGACCTCCTCACCTAACATCAACCCCATTGACTATTTCATTTGGATCGTGATAACGACCAAGACCAACAAGCACCCCCCCCCCCCCAGCACGGTCGAATCTCTAAAGGCTGCTATCGTGGATACGGTCGTCTCCGCCAGTGGCAGTTGCATTGAAAAATAATGTAGTATGTAACTCTAACTGTTGCTAAATAAACGTTTGGGTCTCTGCATATACAACTTTTGTTTGTATTCCCTTTTTCTTTTTTTATCATCAAGTGTCGGATTTTGCTGCAACAATCCTGTAATATATTCGGAGGACACTTACTGAATAATATGTTTAAATTATTCAGAATACTATCGATTAACAACCACATTTTCAGATTATAAACACTTTATATTTTGCTTACATAACTAGGGCACACTCTGTAAAAAAATTACAGAAAAGTATGCTCTGTCATTGTTCGCACTAATATTTATATTAGATTATAAAATTACATGAGTATTTATATTTTTAATATATAAATTATTATTATAATTTCATTACTGTGGACTTTATTTGGAGTGGGAATTACTTTCCGAATTTATTTTCGACAATGGAGGCTGTTTAGTTTTTAGATTTCCATCACCAATTTGTATGGCTTCATCCAAAGGCTAGATAAAGGCACGGTTTTACTCGCTAACCTCTGTGTTACAAGACGGATATTATTGTCATAATATATATTATAAAAAAACGACAACACGTCAATAATTACGTGTGTTGTTTACAACCGCTTACACGAAACAAAACAGAGTTATTGCGTCAATATGCGGCGATGAATGAAACGTTAATCAACCAATTCACGTCTGAGTTAAATCGGCAGTGAACCATGTCGACAGCAGCAGCTGAAAACAGTTCAAATCAAACAATGACGAAAACATCAGCAGGCAAATCTTGGCATTTGTGTTTTAGGATGTGCAAGGTAATTTGTGATCAATTATCTGGCGAATGGAAGAACTATCCATAATGAATATTATGTAGAATAATTGGTGTGTTCAGAGGAAGAAATCGTCAAAAACCTACCACAACTGAAGAAGATAAAATGGCTCTTTCACCAAAAGAAATTACTCGTAGAAGGTCGATCGCAACGATGGCAAAACTGCATGCATTTCATTTTAAATTGCTTCTACAGCCACACTATTCACAAGGGTTGTCCTCAGATAAAACTGGATATTTGGAGATGTCAAATGAATGCTCAGGGGAAAGATAGTTCGTTCTAACTTCAAGTGATATGAAAACAAACTGAGATCTGTTTTTCTGACCAAAGACACATCATTCTACAAAAAAAAGCCATTGAATTGTCAATGAAGCGTTGACATCAGTGTATAAACCTAGAAAGAGACTATGTTGATGAATGAAGTTGATTGTTGTCTTAAAAGTGTTGTTGTTTTTAGTTAGGCTCGGGAATCATTTAGTTATGCATTAGAATCCTTATTTCATCTTTCATCAAAATCCATTACATGATTTGGATTCTAGAAAATGTCTCAACTTTAATGCTTAAGCTTAATGATTTTGATTCTAGAAAATGTCTCAAATTTAATGCTTTTTATACTTGATTTAATTCAGATTTTCATTATTCAGAGCTAGAAAGTGTGTCATGGTGGTATGCATCCACAGCCTATCAAATTGTTCATAATTTCCACACCCATTTTAAAAGCTGCTGCAAATTTAACTTGCCATGTTTTTTGTATGCTTTTAGCATGTTAATTGCTTTGTACTGGTACTCATCTAAGCATAATGCACATAATTGTGTTTAATTTATATGTTAACAAAATATGTCGATCTTTTATAGAAGGGTATGCTTAATGCCCCATGTCTGTATTTTTCTGAACGAAAAGAGTTTAAAATCGCTTACAGTTATGTAAGTAATAAGAAACATGATTATTATTTAAGTTCAGCCTGTTTTTATTATTGGGGAAGTTATATAAAACCAGAAATTTCTAATAACAAGTCAACTTTTTTTTAATGAAATCGTTCCAATAATACTTGGGTACACAGGTGCCTAATGCCTCATTAATTTATTTTTTGTTCACAGATGGTTCGCAACTATCGGAAGAAGATTGAGGGTGGAAGGAGGAATCTAAGCCAGTCAGAGGAGATGATCGCTGCATACGAGGCTGTCATGAAGAAGCAGATGTCTGCCAATCAAGCAGCCAAGTATTACAAAGTGAACAAAAAGTAAGTCATTGCTCAGGAGAACGTCTGGGAAAATACCTATCAATGCGCATGTTGGGAGGGAAGAAGTACTGTCTCCTGCTCATGAAAAAGAGCTTGATGAGTGCATCAAGCTTATGGCAAGATGGGGCTGGGGATTCACTTCTGAACAGGTCAAAGACACTGTAATGGAGTTTGTTCAAACCCACAGCATAGAGACTCCTTTTGTAAATGGTCGTCCAGAGTATGACTGGCTACAAGGGTTTTACGCCATCATCCAGACATAGTGCCTCGTAAGACTGAGCAACTCAGCACTGCTCGTGCAAAGGCAGAGGACCCTGAAGTCATCGCCCACTGGTTTGAGCTTCTTGATAAGGTTCTCATAGAGGGAGGGATAAAATAAATTTCCGGCACAATTATTCAACACTGATGAAACGGGCTGTGTAACGGGCCCAAAAATTGACACTGTTTTAGCAGCAAAGGGATCAAAGAGAGGTAATCAGAGTATTGGAAGGGAGCAGATAACTGTTAACTGTGCAGCATCTGCTAGTGGCAAGCTACTTCCACCCTATGTTGTCTACAAATGGAAAAACCTCGACTAGGCATGACACAGGGTGGACCTGTAGGTGCTGCCTATACAGTCAGTTCAAAAGGATGGATGGAGGCCCCGCATTTCTTGAACTGGTTTGAAAATATTTTCTTGAACCCCACACGTGATGTCAGTGACAAGGTACGACTTCTTGTTTTTGATGGGCATGCATCACACCTCTCTTTGGCCCTTGCAACCACTTGATTGTGCAGTGTTCAGGCCTGTGAAACTGAAGTGGCAGTACCTCCTCCGCAAATTTGCCCGAACACACACAGGGCCAGTGGGAAAGAAGACCTTCCCATGATGCTTAAGCACTCATAGATGAATCCTTCAAGCCAAAGATCATCAAATCAGGGTTCAGTTGCACAGGCATCTGTCCTGTCAATGGTCAAATGGTCACTTTGGAAAGTCAACGTCGTGTCACTGCTCAAACAGAGCTCCCCACATCTTCCTTCACACCAGCTGCTCCAGTGTTTGCACTGCCCCCCTACTCCAGGACCCTCATCCTCTGCCCGCACTCCAGGACCCTCATCCTCAGCCCCCACTCCAGGACCCTCATGCTCAGACGTGCCTGTTTCCTCTCCGACTTCATCATCTTCATCCGCCTCATTAAAAGACTTTTTCATCAAACAACTTACTACCCACTTTCAGTCTGACTCCCCAAGAAGGAGATCAGCTAGAATAAAGCGATTCCGATATGGGGAAAGCCTCACAGCAGATGAAAGTGTCATGAGACTCATGGAGACATCTCCTGCTAAGAAGGTTGCTACACCATCCAGAGAATGTGGCAGAGGGAAAGGAAAGGGGAAAGGCAGAGGTAAAAGAACACCAAGGCAGGCAACACCATCACCACCAGGATCAAAAAGCCCACTGTCAACATCAAGGGATTATGACACTGATGAATGTTGCAAATGTGGTATAGGGGGTGGCATTAACTGGGTTCAGTGTGATATGTGTGATTCCTGGTATAATATACAGTGCACTAGCATCAAAATTTCATTTGAAGACCTCCAAAATGAGGAATGGCTGGCTGATTTTTCCAAACAGTAGCCCTGGTGCTTAATGCCCCAGGAGATGGTGCCTATTACCCCAGGTAGCTGAAATTTGTGAAAAGCAAACTTGAGATTTTAAACGATTCAATAAAAATGTTTTCTACCGAACACGAGTTTAAACAAGGTATCACAAATATAGTTTGCCCATGATAGTCCAGAGAATGTTTGAAAACTAACTTTAATTGAGATGAAACGCTGAGTCAGTAAAAAGGGGGTGCCTAATACCTGGTTTACCCTATATATATATATATATATATATATATATATATATAGAGAGAGAGAGAGAGAGAGAGAGAGAGAGAGAGAGAGAGAGAGAGAGAGATAGAGAGAGAGCGGGAGAGAGAGAGATAGAGATAGAGAGAGAGATGTTTTTAGACGAGTTTCTTGACTCTTCATCTTTTTATTCTTTAATTATTATCTAATGTTTTGTCTGCTGTTCTTTTGTTAATTACACTAATTTTTATCTGGAACGATTTCATTGCATAATAACAAGACAAAACGAAGTAAATATGTTTACGCCGAATGTGTTTAACATTAAACATCTAATTCGTAAATTTACTATTGATGCGATTTTCATAATTATACTTCGGTTGTTTTGCGAAAACATATTGATTCACCAATTTTGAAAATTAATGATAAAAAATCGCTTCATATGGCCAACACATCTTATTTATTGTAAAATAATTATATTTAACTTAATCACCAGCGTCTTCTCAGAAAGATTGTAGTGGAAAATAATCTGTATAATGATATGCTAAAGCAATTTTATGTGCGTACGTACGTTATCACCTTTTATAAACATTTTTTTTTTAAATCAGATGTTCCGATCAGCAAAAATGGTAATTGGTGATTAATTTGATGTCGATTAGGTAATAATTCCGACATTTTAAAATAAATTATTCCAAAATCAAATGATGTCCTCCCGTTGACTAAGACAAGGCAATTTTAAATAAGTGACATTCGTTTTTCTTTAGGAATATTCAGCTGACCAATATTTTTTTACCGTAAAAAGAATATTCATCATTTTACAAAGATTTAAATTGTTGCAATATTCAATAAATACAAAAGAAACATATTCATTTTATTTCTTTAAAAAATATTAAGGTGACAAGGACAATTATTTTTACAGAAGAAAGAAAGAGTAATTTTCCCCCTTTTTCTCACTGGCGTCATTAACGTTAGGTATTAACTCGTTTTATCAGCCGCTTTCCCGTTTGCCGGCAACATTATAAATCAGTAATAAATTTAGTCTTGTACTTAATTATGTTCTATTACATGAAAATGGCAGTATACTGAAATCATATGCCCTCAATAGGGGTAAGATGGAAATTCATATACACTAAATGTACAAAAGCAAGGAAATTCTCAATTTTTTATACTGTTATTGTCATTAATGGTATGACTACATATCAACCAAACCATTTCATTATCACATCACTACAGTATAAATCTCTATGCATGAGTGGATGAAGTGTGTGAGGTTTGCTGAAGAAAAATTCCTACCAGTAAAACGCATAGCCCTATTGTGCTCGCATACCCTTAATGACAATAAAAGTGTAAAGATTTGGGAATTTCCTTGCTTTTGTACATTTAGTGTATATGAATTTTTATCTTAACCCTATTAAGGGCATATTATTTCAGTATATTGGCATTAGTCACGGAATGTCACTACTTTTGTAACGGCTATGCCTCAATACAATGCCTTCTCATAACTGATATATTTGGTAGTTTGACTAATCAAGGTATATTGTAAACCGGAATTAAAATGCCATCAACTAGACACTAAAACCTGTATATTTGCAAAAAAATCAGCTGAATCCATCAAATGGTCGATAAGATATAGAATAAAGTGTATGAATACTGGTCATTTTAAAGTGTTTTCGGAATTTTCTCGAAAACTAAGGTATATGATAAACTGAAATTAAAATGCCATCAACTAGACCCTAGAACCTCTATCTCTGCCAAACATCAGCTGAGTCCATAAAATAGTTGATTAGATACAGGGTGGCACATACGTACGTACGTACGTACACACAGATAACATGATTTCATGATTGAATTTTCTGGATCTCTGGGTTGCCTTGACTAATGATGCTGAAATTCTACACACTTATAAAACCTATCAAATAAAAAGTTTGTGCAAAGTGTTAACTAATTTGGTTAATTTGCTTTTTAGTTATGATTGATCAAATAAATGAGATTTCCAGCATAGGCCATTCGTGAAGTCTATTAATATCAGCCCCTGGGAAGTAGGATACAGAAAAGGGTATCACCGGCTCCGGGCATGAATTGAACGAACTATCAAGGTGCGGATTTAAAGGGTCGTTTCTGGAGTCTATATTGAAAAGCGGAAAAGTGTCGCAACGATAAGTACATATGATAATATGTAGTAGAGATATCTTACATAAAAATTAGAGGGCTAACCGAAAAGTAAAATATAGTGAACGTTAATAGGGGTGTATGTCAGTTTCATAGCGATAGAACGAAACGAGTGTTGAAATTGGGCTGATGTTGAAACTACCTTCTCTTAAGCTATTTTGAGAAAATAAAAAGTGGGGGTCTTAGATATCGAGGCGGGTGTTTGAAAGGAATGAGTTTCAGTAGATACCTAATAGTCAGGTCTGACCTAAAAGCGGAAGTCGGTGAAACCACTTGACATCTGACCAAGGTGGGGGTCTTGGTCTCTTTCTGGCTAACAACTGAAGTAAGCGGAAGCCTAAGTCGCCGTTGCCGGAACTCGAGCGAGGGAGGGTAGGTCGTCGACTACGTAGCTAAGTGTAATGAGACAGGTAATGTATTTGTCTATCTATCTCTTGAAGTATCTCTCTCTCTCTCTCTCTCTCTCTCTCTCTCTCTTTACTCGTCTCTGTATCTCTCTTTCGATGTATCACGCATTAGAAGTCGTTCTGTTTTTTGTTTCTGTTTTAAATAAATCCTGTAAAAACAAATGTCTGCTTGGTTTGTATCAGCGGACGAACGTGTGGCCGGGATCACTGATATGGTGATGATGGCGACAGTTGGTATGATTGTGACAAGGTATATAACCACTGCAATGTGTGTTATAACAGCAAATAATACTAGCAAATATAATCAATACACCAAGGAAGTCTTCCTGAGTGTGCATGTTTTCATCCTGTATCATCACCGTCGTATAAAACACATGTAGAGTTGATGGGAAGACAGGCAGGGGCCGATATATGATATTAAATATATATATATATATATATATATATATATATATATATATATATATATATATATATATAGTCATCTACACGGACTATCTCGTTGTATCATGACTCTTACAAAGTTTCAAGACAGGCAAGTGCCTGGAGCTTAGATAGAAACTCGACCGTCTAGCAGAAATCGGCGCTTCAATTCGGATCGTATACTGAAGAGTCTGTAAGGATTGAACATATATGTTTGTGAATAATAATTGAAAAATATTTTTCATCATTAAATAATAATAATAATGATAATAATAATTATATATATATATATATATATATATATATATATGTTTATATATTTGTTTTACAGGATTTGTTCCTACACTTATTAAATATAATTTGGAACACAGTTGCTTACGGTGTCCAAATGCGAGCTATATTCATTTTATTTCATTGTGCATGTAAATCGTGGTATAAGGGCACATATGTCTTCTTAAAAGTATAGATATATGCCATTGATGTGAAATTTTAACAATAGGTACTAGACAGGAATTAAAATATATCCCAAAAAATTCAGTTTCAGTATCTTGAAGGGCTTTTAAAAACATAATATTGGAACAACCTCAACTTCGAAAATTCAAATATATCAGATTTGCATTGATTGATTCATAATCAGTATGTACCAATTATGCAAAAAGTCAATGAGTTTACATTTATTTTAAGACGCTTTACGTTTAAGCCATGAACTTTAGATAGTGTATTTAATCTTAATGATGTAATAGATTTTTATGAATATTAGAATATAGATTTTATAAATACGGTGTAGTATAATTATATAGTAATCTTAATCATCGTAAAGGGACATAGACATAGTACAAAGCAGTTCTGGGAATTTATATGTCTCGTCCTGGGATAGGTTTTTTTCTAATGTATATATATATATATATATATATATATATATATATATATATATATATATATATATATATATATATATATATATATAAAGAGTGAGGGAACGGGAGATAGGGAAAGGGGGACATATAGAGAAAGCGAAGGATAGAGAGGGGAAAGAGTTAGAGAGAAAGGGAAAATGAAAGAGAAAAATGCATAAAGATTATAATTTGGCTACAATCAGAATTCAGTTTTTGAGCTTAGTGTAAATCTAAAATAACAATGCCCTCAATCTGACTTTATTGTCTTTAAAAGTAATAAACAAACTAATTGCTGTTTAAAATTATCACTTTTCCTGTTCTGTGTCTTTTTCTTTATTGTTCGGAACATTAACGGTCAGTTTTATTGGTGAAAATTCACACATTCTATATGTATGGCTAAGACAGAAAGCGTTCTACCGGAAGATAATAAATCTAAGCATTTTCCCAAATCGTTTAACTTCATGTTTTCTTTCATTTGTTTGGTTTATTTTCTTTAATGTTCTATTGGCGATTGTTAGGAAAAGAGCGAAATAGAGGATATCCAAGTATAAGAATGCAATAAATGTAGTGTTCGTGAGGGAAAGGACGAAACGGTTAACGGAATCCAGAAGTTAACAACATCGTATGGTAGCGCAAGAAACCGGTTCAAGAGAATACAAAATCAGATATAATTAGGATGGAAAGTAAGTTCACTTGTACTGTAAAAACGGCTACTATTTGAACAAACATACAACTGATAGAAACAATAAAACCCGAGCCAGTATTAAGTAATGACATATATTAGAACATTGAAATAGAAACATACACAATCATCTAATCTAGAAGACTAGACGTGATAACAGTGTACAAGGATTAAAAACTACCAAATAACAAATTTAGGTTTGCCTCATGATGACGAGGTTTAAATAAGCAGAAATTCAGATAAAGATGAAGGAAATATGGAACATGAGAAATAGACTAATATTGTAGGAAAAATAAGACGGTTCTGAAAAACATCGAAACAAAACTAGAATAATATTCTGTTATTCATTTTCCAGGGAAATACGCTGGTTTTAATGAGCAAGAAATAACTGGTAACGACTTGTATGAGAACTCCTAGTGAGTAAGAAATAATAATATACCTATGTTCGAGTTGAACTGTGCTGTAACGTTTGGGGAACTTGCTGTCACTAGCGCTTGGTTAAATACTATTAGACGATATTCTGCTACAGTAAAATCAATACCCCACGGTATAATAAATACCAATATATATATTTCCTAAGGTGAACCGGTGAATCATTACTTTTCTTGCCACTACTGGCTAATCAGGAGTCCATATATGTCAGGGTTTTAATTGCAATTATCAATCATTTGTGTTTTAACGACGATTACCTTTAATATTATGATATTACTTCTACAAATCGAACTGACTTACATGATAATATCTAATAATATTTTAGTGAGAAAATGCCCATTTATACTGTAATGACGCCCTTTCTTAGCAAATACGTGCACTATCTGACTTCATAAACTTCGACCTCTTGTCTTATTAAGTTGATCCTAGTGACTTTAATAAAACTGTGCAGATTTCACTGCATGCTCTTCTGTAACTGAATCTTTATCACTACTGTTGTCCCCAGCTAGTATGCTCTATGTGCCTTATCGAGTTGCATTTGTGAAACTAATCCCAACTCTATAGTTGCCCGGGTTAGAAAGTTTAAGGTGTAAAGACAAACACACATACATAATTCATATTTCCTTATATATAGTGTTTTCGATTGGAGAGTAGTGGACGTAAGAAACATATTTCCTGAAAAAACGAATTCTCTAAATTGTTCCGATATTATATCTTCCTCTTATTTCCCAAACGCCGAAAGATTATTTCAGCTAAAGCAAACATCACACTTGAAATGCCTTACGGCAACAAAGTTATTCTTAGCGTTCTGCAATTTGGATAAAAAATAGCATCATTAGTTTCTGAAAATGTGTCTTATCTTGTTTAAGCAACGCTAGTTAAAATATTCCCAGATGATTCTAGAGGTTAAACATTCAAAGAATAATCCGCTTCTTTCTGTCTTTATTTGTACCTTTGATTATTTTGAGACTCTTTTTTCTCAAGGTCATTTTTTTCCTTTTACTGGTGGCTGGTACGTTCGAAATAACGGCATAAATAATTCATTGCGTCTATATATTGCAAAATGCAGTCTAACTCAAATGTATGGGTTTTAATTATTAAGATTAAATAACGTTTTTAATGAATCATGCTATGGCGATCTTCGACAACAAGAAATATTAACAGGAATAACTATTAAAATTATAATTAAATTAACTTAGTAAACAGGGTTCGTCTTGATTAAGATTCAGTGCTTGTGATTCTTACGTCATTTGAATATATACTGAATGAATTATCTCCCTTTGTTAGACAGAGAAATCGCTATATATATATATATATATATATATATATATATATATATATATATATATATATATAAATCAAACAGAGACAAAATGCGTATTGTAATTTTATTATTCTGTAAATGTTTATTTTAAAATTTCTGTACAAAAGAAATGAATAGAAAAGTCCCCAGAACGAACGTCTTCAGTAAAGTGTTTGCAAATGGGTGTAGGAACAGATGCTTTCTCGTATTTCTTTTTCCAGCTAATTTCTTACTATTAATTTTCTTTACTTTTTTTTTCTTTGTGTATTTATGCATGTATTTCATTCAACTCACCATTCACTTCCATTTTTCTTTCTTTTTTTTGTTTCATTTTTCTCTCTACATTCTCTTTCCTCTTCTTTCAGTGTCACTAACACTTATTTCCATCCGCATCATTTCTCGATATTTTTGTTTATATATTGTATTTGTTTATTCGATTTGAGATTTTGCTTGATTATACAATATTTCCATAGTATCGAGTGAAAATAAAGTAATTAGATTTATTGTAAAAAATATTATTTGAACGGAGTTATTAATGAGATTTAAAGCTCTCGTAAGACCTCATATATAATATTGAATTTTGGGGTTTTGCTGCAGTATCTAGGCATACAAATTGGAATGTAATATTGATATTGAAAGTCACCTTAAAAAAATGGCAAACCTAATATTAAGAGTAAACAAGACAATTCGTGGGGGCGAAATATCATTCAAAGCAAAACAAAAGGAAAAGAACAATGTTCAACAACTCAGTCTGTTTTTTTGTATAGAAGAGTAATTATTGATAAAACAAAACCATTGATTTTACATTGGTCAATGGTAGGAGTAATGTCTATCGTGCTCGTAAATGTCTTTAGCAAAGGTTGTTTTATTTCGCTAAGTTATTTCGCTAGTTCTATGTGTGTGCGAATTCTTTACACAAGTCGTTGTCTAAGTCACAACTCAACGGGCGAAGGCGGTAGCTAGAATTTCGTCCGGTTTGTTTTCTTCGACGCACGCCACTTCGGCGCACGCCCGGGCGTCAGTTCTACTCTCCCGGGTGTCAGACCAACTCTATCTGACTCGTGCGTGAAAAAAACACATTCTTTTATTGAAGATGTCTATGTCGTACACACCCCTTCTCCACCATCTTACTTCCTGCGTGTCTTCCTCTCTCAAAGAGGGTTGGGACGGGCGCCTCAATCTTTTTTTTCTTAAAATAAATGGGATTTTTTTTTACCCATCGCTATCGCCAAAAGCAGACGCTTTCTCATGCTGCTACACAGCTGGAGATGATCTGTGCTCGGCTTGTAATTAACGATGACAGGCTCAAATAAATCTCCGTCAAGTGGGCTCTCCCACCTTGTGACGTCTTCAAAACAACCGTCACAGAATCGTGGTTCTAAAACGCGCCATTCACCCCAAACAATAAGATGGCTGTATTAATATTTCAGAATTGAATTTGCGATACGGAATTCTCTTATCTCTACCTTTCATCTGGCAACTGTATTCTCGCCTCTGGTGGTATTTTATTTTGAATATCTTACACGATTCCGCGAGACTAGCTGGCGTCTCGTTCTGTCGTTCAAATAAGTTCATTTCTACGTCAAATATATACTAGTTTTATATCTCCACTTCGTCTCGTCGTAGGGCCCTCAGTCGGCGCGGCATCACCACCAAGATACATATTAGCGCGTCAGCAGGGTATCTGATCCCCATGGGTACCCGGATACTTTGTCACACTTATCGTAAAGTCGGTATCTCTATCGCTCAAAACACTTGCTCACACCTCAAGCTATTCTCTGTCTCTACAATCTACTATCAGACCTGATATGCTTTCATATTTTTGCTGGTGAATCTTTGTCTCATATAAGGTTTCTTGATAAGGTTCTTTTTTCTTCTATGCATCCCTCTCTTACAGATGTTATGTTGTTGGTCTCAGTCTTTTCTATGAATATTATTATAGCATGTGTTCTTTAGAATACTTGTATTTTCTTAGCTTATTTTGATCCAGTTCGTTTTACTCGTTGGTCCAGTTGTCTTCGTCAATTCGCTGTTTCGTATACTTCATCATAATGCAGCTTCCGATTTTTGTAGCTTCTTTTCAAAAAGTTCAGGCTTGTGAAACTATCTTCCTGATGACAATTTTCTCTGCTACCTATAGCCTTGGTCTTTTAATGGCTAAGGTGATATAGGCATATTCTGTATTTGCGATGATCACGTTTAGTTATTGTTAGCTCTTACATCAAGTGGATCCACGCCTTGTCTGGAGCAATTTCCATAAAAATGAAAATTGAACATTTGTTATTTTATTCACCAATTGTTGTTATGTATTTCTATGTGTGTATATATTCTTTTAATCTCAACTTTTGTTTAAATAACATTTGAATATTTTACTGAATTATCTTTTTTCTAAAATTATTGTTATTTAATTATTTCAATTTTTAAATTTTAATCTGAACTCTTATTGCCTGTGTAAATACACTATTGATAATAATGTTCGCAATTGTTTTAATTTTTTGTACTAATAAGTTATCGCTTCTCATGGCCGAAAGCATAAAGGTTAATAAGCTTGTTACGTGAGCGGAGAGAAAAACGACATGATAGGAGACGATTGTTGACACTTGGTAGGATGTGCTTTTAAGAGAACGGCTCAACAAGAAGTTGTTAACATTGGACTTGAAAACGACCATGTTGTAGTCAGCTGGGAAGCAGCCCCATGGTGTGCGTTTCACCGACGGGTAGTTCGTAGTCAGAAACTATGCTCCCCTAAGTCCCGTCTAGTTCCAGAGATACTGAAGAAAAAATGGAAATTATTTACAGCGTTTGTAGCTAGACGTTTTTTGGGGGGGTTGTAACCGTTTGAACAGGAATAACGAGATGTTGAAGCTCAGTCGCGAACTTACAATGGAAATAACGATAGAGTAAAGAAAGTGTCTTTTCATTGTATGGAAAAAACTGTATGGAAGGGAAGAGGACATTGTCACCCTAAATTTAGAAGCCGATGTTAGACTCTGTCAAGGCAGAATATAGTGCTTTGCGCGATACCCACCCCGATGTGGCAACAATACTCAATCTTAGGACATATCTAGTTCTCCTATAGATAGAGGATTTCGTTGGAGTGAGATACCTTGAAGAACGCTAAAATAATCCAACGATAGAAACAGATTGTATGTAAGTCTTCCATTTCAGGACTAAAGTTAAAACGGGTTTAAATGCATTAAAAGTAATCAGCCCCTATATCGACATTGCAACACGTGCCTCAGGTCGGAAGAGAAATAATCAAAAAGATCTTGATTATTAATGCTCTTCAAAGTATTGCCATAGATATTTGCGTTATATGTATTGAAGTTAAAAATGATCTGAGAATGTGATGTGAGAGATCATTGATTAATATCAGGAATAGGATTAGTCAAGAAATGGACTCTTGGGGATCTCCTGCGTTGATACTTTGTGCCTTAGCTTTCTGCCAACAAACGACTTTTTTTCATAAACCTATCAGATTAAAAGAAGACATTTACAGATATTTTATATCTACCAAGCTTGTGGCGCGGAAATTTTTGCTAAACACTATCAAAGGTTGTTGGTATGTCAAAAGCTATTGTTTTAGAAAGGAAGCCTAAATTAATCGATCTAATGATCCTAGGTGATATTACAGTCAGTACGTCAGCTGTTTAAATTGCAAGATGAAATTAATATTGCTTGTTACTGAATAGATTGTTTTTGCTGAGATGATTAACAACTTCTTGATTTATCACAGATTAAAAAAAAAACTTATTCATGACGCACAAGAGACGGATTGGTCTGTACTGAGATGAAGAAGACTGATCCCCAGACTTTTTAATTACTGGACAGACTGACGCAGTTTTTGAATGTTATGGCAAGCGTTTCTCATTCAAGCAACGGTTGAACAGCTTTGTAAAATATGAGCTAGTTCTAGTTGCACTTTTTTAAGCACTATAATTGGAATGTTCTCATGACCAGTTGTTTTGCTGGCTCAAGGTTTTTATTAAACATGACAGCATTCCACACAGATATATGTATGTCGCTCAGAGTTTACAGTCATAGGGGGTAATTGAGAACTTAGTCGGTGTTGATAGCAAATGGTGGAATTTGATGCAAAGTTATTTGCGAAAAGTTTGGATTTATCTGATGCTCAGGAGATCACCTCTTGTCCATTGATGATTGTTGGTTGAGAGGTCTTACATTTAGTCAGGACACTATTTGTAATTCGCCAAAAACTAGTGGTAACTAACCCTTTGCTGACCCACTCTAGATTTAACGGATTCGACATATGACTATTTCGTTTTCTTTATACCCCTTTTTCAGTGTTTGTGGGTAGTCTTAAAAGCGACATTGGTTTCAGGCCATCTATTTCGTTGGTAGCAATTGAAATAGTGATTTCTCTGATCTATAACCGCGTAACATTTAGGGGCGTACCACTGCTGGCTGTTTTCTGTTAGAATTTACTTTGAAAAACACGACGCTATTACCAGCGACTAACAAATAAGTTATATCGGATACAATACATGACACATTCTTTTTCAAATAGAATGTAGAGAAATGTCCGATATAAAAGATCTTAGATTGTACTAGTCAGCCATCGATTATCTATACACTCTGAAATGTGAAAATACATATTAGATGTTGCTAAACTTCGTGGTGATTTTAATTGAGACAACTAAGGATCCTCTTCGGATACAGAACAATAAATTAACACTGTTCAGTAAAATTGCCAGGATTTATTGCATGGAATTTAGGTTTCGTTAAGTTGAAGTTATTTCCAAGAAATGTACATTTGTTTAATTTATTTCTATTACTCTATCGAAAGCTTGCGTTTTTTGTTTTCTTTTGTTGGATGGTTACTATGTTCGTTTAATGAATAGCATGAATACTTTTTTCGTCGTATAGATGTGTGTAAAGAGGTTGGATGAAGTCAAAAGTAAAGGTTTATACGGGCTTAGAATCCTTCGCTCAGTGAAGCATTCATATCTAGCAGATGGATGGGTATTAGTTAAACTGAAACATATATGTACGTGGATATTAGTAAATACTTATATGTATATATATATATATATATATATATATATATATATATTACTTTTAGCATAGGAAGTTACATTGATCTGAAGTCATACGTGTTTTCTTTCTTATTGTTATAGTTTTATGTTTGACTCGCCGCTCTATATTTTATGTTAGTCGTAAAATACGACCAAATATGTAGACTCATGAAATTACAAATTTAGAATTAAAAACAAATGAATCTCATCGGTCTAACATGTGAGACGAATATGCTGAATAATCAAAAGGTTCTTAAAATAAATAACAACATTCGCTTTCTCAAGGGAGATTCCAATTGTTAAGACGTAGTTTTTGAATTGTATTAATATGCAAGTACAAAATCGATAAATAACCCAGATGCTTAGAGAGATACAGGACAGAGATTAGAATCAACATTAAATGCTAACCTTATGTCTAGAATCCTTATCCTAATTTTTAACAGAATCAGTTACATATTTTGAGTTTTAAAAAATCTAGGATTTAAAGTTTAGGCTTTAGGGATCTTATTGAAAAAGTGGAACCCAGGAAATATAGCTTAAGAGGTGTATCTTTATTATGAATACAAATTAAATGCAAAGCGTAAATGGGAGGGTGTGTCTATCGTATGTCGCTTAAAAACTCGTTAAAATTGGCTAAAGAAATTGATATTTGGGAAATATCTTTTAGTTAGTGTCTAATATCTATTGTTAAAATTTCACAAAAATGCGTAGTATCTGAATTTTCATTTTAACCCTCTCATAATAAATCTGAACTAAACTAAATATAGTCCATATTATCACTCTTTACGTCTTGCAGCTGTGTATTAAAAATCATCATTGTCTATACATTAGTTTAGGAATCAATAATGTGCATACAAATATATATGATACGTAACTTCATATAAATAGAGATGTGCATATCGTATGTTCAGTATATATAAATTCGAAGAGTGCTCGATAACAAATTAGTAATTAGAATAGCTGGCTGATATATATATATATATATATATATATATATATATATATATATATATATATATATATATATATATATATTGTGTGTGTGTATGGCTTACATCGACAGTTGAGATTTCGGTGTGTAAGATTTTCTGAGGGTCGGTATTATATTCAGTTGAAGCAGGAAAACTAATCCAACACTAAAATTATAGAATAAGTATATGTATTGACCGTAGACTTTATGGAATACCCATTTGAATCAAGAAGAGACTCTGAGCATCTCACAGAGACCGAAATCCAGATTTATTATGTAATAGATTTTGATCAAAATAAGAAAACGAATTCTTTGTACAAGTTTTAGTATATTTATCTTTGTAATAGGACAAAAAAAGCCGTGGGAAATTTATTCTACCGGTTCTAGGATGAGTATTACCTCTTGTATATTATATATATATATATATATATATGGGGGGGTACGTGTGTGTATGGTAATGAGAAGCAATTATTCTATAAAATTCAGATCGATTCTAAAAGAAAATAGAAAACCAACACGTGTTTCTAGAAGGATCAACAACATTCTTAAACAAATCTAAGTAATAAACAGAAGAATCACGTAATCAGAGCATTATTATCAGATTAAAAAGAGAAAAGTGAAATTTCATGCAAATTATCTTCAAATGTCCATGAAAGTAACAGCAAAAAACTAGTAAAGCCATTACGGAATGGGAATGTAACTACTTTAAACATTAGTTGCATCATTAAAGTTCGCGTGTTTCCAAAGATATTCATTTGCATATTGAAAACGGTTCAATCGTGCCGAAATTTAAAATGGCAATACATGGTTCAGCAAGAAATACTGAAATGGATAATCACAATAAAATAATTCAAAAAAGTTTTAAAATCAGAAGAATAAAGAACACATGGACAGATAAGTATAGTAGTGTAACGACTTGTGATTAAAGGGGGTCAATCTATGTATATCTTTCGTTATTAAACTACATTAAAAACTACTTAATATATATTATTATTGAAATATAAACTAGCAAAATAAATATTATAAATTAAGTAAATAAATAAATAAAAGATATATAAAAAACATATATATATATATATATATATATATATATGAATCCATAAAAACTAAACAGACGGATAAAAATAAATATAAGAATAATTAACAGAATTTTTAAAATTAGATTTGCTTCGAAACAGACAATAAATCATAGGGTGGCATTACTTTGATCTGTAAATTTATTTAAATATATATATATATATATATATATATAATTATTTAATAATAAATACTTAATTAGTATCTAGATGCGGAATAATCAATGTAAAGATAATCAGTGAAGCCGGTCGCACGATTCGAACCGTGGTACAAGAGTTGTTTGTTTATAACTCCAAATCCAACGCTGTAATAGATGAGGCCATACAAAAGTCATGCGAAATAAACTCATTTATGTCAGTAAGCGGAAATGTGTATAGGCAGCAATCAGAAAGGATTCTACATAAAGGAACGTAGCTTTATAGCCAAAGGTTGACAGCTGTCTTATCTCGCATTAAAAGGGCCCAGCAAAACGGGGTCTACTAATTATTATCTAAAAAGATCAATGCGAAATTATTTTTCATTGATCGCTCCTATATTATAATCGATACTAGTTACTGTTATTTAAATCAACAATACACATAAAAACTTGATATTTTGTATATATAGGAGATAAAAGATTAAGAGATACTCTTCTGACTGCCTAATTCGCATAACTATTATTAAAACCATTCATAATTAATTAATGTTTAGTATTATTAATTTCGAAGTACATTGGCTTATGTTGACTATCTATATGCAATAGTTTAGTCAATATTAACAGTAATTAATTAAAGTAATTTGATAAATAAATCGGAAAAAGTACTAAAACACCTAAACTTTAAATCCATGTGCTCTCTTCTCCTTTTTTCGCCCAATTTTTGCAAGTTTTTATATTTTCGATTAAAAATAAATAACCTTTTTTAAAATTAAGTTAATGCCATATTTATAAATGTTAACAATAAACTTATGTGTTAATGTTTACAATGACCTTTTCAGTATTCTCATTGACAAATAAAAACGAAAGTTTAGTAGCACTGTGATCTGTTTAGATTACAAAAAATAGCGATTCATATTTTGGTATGATTGTAGATTAACATTCTCTGCTAAGTCACCCCCCAAAATGTTCCTACTTTTTGAACTTGATTGAAAAAATGAAAAGCAAAATAGCAATTATTTCATAATTTAAAGGTAGGCAAATTCTGTATATAAATTCAATTTTTCGGACCAGTTTTATGGCAGTTTTTTGTTATAGGAGTTAAATCTGTTGCATTGTTTGGGAAGGGGCCGTTATTTTTATGAGCATGGCACTCGGACGTAGTGTAGACAAACAAATTGTTTAGTTCCCTAAAAAATACAATGGCTCGCAAATGTGGCAACATTTTATGTTAAATATGTATACAACTAAACCCTTCAGTCTTAATTCTAAAATATTTGTTTTTCTTTCTTTCCTTTTTCTTTGGTGTAAACACCTAATCCCCTAAAAACGCAGAATGCCATTTTTTCAGTACGTTGAGGTAATAATGGAGGGTGCTAATCTGTAAATTTACCCATATTTAATTTTTTTAAATCTTGTACTTTTTTTATTATACGTCCCTTTTTCCTTTAAATTTTAAGCAATTGATTTTAGTTGTGTTTACCTTTTGTGGTGAAAATTAAATAAATAACTTTAAAATGATATAATTAATTAAATATGGAATTTTTATAGCATAAATAAAAATATTGAAAGTTTGGATATTACAGTACGTTCGCCAGAATGTGCTTGACAGAAGCGAGAAGACAGTGGTTTCGCCAGAATGTGCTCAACGCAACGTCGATTGTAACTGATACAATGTTGTGAAGTTGTTCCACAGTAAATAATAAATAAAGGAAGCCAAGTCGAGGGTTGGTTTAACAAGTGTATTAACAAGTAAGAAAGTGACTAGCTCTTGGCTAGACAGTTACAAGACTGTACATTGTCTTCTGGTGTCTCGCACTATTTATAGTGACAACCGGTGTTGTTTCTCCTGTGTAAGACGGCCGGTGTAACATACAACGTACAAAGAAAAAACGAAAGGGTGAAAGCGAAGAGAGGGAAGAGAAAGAGAAAATGTCCGTTTTTCGTCTCGTAGTCAGGTGATCATGAAAGAAAAATATTATTTTTAAATGCAGCAAATCCGAATTGTAATTTTGGATAACTTATTGATAGCTAGAACCATTGTGTTTTACTGTGGGAACGCACTCTGTCTGATCATCGATCTACCTACCGGAGATTATATGTTTGGTACGCAATCTGAAGATTGTACAGCACAACCTCTTTATGCGGACCCCCTGTGCTTAATACTGGCTGGTCCTACTGTCTTACCCGTATTACTCTGTTATTCAAGGAATATTTTCTCTGATTGTTTAACATTTACACCTCCTTATAGAGTACACGTTGTGCCACATATTACAGTTCTGTAATATACACCCCATTTTCTTTAGTAGTCTTAATATGATTCACTTTTCTCGTCGTTAAATTATAGTAGTAAGATTCCCTTTTCCATATAATATCTTATTATTTTTATTCTTGTTTGAATATTTCTTCATTAATTTGATGTAAATAACTATTTGTTTTTAAATCATAAATTGCTTGTTTTGTTCTTTATCTATATATTCGGCGTCTTGAAATAAATAATCCCCTTCCCATCCTGTTCTGTTGCTGATATCAGGCCAAGGTACTGGAGAACCGATTCCGGATTATTTACAAAAAAGATATTATGATTGTCACGTGTAGGCGACCGTTTTCACAATGAAGGATGAGCGTGACAAATATATATATATATATATATATATATATATATATATATATATATATATATATATATATATATGTATGGGAAATGAAAAAGGAAAAACCAAAAAGGATGTTTTTTAATATATTCATCAACGTTTTATCTTTATTTGTAAGACTTCTTCAGGATGATAATATTAAGAAAAATGTCATGCAAGTACGCGAAAATATTGTGTTGACATGATGGGGTGATCATCAACCCATTATGTCAACCCAATATTCTCACGTACTTGCATGACATTTTTCTTAATATTATCATCCTGAAGAAGTCTTACAAATAAAGACGAAACGTTGATCAGTATCTAAAAAAAAATCCTTTTTGGTTTTTCCTTTTTTATTTCTCATCACGTCGGAAGACCTTCATACTTCCTTTCTCATATATATATATATATATATATATATATATATATATATATATATATATATATATATATATATATATATATATATTGTTCCGATCGAATCGAATATTCTTCTTATCGAGGAATTTATAAACGGACTGATTCGCGAGCTAACACATTACGTAGAGGAGAAGAGTTTCTGAACAGTGGAAAAACTGGCTGCCTCAACATATGAATATGGTCTGACTCATTAAGCGTTTCAGGCGAATCCCAGCAAGGTGAGGATACCCAGTAGCGACTAGAACGAGAATAAGGTTACAATGAGCCAACCAAAAGAATAGACGTTACAAGTGAGTCTTTGATGAGATAGGTAAAGCCTATAATCTCATGATTTCGTTGTAGGAATGGAGGGGACATCGCTGGAAATCACGAAAAATGATCGAACGACAAAATGGAAGGCATACAATGCTATAGGGGACGGGCATGCTACAGCTACAGCTACAGCTACACACTTCGTATCGACAGGAACACTATCGGCAGAACGGCGTGAAACATACAAGTATTGAAAGATACAGGGACCTTCTAGACCTTGATACTTAAAATTCAACTTCCGAAGGGAAACTGCCATTAAGGGGATAGGCAGTTACTCCGTAAATCTGCCCATTCACCGAATTGATATGAAGTCTAAATGAGTTTCGGGAACGGGGAAACTGGGACCAGTAAGAAAACTACCAAATGCATAACGTCGATATGGATATGGATTCTGAATTCATATGGCGTATTCACTCAGGCGAAACGAGATGAAAAGGGCACCAAAATCGGAGCAAAGAAGAACAGCAGCGATGATGACGCTTACGCAAGCGAAACACGCGTAAAACAGCGGAGGCAATACCCATCAGTATCAGGCTACCAGGAAAAACCTTGTGAATCTTAAAATAAAGAAATACTTCGATCCAGCCAACAGTGACCCTGGAAGATTTTTCACATTCCGACGGGAATATATCCACGGCCAAAGGATTTTTCGGCAGTTTGCCAGAACACTGTCGGAAATATGACTTCCAGAAAACGTTTTGAAAATGTAAGACAATTGTAGAATATGAAATTATTTGTAACTCTTTCATGAACTCATTATCCCGAATATAAATGCAATCGAAAGATAATTCGATAAAATAAAGAGAAAAAAGAGTTGGAGAGGAATTAGTAGTCATCAATTTATCCCAAGGCAGATCGTAACCATGAGAATGAATTCCAATAATGATGTACACACGTAGAGATTCAAATAAGACCACTAAAACTTAAGGAAACGAATATATAACATCGATCAATTTGGTAATCATATAAAATCGGTAGTATCATTTTTATTTGTAATTTGTTTTGTAATTAAATACATATGAAATGAAAACTCTGACAATCTTTGTTGTTCTCACAGTGAGTGTTTCGATAAGATCTGCTAGGCGTAAGAGGTCATAATGTGTTCTAAATTTATTTTTATTCATCTTTATGCAAACAGGTGGATGTAGATACCTAAAATGTTGTAAAATTTTTACAATAGATGTTGAACATCAATTTATAAATATTGCGCAATTGTTAGTTTATTAAAAGGTGTTCAGGTGACATAATGCAGGAACAACTCCCCATTTGAAAATTGAAATATTTTAGAATTGTATTAAATTCGATCCATAGCTACTTGACATTAATTAATCAAGTTTTCTTAAATTTCATGTCTCAAGATTGTCTAGACTAAAATGATGTCATGGAGTTTTTTAAAAATCAGAATAATTATCATTGACAGAAAGTTTTCTGGCATTATATCTTAATATTAAGTTTTAAGAGGACACAAAAGTTGTTTAAAACTTTTATGTTCTGGAAATTAAATTTACCCGTCCTCGGACGGGTATTTTTCTAGTGTATATATAATGCTATTTCACGTGTGCTTATCAGAAAACGCATGCTTCTAGTATCTGCTGATAATGTTTCATTCATTTCTGTAATCATTATAAATGAAAGATTAATTAACAAGATTATGAAAAATGTATAAACAAATATGTTTAAGAATTATTGATGAGTTTTCAGTTCGTCATAGCAATGTCTTAGGAATTGTATTTCATCTCGTCGTTATTGAGAAAATAATCGATGGTGCTGTTAGTGTCGTAGTGTTGATTAAGGATAGCCATTTGAGGTGATAAGCTGCTCTACACAATTGTGTTGTAATGTTTATCAAATTGTTGTCGTTGGCTTTCTGAGTAGTGATTAATTAAGGGACAAAGCTGAAGAGTTCTTTTTCATCATGCGTGAGCGAATCTATGAGGATGTGGATGGCTGGAGGTGATTTATATTAAATAAAAATTGAAAAAATTAAATAAAAATACAATTATTTTATT
This sequence comes from Sepiola atlantica, assembly GCA_963556195.1. Lineage (NCBI taxonomy): Eukaryota > Metazoa > Mollusca > Cephalopoda > Sepiida > Sepiolidae > Sepiola > Sepiola atlantica. The sequence continues at coordinate 141,931,374 of OY744524.1, read as the reverse complement.
CAATTTGCTGCTGGCGACATTGGTATTTACTGCAATGTAACCAAAATACAACATTACTGGTGCATTTGATAAAGAGGTCTTTCATCGAAATGTATTATGGAACACGGTCACACAAATTAGATCACTGTGTAGAAGTCTTGACTAATCAAGTAAGTTTTACTATAGAAAAAAACACTTGTTTTTGTCTTCTTTCTGAATATCAACATATTTTATTTCTTGCATTGTTGTATCCTTCAAATACTCTTCTATATATATAGTACACGCAATGTTTCAAGCAAACTACACCTCTTTATCATTTTTATATATTCTAACTAGAATTATATTACTGTTTAGAACATGATTAGCTGTCAACGAAATAGAAAATAAATGTATAATCTGCTTACAATTACGTGTCGTTTGAGAAAGGATCAGCGGATGTGAAACGATTTGTTAATAAAGACAACAAAGAATTGAGCGCAGCCGATAACAATGAGTCTTTTAATCTGGAGAAGCTGATTTGCCGATAAACGGTTATCTCTGCGCTAAAATGCGTTCAAACAAAAGAGTGCGATTCGTACAAGAAATCATTGACGCGATAGATTACCAAACAACAACCATTAATGAGTTATGTTAAGACAAACAAAAATAGATATTCTTAATTTGTGCGTGCATTTATAACAATCCTCTTTCAAACTCAATCGTGAAACACCATAACACATTCAGTACTTTCAATCTTTCTTGACTGGAGCAATTTCGTGTCAGTGTTGTATTGGCTATTACTGTGCTGTTACGTCATTGTCTTAACCTTTTATTTACCTTAAGAAATAAGAACGTAACGATAAAGATGTTTTTGTAAATGTGTAGATTGATAGACTCCGCTTAACCCCTTACCGACAGTAAGCAACAGAATTCTCCTAGTTTTTAGACAGTTAGTGTGAACATCCTGAAAATCTTGGCGGGAAGGAGAAAACGAAAATAAATTATGAATTTAGAATTCAGAGTGGGGATTAGTTTCGTATATAAATTTAACGTAACATGATATCCTATTTCCGGGCCATTCTAGTTGTTTAGCGTAGATAAGAAATATCTTTACCATTAAGCCTTAGTCAAAGTGGTTGTCAGTTAAGGTTAAGTTATGGTTGGGCTTAGAATTTGGTTAAAAGACCATAACGAATGTTTTGATAAATAATTGATTAGCGAAAAACGATTTATCGGAATGTTAAAAAAGTATTTAGGAGAATAAATGTTTAGAACAACACTCAGGGTAGGATAGTAAAATGTAGTTGAACAATCTTTCTCTTCAATAAATTATTTTTTTTCTAATTTTAATGGATTTTCTTCGTTAATAAATTATTTTCGAGAACTCTGCACATTTGATCGAAAATGTTCTTGTCTGTATAGTTTTGTACAACAAATGGAGTTAATATCGGATTCAAAATTGGTTAGGGGAGAATAAAAAACGGAGAATAAAAAAACAAAATTTCTTCAGTTAAAGAAGGTCAATAGTACCGTAAATTATATTTTAAACTTATGTATAACACACCAACAGACGTGATGTGTAGATAATAAGCGTGAGTTAACAAATGTGCTTTCAAACTCACTCAGCACGACAGACCAACATATATTCTATATGATGCATAAGCGTGGCAGATTAACGAACATGCTACCCTGATTCCTGTGCGACAATTATAATTAGTTGTGTCATTTTATTTTTTCTTCAAAAAATTATTTCAAAATTTGACATTTGAGAGAAGTTTATATAAACAAGAAAACCACCCTCTAAAAATCAGAACAGAACTAAAAGACAGCAGATTTTGAGCAAATATATCGATATCTTATCAGATAAAGCTATATCAATAATAAATTATGATAACATATAACATATTCTATTGATTGGCGTAACTGTCTTACAACACACATTGTTATATGTTGCCTTAGATTAGAAAGCTATAGCCGTTAATCTTACAATGGAAAATCTGACTGTACACTATATGTGAGATTAGAGCTTCTATATACCTACCTATATTTATATATATATATATATATATATATATATATATATATATATATATATATATATATACATAAAACTCATATTTATACCTACACATCTGTACAAATACATACGAACTCATATGTATACTACACACGGACATCTAATCTCATCAGTATACTCGGTTAAATATTGTGCAGCTGGTATTTGAAACTATTCATGAGAATTGTGCTCGAAGTATGTTAGAATCACAGTATTCTCAAAATGTAAATTAAGACATTGCTTAAAAAATAATATTGTAACATTTAAAAATCATGAAATACCGACAAATCATGATTTAAAAAGGCATAATTATTATTTAAAAATAAGTAATAGACTGGTACTTAACCAAATCAATCGGTTGGGTACGTTTAAAGACATACTTATAGGTATACATGTAATCTCGGTACACATGCACATATTTTGAAAGTATTTAGATTCTTACATATTCGTCTTAGTTCAGTTTTTAAAATGGCGCGATGAAGCTCTTTTCATGATAATTTATTTCACCCACGGAATGGAGTACTTCAAATGCTATATATATATATATATATATATATATATATATATATATATATATATATATATATATATATATATATATATATATAGTCTAAAGAAGCTTTGAGTTATTTTAAACAAAAAGAAAAAAATGCAGTTCAAATTCCCACAGAAACTAACTAAATCCAAAATATTGCAGACTTAACATTCGTTGGAAAATTCTATAAATGAAAAAATATAATAGTAAGTAAATAAAATAAAAAGGGGGATTAAGTATCTAACAGTGAAACAAAAACAGGAGACCTTAACGTAAGCGTCTACTATTAACACGGGGATCATCAGTTGTTTAGCATGTAACTGTTTCGGAGATTTAAAAACAGGACAGTTATAATATTCATGGCTCTCCAATGGTACTGATCCAACTACCATTTCCCCAATAATAAAGTGTCGAAATAATTCAGCTTAACATTTCACTTATATATACATAAATAAATAATAATAAAATAATAATAATAATATACTACCCTTAAGACTACCGTGTGATATGGTAATTTGCATATCAAATAAAATTCATTATAACAATAATAATAATAATAATAATAATAATAATAACAATAATAATAATAATAATAATAATAATAATAATAATAATAATAATAATAATAATAATAATAATAATAATAATAATAATAATAATAATAATAATAATAATAATAATACTATCCAAACACTACACCCAAAAACCATTCTGCGATATGGCAGCTAGAAATAATATTATATAGGAATTAAAGTTGCATTAAAAAACCTTTTTTTTAAAGCTTAAGTACCTTAAGGGACCAGAAAGGCAAGTAGATAAGAGGAGGGAAACCTAGCCATACAGATCTAAATACCCAATATATAGTCTAAAGAAGCTTTGAGTTATTTTAAACAAAAAGAAAAAAAAATGCAGTTTAAATTCCCAGAGAAACTAACTAAATCAAAAATATTGCAGACTTAACATTCGTTGGAAAATTCATAAATAAAAAAATATAATAGTAAGTAAATAAAATAAAAAAGGGGATTAAGTATGTAACAGTGAAACAAAAACATATATATATATATATAGTAATCCAGGTAAAGTAAACCATCCAAAGAATTTCAACAGGGCTTATAAAAAGTGTTCAATATCAAATAGAGATTTTGTATATATGATAATTTTAATTCATACAGACATATACAAAATCGGCGACACTGGCATGTATGTATACATAAACATAATCTTATATACATATATATATATATATATATATATGTGTGTGTGTGTGTGTGTGTGTGTGCATGTATATATTAGTCTGCTGTGTATGAATGATATAGTAAAGCGTAAATAGTGGTTAAGATATATATTTAACAATATATCTTAACCACTATTTGATGTTTTTCTAGTTGTTTTTGTTTTTAATTCTTTTTAATTTGGTTTAATATTTATTTGTACATTTTATTTATATATATTTCTATGTGGTATCTTATTAAAGGGCGGGTATTTGTAGGTATGTATACATGTATTATCTATACATATTTTGCTAGCAACCGAAAAGGCGTAAACATTTCATTCTAGAGAGATCTATACAAGAACAACGTCGAATAATTTTAGCGAAGCATCTTCTTGTTTTTATTACCAAAAAAAAGAACAAAATAACAGCATAAACACACGAAATTAATTAATATTGAAAACGCGTGGTTAACACGGTATTAACATATGTGCATTTTCATGTATGGAAATCGCTTCAGACAATGCATGAAGCCACTTGATGTAAGGAGCTTAGGAAATTTACTTAAAGTTCAAAGAGTAGCCAAAAATAATGTTAGATCGACAGATTCCTACCCAGAAAACAGCAATTCTTCCGGTTTTTGTCAGAGAAATCGCTCATGGAATGAATGTGCTGATTTACGGACCAAATAAGGGAAGCAAGAGTTGCTAGGCTGCCGGAGGTAAACCCAAATTCACTTTATTAAGGAAATGTTTATTTTCGTTAGACCTTTTGATGTGTGAGAAACATTGTTTTTATTTTATAAACTAAACAAAAACAAAAAATGGAAGACCACTCCTCACATCATGTTGGTTTGTATTTTCAACTTGTTATTGGTTATCTTGCCGGTTCTGAACATATTGAACCGAAGCTATTGTACAATGCTAGATTACTTATTTACAATCTCAGTAGAGATATTCCTTCAGACAATGCCACTATTCTGAATGAAGAAAGGGAACGCATCTATCAAGACGTTGCGGTCATCATCATCTCTCTCTCTCCCTCTATCCTTCTCTCTCTCTCTCTCTCTCTCTCTCTATATATATATATATATATATATATATATAGAGAGAGAGAGAGAGATGGAGAAAGATGTGTATATATATATATATATATATATATATATATATATATATGCGTAAGATGTCCATGTATGTATATAGATATATGTTAGCGGTTGTAGGTTTTTATTCATATATTCATGAGTAATTTGACCTCTGTACATAGACTATTAAAGGCGTGTGACCCAAACTGCTGACCCAGACATTCGTTGAGACCGAGTACTTCAAAATTATAGAACAAAGAGGGATCATTGAGATTGTGGTTTAGTCGCCAATTGAGTTATCCCCATTTGCAAATTGGCTGTTTGGAGTCACTTACCGCTAGATGGTTCTGGTTGGGAGTCAAGTTGCATAGGGGATGGGTTGAACAGTATAAAAACTTTACTCTTTTGATTGAAGAGACGTTGTTCCTCAGTGAGCAAAGTGAAGTGCAGAGAGAAAGAGGTGAAGTTGGCAGTTGGCAGTTTGTGGAGAATACATACATTTTATTTTTCAAGAATTTTATTTTTACGGATAGCCCAGAAGCTATTTCGGCGAAAATGGGCGTAGAGTTAAATTAAGCAGTAACGTTTTTAAGCGGTTTAAAGGAGTAGGCGATGTGGTCGCGTGGCTTAATGAGCAGAAGGTGGTTGAAAAGCTGCAAAAGATTGATGACGTAGCGATATTCATCCCAATGTATTTGGAGGGGAGTGTGCCGGCAGTCTATTTGGAAATGGGATAGGCGAACCAGGCAGATACTGATAGGATTGAAACAAGATTGAAGACAGCATTTTCAGAGTATGCTTTTGGGGCTTATAACAAGCTCAGAAGAGTAACCTGGACCGGAGAATCGGTGGACGTATATGCGGCAGATATAAGGCGACTAGCAGCATTTACCGGATACACGGGACAAAGTCTTGAGAAGAAAATGGCTCTCGTTTGTGGTTTTACTGACCGCATCTCAATGGAACTACAACGAATGACTGACATTGAAATCATAGAAGTAGAGGAGATCGTAAGGCATGACAGGGTGTAGGCGAAACGTTCTAGTGAACTGGGGACAATTACGACCTCTACCGCAAACAAGCCTGGTGAAGAAGAGCAGATAGTGAGGAGACGTAAATTTGTTGGAAAATGCTTTAGATGTCAGGGGTGCCACCTGATGAGACTGTAGTGAACCAAGGCCGAGTGGTATCTGTTTCTGGTGTGGCCAGGTTGAGCACACTAGTAGGAATTGCCCTTCACTTCAGGGAAACGAGTAAAGGAGTGCTATTGCACCAGTTGTCGTTACTTTACATGTGAAAAGGCGTGTGAGAGTTTAGTACCACAGATAGTGGTTACTGTCAACAGAAAAAGAGCAAGAGCCCTTGTTGATTCCGGCTGTACAACTACACTTGTCACGACAAGTGTCGCCAACTTTTGGAATGGAGCCAGCAATATTAGAGCAGTAGATGGCAGAGAGGTGAAGTGTTGTGGAGAGACTAATGCCGAGATTATAGTAAGAAATATACCGCTACGACTCCGAGTAATTGTGCTAGATACGCTCATTAGGGGGAATTGATGTGATACTGGGCCTGGATGTTATCGGTCGACTGGGATGAGCTACAATTGCTTAGGGTGAGGTGAAGTTCGGCAAGCAGTATGAAACTAGAATATCAAGAAGCGCGAACAGTAATAATGCGATCCAGCCGTCAAAACCCAGGCAATGTCAGATTGAGGATGAGGACTTCCGAGCCCATGTGTTGATAGATCGAGTTAGATGCTACGAAAGCACTCTAAGAGGAGAGATAAGACCGCAGTTTGAGAAGGAAGTTGAGAGGTGGATCGACGAAGGAATTTTAATACCATGGTCAGGGAAGGTTGAAGAAATTCTGTAACTAATGGCAGTGGTTCAGCCTACAAAGAAGAAAGTCAAGCCAGTATTGGACTTCCAAGAATTGAACAAGCACGTGGTCTGCCACACTAAAGGTGGAATCGACGTATGTGAAGAAGTTATGAGGGAGTAGAGGAAAAGAGAGCGAGCAACCAAAATCGTGGACTTAAATTCGGCCTACCTTTAAATCCATGCAGACAAGAAGCTATGGTGTTATCAATTGGTCAATGATAAAGGTCAGATTCATTGCTTGACCAGACTAGGATTTGGAATGAATTCTGCACCGAAAATTATGACGGTAGTGCTTAAGACCGTGTTGTCCAAAGACGATGCAGTGAAAAGAGCCAGCTGTTTTTATATCGATGATATACTGGTTGACGAGACAGAGGTGACTGCGGAAAGGGTGATAGACCATGTCAAAACATATGGACTGACAGCTAAGCGATCGGAGTCGTTTGTGAATGGATGGCTCTTGGATTAAAATTACAGCGGAATAAGGCAGTAAAGTTGATGGTTGCAAGAGGGAACGAAATCCTCGAAGTACCGGACGATCTAACCAAGCGAAAAATGTTTTCGGTGTGCGGGAAGTTGCTTGGTCATTATCCATAGTCGGATGGTTGCGGACTGCATGCAGCTTTATTAAAAGGCAGTCCGGTATTGACCGATGGGAGAATGGAATTGACCCAGAAATGTTGCACATGATAATAGAAGTGATCGCAGAAGTAAAAAGGTGGACCCTGTAAAAGGAGAATGGCACGTAAAAAGGGTCCCGGGAGAGGTGATAGTAAGCGATGATGGCATTAGGAGCATTGTTTGAAATAGAAGGTGTAAATGTTGAAGATGCTGCCTGCCCACGAAAAAAGAATGATAGCGCCCACATCAATGTTGCGGAGGTCGAGGCCACAATGAAGGGCATCAACCTTGCTTTGAAATGAGGCTACAAGCAGTGGACATTAGGACGGACTCGGCAACAGTGTCATTGTGGATTAAGTCAGAAGTGTCGAGAGATAAACGGATCAGGAGAAATGAGCAGCTGAGATGCTTATCAAGCGTCGACTCGGAGCACTTGGAGACTTGATCGGAGAATTCAAACTGAGAATAGCCGTCACATTGGTTTAATCACAGAAAAACAAGGCAGACGTGTTGACCAGAGTGAAGATAGCTTGGCTACGAGAGAAGTAAGATGTGGCTCCAGTGAAGTGTATAGTAGATGAAATAAAGCACCTGCATATAATGTATCATTTTGGTAAGGAGAGGACGTTATATCTGGCCAAAAAAGTGCATCCAAACATCGCAATGGAAGATGTTCAGGATGTAGTTAAACACCGTAGGGAGTGTCAGTCCATTGATCCTGCACCATCCAGGTATGAAAAGGAAGAGCTGCATGTAACAGACAATTGGAGGCGACTGGCCATTGATATCACGCATTATTGCCATGAACTGTATTTGACTATGATCGACTGTGGACCTGGGAGAGTAGCAATATGGCGAAAAATTAGAACAGAAACAGCAGAAGATATAAAGAGAGTTGTTGATGTGTTTATTGAGAGGAAGCCAGTAGAAGAGGTCTTGATGGACAACGGGATGTCTTATCGCTCATAGGTCTTTAGAGAGCTATGTGATAAGTGGGGTGTTAGGCAATATTGTAGATCCGCGTACCGCACACGCGGCAATAGAACTCCAGAGAGACACCATCGACCTATAAAAGCTGCGGCAACAAGAAGCCAAATTTCGCCACAAGAAGCAGTCTTTTGGTATAACATGGCACCGAAGGCTAGCCAAGACGAATCGTCAGTGCCACATCGATCTGTCTTCACGTATGAATGGCGACATTCACTGACAATGACGGAGAGAGTAGAACAGGGTCAAGCGAAAATCACTGTGGGTGAGGAGGTGTGGGTGGAACAGTATAAACACTTTACTCTTTTGATTGAAGAGGTGTTGTTCTTCAGTAAGCAAAGTGACGTGCAGAGAGAAACAGGTGAAGTTGGCAGTTGGCAGTTTGTGGATAATACATACATTTTATTTTTCAAGACATTTCCTTTTACGGATAGACCAGAAAGATAAAATAAAAATATAGGAACAAATTAAACGGAGAAGCATGAGTGAGAGAAAAAGTGAGTGTCTGAACACATATGTATATATGCACAAGTGTATGGATGGTGTGAATATATGTATAAGTAACTTGGTCTGAGCGGATATATAGCTTGACCCCTCTACTATCTCCCTCCACACTTTAAAAAACAATTTTTAAGAATGTTAATTTTCTCTATGTTAAGTAAATCTTTCTCAAACCCGCATACTTAAAACCTTAAGGACTTTATTAATATTATCTCATTATCAATATGAAAATAATATAATATAATTTAACACTTAGTTGAACAACAGATTTCCCCTCGAATTACAATTTTGATATTTCCAGTAATAAAAGTCCCGCATTAATAATTATTTATCTCAATACTAAGAAGTTATATTTAGTTAATTTTTAGTGTTAAAATAGCAGATTTATGTTTTTAATTAAATTTATGTATGCATATATTAATTTATACATTTTCCATTATCTCATTAACCGGATTATTCATAATTATTAAATTACATAAAAATACTTACTTAAATCCTAATTAAATAAAACAGTCTCTTAAACAATCGTAATTAAAGTCATAATAAATTATTGATTTAAGCGTTCATAAAGAATTAGAATAGAAATGTATGTATCACTCATTCGAAGCAGATATTATTTTCAAAACTAACCTGAAACCAAGCGACACACAGTTAACTTCCTTGTACCATACAACTTGTTGATATCAAGTCAAACGGCCCCTGAAATCCGAGTATAGTCTGACTTCAAATATTCTTCAAAGGAATTTTTCATTTTCATTATCATTTTTGTTATTGTATTTACTTTTTTAAATAAGGCTCTAATTTATTTTAGACTCATATATGTCACCATAATGAGACGTAAAAAAGTAAAAAAAAGAAAAAAACTTTTTTTAACACAGCGATCAAGCAGTGTTTTCTCAAATTATCCGGGATCAACAATTTTGTTTTGTTTTTCGCAATAGTATTATCAGAGGCTGACAAAAGTTTGGAAGGTCCCTTCCGACCCCTTCCGAACTCCTTCCGAACTTGAAATCGACGGTACCGATGTTGCACTGATTTCCTGTACTATATATATATATATATATATATATATATATATAATTATAAAAAGTGTTTTCCTTCTTATAATTCTGTTTTTCTCTGTTTAAATTACATTGAGCTCTATTATTCAGATTCTCAACACAAAATTGAAATCTACACACTATATATATATATATATATATATATATATATATATATATATATATATAAGAAAAATAAACGTCCCTCGAATAGAAAACTTTTGTAAGTCTGTTATGCCCCTTTACGAAAAGTGACATCACATAAAAATGTGTATAGTAATTTAAACAAAATCCATTACATGATTTTGATTCTAGAGAATGTTCAAAAAATTAGGCTTAAGTTTTAACGGTCTTTAGAAGAAATGTAAATTGAATGAATATTGCCAAATGGTGTCTAATAACTATGGACCACATTCATGGATGATGTGCTCAGATTATACCCTTAAACCCGTTTAAAATATAATAAAGAAACTGACATTTGCAGAATATATGTTACTTAATGTCTAATACCTATTGTTAAAATTTCACAAAAGTCGGAGTCATCAAAATTGTCACCAATTGCTTTAATCTTTAAACGAAATTTGATTGCTTAGAAAAAAGTTGCCTTAAAATATGTGAAGTTTTATTTTGTTAAAATATGTCCGTAACGAAGAAATAAGGGCTTACGCTTAAACGGGGAAACAACATTTTCTTCCTTTTAAAAAAAAATCCCTTCCAGAAGATTATTTTTATTGCTACTTCTTTCCTATTTGAGCTTTAGATAAACAAAACGTTGTGTTTATTCTTTAGTTGATATGTTAATAGAAAAAGAATTAACAATTGATGTAAAACAAAGCTAGTTGTCGCGAAACTGGTCATGTAATTGCGGAGTTACGATTAGTGGTTGGGTTAATGAAGGGCACTATATAGACAATAGACGTTTACCAATTTTCTTTCATTCACCTTAGAACTACTTCTATGTCCAGGGTGATAATATGTTACCTCGGACTTAGGGTAAGTGGTTGGGTTAATGAAGGGCACGGATTATACCGATTCCGCATCAGATTTCGCGACGGCATAATAGACCTTTACTATGTTAACGTCGTCATGTTGAATTTTTGTGAGTGGTGCACCTGTCGCCATATAGACATTTTGGTTTTGAAAATATAAAATGTAGGACTGTAAAGTACGACGTCATGTTTATAATATTTCTCCGTGCTCGTGGAGAAAAGTGATTTTGAAACATTTAATTTGTCAATCTAAAAGTATGTGTATTCTATGTGCTCCTAAACCGAATGAAAAGTGATACATTTTTATTTCAGTCACGTAAATTATTTAAACTGAAATAGATGTCGGCATTACAACACATTTATACTTATAATAACGTTCTCGTAAAAAATAACAACAACAACAACAAAAATGAAACAAAAACTAAGTTATAGGACGTTTCATCCCACACGTGAAAATCCGGAAAAAAATTGTTGCAATCTTTATAAACCAGACGAGAACAAGGCTAGCTAAAAAGGACATAACTCAGTTTTAAGTAGAAATAATTAGTTTGGGGTTCATGTCCAAACGATACCGAAATAAATTTCACTAGACATGATTTACGCGACTGAAATAGGAATAAAGAGAGAATCAGCATGTCTCCTCAACAGCCAATAGTCTAAAAAATAACTAAATTTTCAGTGTCTGATTATTTTATCTAAAACCTGATTACAGATAAAATAAAAGCGATTCTGACTCGAGTCACTATTTACTTGCATCCCCAAGAGAGGAAAGTTAGACACAAGATCGTTTATATATGTAGGGGTAGTCAGCTCCCTAAAAAAAGGCATTTTAAATGAGACAAAAATGAAATTTGCCTCAATAAAGAAGGACTTCTTCTGCGACTGAGAACAAAACGATGACTAAAGTGTAGTGTCAGAACAGATACTACACTTTCTGATTTGCTAAAAGGCCGACTTTGTTTTGAATCAAAAAATAAAAATCATTGATTTATGCAAGCCAGTAAAAGTATTTATTTTCCATGAACTGGTCTTTCTTTAAATACTTTCTAGAAAAAACTTTAACATCATTTTGTTTACAATATTAATTTCGCTTTAAGAGAATTACATGAATTAATCGCTTTTAAAAAAATCGAAAGAACAAAAAGTAATGCGGAGTCGATTTTTTTAACTGGACAATATTTTTGCTTATTTTCGATCTGATTTAAATATATATATATATATAATTATTATTATTTCATGTATCCACATAACATTTTATAAGGAGATATAATTTTTATGTATCAATTTTCAGTATTTATTTCAACAGTGCTCGATATGTAAGTAGAGCTAGGTAGTAAGCTATGAAAATGTGTTTATGGTAATTAATCTACACAGAGGCTCCCGTGTTTCATCCACAGGGGGGGGGGGGGGGAATCTTCAGCCTAAAATGAAGATGCCCCCGGGGATGAAACGCGGGAGCCTCTGTGTAGCTTAATTGCCATAAATATATTTTCATAGCTTACTATATATATATATATATATATATATATATATATATATATATATATATTACTGATTTTCAGGCCGAAAAGGCACTCGAGAATAAGGGCTAAGGAGATGGTCAGGTGGACGATTATCGGCGCCACAGGATGGCCGGAAACTGTTATGTTGTGATGTTTATCAACCCTTTTTCGGGAATAGATGGAGCCTTTCACAGACTCTAAAAAGAGTTACGAGTAAGTGTCGCAGTAGTCACGGGGCCATTCATTTTCCCTTCGTTTACGTTTACAGTACACATACCAGTCGAGGACCCGACAATCTGCCCGACAGAAACTGGACCATTTCGGTTGGCTTTTATCTCTCGGGCTGAGATATTATCCTGTTTAGTCCTAGAAGGTGCCCCCTCTTTGTGGCATAGTCATTTTGTGTCTAACTACCCGAGGCGCTCCGAACGGGGAATGCTGGCGGCGCTTCCCAGGCTATTTCACGCGGCCAAATTATCCTCTCTTTAAAAGCGCTAGCTTGATTCTGCATATCTTACGTTATTGTACCACATCTTCCAGCGGTGGGAAGGAAGTAAATCCCAGCAGTCCTTGATGGCAGTCATAGCCACAGTATATGACGCACACTTTCTGTAACATAGTATTATGTACTTCTGTAAATGAACTCTAGTAAATATACTACGGTGTTGTTTTAATTATTATCTACCCTTGAAGGTCACAAAACTGACGACGAAGATTCAAAACCTATATCCCATAACACTGGAGACAAGGAACTAGGACTTATTCGGATCAGCTTTCTTTTAACATATGTCACACAACTCTGGCGGCAAAAAAAGTCGGATTTATTCGGACACGACACTATACTACCGTTTTTTTCTAAATTAGTATTGAGCCTTTCAAGGTCACACACCTAAAAAGGAGGATTCGAAACCTCTATCGACGAGCATAAAATAAATAAATTATTAATAAAACTGAATTTAAAATATATATTCAATCAGTTTCTAAAACAAAAAATGTTCTGTTCACGTCAGTGGATATGATTGACAAGAAAATGCTTTTTCTAAATGGATGTAGGATACAGCAAATGATTTTGGCATACAGTCTACGAAAACAAAAGTAATTAAACATTTTTTAGTCGAATCATGGACAAAGATGTTAAAAGAGCAGACTAATTGCGAGTGAGTACGTTAAAAAAAAATATGCCAGCTCTGTCAAATGTATCGGTTCGACAAAGTTCTCTTAATTTTACGAATTGTTACAAAGTGTTTAGTCAAAACATCCACGATTTGCAAGCGTCTTTTAATCAGATATTTAAAAAAAAAATGGAAAATATAGGATCTGGACGAGAGAATGCCAGAAATTGTTTGATGTATACATAAAGAAATCACACTAAGAAAATCCGTAAATTACAGACTTCATTAAAATAAACTCGAAAAGAAAACGGAGCTAGCAGAAAAATGTGCCACGTATGGTGTGATGTGTATTTCCCATATTTCGGGGATAAATGGACTATTCCATATACTCTGAATAGAGTTATGACTAAGTGTCGTAGCAGTCATTGCGGCAGTTTGGTGGCAATCATCACCACAACATCAGATGCAGACTTTCTGTAACATACTATTCTGTACTTCAGTAAATACACTCTTGTAAATATACCACTGTGTTGTCTGAAATTATTATCGGTCTTTCAATGTCACAACAGAAAAAATGGATGGAAAAGGCAGAAGATTACTAATAAAATTGATCAACAGAAGAACAGATAAATAACTATTCTTTTTTTTACTTAAAGACGACTATACTGCTGACTTGAAAACGAACATATTTTAGTCGGTTGGGATAAAGACTTGCGGCATTTTGCTCTGCAGACTTTCTAGATACAAAAGCTGATGGTCTGCTAATATTCTTCTTAGTCCGTTTCAAATTACTAATAAGAATTAATTCTAGGCTTGAACTTATTAATAAATTGACCATATTCTTCTAAGTCACAAGAACTTATTGACTGTTCACTGTTTTCATTTTTAGGGGGTTCAAGGTAAAGGGTCGATAGGAGTAGCATTTTATATTATTCATGTATAGTTTGTCCCCCCGATTTATAAAATCGGGGGACTTATGTTTTGAGGCATGCCAGTCCGTCCGTCCGTCCGTCCGGATTTTTCTCCGCATTCATCCATTGAATTTCTCTGAAATTTTGCATGATGTTGTAACTTTGGTCAGGTTGGAAAGTGACATTCTCCGATTTTTGAAAAAAAATCTGGTTAGCCCTCCAGGGGGTCAAAAGGCCCCGAAATGGCAAAAAATTTCATCCATCCATTCAATTTCTCTTAAACTTGGCCAAAATGTGGAGGCAATTGTTCCTAATAGAAAATAAGTATAGCTGACCTTCGAAAACATCTGGTTCGCGCTCCCAGAGGGTCAAAAGCCCCCAAAATGGCAAAAAAGACCCTTTTCTCCTATAACGTTTGATCCATCAATTCAATTTTTCTGAAACTTGGCCAAAATGTAGAGGCAATTGTTCTGGATATTAAATGAGCATCCTTGACATCAAATTGCCCAAATTTATTGCTTTTTAGACTAGCAACATCGACTCACATACAGAGAGGGACCACGCACGCGCGGCTAGTTTCTATTGTTATTCCTTCATAATATTCGTAATGGCATTTGCGAGAGTCATCTTAATATTCGTATTTTTTAAATTAATTGTGAACGTATTAATTCTAATGTGGAGAATATCGAACATTTGCATTCTGTGTTTATTATATTCCTTGTGTGTTATTGTGATGCTGTCGACAAGAATTTTGCAAATTTTAGATTTAAGGCAAGACTGTATTTTGTAACATGTTAGGCTATTAATATAGTTTTAGGGAAATACATGTTGAGACATTGCGAAAGGGTTGTTGCGGTTAAACCAATATATGTATTCATATTTTATATAAAATCTCATAAATGACCACTAAACTGATATACAATGTTTATGTTTTCGAGGAGTCAATTGGAGCTGAAGGAATGATCATGAATAATTAGGTTAACATTATTTAACCTTTATAATAATACGTTAAGACATTCTCTGTTAGTACGTACGTTATCACTATTCACACACATTTAATAAATGAGACCGTCCGATCAGCAATAATGGTGATTGCTGATTAGAATAAAGAATTCCGGTTTTACCCATTTCTTTAATTAATTTTTCACAAATCTAATTATTTTCCGTCGACAAAAACAGTACAATTTTAAATAAATACATCTAAAAAAAGTTACATACTTATTGATTTGAAGAATATTTTGCTGACAATTATTTTAAGGGTAAGAAGACAGAGACTATTTATTGTTTTAAAATAATTAAATTGGTACAATTTTAGATGAATAAAGAAAGTAGAGACGTATTCGTTTCATGCATTTGAAGAATATTTAGTTTACAATGACATTTATTCTACATACAGAGTGAGTGTTTAATAGTATTCACGCTGTTTGAACGAGTATTATTTTTACAGTAAATTATACAAAACGTATTATGCAGAAAGTACCGCGCTTGTTTATTATAATAAATGATGAGTTTAATCTTTTTATTAGAATCGAGATGAGAGTTTATTTGGGATGCCTTGGTTTTGGTAAGGTAACCTTCACTTTTGTTGGGGGGGGGGGGTCAACCTAAGTTAGGAGCAGCGAACCGAGATGTCTGTTTACATTAGTTTTAAATTTCTGCATGTCAGTAACGTCATGAAAAGCAGGGAGCAGGGAGGGAGTTCCAGAGTCCAGCAGCACGAGGAAAGAAACTTTTTGAGTAGAAAGCTCTTCGGCATCTGGAGACCTCCACAGTGTATGGATGGGATTTGGCAGCTTGTCGGGTTGGTCTAGTGAATTTACGTCGTGAGGGTACCAGAGCAGCAAGCTCATCAGAGCACAACCCATTGAAGTACTTGTAAAACAGACACAAGGGTGCAATATTGCGGCGATAGGACAGGGGCTGGAGCTTGGTGGATAGTAAAGGACCTATCAAGTTGGCGACTCTTTTTTGGACCTTGTCTAAGAGGGAGAGACTAGCGGATGATGCACTAGCCCAGATTTGGCAACAATACTCCATGCATGGGTGGACGGTGGCTGTGTAAATATATAGGATAATCACAGGCCATGTTTTCAATGTATTTATTCCGATTCATGTTATCTGTGAAAGTTCGGCCGAGGAGTTTGAATGATAAACTCTCAGGCAGGGTGCTATTTGCCATGACAATCGGTGGTTGAAGAGGTTTCTTGTAGTTATTGAATAAAAGTAGCTTTGTTTTTGCGGCATTTAAAGTTACCATCCATTGTTTACCTCATTCCACTACAGACTGGAGGTCATTTTCTAAGGATTGTCTCAGATATGTGCGCGTCGGTTTTGCCCACATAATGATCGGTTGATTAGTTTAGGAGTTTATCTTGTACTAGAATATATATATATATATATATATATATATATATATATATATATATATATATATATATATATGACTCCCCCTAAAACAATGTGCTGCCTAGAATATATATTCCAAAATTCATAATCATCTGTTTAGGATATTATCCTGTGCATAGAACTATATAAATATATGCACATACATAACTTTATATATGAAGAGAGATATACAAAGCCTGGCAAAAGTAACACTTTTAATTTCTTTTATGTTTCGGAATTTTTCAGATGGGGGTTGATAATTTGTTGAATTTGGTATATTCGGACTATGTTTTCATCTTCGGTGTTTTTATCACAACGTTCGGCCGATGTACTCTCCGACCTTCTTCAAGTGTACCTAGTCGAACTCGGGAATCTTTCTGTCGAACTCGAGAATCTGGACAGAATTCCGAACGGAACCCTTTCTTAAATCCACGGGGCTAGCATGCTCTCGTTCCATCTGCCATGACTGGGAAGAAGTATTCAGTAATTGGCAATTTTTCGTATCGCCCGCACTGAGGAGTGAACCTTCAATTTCAGATGACTGTCACTTAGAACTGAATTGTACTTAGTACTATATCCACTGCGCCACGGGTCGTTGCGGAAAGTTCTAGCATGGATTTTTAGGAACCTTAAATCTATTCTTGTTTTTGATATAATTACTTACCACAATAGATCACTACTTATCTTTTATTTATAATTATAGGTTCCCATATTTTATTGAATTCTATACGATGTTTGCTTAATCCCATAGCATATGTGCTGTTTCTTTGAATCGTCTTAATCTCCACCGTTCCTCTTCGGTATCTATAAATTTTACTTCAGCCCATAAGGGTAGATGGATTCCCTTTTCCTTCCATATGTAGTCAGCCATTTCTCCACGTATTACGGCTTTCCGGTGGTTTTTTTCCTAACATTTAGTGGACGACATGTCTCACTATTGTATATTTTTCCACACTTACATGGAATCGCATACACAGTTCTTAGTCATGACTTTTTTGTAAGGTGGTTTGACTCTCACAATATGCCTCCGGAGAGTTGAGTCGCTCTTAAATACTATCCTAATGTTATATGGATTACATATTCTTTGGATTTTTCGGACAAGCCCCTCATATATGGTATACAAACTGTGGTGAGTTCTCGGATGGTGTCCTTTAGTGTTGCGTCTAGATTTGTTGGAGCTGATGTTATGCTCTCTGGATAGTTGATTCGGTGGAGGGTTTATCTTAAACTATCCATTGCCTCTTCATATGTATCGTTGTTACTACATATTGTCTTTGCTCGATGTTGTAGGCACCGGAAATTCCTTTCTTTATATTATATGAATGGTGGGAGTTGAAATTTAGATATTGTCTAGTGAAAGTTGGCTTTCGATACACAGATGACCTAAAGCCTGGTCAATGCGAGTTATCAGCACGTCTATGAAGGATACTTTGTTGTTATGTTCTTTATTTGATAAACATTTTGATATCAATTTTATTTAATCTCAATTTTATTTCATACTAGCAGGACCCGTGTCCCGGCGTTGCCCGGGGAAATATAACAGCCTGATTTTAATTTTTAAGTTAAATAAATAGATTCAGAAAATAAAGCATTTCACTGGAAGTAATTTAAGTAATTAAAATAGGATTGATGTTTTACCTTCTGGTGACAATATGTATAGACATTGTGGAGAGTCTACTCTTGAACATCCTACATAAAACTGCCCATGGCTAAAGCAAGGTGAAGTCAAGTTTAGACCAACCACTGCCAATGATTGTCCTTGGAACTTGTTAATTGTCATGGCAAAACACAATTTAACTGGGAACTGAAGCCTTTTAAATTCTATTGCAGAATCCGACGGAATAATGGGTATTCTGGGAAGGAATGTCAGTTTGCTCCTTGCCACACCAGTTAGTATTACAGCTTCTATCACATGAGGTTTCATGCGTTTAACACACAGTCTCGTTCCATTACATAGCCTTGGAACATCAAGATTCCGGAGTAACATAATTGGGCATCCAGCTTTCAGCTTTAATTTGTGTGTTGGCATACCAAGCAATTCTAATGAATTTTAAAATTCTATAGGGTATTGTACAGCCTGGTCGTCATCGAGAGTAGAATCCACAGAAGTGAAAGTTTGTTTATCACCTGGAATTTCATCAAGCAGTTGTTGATTGATGACATGTACCATGTCATTTTCAGTAGCTAGAATTGCTCTCTCCGTTAGCCATTCAGGATGCACATAGTTTTCGGCTATATTTGGATAAACTTTGCTACTAAGTTCTGTGAGTGATGAAATAATTGAGCCAATACCTGGAGTAATAACAATCTTGCCATTGTTGGTTGTTGCAAGCTTGCCATCACCTATTTTTAGGAGTAGGGAGGCAAACTCACCAGCCATTGGGTCACTATTGAGATGTACACGCATGTTTGTAAATAACGTTACAGTCTTAATGTACTTCCACAAATATGACAATTTAATGCAAGCATTAAGCTCGTCAGCAGGACTTCCACGTGGAACAATAGGAAGCGTTTGTCGGAAGTCACCTGATAATAAAAGTGTTATGCCACCCATAACAACATCACGTTTCTTAAGATCACGCAATGTCTAGAGCATCGAACGCTTGTTTATGTGCCATTGTACATTCATCCCATACGATCAAGGAACAATTCTGTAAAACTTTAGCTGGATCTGATCCTCTTTCTATTTGACAAATTGGATCAGCATCTTTTGTTAAGAATAATGGCAACTTAAATGTGGAGTGAGCTGTTATACCACCAGGAAGAAGAGGGGTTGCAATGGCAGATAATGTGACTGCCACAGCTATTTTGCCTTCTGACCTAACTTTAGCAATAATTAACTTGGTAACAAATGTCTTTCCTGTACCTCTGGGTGCATCAAGGAATATAAGGCCACCTTGCTGATCTTCTACAGTATTAACTATAGTACGGAAAATATGAATTTGCTCATTATTTAGTTCGAGTTAGATCGATTAGGTGAGGTAAGACCCAATTTTGTCAGTGTTTTACCATTCATCCTATAAGTCATAGCTTCTATTTGTACTAAAGCCATATTGAAGATGTCGTCTGAAAGTGTTATATCAATTTCAGGCTGTTGATTGCATTTCCTACGAAGGAAATCTTCAGTAAAAGCTTCTTCAAGTAGTCCATGTGCATTACATGCATCCCTGAATGTAGTCATAACTTGACCATTGATCGTTTTTAGGTCAGTAAAGCTATGTGTACCTCTAACATTGTGTAGAAGCAGTCTCAAACAGAAGCAGTGAAATTGATTTGGATGCACGGTGCATACCCTGCCCGAAACTTCTGTTTTTTTAACGCACGGATAGCCTGGAACTGGCTTACCCTGTAATCGTTGCTTGAAGACCTTATTTTTTGTGTCCCAGGTATAATAAAGTGGAACTTATGAGTACAAAAGTGTACATGCAAAAAAATCTGTTTGACACAATTTGAAGAAAGCTGTTAGAGTGGTTGAAGTTGAATTTGCAACTCTATCTGCCGCAGTACTTTCAGTAAAGTATATCCGCTGTCCATTTTCTAGATGAACTGATAGGTGAATAACTGGGGGATGATATACATGTATGTGAAAGTTGAGTATTATCCAAATGGTTTCATTGGTTGATATGTAACGTTCCGTTTCGTACTCTTAACTTCAGCATGAGCATTACTTTCAATTGTGAAGGTATCTTGATCACTACCTTTATTTACATATTTACAAATGTATTTTATTGATTTTACGCCGTTGTAATATTCAACATTGATATGTGAATCAAAAATCTTACAAAGCAGTTTATTATGTGGTTCAACCCATCGGTTGTCTACAGGAACTGTTATGTTGCCAGGTAGGGTAACTGTCGTCTCAAAACCTCCAGCTAAAGGAGATAGTTGTCGATATTGTGGGTAACTATTTGTATCCGATTGAGTTTCACTCAAGAAGTGTCTGGGATATCTCTTACTGCAGTGTCCATCTTTGAGACAGAGTGGACATGTTTATGTTTCCACATGGTCCATGCATCATATGGTGCCTAATGATATCATGTAAAAGATGCCACTGAATCCGGAATTTCCACACTGATAACTGAATCTATGTCAGAGGATCTCAATGTTTGTTGCACCTCCATTATGCTCCATCGCCATCTGAAATTGTTGGATATATACATTTTCTCTGTGAAGCATGCTTTGCAATGCAAGAACAATATCTAATTTAGTGTTTGAGAAAGAGTTATATCTAATCGGCCCATACATTTGCTCGCCAGAAGGTGAATCGTAACATAAAACAGGCAGCACTTTTCACGGCCACCATTGTCCGCCACCAGGCATTTGGCTCATGTGACTCAATTGCAGTCATTTAAAATAGAGAATAGTGTTTATTATTATAAATAATCATATAATAGGCAATTTTCACCCCCCTCCCAATACATGTTTTTTTTATTTCGGTTTAGTTTTATTTGTTTTACTTTTCGAAATAGTAGAAGTAACGTTGATGGATTTTCCGCAAATTCCTGAGTCTTCTGTCGATTTAAATATATTGTACAATTCGGTGTTTTATGCCCCCCTCTCTCGGATACAATATTTTTCTTTGCGGTTTATTTATATTTTGTTACTTTTCAAAACAGATCCACCACATCAACCTATCAATCCCGCCACACCCCACTGCTAGGCATTTGACTCATGTCACTCAATCGCAGTCAATTAAAAAAATAGCGAATAGTCTTCCTTATTGAAAATATTCATATAATCGTCATTTTATTTCTCCCCGACCATCCGAATACAATTTGTAATGCTCTGCAGGTTACATTGATTATGTGTGTGTTTTAGTGGTGCTCATTTTCCATTTGTCTTTTCAGCCAAAGAAAATGGAATGTCTATACAAAGATAATGTGGGGTGGGGTGATTTTAATGGGGCTCTGTAAGCCTCTTTAATTAATCGCTGAGATTTCAATTCCCCCCCAACATTGGATTAAAAAAATGTATCTAGTCTGTTTTGGTAATGTTCTCAAAGTATTTAACGTTGAGGGAACTTTTCACAAGGAAGCAATTGTTAGTGTAATTTATTTATTAATAATTTATAAAAATAATAATATTTATTTTTATTATATGAAATAAACTGTATCAAAATAGTGAACAGTTATTTTGAAAATAAAAAGTTATCATTTAAATGAATAGCCATTAAAAGAATGGGAAAAATACGTGCGAGGGAAGAAGTAGGTAATGTCATTTGGCTAATCTATAACCTTTTTTTTCCGAACGTATTACGTTGGGTCAAATTCTGTGGAAGTAAAGTTTTTTGTGTTTCTATTAGTAAGTAAAAACGTAATTGTTTTATCTTATTTTTTATAGTTGAAATATGTCATGTTTGTTATTATGTAATCGCTGTCCTTTAAGTGTAATAATGAGAAAAACGTAAAGGAAAAATGTATCTTTTCGGTTTGTTTATGTTTTGTTTATTTTATCAAAGGATTTAACGGTAAGGGAAGTTTTCCCAAAGAAGCAATTGTTATTGTACTTTAGTTAGTAATAATTTATAAAAATAATATTTGTTTTTTTTTATTGTACGAATTAAAAGTTTCTCAAAGTAGTCAACAGTTATTTTTGGAAATGAACTGTTATCATTTAAATGAATAGACATTAAAAGAATGGGAAGAATCCGTGCGAAGCAAGAATTAGAGAATCTAATTCGGCTATTCTGTAACCGTGTTTTTTTTCTTAACGTAATCCGTTGGTTTTTTTTTTTTTTGTAAAGTATTACGGTGGGTAAAAATCTGTAGAGGTAACTGTATTTATTTTGTTTTAGTAAGGAAAACGTAATTTTTTTATATTATTTTTTAGAGATGAAATGTAATGTATTTGTTTTTATGTAATTGGTGTCGTTTATGTAAACTAATGTGAAAAACGTAAAGAATAAATGTATGTAATCGGTTTGTTTATGTTTTGTTTATTTTCTCTAAGTATTTAACGGTGAGGGAAGTTATCACAAAAAAGCAATTGTTATTGTATTTTATTTAATAATAATTTATAAAAGTAATATTTGTTTATTTATTGTAGGAAGTAGGTAATGTCATGTGGCTAATCTATAACCTTTTTTTTCCGAACGTATTACGTTGGGTCAAATTCTGTAGAAGTAAAGTTTTTTATGTTTCTATTAGTAAGTAAAAACGTAATTGTTTTATCTTATTTTTTATAGTTGAAATATTTCATGTTTGTTATTATGTAATCGCTGTCCTTTAAGTGTAATAATGAGAAAAACGTAAAGGAAAAATGTATCTTTTCGGTTTGTTTATGTTTTGTTTATTTTATCAAAGGATTTAACGGTTAGGGAAGTTTTCCCAAAGAAGCAATTGTTATTGTATTGTAGTTAGTAATAATTTATAAAAATAATATTTTTTTTTTTATTGTACGAATTAAAAGTTTCTCAAAGTAGTCAAAAGTTATTTTTGGAAATGAACTGTTATCATTTAAATGAATAGAGATTATAAGAATGGGAAGAATCCGTGCGAAGCAAGAATTAGGGAATCTAATTTGGCTATTCTGTAACCATGTTTTTTTTATAACGTAATCCGTTGGTTTTTTTTTGTAAAGTATTACGGTGGGTAAAAATCTGTAGAAGTAACTGTATTTATTTTGTTTTAGTAAGGAAAACGTAATTTTTTCATATTATTTTTTAGAGATGAAATGTAATGTATTTCTTTTTATGTAATTGGTGTCGTTTATGTAAACTAATGTGAAAAACGTAAAGAATAAATGTATGTAATCGGTTTGTTTATGTTTTGTTTATTTTCTCTAAGTATTTAACGGTGAGGGAAGTTATCACAAAAAAGCAATTGTTATTGTATTTTATTTAATAATAATTTATAAAAGTAATATTTGTTTATTTATTGTAGGAAGTATGTAATGTCATTTGGCTAATCTATAACCTTTTTTTTTCCGAACGTATTACGTTGGGTCAAATTCTGTAGAAGTAAAGTTTTTTGTGTTTCTATTAGTAAGTAAAAACGTAATTGTTTTATCTTATTTTTTATAGTTGAAATATTTCATGTTTGTTATTATGTAATCGCTGTCTTTTAAGTGTAATAATGAGAAAAACGTAAAGGAAAAATGTATCTTTTCGGTTTGTTAATGTTTTGTTTATTTTATCAAAGGATTTAACGGTTAGAGAAGTTTTCCCAAAGAAGCAATTGTTACTGTATTTTAGTTAGTAATAATTTATAAAAATAATATATGTTTTTTTTTATTGTACGAATTAAAAGTTTCTCAAAGTAGTCAACAGTTATTTTTGGAAATGAACTGTTATCATTTAAATGAATAGACATTAAAAGAATGGGAAGAATCCGTGCGAAGCAAGAATTAGAGAATCTAATTCGGCTATTCTGTAACCGTGTTTTTTTTCTTAACGTAATCCGTTGGTTTTTTTTTTTTTTGTAAAGTATTACGGTGGGTAAAAATCTGTAGAGGTAACTGTATTTATTTTGTTTTAGTAAGGAAAACGTAATTTTTTCATATTATTTTTTAGAGATGAAATGTAATGTATTTCTTTTTATGTAATTGGTGTCGTTTATGTAAACTAATGTGAAAAACGTAAAGAATAAATGTATGTAATCGGTTTGTTTATGTTTTGTTTATTTTCTCTAAGTATTTAACGGTGAGGGAAGTTATCACAAAAAAGCAATTGTTATTGTATTTTATTTAATAATAATTTATAAAAGTAATATTTGTTTATTTATTGTAGGAAGTATGTAATGTCATTTGGCTAATCTATAACCTTTTTTTTTCCGAACGTATTACGTTGGGTCAAATTCTGTAGAAGTAAAGTTTTTTGTGTTTCTATTAGTAAGTAAAAACGTAATTGTTTTATCTTATTTTTTATAGTTGAAATATTTCATGTTTGTTATTAGGTAATCGCTGTCCTTTAAGTGTAATAATGAGAAAAACGTAAAGGAAAAATGTATCTTTTCGGTTTGTTTATGTTTTGTTTATTTTATCAAAGGATTTAACGGTTAGAGAAGTTTTCCCAAAGAAGTAATTGTTATTGTATTTTAGTTAGTAATAATTTATAAAAATAATATATGTTTTTTTTTATTGTACGAATTAAAAGTTTCTCAAAGTAGTCAACAGTTATTTTTGGAAATGAACTGTTATCATTTAAATGAATAGA
Organism: Sepiola atlantica; assembly: GCA_963556195.1. Classification (NCBI taxonomy): domain Eukaryota; kingdom Metazoa; phylum Mollusca; class Cephalopoda; order Sepiida; family Sepiolidae; genus Sepiola; species Sepiola atlantica. The sequence goes on along the minus strand of OY744524.1, from coordinate 141,906,451 downwards.
CATTATAAGAATGGGAAGAATCCGTGCGAAGCAAGAATTAGGGAATCTAATTCGGCTATTCTGTAACCGTGTTTTTTTTATAACGTAATCCGTTGGTTTTTTTTTGTAAAGTATTACGGTGGGTAAAAATCTGTAGAAGTAACTGTATTTATTTTGTTTTAGTAAGGAAAACGTAATTTTTTCATATTATTTTTTAGAGATGAAATGTAATGTATTTCTTTTTATGTAATTGGTGTCGTTTATGTAAACTAATGTGAAAAACGTAAAGAATAAATGTATGTAATCGGTTTGTTTATGTTTTGTTTATTTTCTCTAAGTATTTAACGGTGAGGGAAGTTATCACAAAAAAGCAATTGTTATTGTATTTTATTTAATAATAATTTATAAAAGTAATATTTGTTTATTTATTGTAGGAAGTATGTAATGTCATTTGGCTAATCTATAACCTTTTTTTTTCCGAACGTATTACGTTGGGTCAAATTCTGTAGAAGTAAAGTTTTTTGTGTTTCTATTAGTAAGTAAAAACGTAATTGTTTTATCTTATTTTTTATAGTTGAAATATTTCATGTTTGTTATTATGTAATCGCTGTCTTTTAAGTGTAATAATGAGAAAAACGTAAAGGAAAAATGTATCTTTTCGGTTTGTTTATGTTTTGTTTATTTTATCAAAGGATTTAACGGTTAGAGAAGTTTTCCCAAAGAAGCAATTGTTACTGTATTTTAGTTAGTAATAATTTATAAAAATAATATATGTTTTTTTTTATTGTACGAATTAAAAGTTTCTCAAAGTAGTCAACAGTTATTTTTGGAAATGAACTGTTATCATTTAAATGAATAGACATTAAAAGAATGGGAAGAATCCGTGCGAAGCAAGAATTAGGGAATCTAATTCGGCTATTCTGTAACCGTGTTTTTTTTCTTAACGTAATCCGTTGGTTTTTTGTTTTTTTGTAAAGTATTACGGTGGGTAAAAATCTGTAGAGGTAACTGTATTTATTTTGTTTTAGTAAGAAAAACGTAATTTTTTTATATTATTTTTTAGAGATGAAATGTAATGTATTTGTTTTTATGTAATTGGTGTCGTTTATGTAAACTAATGTGAAAAACGTAAAGAATAAATGTATGTAATCGGTTTGTTTATGTTTTGTTTATTTTCTCTAAGTATTTAACGGTGAGGGAAGTTATCACAAAAAAGCAATTGTTATTGTATTTTATTTAATAATAATTTATAAAAGTAATATTTGTTTATTTATTGTAGGAAGTAGGTAATGTCATGTGGCTAATCTATAACCTTTTTTTTCCGAACGTATTACGTTGGGTCAAATTCTGTAGAAGTAAAGTTTTTTATGTTTCTATTAGTAAGTAAAAACGTAATTGTTTTATCTTATTTTTTATAGTTGAAATATTTCATGTTTGTTATTATGTAATCGCTGTCCTTTAAGTGTAATAATGAGAAAAACGTAAAGGAAAAATGTATCTTTTCGGTTTGTTTATGTTTTGTTTATTTTATCAAAGGATTTAACGGTTAGGGAAGTTTTCCCAAAGAAGCAATTGTTATTGTATTGTAGTTAGTAATAATTTATAAAAATAATATAGTTTTTTTTTATTGTACGAATTAAAAGTTTCTCAAAGTAGTCAACAGTTATTTTTGGAAATGAACTGTTATCATTTAAATGAATAGACATTATAAGAATGGGAAGAATCCGTGCGAAGCAAGAATTAGGGAATCTAATTCGGCTATTCTGTAACCGTGTTTTTTTTATAACGTAATCCGTTGGTTTTTTTTTGTAAAGTATTACGGTGGGTAAAAATCTGTAGAAGTAACTGTATTTATTTTGTTTTAGTAAGGAAAACGTAATTTTTTCATATTATTTTTTAGAGATGAAATGTAATGTATTTGTTTTTATGTAATTGGTGTCGTTTATGTAAACTAATGTGAAAAACGTAAAGAATAAATGTATGTAATCGGTTTGTTTATGTTTTGTTTATTTTCTCTAAGTATTTAACGGTGAGGGAAGTTATCACAAAAAAGCAATTGTTATTGTATTTTATTTAATAATAATTTATAAAAGTAATATTTGTTTATTTATTGTAGGAAGTAGGTAATGTCATGTGGCTAATCTATAACCTTTTTTTTCCGAACGTATTACGTTGGGTCAAATTCTGTAGAAGTAAAGTTTGTTATGTTTCTATTAGTAAGTAAAAACGTAATTGTTTTATCTTATTTTTTATAGTTGAAATATTTCATGTTTGTTATTATGTAATCGCTGTCCTTTAAGTGTAATAATGAGAAAAACGTAAAGGAAAAATGTATCTTTTCGATTTGTTTATGTTTTGTTTATTTTATCAAAGGATTTAACGGTTAGGGAAGTTTTCCCAAAGAAGCAATTGTTATTGTATTGTAGTTAGTAATAATTTATAAAAATAATATATTTTTTTTTTATTGTACGAATTAAAAGTTTCTCAAAGTAGTCAACAGTTATTTTTGGAAATGAACTGTTATCATTTAAATGAATAGACATTATAAGAATGGGAAGAATCCGTGCGAAGCAAGAATTAGGGAATCTAATTTGGCTATTCTGTAACCGTGTTTTTTTTCTTAACGTAATCCGTTGGTTTTTCTTTTTTTTGTAAAGTATTACGGTGGGTAAAAATCTGTAGAGGTAACTGTATTTATTTTGTTTTAGTAAGGAAAACGTAATTTTTTTATATTATTTTTTAGAGATGAAATGTAATGTATTTGTTTTTATGTAATTGGTGTCGTTTATGTAAACTAATGTGAAAAACGTAAAGAATAAATGTATGTAATCGGTTTGTTTATGTTTTGTTTATTTTCTCTAAGTATTTAACGGTGAGGGAAGTTATCACAAAAAAGCAATTGTTATTGTATTTTATTTAATAATAATTTATAAAAGTAATATTTGTTTATTTATTGTAGGAATTACAAATTTCTCAGAATAGTGAACAGTTATTTTTTAAATGTTAAGGTATAATGTAAACGAATAGCCATTAAAAGAATTGGGAAAATCGGTGTGAAGTAAGAATTAGGGAATGTTAATCGGTTAATCTGTAACAGTTTTTTTTTCTTAACGTATTCCGTCGGTTCAAATTGTGTAGAAGTTTTTTTTTTTTAAGTAAGTAAAACGTAATGTTGTTTATGGCAGATGTATGGTAAATAGCAGAACAGGAACGGCGTATTACCTGAAGTAGTCTCTAGGTTGGTAAGGTAAATCGGCATAACTGTTTAAGCGTAGTGAATGTGGCAGGCGTTTCGTGAACTGTATACGCTGTTCGAGGCTGAAAGTATGAGATTGCGTAATAGTATTTAACGGAAGTGACGTAGGCACATGTAATGAAGGGAGCGTCTGTTATATTTTCTGTGCAACGTATGCTACTGTGTTGTAATTTGAAGACGGACCTAACAAATAATAAGGTGTAAAGTATCCGTTGTGTAGTTGTACCCGGTGTAGACTGGTAGCGTGGGAGGAGTAAAATGTTAGAGAGAAATGTTCTTGCTACTACCTGTATGGTGTCTGTTTTGGGGAGAGTGACTGAGTGAGGAACGAAAGTAACAATTTGCCCGTGGTGGATGTAAGACTGTATAGTTTGCTAAGAACACGCTCGAGCGAATAAGCTTGATGTTGTAGCGATTGTAGTAGCGTATTGAGTTCGAGTTTATTTTCCTATTCGACGCGAAGGTACAGGAGAAAACACGTCTTTACTTTATATATAAGATATATATATATTATGTCCACACGTTTAACACAAAATCACAGAATTGCAGTTTTGAAGTGTTTCTAGAAAGCCGTTTGCATTAATCCCTCCTAACATTTTTCTATGCGGCTCTATCAAAGATAAAGTCTATTCAGCATAGCACCGTAGCATCGTTGAACGTAAGGAAATCACTTGAGCTTTTATTTCCATGTGCGGCAAAGAATACCGTTCAGTACTGCACGATTAGCAAAGTGTATTGAGCTCAATTAAATTCATACGAAGCTCTTATAAACATCATGTTATATATTGAAAAAAACTTAAGTGTACCTTTGTTTTGAGTTTCTATGTTGCAGTTTTATATTATTTCCATGTTACATTTATGATGATGAAATAAAATCATCGTTTATAGATGACAGAAATATATTATGTTGAATATGTATTATTCAATTCATATGACGTTAGATAAACGTGAAACGCGCAGTTTGAAAATAATTCACTTTAAGAATATCCATTCGTGTTTAATTAGCAATTTAAATGGCATTTTTCCTAATAAAAACTTCCGCGCTTATTTTTCAGCAATCTCTTGAGGGTTCTTGAGAATATGTTAATATATTAATTATAGCCATACGCGTGTTGCATGACGCAACCGAATCATTAGTTAAAAGAATCTTATTGTTTTCTCAAGCACCTTACAAAACATGTTCGAGAATGTTATTGACAAGCCCGAGATTATCATGCTTCAAATTAATCGCTTGATTTCAAAGAACATATTTTTCTCTTTTGTTTTTTGTGTAATTGTGTATTAATCAAGGAATAGCGGATCCCCGTGGAAAGTCCACGGGGATTTCTACATAAATCTATAGAATTTACTGTTTAGATTAATATTTCTCTTGTCTGCTAGGGGCAATGCAATTAATAAAAAGAAATGATCCTTTATTTTTTCGTAAAAAATAATTGCCAATGTCAGCTAAATATTATTTAAATAAATAAAACGAATGTGTATCTAAATAAGATACACATATTTATTTAATTTAATTATTTTAAAAACAATAAATTTTCTATCTTATTACCTTAAAAATAATGGGCAGCTAAATATTATTCAAATAAATAAAACAAATGCCACTTTTTGAAATGCATTTATTTAAAGTTGGAATGCTTTAGTTGACGGGACAAAATAATTCGATTTTGGAACAATTAGTTTTAAAATCAGTAAAGTACCAATTGTTTACATTAGCGACATCGGCTTGATCACAAATGATCATATTTGCTGATCGAACAATCTTAATTTTAAATGTGTGTGTAAGGTGATAACGTACGTACGGACAGAAAATTCCATAGCGTATTATTATATCGATACTCTTAAGAGTATTGTAAGACATTGATTTTGAATCTTACGAAACATAATATGTTTTAGTCTACTAATCTAAGAAGTATTTAGATACTATTCTAATTCCGCTCGCTGTTGTACATCTTTTCTGGTAAATATTAATTATTCCATTTTTATTTGACTCAGTCTATAATGATTTTTCCTAATATCACTGAAGGAAAATAATATACAACACTTTACTCGTCGCCAGTATCGCCTTATTCTCATTTATAATCAAGATGCATTTATTCTCGATGTAAATACGGCGTAAACGGTTTCTGCTGTGTTTGACAAAGTCATTTATTCAGATGAATTAAGAGAAATAATTTCAGTTTATTTCCAAAGATCACCAGTCAATAACATTTGAGAATGTATTAGAATTTCTGAAAATATGCGTGAATTCGAGACAACCGTTACGGTTTTTTCTGCTGTCGGTGCGATACATTTTATTTCAGATTTAATTCATTTTTAGGCACAACTTTATAACTCATCAAGTTTTGAATAAAATAACATTGAGGAGATTTGAATATGCAAGAAACCTTTACATGAAGCTGTCTTTGTTAATGTAAACGATTTTAATTTCAAAATGCATTTGTTTTTATAACCCGAATCATTATTATATATATATATATATATATATATATATATATATATATATATATATATATATATATATATATAAAGTAGAAAAAATAGAAAAAGACAGAGTACAGGAATTTGTAACTTTGTGATATATATATATATATATATATATATATATATATATATATATATATATATATAGATAGATAGATAGATAGATAGATAGATAGATAGATAGATTAATAGATAGATAGATATATAATGGTTATGAAGTTTTTATGAATACAAACATCATTTAGCTATAGATTCGCAAAACGTTATAAGAAGTTAGATTTTATAAAACATAAGCTTTTTTTACGTGTTTATTTTTTTGAGTGAAACACATCTACTCTTTAAATGAACACATGATTAATTCAAATTATTTGAAATAAGTTCTTTGATTGATTTTTTATTACTTTTATTATTTTTTTAAGTTTCTTATCCTAAAAAAACTTTCCAAATCAAGGTTAACACACAAAGACAATACATGAGATTTGTCTTCATGAGCTTACTGACAGTCACCCAAATCAATACACATACTTTCAAAGCTAACGCGAACATAGGAAGCTAGACGCACAACTGTCTTCAGCGAATGCGTCCAACCGACTCCTTAAATTTAAAACACACACACACATATCTCTACATGTATAAACGTATGTACACACAGCATCCGCATGGATACACGCAATTTTCGAGCTGGATCAAATAAGCAAACGTATTTTATATAGATATACATTAACTCCGTTTGTCCATCAGTCACAATATTGTTAAACGTAATGAACACATTGCAGAATATGTCTCATTTCGAAATATCAGAAATTCTAACTAATTTTTGAAATGGACAATGTTGTATTCATAGTACACAAGCCGCGCGTGCAAAGACCCCCTCTGTATGTGACTCGATGTGGCGAGTGTAAAATGCAACTATAAATTTGGGCAATTTGGGGAAGTTTTGCCCCCCCCCCCTTTGCCCCCCTGGGTGCGCGAACCAGATTTTTTCTGACGTTATGGATACTCATTTTATATCCAGAACAATTGCCTCTACATTTTGGCCAAGTTTCAGAAAAATTGAATGGATGGATCAAACGTTATGGGGAAAAAGGGTAATTTTTGCCATTTTAGGGGGCTTTTGACCCCCTGGGGGCGCGAAGCAGATTTTTTCCAAAGTCAGCTATACTTATTTTCTATTAGGAACTATTGCCTCCACGTTTTGGCCAAGTTTTAGAGAAATTGAATTGATGGATAAAAAGTTATAGGGCAAAAAATGTCATTTTTTGCCATTTCGGGGCCTTTTGACCCCCTTGGGGGGCTAACCAGATTTTTTTTCAAAAAACGGAGAATGTTACCTCCTAACCTGACCAAAGTTACAACTTCATGCAAAATTTCAGAGAAATTCAATGGATGGTTGCGGAGAAAAATCCGGACGGACATGCCTCAAAACATAAGTCCCCCGATTTTATAAAACGGGGGACCAATTATAAATTTAAAAAATCAAGCGGATTCCATGGCCGAAAATCAAAACCGAAACCTTGAGATGCTCAATCTGACATTCTACCAACTGAGCTAATTGGGAAACATTATCGAAAGCATTGGAAATAATCTTAATAGTCCTAATATTTTGTTTAAACTCCGTATTGGTGTTTACATTTAAACAAATTTTTTTGTTTTGTTTTTACAACCTATTAGCGTTAAAACAATTTAAACTTTAATATAAGATAATAAGAATATAAAAACAAGTATATGAGAAAATTTATGAGAAAAATATCCATGTTTTTTCGTTACAGAAAAGTCGGAAATGCGAGTGAAAAAATGTAAAACATATTAAATAAATGGAGTAATCTTTTTGAGACATTATTTTTCGGAAACTATCAAGGCGTTACAAATGCTCAAATATATATATATATATATATATATATATATATATATATATATATACAGTCGCGTCCAAAACTAAGGGACAAAATTTTAAAACCTAATATTTGTTAGAAATAATAACAGTAAAAAGCTGAAATTTTGACAACCGGTAGTTGTTGTCATCCATAATAACATACTAAAATTTGAACCCTTTGTATAGAATAGAAAAAGAATTATAACAATTATTCATTTATTTCCAAATTTGGAATGTCCAAAAGTAAGGGACAAAATTGAGAAAAACAATGTAAACAGCCAAAAAAAAACGATAAAAGTACATGTGTAATCAATATTTAGTAAATGAGCCCTTGCTCTCAATGACAGCTGCACATCTTCGACTACAAGAACGGATCAGTTCTTGACAATCCTTGATACTAATTTTAGACCATTCTTCTTGAAGCTTCACCCACAAATCCTCCGTGTTAGTGGGATTTCTTTCCCTAACTTTCACTCCTAAGATCTTCCAAAGATTTTCTATTGGATTTAAGTCAGGACTTTGCGGTGGCCAATCCATAATTTCGAAATCTTGCTCGCTAAGGTAACTCATTACCACCTTTGCCTTGTGACATGGAGCATTATCTTGCATAAACATTGCCCTATCGAATCCTGAATTATGTATGATTGGCACAATATGATCTTGAACAATGTTTTTATACATCTGCGCGTTTACACGAGTTTGTAATCGGACAAGAGGCGTTGTACCTTGGCTAGAAAACATTCCAAATACCATGACGTTTCCGCCCCCAAATTTGACAGTTTTCTTAGTACACTTTGTACTTAATTTTTCACCAATACGTCTCTTTACAAAGTTTTTTCCGTCATTTCCAAATAGATTAAACTTGCTTTCATCACTGAAAAATACTTTTGCCCAATTTTCATATGTCCAAATTACATACCTGTTTGCAAACTCTAATCTCTTCTTCTTATTCTTCGAACTAACAAGTGGTTTCTTCCTTGGCGTTCTATTAAACAGCCCTATTTCTTGCAGTCGTCTAGAAACAGTCTGTCTTGACACATTAATACATGAGGTACTATTCATAACCCTTTTAATTTCTGTGCAAGACTTAAAACGGTCCTTTAATGACATACGCTGCATTATTCGATCTTCTCTTGCTGAAGTTTTGCGGGGTCTGCCGGTTTTAAAAGCACTAGCTATTTTGCCAGTATCATTGTAGGATTTAACAATCCTGCCTACAACACTCTTGGAAAGTTTCACTTTCTCTGAAATCTCTCTAATGGTGTGCTTTTCCTTGTGTAGCTTCGCAATAGCTTGTCTCACAGAATAATCAAGTTTTTGACGTTTCGCCATGGTGTTGACTGATGCAACGTTTACAAATGACTAAATAAGAGTTCTTCAGTAGAGGAAACAAAAAAAGTTGAATGTAGCATGCTATTTACACCGTTTTTCTCAATTATGTCCCTTACTTTTGGACATTCCAAATTTGGAAATAAATGAATAATTGTTATAATTCTTTTTCTATTCTATACAAAGGGTTCAAATTTTAGTATGTTATTATGGATGACAACAACTACCGGTTGTCAAAATTTCAGCTTTTTACGGTTATTATTTCTAACAAATATTAGGTTTTAAAATTTTTTCCCTTAGTTTTGGACGCGACTGTATATATATATATATATATATATATATATGACTATTTCATGTATCCACATAAAATATAAGATATATTTTTTATGTATCAATTTTCCGTATTTACTTCAACAGTGCTCGATACGTAAGTAGAGCTAGGTAGTAAGCTATGAAAATATATTTATGGCACTTAAGCTCCCGCGTTTCATCCCCGGGGGAATGCTAAGCCTGAAGATTCCCCCGGGGATGAAACGAAGAAGTCTCTGTGTAGCTTAATTGCCATAAATATATTTTCATAGCTTAATATATATATATATATATATATATATATATATATATATATATATATATATGATAATTTTATTTACACAGACATGCACAAAATCTGAGACACTGGCATGTCGATGTTATCGATCAACAGCTACTATAAACTGAGATCTCATCAGGCAGAGTTAGAATCCGATCTTTACCTCAGATCATATTTGGAGAGAATGAAGCCTCTAGTTTATAGTAAATGTTGATCGATAACATCGATATGCCAGTGTCGCAGATTTTGTACATGTCTGTGTAAATAAAATTATCATATATAAAACTCTATTCTGATATTGAGCACTTTTTATAAACCCGGTTAAAATTCTCTGGATTACCACCCTGTGGATATTTTTCACCTGGATTATTACCATTATTATATATATATATATATATATATATATATATATATATATATATATATATATATATATATATATGACTAAAAATTTATGTCTGCATATATTGTTGTTGATCCTTTCAAATTACCGTATGTGTTGTTTTTTTTGTTTCGAGCTAGAACTGGCCGATGTATGTGCCGTATCCGCTAATATCCCTAGTAACTTTCTGATTCATATGAATCTATCTAGACGGGTGGTTATCGATTATAGAACGTTATGCATAGATATTTATAAGTAGTTTCAGCTGGAATCACTTGTTGGTTACAGTATTAATAAGGTGCTTTTGCTAATATTATAAGCATTTTAGTATGATTTCACTATCATAGAAATTAATTTTGACGCGCACTTTTATTTTATACAGTATCTATCATTGTCGCTTCCGTCTCTCTATCTCTCTTGTCCTTTCTCTATTTCTGTATATCTCTGTTTTATTGACAATTTAATGGTGATAAAGAAATGAAAAGGTTAACAGATTGTTATAGTGAATTATAAACAGGCAGGACTCCTATTAAGTCTGTTGCTTGAGATAAAGCAGAACGAAACTATATATTTCCATTTTATTTTGTAGATTTTGTCAGATTTACAAACACACTTGTTCCTGATTAAGACAATCTGACTCGAGCTAAATTGGTGATTCAACTGGTCACTCTCTATATGTATATACGTATTTATCTCATCCTTTCCACTCTCTTTCTCTCTTAATATATATATATATATATATATGTACATATATATATATGTATATATGTATGTACATATATATACATATATATGTACATATATATGTACATATACATATATATGTACATATATATAAATATATATATGTACATATATATACATATATACATATATATATATGTACATATATATATATATATATACATATCTATATATACATATATATGTACATATATATAAATATATATATATGTACGTATATATACATATATACATATATATATGTACATATATATATATATATATATATATATATGTGTGTGTATAATGAGATTTAAATTTTACTACAGTTTTAGAAGCGCCGTTATAATGATAACTTTGAAATGTGAGAATCAGTTAACATGACGCGAGATTTTGAAATGAAATATTTATTAAATCATTTTTTTTTTATATTCAAATTTTCGGTTTTATGAACCTTCTTCATGGGACAGACAATATTTTCCTTTTTTTTCTTCTTTTTTTTCATAGTCGAATCTTACGGATTTAGCCGAAGATCGATCTCAGGTGTTATGAAGATAGTGTTTTTGTTTTTTTATATGTCCGATTTTACACACTATATTGATTTCCCTATGTTATCTACCCATCTTTTAGAATAAATATTTGTAATCTATAATGAAGTTTAATAAAGTCTAATGCCCCTTAAAATATTTGACGCAACTCCTATTCAAAGTCGCAGACATTTTAAACACTTTGTTCCTATTCAGATTTACACGAGACAAAGATAGAACGTCTCATAATAGGAAGCTACCAAAGGCAAACAAGTGACGTATTTATGTATATATATACTGCTGGTTTTCCTTTACTTTCTTATATATATATATATATATATATATATATATATATATATATATATATATATATATATATATATATATATATATATATATATAATTATACATTTTTATTTATACAAACATTATAGGTTACATATATGCATACATGTTTCGGTTGCACTCTTCACAGTAAGTCAACCTCATCAGACCAAGGATTCAGAAAAGCCTGGATTGCTCAGAGAATCAACAATGTGAAGGATGGGATGGTTGATCAGCGAACAGCAAAATTGTGAATTCAATACCTTGATATGGTGAAGATCCTGAAAGTGTTTATCAAGGCAGAGCGCACCGGAAACTGGGAATTGCACCTTGACGCTGTAAGGATAATACTGCCAATATTCGCTGCAGCAGGACACATCCTATATGCAAAGTCGGCCTATATGTACTGGAGGGGCTGCCGAAAAGCCATATTGAAATCTACCATGAATTTTCTGACGGATTCTATGTGATTAGACGGAGTGATCGCTATTGGGCTGGTTTGTCGACGGATCTGGTTATTGAGCAGGTGCTAATGAGAAGCATGAAGACGTCTGGAGGTCTTACTCATGGCAGAGGAATGGGCGAAATTCAACGATTCGTTTGGACTCTATCACTACCAGCGTGCGTTGAAATCAAGTGTGCAATGCAAGAACTAGCATGCATTCGTTATGGCACTAGTGACCAGCACCAGGAGGCTACTTCAGCAAGAGAAGAGTGAGATGTGAGGGATACATATAAGCCCCTTGCGTGTCTCCAGACATATGACCCTTTCACGGAAGACTCGTCCATTTACACCATTTCAAGTGGTGGAGACGAAAAGGTGAATATGGACCGAGCAAACTCCATATGAAAGGCAATCATAGTTTCAATGGATGGAGAAAATGTCCACTAGTACATTTTTAAAAGAAACGATGAGGCAATTACACTTGGATCACAAGTTTCACTCAGCAAAGATGAAGCAGTTTAGATTGATCCACAACTCCTATTCCAGAGATTGTGTGTGCTATCTACCAATGAACCCTCAACTTAACAAGAACATTTCCAGTGTAAGCTTTGTAGTTACCCATTTGCACTTTTTTATTCTTTCGGACTACCGCGATAGACAAAAAACGGATTTGGCAGACACAATATAGGAACTGACTTCCCCTGTACAATCAGGTCAACAGTTTCAAGATCCACAGTATCTCTTAGATGGTGGATCCCTACTTCAACGCCTCCCATGGCAAATAGGTCACACATTTGATGAGATCTGTGCCCAATACCGCAGATATGCCACAACTAGATATGGAAAAGAATGCATTGTCTTTGATGGGTATGAAAATGGACCATCAATTAAAGACGCAACTCACCGACTCCGAGCAGGGGGTTCCGTTGGGATTAATGTGTCACTGACCCCTTTAATGGTGTTCAAATTAAAAAGGGATGTTTTCCTAGCTAATTAAGAAAACAAACAATTGTTCGTCCACTTGCTGGGAATAAGTTCGGAGAAATCAGGTTGTAAAGTGGTCCATGCATCTGGGGACGCTGACGTATTGATTGTGAAGACTGCTCTAGAACTGACTCAGAGAGGAGAAACGATTTTGATAGCAGATGACACTGACTTATTGGTCCTTCTATGTTATCATGCCAATAGAGATGATAGTTACAACATCTTCTTCACACCACAACCAAAGGATAGTGCAAAAAGTGTGAAAGTCTAGAACGTTAAAGAGATGATGAAATCTTTGGGATGGTGTATGTTCTAACATTCTTTTCATCCATGCACTATTGGGTTGTGATTCTACATCCAGGGTTTATGGAATTGGGAAGGCAGTATACATTCGAAAAGTGATGCACAATCGAAACTTCCTCAAACTGGCAGAAGTGTTTGGCAAGGATAGCAGTGCAGAAGAGGTTATTGAAGCTGGGGAGTAGGCTTTAGTGTGTCTTTACAATAGTAATGATGGGGAAAAAGTCAATCATCTGCGACTGAGGCGCTTTGAGGAAAAGGTTGCTAAAAGCTCAAAGTATGTTGAGACCAAATCATTGCCATCAACGAGAGCAGCTACGAGATTCAACAGTCTTTGAGTTTAATTCCAAATTCAGGAATGGAAATGTAGAAACCAGCTAAAACCTGACGAGTGGGGATGGAAACTTTCAGATGGCAAATTAAAACCAATCAAGACTGACTTTCCAGCTGGTCCTGTAAATTTGTTGGCTATAATTAGGTGTAACTGTACTTCAGGGTGTACTACAGCAAGATGCAGTTGCAGGAACCATGGCATTGACTGCTCAAACTTGTGTAGTAATTGCAAAGGCAGCTACTGCAGCAACTTACCACTGCCAGATCTTGATAATGATTAAGTTACCTTTGACTATTTCTTAACAAGAAATTTTCTTTGGTCCATTAATGAACTTGTTCTATAGTGGTTATGCAAGACTCTTGCCCAGCATTTGACTAACTGACGATTCCCTTATTGTAAATTGTACTTATTGTGTACCTATTTTTTATGAAATGTCAAGAATTATTGTCACAATTTTTGCGTTGAAAAAGGTTACTTAGTCTGTTTTTTGTACCTTTTATATGCATATTTGTATAATAAATAAAACGAAAACAGGAAAACAATGGCAGGGCTAGTCATTTTCTGGTGTCATTTCATTATTCAGTATATAGCTACCTATCATTACAATTTAAAACACCAAAAAAATATCAAGCTGGCTTTGGGTGGGCACTGTGTGGGTTTTCATGCAAAAAATATTTTTGATTTCTAATTTAATAAAAGATTTTTGTCAGGAAGAACGTTTATTTTTGTTAGTAATATTCAGGAATAATGGACATACTTGTCAGGAAATGTCAGGAATGTTATGTCTCGAAATTGTAATATTGTAAAGTTGGATTTTAAAGATGGCGCCTATTTTGCAAGGCTCATTTTGGTAAACTTTTTTATCTGAAAGAGAGGTTATTCATGCTCAATATTCAAGTTAAAAACCTGTGTTAGCAGACACTCTCAATATATGTACAGGTTAACTGATTGACAAATATGCATGAAAATTGACACGTTCTTTTCTCAAGCAAAATTGACCTTGTAAAGTTAATGAAATAAATATACTTGTGGTTCCACTGGCTGTGTATATAAACAAATATACTTTCTACCAGTTTTCTGTGTATACAAATAATAAAAATAGACTGGTTACTCGTTGACTATCTTTTATTTTTACGCCCCCTTCCCCCATAAAACGTTTGTTGAAACTTTTATTTTAAAGAAAAAGTTTATTATCAGTCGATTAGCTAGGATTTCTTCGTGTTATATAAAAAAAATTCTTGAAAAACAATTGATTATTAACAGTTGTTTAGATTTTTTTAAATTCATGTTTTATGAAAAATTTTAAAAATTTTAACTTTTAACAGTTGTTAAATTTTTGCTTTCTAAGTATAGATTTACTCGAAGCAGCAGCGGCACCATTAGCGCCTTTGTCAGTCTTCACGTCGACTTTTTCCGTCGACTAACGTTCCCTGCCGGAAGATGACGACGCAAAGTTGGCTGAAATTGGGTCTCAATCTATATCAGTGGAAAAATAAAACAATTGCTACCATTGGCTGTTCATTATCAAACTCAAAACTTGCATTATATATACGAGCAAGGATATACAAAAATATGCGACCAGAGGCAGCACGTTTTTGTTAGTTAAATAAAATTAAAGAATACGGCTTTTAGCTAAGCATTGATAAATGTGTATTGTTGTCACTATGGACATATAAGACCCATCCATGAATACGATCATAAGAACATGCATCTTTCAATAAGTGTATCAACATTGTACATTTTTTTTAGATTTGTGAATTATTAAAACTTGGTTTCAAGAATGCACGAATACAGAGTTTCACTAAATAAATTACTTTAGAAATGTAACTAGTCTTCTGAATGCCAAAATCATGTGAGGAAATGATCTCATGCGCATTATTATCCTAATAAAGAAGTATACGTTCGTCTGATGCTATGAACTTGGCATTAGGGTAGAATTAAACAACACAAGGAAGATCACGGACATCTGAAATCAGTAGCTTTCGCATCAAGAATGTTATTACTAACATACAGAAATTACAGTCATAGAAAATTGAAAGACTTGGTATAATATTTAAAGGAAATAAATTTTAACACCGAACAAAATCCATTTTTCAGAAAGACCATCGTCCGTTACAATGAATATTTGTGTCTACGAAAGTCATATCCGACAATACTACGAATTACCTACAAAGGTTCGAAACCGTTTTATAATGAACCATTAACAATGGAATTCTTCCATCCAAAAAAATAACCCATGCAGAGAAATTGACAAGATTTATTTTGAAGCTAATTGAACTTCTAGCGAAAAAACTGATTACTTCATTAAGTACAGAAATTGAGATTAATACTTGTTTAAAATATAAAATATGAAATCTTAAGGTAAATTTGACAAATTTACTACAGAAAAGAATTATGATTTGGCAAAATAAAAAAGTCAAATCAGGAATACAGTTTGTTTTGGCGATTATATTTTATTATACGGTTAACGTGTAGCATCACTAAAGGAAAAAATGGAATATTTTCAGAGGAACATCTCAGAATCACGAGAATTTAAACCCTTATTAGGAGTTATGCTTTTGACTCGTTACGGATAAAGAAATCGAAGATCTTATGTGAACTTTGTAAGCGTTGTGCAATAGAAGCGAAATCACGACCGGCAACAATTAATTATTTTGCGAAAACGGATAACACGTGTTGACAAAGCTTGCAGGACTAATGAAAGAGATTTTTATTTCCTTATTTAGGTAGATAGTTTTACAGAATTGGCAGATGTTGTCAAACCTAGGAAAACTACAGGAAAATTCACTATGAACTTTTCGCAGAAAATCTTCGCAACATTTGGTATTCCTCATACAATTATCTGGTAATGAAACTCAGTTGACGGCTAAAGAATTTGCAGATTTCTGCAATAAAATTGTATACATTGGACAACTTCTTCGTAACAGCCATTGTTTAATGGCGAACTGGACCTCTTTCGTAGTTGAATTTAAACAGGGATAACGAAAATCAGACGAAGATGAAAATTGTTACAGTAATTACTCAGAATGCATGGGATTACTACAAAACTGTGCACAAACGCGGGAATATCATCAGCTGAACTTATGTTCGAAAGAAAGATTTGTTCAATAGTTTATCAATTGATAGCCCCCTCCCGTAAAAAAATGTTATAAAAATATAAAATACGACATAAACCATTAAAAGCCCAGCGGAAGAATCTATTTTAAAGATTAAAACACTGTAAAGGTTAGCTGAAAAGAAGCATTATTGAGAAGAATATTGAAAAGTAGTATAATTAAATAATCTATGATTTATTTACTGTACAGAAAATTAAAATCACAGGAGGAAATCCGATCTAGGAAAGATAAAAACACATTTTAATTTTCGACATAAATATAATACGACTAAATTATATGTATATATATATATATATATATATATATATATATATATATATATACAGGGTAAGCCAAAATAAGGGTCCTATCTTTAAATTTGAATAACTTGAATTTGAATAACTTCCACAAAATAAAAGTTAAACTCACCAAACTTTATGTGTGTGTAGACTGACCCTTCCGAGATTTTTTGAAATAAACAAAACAAATTTTAGCCGAAAAACACTTCTTAAAACTTACAAAAACTAAAGTATTGTTTTTTACACTGTTTTGAGTTTTTTAAGCAAAAATAATGTTTTCTAAATGAGGGTACGTTCCTTAGGGCTAATACGGCTCATGTTTGCTTCGGAAGGGGTCCTTTACTTATTCTAAAAAAAAAAAAAATCAATAAATAAAAAAGTTATGAATTTTTAAAAATAGGACCCTTATTTTTGCCCACCCTGTATATATATATATATATATATATATATATATATATATATATATATATATATATAAAGAATGATGTTGGTGCCGCAACATATAAATTCGATTTGTTCGATGGGGGGAATGATTTTAGAATTTTAAAAAAGAAAATACGATTCACTGAAACATAGTAAAATAGATGTAACCCCGAGGACCCTTTCGACCGACTACTTTTGTTGTGAAGTTGTCCAACAGTAAATAATAAATAAAGGAAGTCAAGTCGAGGGTTGGTTTAACAAGTGTATTAACAAAGTAAGAAAGTGACTAGCAGTTGGCTAGACAGTTACAAGACTGTGCTTTGTCTTCTCTGTGTCTCTGGTGACTCGCACTATTTATAGTGACAACCGGTGTAGTTTCTCCTGTGTAAGAACGGCCGGTGTAACAACTTTTCAAGGGAAAACGTCGGTATTTGTTTTTAAAAAACCCGACAAATTTAAAACCAATAAATAATATAATGAAGAAGTTCAGCAGGTGGCGGGAGGGAGAAAAAAATTTATATAAGAAAAAAAATGTATATAATAAGAAAAAAAGGGGGTTTATTAGTGCATGCATATATATGTATAAACATATATATACATAGCCAAGCACAGATGAAATGATCACCCATCAGAAGCAAAGGAGTCGCCAAAGATCAAAAGTCTGTGGTTTAAGCCTCTCTGTCGGCATAGAGATGGTCGTTGAGTATTGATGAAAATGGCCTCGAGAATATCCAGATGAAATTTGTGACGCCCTGTATATAGAACGGAGAAGTTGTCGTCTGAATAGAGATCACGGCAACTCTTTATATACATACATATATTGATCAAGCTCGTAATTCAAAGCTGAATCTACGAACTGTGTTCGAGCTCATACGACCGCTTGCAACAACCAAGTAAGTAAGCTATGTAAAACAGACCCCACAGGATAAAAATCCACATAATTTCGACCAGGCTTATACAAAAGTGCTTAATAGTAAATAGAGCAAATTATATAATTATGCGACCTACTAGTTTTTAAATTGGCTTTTTCTTTTAATCTTCCTTTCATTCTTTATCAATATGAATAGTTGAGTAAAAG
>OY744524.1:141458030-141883030 GCA_963556195.1 Sepiola atlantica | reverse complement strand
AACTCTTTGTATATATATATATATATATATATATATATATATATAAATTAATTACATTCAAATTTAAACTAAATGAACAAAACCATTACTTTTCAAAAGTGCTCAATATATATTAGAGCTTTTATATATATTGATGAGCAAAGATTATACCCGCCAATACACAATCATTGTGTATTGGTGGGTATAATCTTTGCTCATCAGTAATCCCTGAGGAGGAGCCGAGAAGGTTCTAAAACAATTGTCGGATACTCAAACTATGTTTATTTTCATATATATATATATATATATATATATATATATATATATGTACTAATTTTTCTGTACCAGAATAAATAAATATATATATATATATATATATATATATATATAATTTGATAAACCAATAAAATGTGTGATAGTAATTTGTACAAGAGCAAATATGACGTAGTTTATTTTAAAAAGTATACATTACAGTGTTAAGTGTACCGTTCTCTGGAGTAGTAGCAGCCTAGCTATTACTCGTTCCAAACATCAGTATTTTTCAGCATTCGAAACTCCAAGAAAAAGTTTTCGAATGCTGAATGGTGTTGATGATTCAAACGGACAACAAGAAAGTTTCTAACACATAGATCGTTTTTCAAGAACGATTAAACCATGGTACACAAAACATACACTGTAATGTATAGTTTTTAAATAAAATCATATAGATAAATAAAGTTAAGTCTAACTGAACTGATGAGCCGTAGAAACGACTGAATACTGTTTGTCGATAAATATTTTATATATATATATATATATATATATATATATAAAGTTAGCTATGTTTATATGGTTATATATTTGTATGCAGGCGTTTCTGTCGCCCGTGCCTGTAATCAATCACAAATAATTCCTTGCGTTTTTTTAATGTACCAGAAACAATGAGGAGTGTCGTTATTTTCGTCAATTTTATAATTATCGCCGATATTTGAAGGCATTTCTTTCTACAGTGTCTGTTTAAGGAATGCTTGTTTTTTTTAATACAACGACAACAACGAAGAGGGTTTTATTTTTTTCAATTTTAAAATCATCAGCGATATTGGAAAGCGTTTCTTTCACCCGTGCCTTTCTAAATGAAATCAATCAAAAAGAACTTAATTATGTTTCTGAATTTATTTTCAGATGAGAATTGATCATTTGTATAATTTGGAGGATTCGGAATAATTTTCCCATCTTTAATGTTATTATCACAAACGTTTCGGGCGCTGTAACGTTTGGCCTTCTTCAGATTCCTCTTTTTAACTCGGTAATCTGGACGGAATTTTGGACGGAACGCTTCATTTAATCCACGAAGGTAGCATGCTATTGTTCCGTCAGCCATAAATGGGAGAAGTCTTCAGTAATTCGCTGATGGAACGAGAGCATGCTACGCCTGTGGATAAAATGAAGGGTTCCGTTCAAAATTCCGTCCAGATTCCCGAGTTCGAAAAAATACACCTGAAGAAGACCAGATATTTCAGCGGCTAAAACGTTTTGCAAATAACACTCAAGATGAGAAAAATAGTCTGAATGATCAAAATTATACAAAAATAAATCCTTGTGTTTTTTTTATAACGACAACAACAACGATCAGTGTCGTTTTTTCGTCAATTTTAGATATAATCACAGATATCTGAAGGCATGCTTCATATATATCTATATGTCTATCTATCTATCTCTCTCTCTCTCTCTCTCTCTATATATATATATATATATATATATATATATATATATATATATATATATATATATATATATATGAAAGTAAAAATGGAAAAGCGGAAGACCTTTTCGCTCAACGTCGCCCAAATTTCACGTGGACTTTGTCAAGAGCGGACGAAGAATACTAAAATGACAAAAGACGTCTTTTGTCATTTTTGTATTCTTCGTCCGCTCTTGACAAAGCCACGTGAAATTTGGGCGAAACGTTGAGCGAAAAGGTCTTCCGCTTTTCCATTTTTAATTTCATACCGTCGGATTATTTTTATCCTTTCATATACTTATATATATATATATATATATATATATATATATATATATATATATATATATATATATATATATATATATATATATATATATATAAAGAGGTGTCATTGTTTCATCCCCGCAGGGAATCGTCAAGCTAAGTGCACAGATTTGTTATTTCTGTATTTTTTTATATATCTACGTAGTGTTTAGTCTAGTTCACTAACCGATCAGATTCGTTGTTATTTCTCTTCCACAAGTTAATGGTTTAATTAGCCAATGATTGAGTTCCTCCCAAACAAAGGTCCCGCTGATATTTACTGAACATATTTTATTTTCTTTTGTTAAGATGCGGCGAATCCGTTTTTATAAAACGCTGACACCTCCGTGTAGTTTAATTGCAATACATATAGTTCCATACTTTACTAGTAAGCTCTACTCACGTATTAGGCACTGTTTATATAAATACTTGAAGGCCATATACAACATATTTTAATAATATACTTTTTAATAATATACATGTAAACATGAAATAATAATAATATATATATTTATATTTTATATTTCTTTTTTTGTTTTATGCATTTAAACATTGTATTCAAATATGTTTATATATATATATATATATATATATATATATATATATTGTTTATTCATGGAATATGAATATCATGTATATTTTAAATATTTGTGTTAGTTTTGTGTGTTTGCGGTAACCCATCAAATATTTGTAACTGTGCTATAAATTATGTATTCCGTATTAAGTTCTAATAGTTTCATCCAATATTTATTTCGACAGCACTCTGTAAATTCTGACAAATATATTCGAAAATATTAATAACTGTTTATACCGAGATTGCAACTTAACTATAATAAATGAATCAACAAGCAAAAAGAGAAAAGCATTAATAACATAAACATGCCGAATTCTTTAATTTCCTAATATATAGATATTAGCTAATAGAAGAATTAGCAACAATAATTCAAGGATTGGCAAATATCACATCAACTAACTTCTTAACTATTTCCATTCAACTTAGCTAAAAATGCACATGTATAACATAACGCCCACACAAAAATAACTAGTCTTAAGGCAAATATAGAAGGGGTACGAAAAGAAGATTAAAAAGGAAATACAAGTAGGAGACATCATTTTGGGGATTATATGTGTGAAGATAAGGGGAGGGATATTATAGTTATGTGCAATGGTGGTTGGTGGGTTTTCTATCATTCGGCTTAACAAATTGGTCATGTTTGACTTAAGTACAATGTTCTATATTTGTAAGGAGCATTGATAAGGTATAACAGCTATGAAACAACGACGTAATCATAATTATGTTTTAGAGTGAGTTGTTGCTGCATTCGTGGTATTCTGTTTGTTAAATGCAGTAATTATGACATAGCAATGGTGTTCTTTCTTTGCAGTGAATATGGGACTAATAAAAAAGTTTAAATTCAAATGATTTGCCAAAAGCTTTATAAATATGTTTTACTTTTTTTAGAACTTGAATCTGAACTCAACATTGACAATCTATCACGGATAAAAGCAACTATTTAAAAACATATTTTCAAATTTGTTCCATTTTTCACACCTGTTTTTACTCCTTCAATCTTTTTGAAAGAATATTCTAATTAATATTTCAAATACTATTTTTAAAATCTTTTTAATATATAAAATCTAGTATTTCACAAAGTGTTTTTCATCTGACACGAAAAATATTGCTTGCGAAATGTCCGGATGTAAGGGATCATAATTCTTTTAGAAAAACATAGTATATAATATAACAGAGTATATAATTTAGTATGTTTAATTTTAAAAAATATCTTTGTTTGTTTTTCATATATATTCCACATCGATCCGTCTCTGTCAATATATATATATATATATATATATATATATATATATATATATATATATATATATTGTTACGTATGTTAGATAATGCCCATGTGAAAGTTGGACGCATCTATTTGAGACGGGTTTGACTTATGCGATTTGTAGCTGGGTCATTCCGTGCAATTCGGTGGATGTGTTCCCACGGGTGCGCGAAGACATTGACGCAACCTATAGGTAACCGAAGGTAAAGAGTTGAATCACACCTGGGTGTTGATCGCGAGATTTGGTGGCAAGAGTTCCGCGTGGGAATGTTGAATTGTGATTTTAATCAGTTCTCACTTCGAAGCGACGAGAACAAGTCACACTCATGTAGCTCTTACGATTAGGGATTTTCGAGTCCCAAAATATAAGAGCCTTAGGGAACGTTAGTAGAATACTTCACATTCCTCTCTGTACAAGTAATTACGAAATAACTAGTGAATTTTGTTAGCATAACCTCTTTCTCGATCCCAACGAACTCCTCAAGTCGGTAAATTAAATAATTAAGTAAATAAACGGCTCGAATTAAAACAGAAAAAGACTTTGTTGTACTTTAAAACAAAGTTTTGATTTTAGAGCGAAGATAGAAGTCCGAGAAGAATGATGATGACGGCGCCGGCTCAGACGACGGCCCTAGCAGTCGTGATACCAACCGGTTGCAGGCGAAAAAACGGTGGTACGAATAGTATCACACGACAGCGAAAAGCATGCGAAACAAATGGTGGCGAGAGAGACGTACAGGCAGTACGAGTAGCAGTATAGCGACAACAGCGATCGGAGAACGCGGAACCTAGCCCGTTGCGAATCAACAGCGAAGGTTCTCTCTACGACACTCGACAATAAAGACATGTAATGTAACACGAACGGTACGTTATCCGATCGTTTTATCACATCACAGAGGAAGTGTGTGATGCGAATGGAATACACAGTGATTCCTTTTATAAAACAATATAAAATGTATTTCTCAGGTTCGAATATTAACGAAAATTACAACAACATGTGGGAATAACAAACACAACGAATTTCTGAATGCATATAAAATATATTGAAACCTAAGAAAATCGGCCCCGATTCTCCACCAGATGTCTAACGAATTTACTATTCTATAGTCGGCACAATCGCTCACCGACATATTGTAACATATGAGCCCACTTAAAAATAAATAAATAAATAAATCGTTAAAAAAGAAACGCCAGTAGTTCAAAAATCGTAAAACACAAACAAAACAAAACACATTTTGTTACGAACGGTTTGTCCTCCGATCGCTTTATCACATCACAGGGGAAGTATGCGATGTGAATTTTATATACAATGATTCCGTTTAAATTGTTTTTTCAGGTTCGAATATTATCGAAAATTACAACAACATGTGAGAATAACAAACACAACGAATTTCTAAATGCATATTACATTTATTGAAATAACTAATGAAATCTTCTCATAGGGTTAACATGGCTTAAATATGAACAAGAAAATAAAAATAAAATAAATGGTGTGCAGCATTTGTATGTTTTTGGCAATATAAGAAATGTCAATTATGTGAATGGGAAAGCGTCCTTTTCTACTTTGTATTTGAATTCTCCATAGTTTTGTTTTTATTTTACGATTATTCGTTTCGATTCATCGCAGGAATGTCATTTATGCTTTTATGTTGATTTTGTAAGTTCAGATTCTCTCATAGTAGAATCTTCTGCTTTAGGGGTTTATTCCGCTGAGTCACTCTATCCGGAATATTCGCCGCTTTTCATTTGATTTTAGTAGATTATCGGCTTGACATATGTTTTTTGTTCGTATTGTCGACTTCGGCTTTGTTCATATTTCGCCAGGATCCAACTGATTCAACATATATCTTCATATCGTTGCTTTATTGCTTTCAACGATCACGCTCTTAAGCCTTTTGGGAAGTGCGATGTATTTTTACACTTTTCTTGGAGATCTTTCAGAACTGAAGGCTTTTCGTTTTCGCCTGTCCAGCTTAAGGACATTAGTCATTTCCCGTATACCAAGCCTAGGTAGAAGAGTCTTGAAGAGAGTGATGTCTCCGGCTTGACATGACAGCTCCATCTAATTATGGCTCTTTTGTAACGCTGAATTATCTTGAGAGTTATCGCCGATGCAGTCCAGATTTCAGAGCCATAAAGCATAACACTCCATACACAGCTGGTGTACACCTGTCCTCTCGTTGTGATCGCCAGATGTAATTTGTCAAAATGGGCAGGAGTTTTTTAAAGACCTTCTAGACAGACTTGTATCGGTTAATAGCAGCAGTCTCACAACCACCATCATATATATATATATATATATATATATATGTGTGTGTGTGTGTGTATTCAAGCAAACACAAACAGTAACAATTTCACTGAAGTAGTAATATATTGTTTATGTAGACCAGACAACAACAGTTTTTTCAAATGAATTTAATAGTAACAGCTGGTTACAAAATATATATTTTAAACACAGTTCACTCCAAGGAAAGCAAGCTGCCACTTCAGACGTAGATGACTACTGAGAATAAGGGTGAAAGTTTTGGAGGTCATCTTAGATTGAGAGCTGTCCAGTAAGATGCTTGTTCACATAAGTTTTAAATGTATGTATGTCGGTGCAATTGAGGAAACATAGAGCAGAGAGGAAGTTCCAAAGAGGCTATTGGAGTAGAAGGCTCTCCGACATGTGAGGATCTCCACAGTGAATGGATGGGATTTAGCTTATTGCAGTTTTATCGGAGCACATTCCATTGAAGTACTTGTAAAACAGGCACAAGGTGGCAACATTGCGGCGATTGGACAGGGGCTGGAGATTGGTGGATAGTGAGGGACATATTACAATGACGACTCTTTTTGGACCTAGTCTAAGAGGTGGAAACGAGTGCACCAGCCCAGGTGTGGCAACAATACTCCATGCATGGGCGGATGGTGGCTTTGTAGAGAAATAGGATACTGTCACGTGTGAACAGTAAATATTTTTTATATAGTTTAATTTAACTGTAAGAAGAATTTCATATATGCTGTGTTTGTTTAACAATATGTCTTCGCGAAATGGAACTGGCATGAAAAGACTTACTTCCATTTCACGAAGACATGGGGCAAATTAACAGACCAAATAGTACATTCTTCCTGCATTTAAATAAAACTCTATTAAAATATATATGTGTCATATTTGTGTTATGTTGCTATGTATATATATATATATATATATATATATATATATATATATATATATATATCTGTTCGCCAGGCAGCATCATACAAAGCATCAGAAGCATTTAACTTGAAGTATTCATATTATTAAAATACATAAAACTATTTCATTCTAAAGTTATATGAATTTTAAAAATTGTAGCTAAGTTAGTAAGCAATGTAAGAGTATGCTTTCATGTTTTCCACGCGGTAAAACTAGTATTTATAAAAGTTATTTATTGGAAAATATATGTTAACACTTTACGCTTACTACCTTTCTTCAATGAAGTTTCCATCAATATACGAAGGGATTATTAAATTCTTATATTAAACATTCTTTTCACTATGCAAACATAATAGATTCTGTTTCCCTGGAGGCTAAATCATGATATCAACATTGTATTTAGAAGATTAAATTTGTATTTTCATTTTATTTTTCAGTTTCCGTAAAATAAGCCCTCATGACTAGGACGAAGAATAGATGCCATTTCCGGCAATTGATTGATGTGGGAGATTATTGGCAAAATATATCAAGCATTCAACCGTAGTAATTAATTCGAACTATCATATAAAACCTATTTCCATTTTACGAGTGCATGGGGTCAAACTAACAGACCAAATATGACATTTTTCCTGTTAATAAAATCATATTTAATAAAGAACTAATATAAGCAACACTAGTAGAAGTCTGCACCATGTAAGGGGCCAATATAGTATACATGCCGATTATAATGACAGTTCACTCGGGTTAAATATTTTAGATTAGCAAAAGGTGAGTTTGCAAAGCCAGTTAAATTTAAAGAAATACAAAAACAACATACTCAATTAGTCCTTTCTGTTCGATATATATATATATATATATATGTATACATATATATATATATATATATATATATATATATATATATATATATACACTTTCTCTATCTCTATTGTACTAAAGCTATTGGTTAAATATAATTAAGTAGTGATATTTCCTGTTGTTTATAATGAACTATTTAAGTCTTTTGTTTTATAATTAGTTTTATTGCATTTAACTGCTAATAAAAAGAGAGAAAGGTACTGATGCGAGACTGATAGACGCTGTATGAAATACGATCGGGAGCTCAAAGAACACACTGTGGGGGAGTGGGACGATAATAAATGCAAACTTAGTAAGAGATGGTCGACTTTGTGTATAGAAAATTGAGAATCATTTTTAATTAGATCAATAACATTTGATTGCTTTTCAAACATAACTTAATCCTGATAGAAACGTTTAACGTATTTTTAAAAAAAGCTAAACTCTATGGCCCTATCTGGAAAAAAATGTTGAGTTACGTATTTTTGGTATAATAAGAGATAACCGTATATTATACGTGAGCGCTCAGCTATGAAAATCCGAAAAGTCGCAACACATTTTATTTAAATAACATCTTCAATATTATTACCATGATTTTCAGCGCAATTATTAATGCATTTCGCAAAATATTCGTGAACTCGATGCAATAAATTTTCCTCAACTTTGACAAATTCACTCCTTATTTGTTGAATCAATTTTATAATCCGTAATGTTGAGTATGCTTTCTGCTTTAGCATAGCCCAGAGACAGAACTCAGAAGGACTAAGGTCTGGTGAATAGAAAGAGCAGTCCACATGTCAATTTCTTCCAATCAAATTAGGAAAACCGCCATTTAACCAACGCTTACCTTCCTAATCAGTTAAATATCATGAAATTTCTATTTCATTTGCTTAAATGAAATGTATATAATAAGAATGTGCCCAGATGTTACAGAAAATCTGCATTTCTAACTTGAACGTGTTTTTTAATAGGAGAATCGAAACATGTTAGTGACAGAGAAAAGGAAATAACATTTTAAACTTAACGGTGACAGAGACACAACTATGCTATATCAAATATAAGCATAAGAGGCCAACCAACATACAGGGCCCCTTATAGAAATGCTTCGGCGCATCTGAAATAATATGCGCACATTCAATCTGCACGTTTTACGAGAGGAAATGATATTTCAAGCTAAAGTCTGACAGACCGTCAGATGGACTGACTGCCCGACGTACCCACTGATCGAGAGACAAACTGACGGACAGAGCCTCTCACACAGATTCGTGGGCTCATCTAAATGTGATTCATGAATATGATTGTAATAAATATTTCAACATGAGACATTGAATAAAATGTTAGACAAAATGGAATCCTTAGTTTACGAAAGTAATGGGTAAGTAAGCATGGAAACAGAAACAGTTAAACTAAGAACACAAACAGATCTCTAATATTTTCTGCTAAGAATATAGTACGAGTTAATGCCCCACATATCGGTAATAGTAAAGTTTTTGACTAGACATAACCGATTTTTGTGGCTGCAAAATGGCGTCCAAATGAAAACGAGGTGTTTTTTAACCGGTAAAAATAATGAATGAAAAACACCCACCGTGTGTTTATTTAAATGTTTATGACAATTTATTTATTTTTTGACTAACAAAATTAATTAAATATTTTTTTAAGAAGAATTTATTTTCGATAAATTGTGTTATTTTTATGAATAAAGACTTTCGAAATACGTCTACTTCGTTCCGCAGACAAACTCAAAGAGACTTGACTACATCGCTATTTTTCCCACTTACTTACTTTTTTAGGTTATGGGACTTTCGCTTCTTTAACGCCGCATCGCTGTCATTATTTTTTTAAAAGGTACCTTTTTTCTATGTTACTGCGGTGTTTGATCCTTATTTTAACTAGCATGTTTTAACCATTTACTTTTACTTTGTAATGTTATTCGTAATCTCTCACTAAGTTATAATTAGAATAATTAATAGAAGGGTCGAATCTGAGTTAAGAAAACAGTATTCCAAATTCGGGATCAGTTTAAACAAGAACAAATATTGTTAAGATGCGTCCATTAACCTATTGACTAACATGCGACCGCCATCACGTAGAGATCTATTTGAAATAAACGGCAGCTGCCAATTTTAACTCACTTCTTCTTCTTTCGTGATAATCAGATGATTCTTTGTTTCATCGATCTCTTTCTAGTTAGAAATATTTCTGGGAAGACATCGGGTACTTACGGGGAGGACTACGAGAAGGTTGCCAACATCCCTAAGTTAAAGTAGTACTGTGGAACCGACTGGATTCGAACTTGGAACACCCAGGTCTTCAGTCCGTGTCGATATCCATATAACCACCGTCACCTCCCAACTCACTGTTTTATTGTCTTAAAACTTTTGATTAGAAAATAACGCATGTTGACAGCGGTGGGTAACACGCATATTAAAATACAAAAAGAATAGGCGATACACATTGTCTTTCTATAATAGTTTAAGAAATAATTCATTCAAAATCCCAAACAATCTGTTTTTAACTTTTGGACGTCGTTCAAATCTCGTGGAAAATATAAAAATAATAGTGTACACCATACTTAACAAATTACGAAAAAGTATTCTCCACCAGTGTTCGCATTAATATCCATGTAAAATCATAGAATTCCGTTAGTAAGTTATTCTTTATATGTAAATTATTATTATCATCTCTGATGACCTAAAAAACACATACGTTGAATTCATCGTTGGGGGGTAGCTTTCTTAATTCATTTTAGACGGTTGGGGGTTTCTGATTTGCTATTTGCCTTCAAATGTAAATTTTGGAATACTGGTGTTTACTTCAATAAGATAGGATTGAACTATCGCTAGTTGAAAAAAACACGGGCCGTTTCTGATGACCTAAATTAATAAAACCCCAACCGTCACTTTGCTGTTTTGTTTTCTTCCTTTAACTTTCTTCATTTGAATATTAAGAGATGGAAAGCGGCTAGTTATTAAAATATAACACCGATTGTTAAAAACATGAAAGACGTTAGCTGAAGTAAAATTGTTAAAAATAAAGTAAAAAAGAACAACATCACTCACATGAAAAAATAAGAATATAAACTTCTCAAACTGAAAAGTTTCAAGAAGAGAAATAGTAAGAAAAAACAAGTATAAATCGGCATGGAAAGAAGAAAGGGAAACAGAAACAATAGATTATGGAAGGTTATCCTTAAATTTATTCGGAGGTTACAGTGGTTTAGTGGATAACAGCGCGGACAAACAACCTAGGTGTGACAAATTCCAATCCTGTCGGTTCTATAGTACGATTTTGTCGTGCAAGCATTAGCTCACCTTTGTTTGGAGCTGGATTTCACCACATTAAAAGCAAACGCTGCGCCTGACTTTACCCTCGTGTGAGACAAGTAACTAGGTACATTATATTATTTCATTAACAACAGTGCGACGTAAACCGACTCTCAAATATCAGCTTATTACCAACAAGCCAAGCTATTGAGGTCCATGGAAATTATATGACAAATCAATTAAAGTTTACGGATACATTAGAAACGCAAAGTCAAATCAAATGTTGGTTTACACCAAAGACTTGTTGAACTTAAAATAACAACGAGTGACTATTGTTCTCGTTCTTTTGTCTCCTGATTTATTTAGTCTTGTTCCTCTCATTATCTATCCGTATCTCTCTCTTTATATATATATATATATATATATATATATATATAGTTATCTCTCTATATATATGTATATATGTATCTATGTTTCTCTCTCTGTCTCTCTCTCTATATATATATATATTTCTCTCTCTCTATATATATATATATGTATATATATGTATATATATATATATATATATATATATATATATATATATAGTTTTATGCTGGTTACTAGAACGTAGTCTTCTATTATATATGAAAGGAAAACAAATAAAAAGGAAAAAATAGAGAATATCTTAGAAGAATATCTAGCAAGATTTCCACAACATTGTTGCTACTAAGCGAAAGAGCAAAAATGTTCTTTTCCTTTTTATGTTCTTACTTTTTATTTCATTTTTAATCTATTTTATATTTTTTCTTCTCTTCTTAAGTGACATCAATTAAAGAAACACTACATTGTGTATTGCCGGTTGTTGTAATTTCTTATTCAAGGTACTTAATTTCCCTGATGATCTGCTAAGCAAGGACCTGCTTGGTAGTGAAACACGTGTAAGCTAAAAAAACTCTTTAATTTAAAAAAATGATAAATAAATAATTTTTGAATGAACAAATCTTTTGCGGTGTTGACTGGGCTCCTCATCGAAATGCTTTGGTAAGCCTTCTAAAAATCACATATAAATGCTATGTACCCTGTAATCGAGTATCATCGAGCTTGTTTTCATTCGACTAATCTTGGTCTTCACGGAATAATCTTTTTTTCTAAGTGAAACATCAATATATATATATATATATATATATAATTATATATTTGTTGGTGATTTTATTATTCCATTAATTGCGACAAAATATATGCTGTTTCATTAGAATCCATAATGAATGCCAACTTTTCAAGCGTCAATGGAATCCAAATGTTTAAGATTTTAAATTCAACCCCAACCGGAAATTGAAGATGCAGGGAGGGGGACGAAGATAGGGATCAGCCTATAGCGAGGACTGGAAAGGTGGAGGGGGAGACCCCAACAAGTGATATTTCAGAATGTTGAGTGTGGTGATCTCTAATGTCTGGGCCATCGTGACCTCAATTCCAACCAGGGTGGAGGGCGGGGTGGGTTTAATTTAATAATGAGAATAGGATTATAATTATAAAGTTATAACTGTCATTTCTGTTGTAATAGGTGATTATCGTATATATATCAACTACACAAAATAACCCTAGTAGGATCAAAAATAGGAATAGGAAAAGTATCTGGTATACACCTCCATTTAACAATTCAACTAAAACCAAATTAGGGAATAAATGCCTGAACTTAATAAACACTCATTTCCCCAATAACAACATACTCCATAAAATGTTTAATAAGAACACACTGAAACTCAGCTATTGCTGTGGTGACAACCTGGAAAAAATCATAAAAAAGCACAACATGAAAATACTAAACACCTCAGTAACCTCAAATCCTAGAAGAACATGTAACTGTACTAACAAATCAAACTTCCCCCTAAACCAAAAGTGCCTATCAACCCAAGTAGTCTATGAGGCATCTATCTCCTCAACCGAAAACCGATCCCAGACTAACTATTATATTGGTCTGGCAGGTAACAACTTCAAGGAAAGATTCTGCAAACATAAATTCCCCTTCAACAACCCTGACCATCCTGGCCAAACTGGACTGTCACTACACTACCACAAAATAAAAACAAAAAAACCTCCATAATAAATTGGAAAATCTTTTTAAAAAATCTAGCACCTGCAAATCAATGAACTCACCATGTAGATTATGTTTAAATTAAAAACTGGAAATTATCCGTTTTAAAGACAGAAACAAACTCCTGAATAGAAAACGAGAGACGTCTATCAACTGTAAACATAGTTGACTCTACCTCCTTAGCAACCCACATGCCCCACCGTAACCCCACACCAACCCCCCACATATTTAAAAATGAAAAAAAATTAAAAATGAATGATTACATTAACCCACCATTATACACTACTTCAAAACACATTACAACCCTCTACCCACCCACCAAAAATTTACCACCCAACCCCACCCCCAACAAGTCCCGATGAATCTATAAATAAATAACCACCCCACTAAACCATCAATAACATACAAAGTTCTTAGTATTACTTATAATTCTCAGCCTCAATAGCCTCTCAGTCATACTACCAATTCTACCAAAATCATCCACCTAAACCCATAACTGTGATAGCTATTAAATCTGATATCACTTAGATTAATCTAATCTCAATTACTTAATCCTTAGATTACTATCTTGAACACTTAATTATTGACTGGTGCTTAGTCCTTATTATTGGTAGTAGAACTATAAAAGCTTACCATCACTTGTAGACTTATTTCGCCCAATGACTTCACAAGTAACAGGATCATAATAATAATAATAATTATTATTATTATTATTATTATTATTATTATTATTATTATTATTATTATTATTATTATTGATTCTATTGTTACTGCGACTATTGTAGGTATGATTGGCATTATTATTATTGTTATTATAATTGTTTTTATTAATACTAAAGATAGTAACACCATTAAACTTCTTTTATATAATAATTTCACTAGTATTAATTTTAGTATAATATAATCACAATTAAAAAATATTATCGCAACAAAATTCACTACCGTTACTGAGCTCATTATACAAGCCATAAATAATTATATTAAAATAGAATGCAAAAGTAGCAATAAATACCCTAAATTAAAATTATCAAACATTTTTATCTACACGATAATCACCTATACAACAGAAATGACAGTTATAACTTTATAATTATAATTCTATTCTCATTATTAAATTAAACTCACCCCGCCCTCAGCCCTGGTTGGAATTGAGGTCACGATGGCCCAGACATTAGAGATCACCCCACTCAACTTTCTGAAATATCACTTGTTGGGGCCTCCCCCACTCCCCCTTTCCTGTCCTCGCTATAGGCTGAGCCCTATCTTCGTCCCCCTCCCTCTTATGCATCTTCAATTTCCGGTTGGGGTTGAATTTAAAATCTTAAACATTTGGATTCCATTGACGCTTGAAAAGTTGGCATTCATTATGGATGCTAATGAAACAGCATATATTTTGTCGCAATTAAAGGAATAATAAAATCACCAGCAAAAGGAAATATATATTTTGCTCTGAATTTTCATTGAGCACTCTCATAAACCCGGTTTCAACTTCCTTCGGATATATACCCCCTGGATATTTGTAACAAGTTAATTATATATATATATATATATATATATATATATAGTTTTAGGCTGTGTCGAGATAAGAAAAAGTTGTCGCCGATTCGTAATTTTTCATGAATTAATAAATAAAACGTTACATCGTTTAAGTAAGTGCTGTGTTTGCTTTCTCTAAAATGGGTTCGCCTTTCAGCGGCGATGTCCCCGATAAACCCTGACAATTCTCTAGAGAGAATTAATGACACTATTAACAAAACTCGAACGACTCGTGATTACCCTTTTATTAAAGGGAATGTCACTCATGTGCCTTAATGGGGCTGGTGGAACCGTGCCAATACGATAATGTTGTTAGCAATAGACGTCCCCACTGAACAGACATATCAAATTGGACCCCACGAGCACTATAGTGTCGCACTTTCACTTGAGGCTGTTGGCAACGTCCACGCAATCCCTCTTGAAAGAATGCAAACAACAGTTGTTCTATGCTGAAGTCATACACATTTACTTATTTTACATTTCTCTTTATTATATAGTGTATTATGATATAAATCAGATCTGTTAGATAAAAAAGCGATTAATCAGATTGATTTCAAAAGATAGTTTTGAATACAAAAACGGAAATACACATTCATTTTGCCGGTGTAACGCAAGGTGTAAACAGACCACAAGATGTAAGTAAACATTTAAAAACATTTTAAGTCGTAAGGGCAACTAACGAACGCATGTTGAAAGAAAGAAGTTTCAACAGGAGTGAAGTGCATATGAATTATTATTATATAATTGATTGTAACGTGTGTTTCTTGCTCAAAGTTTCTAAGAAAGAGAAAAATACTTTCTTCTTCTGTGTGCCTAACACTAAGGAGAACAGAGAACTTCCCACCTGTGGACCCCGTTACCGCTGTACTGGTTCCTTACAGACTACAAAATGATCGTTTTCAAATCCAATGTTAACAAAAATACCGGTCGAGACGTTTTCATATAGTCAAATTTTGTCCATTCTGACCATTGTTTTCAGTCCTCTCATAATACGGTCCCACTATCAAACTGACAAGCTCATTAACCATTATTCTAGAGGAGTTTTTATCCTTGGTAAGTTGCACCTCATTAGTATAGATTTTTTAAAGTTATCATATACTACAACAGTTAGATAATTAGTTCTAGTTTCTCTATGTAACATGTTTTAAAATTGTATATTTTTCTGAAAGCTTACTCTCAAATGGTGGCTACTACCCAAATAGTTGTTCCCATCCCTATGTCTATGAAAGGATGCTACATAACGAAAGCAATTGTTCAGATGCAATAGTTTGAGTGACACTTAATGCTCAGAGGTGACCTCAGCACGGAAATCGACGGAATCACATATCTTTCTATATCTTTCTATATATTTTCCGGCGACATTCAATGTTGCTAACTGTAGCGATACGATTTATCCGTTAATCTATATCGCTGTCTTTGTCTCCCTCATCACGTGCACGTAAGTAACCCGTTCCTCTGCTATTTTCTTAGACTGTTCTTTTCCCTTTAATAAACCTCTTATAAAATAAACATCGGCGCGCGAGTATCTTTGTAAGCAGATGAATAGAACATGTATATAATGAACAGTTACGGATAATTTCCCTATTCTAAATTATTTCCTCTTTGGAGAACTCTCCTGTTCGTCTTAACCATATAAATAGCAGCACTAACATTATACTGACAGTTTATGCCGAATAAAGCTTTCTTAAAGTTACGACTGTTTTCGATTGTCATTACAATTTATTCGGCATAAACTCAACATGGAACAATTAATGCGCCCACAACCGTTCGACGTGGAACCTGACACTACTAGCTCTGGAAAACGTTGGACTTATTGGCGAGTGACGTTTGAAAACATTTTGCAAACATTCCATGCAGAAAATCCACTACGACAGCTAAAAAAACTCGGCCTACTAAGCAACTAAGTATCTCACACGATACACGAAATTATTAGGGATTGCAGTACTATGAAAAGGCTATGGAAACATTACAAACCACTTACCGAAAGCCCAAAAATGAAATATTTACGCGATATTTACTTGCTACACGGCGACAACTAAATGACGAATCTTTGGAGCAGTTTTTAAAGGAATTACGAACTCTTAGCAAGGACCGTAACTTTCGGGCAATATCTGCCGAAAGAAATTCAAGACGAGCACATTATGGATGCTTTTATTAACGGACTCCAAAATGTGCAGGTAAGGCAAAGACTGTTCGAAAACAAATGTATGGATCTCAGAACAGCTTACGAACAGGCGTATACGCTAGAAATTGTTCGAAAACAGTCGGTGTACTACCTGCAGTCGGATACGGTCGGTGCTGCTTTGAACAACACGCACTCTTGTTGTTCGCCCCCCTCTTTGTGCATTCTTCTCCGGACCCTACCTCTGTGACTTCTTTCTCTAACCAGGAAATTCCGGGCACTGCAAATCTTTCAAAGTTGCCCATCACCGCTGCTTCCACAGGTTGTAAATACCACTTTTGTGAGTTAAGTCCACGCCCTCGTTTTTCTTGTCCGGCCAGAGATACTAGCTGTCACAAGTGTGGGAAGTTCGCACATTTTTCTAAGGTGTGTAGGTCTACCAAAAATAATGTTTCTAAAAATGTTGCCGCCTCTCTCATGGTAGCTACTATAACAGTTGCGTCTCCAGACTCTCTCTCGAAAAGTATAATGTGGGTTAAAATTAATGGCGTTTCTACTGATGCATTAATTGACACCGATAGTTCTAGTAATTATATTAATTTTAATATTGTAACAGCTAATTAATGAAAAATATTTTCTTGTTATACTCGTGTGTCTATGGCGAATGTTTCTTCATCATCACAAGTAGTTGCCGATTGTCTGGTCAATTTACTTTTATAAAATATTTCATAATAAAACATCAAACTTTTGATAATGAAAAACCTTTGCAGTAACGTGATATTAGGGCACGATGTTCTTCAGCATCATTCTCGTATTGAGATTCCTTTTGGAGGACCCAAACCAGTCCTTAGCAGTTGTGGTCTAATGGCGGTCAATGTTCAGTACCCATCACTCTTTAATATTTGATCTCACGGCTGCAAACCTATAGCGATGAAATCTAGACGCTACCCACTTGAGGATAAAAAGTTCATAAAAACCGAGATTACGAGAATGCTTGGTGAAGGAATAATTGAAATGAGTGAGTCTCCATGGAGGGCCCAAGTTGTAATAACATCTTCCGAAAACAAAGACAAGACTAGTAATCGATTACTCTATACCATGGATAAGTTAAATTATAAGCGAAATTTCCAAATATAAATTGTATAGCACACTACACCTCAGAAGCGCCTATCACCATGTGGCTATCAAACCATTGGATCGACCCTACACGGCTTTTGAGGCGAACGGCTGCCTCTACCAGTTTAAAAGGATACCATTCGGAGTAACGAATGGTGTTGCCAGTTTTCAGTGAATTATGGATAACATAATTAGCGATGAAAAAATGGAGGGCACCTTTGCCTACATTTATAATGTAACAATATGTGAGCACAACTATGAAGACCATAATCGTAATCTGAAACGATTTATGGCGACGATTGAAAAATACAACCTCACACTAAATAACGATGAATGCGTTTTTAGCGTAGACACCATTAATATACTAGGGTACACCGTAAGAAAAGGATCTATGTCACCAGACCCAGAAGGATTGAAGCTGATGCTAAAACTGCCAATACCTAATAATAGGTGTGCCCTAAAACGAGCCCTTAGGATGTTTGCACATTATTCACAGTGGAGTGCTTCTTTTTAAAGCAAAATTCACCTATTGGTACAAACGGACAGTTTCCCTCTCACACACAGCAGTAGAGGCTTTTGAGAATATTAAAAAAGGATATAACCAACGCAGCAATTACAGCTATAGACCCCGCTATTCCCTTGGTGGTGGAGACAGATGCATCTGATTATGCAATTGCTGCCTTTTTAAGGCAATCCGGACGCCCTGTCGCTTTTTTTCAAGGACCTTGTTGTGTTCAGAACAGCGACACTCGGCAATTGAAAAAGAGGCTTATGCTATAGTGGAAGCACTCAGAAAGTGGAGACATTATTTGATCGGACGACATTTTCGACTAGTTACTGACCAAAAATCTGTCGCATTTATGTTCAACACCAGGACAACAAGCAAAATCAAAAATGATAAAATAGCGAGGTGGAAAATAGAACTCTCCTGTTTTTCTTTTGATGCAATCTACCGACCTGGTAAAGAGAATGCTGCGGTTGACGCACTATCGAGTGTATGTGGCTCGATACTCAACACGAATGAACTCAATACTTTACACAATGAACTGTGCCACCCAGGAATAACACGAATGACACACGTGGTACGAACCAGAAATCTACCATATTAATCGGATGACGTAAAAAAATGATAAAATCGTGTACAATATGAGCAGGACATACGCCACAATTATTTAAGCTTAAAACCGGGACACTGATAAAAGCGATTCAACCGTTCTAGAGAATAAACATCGATGTTAATGGATCATTACCATCTAATAATGGGAATCATTACATTCTTACCGTCATCGACGAATATTCACGATTCCCATTCGCATTTCCTTGTCCGGACATATCAGCGAAATCAGTAATACGGTGATTGTGCGCTTTAATTGCCATTTTTGGTGTTCCAGCCTTCATCCATTCAGATCGTGGAGCCTCTTTTATGTCTGAACAACTCAAACAGTTTCTTCACGAACGCGGAGTTGCCACAAGCCGGACCACCATCAGGGAAACGCTTAATGTGAGTGCTATAACGGTATAATATGGAAGAACATACAACTAGCGGCCGCGAACCGCAAATGTCTAATTACTCATTGGGAAGATCTCCTCCTGGAATCGCTGTATGCTATTAGAACGCTCTTATGTACAGCCACAAATTCCACGCCTCACGAGAGGTTTCTTCAATTTCAACGAAGAAGTTCGGCTGGAACTTCGCTTCCTTCATGGCTCTCTAAACCTGGAACGGCTCTTCTGCGACGTTTCGTCCGTCATAGTAAGAATGGCCCATTAATGAACCCAGTGGAACTGATTGAAGCGAATCCGCATTATGCATTAATACGACATTCTGATGAAAAATCCACTGTTTTCCTTAGAGACCTTGCACCTGCAGGGGATATACCTACGCTCAATATAACCCCCGAGGAGACGCCTATATTTCAAGACCCTTCCACCTCGGCTGAAGGTCAAGCTGCACTATATGACTCATCTACGGACTCAGCGCAACCATCAGATACGGAGTCCATAACATCTGTAGAAAGCCAAGGTACTCAGAACGAGCCAGAGTTGAACGATCATCCACTTGCTACGAAACAAGTTCATCCCCAAACCGATTCAGAACCCCTGTCTTCAGAAGCACAACCCGCCGCACGCAGAAGGAGACACATTTATACTCACTCAGGACGGAGAGAGAAAATCGATCCCTGTGTATCGTCAGACTCGGAAACCCAGAGTCCTGATTCTATTCCCGAAACTTTCCAACAGAACCAGCAAAATGTCCGGTCGATGGAATGACTTCGTTCCCTAATGATTGAAATAAAATGTGTGTCTGTGAATGTAATGAATAATTACGGATAGTTTCCCTATTCTTAATTATCTCCCCTTTGGAGAACTCTCCTCTTCGTCTTAACCGTATAAATAGCAGCATTACCATTTTACTGACTGTTTGTGCCGAATAAAGCTTTCTTAAAGTTACGACTGTTCTCGTTTGTCATTACAATGTGTTCCTGACTGGTATTTAATGGTTTATGTACGCATCGGTAAGTGAAAAAGTAACACGAAGATGTCCTTGAAAATCTGAAAGACTTATATTATTACTGATAATATTATGTGATCGCGACAAATTTACCCGTTAGCAAAGTCGTTTAAGACAGAGGATTGGACTATGCAACGCTTTGCATTATTATGGCGAATAATTGTAAAATGGTAATCAATTCACATTTGTCTCTTACTCGGAAGATAGAAAAATCTTCGGAAATTATTAGGTGCATTAAGATAATATTTCGTGCATGGCGCCATATATTCTATTTGAGAGGTTTTTTATGCTTTATTTGTCTTTGCATTTAAGATGAGAGGAGAATCTATTGATGAATATGTAGTTCGCCCAAGGTAAATCATGAAATCATGTAAAAAATCACATATTTGAGATCGGATATTTCTTGAACTTATGAATAGGAAGGCGGAAAACGGCGCATCTTAGACCTTGATAAGGTTATACATAGCCGGAAAGCAGCATAACCAACAAGGTGCACATCGACGTCGAAGCAGAGTATATAAATTACACTGAAAACAATATACGAACATAAAGTCAGTAAAGAAATGCGAAGGGCAACCAATAGATAAAAACGATGATGCACAGATCCAGAAAAAAATAGAGAAAACAATAAAAGCCTCATGAATAAGTATCAAGCGGAATAAGCAATCGTTAATGGTGTGGAAGAGCAACTGACCTGGCTAAAAGAGAATATCAACCTAGAGATAGCTAATACCGCAAACTTAGAGAAAAGAGTGGTATTATAGAAAACCTATCATTGGTCAGCTAACATACGAACTACGTCATGTGTTGGCAGTTTTTTAAATAAACGGCAGTTGCCAGTCTTGACTCTGTTCGATGTATGTTCAAATCATTTTTTTAAACTTTTGTTGACCACAAACCAGGCATATTGTTACTAAAACGTAAGGGGATACTGTAATATGAACCCGATTTGTAGGAGCGTAACGTAGGAGGGGAGTTGAGCAGCAAGATGTTTGTTCACATTACATTTCAATGTTTGCATGTTAGCACGGTCGCGATAACAGGAAGCATGAATAGAATTCTAAATGCATGCAGCCCGCGGAAATAAGCCAAAAAAGGTAAATATACCCAGCATCTAAAAACTTCTACATGCAGTAGTGGGATTTAGCTTCCAATTACCGATTGAGCAGTTTCTATTTGTTTCGCATAGAACTAGGATATCGTGGTATGTTACGTGGATGAAAGAGTCTACCTCATCAAGGTTAGTTATAAGTGCCCGGATATTTTTGAAGGAGAGACTGAAGGTTGAGTTTTCCTTTTTTTGAGAAAGGGCGCCATGTTTGATCGCTTTTCTTTTATTTTACATTAAATAGTAGTGTTTGGTAGAGTGAGATTTGGACAACGTGAGTTTTTGTTTGATGTCAAAAACAAAGTGCACACAAGTACGCCTTTAATTGTGTCTGTATTTATAGTTAAAGAGACACCACGAATCCTATTTCCAATAAAAGTTTGGGAGACATACACACGAATGGACTCAGGGAAAGACCCTTCTATAGTTATGCGTGAAAGCATCAAACATGTCATTGGATCTTAAGCGGGATACCAACGAAAAATCTATTTCAATCTTAAGAATGAAAGATACGCATGTTAAAATATGAGCGTGACACATACACATAGTCTCTTGTAGAGATGCGTTGACGCATCAAAAGCAAATAAACATCCCTAGTCAAGATTGAATTACATATTAATTATTGTTACATCTTGTTTTGTAACGTGTGTTCTTTGTAACAATTTTGTACGAAAAAGAACAACAAACTTTCCCTCTGTACTTAAAACAAAGATAAACTTCATGAACAGAGTATATTTCAAAGAGCTTTCATCTGTAGAACATGTTATCGCTAGTCTGCTTCCATATAAACTAAAAACGGTAATTTCCAAGTCCAATGTCAACAAATATATGTTGAGCTGTCCTCTTAAATAGTCAAATTGTGTCTATTCTGTTTATCGTTTTTAGTCCCCCTCATGTTTCATAATCTTACTAAGAATGTTATTAGCGCGTATCCTCGAGTTGTTTTTGGTCTTAGTAAGTGGTGTTTTAAATGTGTATATTTTGTTCGGAAAGCTTACTCCCGATGTTTTGCTACTTACTGTTCCCACCTCTATGTCTATGAAAAGAGATGTCATGTCAAGTTTGAAGTCTGAAAATGTCATGTGATCGCGACAAATTAACTAGTTGAAAGCTGCTTCGGACCGATGATTGAGCCTAGCGACGCTGTGTTGAATTCAGGTAAATAACTGTGAAAGTATAATCAATTCACTCACGATTCTGACTCGGAAGATAGAAGAATCCTCAGTAATCATGTGAATTATGAGAATGCGTGAAGGCATCTTAAATGATATTGAAACGTAAGCGTGATGCCAACTTAAGAAAGGGAGAAACGCACTTTACAAATATAAGCGTGACACACTTACCGACCAACA
Organism: Sepiola atlantica; assembly: GCA_963556195.1. Classification (NCBI taxonomy): domain Eukaryota; kingdom Metazoa; phylum Mollusca; class Cephalopoda; order Sepiida; family Sepiolidae; genus Sepiola; species Sepiola atlantica. Next base: position 141,860,083 of record OY744524.1, on the reverse strand, counting down.
AATACATGGACGCAGCTAAAACGAGTGTACATACATAGTCTTATTCCATCTGTAAAAGAGAGAAACGGTGATCCTTCTGTCGGTGCTAATCAAATTTGAAAGAGTAAACATAAATGTTCTTATAATTCTCTTCTCGGCACAGGGTAAGGTCTACGGCAGAATGGCACGTGTTCAGCCTTACGCGATGAACATGGAGAAAATATCAGTCTCCATAATTTTCTTACAAGTTCCAAAGGATGATATTTTAAAAGAGAGAATTTTTATTTTTAACAGTTTTCTAAATACTCTTTCGAGATGTATCCCTATCTGCTTCAGGAATTGTCGTCATGGGCTGCGCAAAGGTTCTGGAAGAGACTAGTTTTATGTTGGTATCCGGAATAAATATCTGTTGTATCCTATTTAAAAGTAACTTGCACTTTAAGAGTTGTATTGAATTGTAAGGTGTTCAGATAGTGTAAGGTTTCAACCTATTGAATTGCAAGGTTTGTAGATTAAATCAAAATATTCGTCATTGTAAGCCACAGTTGGATAACATTTGAAGGTTCATTTGAATTTCTGGAATGCCGAGTTGGGTGAACCTCTTGTTCCGAAGAGCTGAGATGTCCTTGGCCTTTTAGATATGATCAAAGTATCCTTTCTGATACTGCGCTTCATCTTCGTTTGTCCTCTGTTAAGTGTATCCTTCTAGACTGTGGCAATTTGTATTTTTGACCCGATCCACAGTACCCCTTTTGGAGGAGCTACATTTTCTCACATTAAGAACCGACTTAGTGTCTTAATCTGCCCTCGTGGGGGTGTAAGTAAATAGTAACATCTTCTGTAGATTATCAGTTGACCTTTTTACACTGTCCTCACTGAACTAATCAGAGTTATCTGACACATTCCATTAAGAATTGTGTGAGTTCTCTGGGTTTTTATGCCCGGTTCTTATAGCGTAAACATATTACAAATAATATCTGGCTCAAAAACGAAATACTTTTCATGTTAATGTCTCTCCTATCTCACTAAAACTAGAATCTTTCTAGAGCATTTAGGAGGCTTTACTCAGAGCATTTAAGTACAACGGTAAATTAGATATCAACTTCTTTCTTTAAAACGAAATTCTCTTCCTTCGCGCCTTGTCTTTTAGATATACATATTTGGATCTCCGGTCACGTGACCTTCTATCAAGGAAAGGAATATAATTATTTGAAAAAGTAGTTTTTACATGGTCTTCGAGAGTGAAGATTAAAACATAGCTTTTCCTCGCTATGAAAATAAGTGGTTTTACAAGTCCAGACCGGTTAACGCTATCTTATCTTTCTTAATTTCACTTGAACTATTTCTATTTTAAGGCACATTTTTCAGGCTTTAATTACTGTTTCACCTGACGTAATCTAAATGTATTTACGCCTAATACTTTTTTTTATATTTATGTAATATATTATACATGCAGAAAACATGAAGTTGTTGTCTTTAAGCGAATTTCCAAATTTACTGAATAATACGATTTCCACACTGTTTGAAGAATATTGAATATATATATATATATATATATATATATATATATATATCGTACATGTATTGTATTAGTTTCTGTAAATGTAAATCCGTAGAAACTCAAGTGTTTATAAAAAGTGCTCAATACCAAGTAGAGCTGTTTTAAGTATACATTTTTATTTATACAAACATCATTGGTTACATATGTGCATACATGTTTCGGTTGCACTTTTCCAAGAAAGTCGACCTCCTCAGACCAAGAATTTTTCAGGAATGGATGGATTTGACGAATTTTCTATCCTAAATAACTCTTTTTGGGATCTAGCATTTTCTATTTCTAATGAATTAATATCGGATTGCCTATTTCACTAGTTGACCTTTTTTGCCAGTGGTTGTCCCTTTTTTTTATTACCCTTCATGGTAAAAAGTCAATGGTAATATTTACTATTTATGATATAGCACAGAAATAGCTACAATATAAGGAACAAAAATACAGATACTTGTTAAAAAATTATCTTTTAATCTAACAATTTCACTATCTATACAACCGTTTCACCCATAAATAAACAGAAATACGTTTTTTCATTAAAACACCTTGATAATTGTGTGCCAATCATTAAAAATCCATAAATAAAACAAGAAGCACAAATGAGGAAAGAGTAACAAAAATAAAAGGGATATTTATGGGATAAGAACACTGTCTGGATCTCATCAGTTGTGTTTAAAGTGTAAAAAAAAAATGCAAAACGAATGTCTCTCGCATTTCGAAAGCGTCATAATGACGACAGTCTAGCGCTAAGAACCCATTGTTGAAAATAATTGGATCTGGGGTTCCAATCGTCCGACCAGCAGTATCGTTACGCCATCCATACTGACGATTGTAAGGTAACATAAAACATATATATGTCTGTGGATATTAATAATAGTTATTTATTAAAATATAACTATTAAACTCCGTGTAGTTGAGCAGTTTAAGAGAGATAAAATTGAAGATAAAAATTTACCAACGCAGTGAGTTCTTTCCATTTAATAATAGAAACACTGTTCGGATCATATTACTGGTGTTACAAATGAAAAATACCGAACGTATTTCTCTCGCATTTTAAAACGTGATCGTCACGACTGCTTACCTGTAGGATCTGATGTTCGAATCGCATGACCGGCGATACGGTAACGTCATCCACTGTAAAGTAAAAGGAAACACACAAACACACACACACACACACACACACACACACACACACACACACATATATATATATATATATATATATATATACATATATATATATATATACCATTTATACTTTTTGATTCAATCCTCAGTTCACATTTACCATGTTATATAGTTTATATTTTCTCCTAAATAAATTGAATAAGAATTTTTCCCCACTTGTTTAGAATTTTACATCTTCGTTTTTCTTGTCTTCATATAGATTGGGGTCGTCACAAGTGTCATTACAATTTTTATCATGTTATATTACTTGTGTAGACTTGTGTCTGAAATTATGACATCAGACATAATTTCTTTATTAGAAAATTTAACCTTGCACTGACACTTACGTGCATAAAACTCAAATTTATGAAACGAATTCTTTATTTATCTGGCAAACTATTTATTAGATTCTACTGAATTTGAAATTGGTTGCTTCTTAGTGAAAATATTTTAGAAGATGACATGTAATAAACAGTAAGAAAATGGACAATTTCAAAGTTTTCTCGAATATTCCTTATTGAATTTATTCCAGCTACTCGATAATAACTTATTTCCCAGCTCATGAATAGCTGGCACAAGGCGGAAAATGGTGAAGTGTATAGTAATCTTATCCGGGGAGGTGCACTCAGGCCCACAAAGGTAGCCTTGGCAGCACCGTCGATATTTCCCGATATGTGCATCTCTGGCAATTAGAAATAACAAGTTCCCTCTCAAAGAGAGGAAGTGAAGCCTGGAAGGGCGCATCGCCTATGACTGATCAAGACTATACATCAAAGTGACAGTGGAAGAACCACGTCCCGTTGGACTGGGTGTCGAAGACATATCCTCCACTTATTTGGTCTGCTTCCAGTCTATCTATCTCTCTCTCTCTCCTTCTCTCTCTCTCTCTCTCTCTCTCTCTATATATATATATATATATATATATATATATATATTTTTTTTTTCTTTGTCGTACAAAACTTTAAAATGGAATTGACGAGACAATGAATGAAGACATCAAAAGGATGAAAGGGCAGCTGGCCGGTTCGTACCTCGCTCAACAAAGCCAGATATCGAGGTATCGTATAATAAATATAAAAAAGATGCTATGAGAATTATAGCGAGGGAAAAGGGTTAAAAAAGTTTTAAAAAAGAAAAATTCAATCAAATAGAAACAACATTAACCCCGAGGAGATTTTCTCTTTGCTGTCAAAGAGCAGGTCTCAAGGACTTAATATAGCTTGTTTCCAGGATCGTGAGATGATAGGGAGAGTGCGACTTACTAAGAATTGAGAATAAGTCGACACTGAATTTAGAGGCACAGGTGCGGTTATTTATGAGATGTTCACCTATCGACGAACCATAAGTATTATTCAAACCGTCAGTTGGTGAATAATTTGCATTGCGACTTTTTGTTGGCACGTGTTGTTGGACCCGGATGTCTAATCTTTGTGACGTCATTCCAACGTAGTGCATACTGCAACTACATTTAAATAAATGAATAATAGAATTATTATGATGTGGGGGAAGGACATCTTTTCGAATAGAAGTCAAGATCGGTCGAGAGGAAAAAACAACTCGTGTATTCGCAGCAAAATAACATTGTTGTACAGACAAAGAGATTTGTTTGGCGAATCTATCACTAATGTTACCAAGCCAAAGTAGGCGAAGGTAAATAGGACATCTGTCTACAGAAGCTGATTTGCTTTTGTAAAAAGTTGATATTTTTGTTTTAATGGTGGATTGTACAATGTCTAAATGATAGCCATTGTTACATAGGGACTTAGTGATAAATTTAATTTCTCGATCCAGCTTGGTCTTCGAACAAATATTAAAGGCCTTATGGGTAAGGGTCCTAATAAGATAAATATTTTGTTTTGTGCGACAAAATGAGTCCCAACGAGTGTAAAGACCAGTAATGGTAGGTTTCCGATGTACTGACGTCAAGAAACCAGAGGAAGCTTTATTAACCAATACATCAAGGAATGGGAGCGAAGAATTTGCTTCCTTATAAAAGTGAATTTAAGAGCTGGATGAATATTGTTAAGAGACGTAAAAAAACGTCCGCTTCCGTTTCATTGTTGAACAGACAAAATGTGTCGTCAACATAATGAAAGTAGATATCTTTTCTATTTGGACCATATAGGAGACCCTCTTCATGGAAACCAACAAAGATATTGGCAAATGCTGGCCCTAAGGAAGAGCCCATAGATACATCATCAATCTGTCTGTACATGATGTCGTCAAAACTGAATTCTACCGACATCGTAGCAAGTTTCATCAACTCCACGAAAACATTTTCAGGAATAGGAGGAATGGGCAGTTGACCGCGATATAATGTATCAGCACATATATTATTCGTTTCAAGAAGGGGAACACAGGTAAACAGGCTAGATATGTCAAAAGAACACATAAATGTATCAGTATCTGAATAATTTTGCATAAAGTTAGAAAATGAAAAAGAATCTTTAATGCAAAATGAACTATAGTGTTCCAAAACTGGTTCCAAAATAGTGGCAAGCCATTTGGCTACCTTGTGTTGGGAATACCCTATCATCGATAATATTGGTATTAATAGTACCCCAGTTTTGTGTTTTTTTTGTAAACCATACAGACGGGGACGAATAGAACCTGTCGGTCTAATTATTTTAGAAATATTACTGGGAAGCGCTCCAGTCTAAACCCACTTAACCAAACGTTTTTGGAACTTAGTCTCGATAGATACAATGGAGGCATGTGTATCTACCGAACCTAACTGAATAAATTTAGAGGTGTCCTCAAGAATGGTCGTCATTTTATTGACATAATCAGAATGATTAACTATAAAGATCCCTGAAACTTTATCCGGTTTTGTGATGACCAAAGATGTATTATTGCGAAGTGCTTTGATGGTACGGAAATGTTCACTTCGCCATTTTGATTCACAAAACGAAATAGGTGGGCCCGCATACGAATGTGCGAAGTCATTCAACTTTGCCTTAAGATAACTGACCTTAGAGTCTGATGTAGGTTGAAGTCTTGCTAGAATAGCAAAAAAGACTTCTAATTCAGAGTATATTTCTTCACGTTTAGTATTTGTAGGGGGGAATACAGAAGTTCAAACCATTTATTTAAATGTAGTTGCAGTATGCACTACGTTGGGATTACGTCACAAAGATTAGACATCCGGGTCAAACAACACGTGCCAACAAAAATTCGCAATGCAAATTATTCACCAACTGACGGTTTGAATAATACTTATGGTTCGTCGATAGGTGAACATCTAATAAATAACCGCACCTGTGCCTCTAAATTCAGTGTCGACTTATTCTCAATTCTTAGTAAGTCGCACTCTTCCTATCATCTTAAGATCCTGGAAACAATTTATATTAAGTCTTCGAGACCTTCAAGCAAAGAGAAAGTCTCCTCGGGCTTAATGTTGTTTCTATTTGATTGAACTTTTTCCTTTTTTTTTACCTTTTTTTTGTTTTTTTTGTTTTACCCCTTTCACTCGCTATAATTTTCATAGAATCTTTTTTATATTTTTTATTCGATATATCGAGATTTGGTTCTGTTGAGCGAGGTACGAAACCGGTCAGCTGCCCTTTCATCTTTTTAGTTTCTTAATTCATTATGAGTAATAAATATTGTCTCTTTAATGTCATATATATATATATATATATATATTGTCGAATATAACATACAACTTATGACTGGATATCCTTTGGTAGATCCTTTCAATACTCCGAATCAGAATCTTAGTTTAGGGTGGGGGGGGGGGATTTACAGATAAATCTGCATAAGTTTTCATTTGTGTCTCAAGCACTCTCAGACTCATCCGGGTCCATATTCAGGGGAATGAGGATAATCAGGTACAAACTAAGATTCTGATTCGAAGTATTGAGAGGTTCTACCAAAAAGTATCCAGACATAAGTTATCTGTTATATTCAACAATACTGGCCTGCGAGAGAAGATGCTGCCTATACATATATATATATATATATATATATATATATATATATATATATATATATATATATATATATATATATATACAGAGAGAAGAAAACCCAACGCATCCGAACTGGTGCAATCCTCCCCTACAACAATAGCATTAGCAGCAACATCGGCATTCGCCAATAAGGAATAAACCAACCCCATTCTCAATGAGAGATAGTAAAGCCTAGAAGAGTGCAACTCTCAGGACTTAACAGGACTAGACTTCGAAGCGACAGAGCAGAACCGTCTACAGTCTAACTGATTGTCGATGACGTATCCCTGACTTGTATTGCCTGCGCGTCGTTACTCTTATGCCAAGTGCAATTCAACTTCTTTAGGAGTAAGATATTTTTTAGTGATGTTGTACAGTGTTTGGAAATTATTTCTGACGGTTTAGTAAATTGAACCCAAGATGAGCTCATTTATATTGATTTGGTTGGTCCGTATAATTGTCTGTGAGTCGATCGTTCCATTTGATCGCTTAATGCGAAGACTGAATTTATATATTCTATTTTAGTTTCCATCCGTCGCATAATTTGGCATGCTTATATTTAAAATGACATTTGTGACGATGGCGCCATCAACATTTGGTAAGCACTCAGTTTATTAACAGGCTCTGATATCCGTACGATAGTGCTGAATATCTTAAATTTACCTTAAGCATGAATACCGACCGACCGGGCTTCATATAGAATGCATAGTCGCGTCTAAATAATCAAATCTCGCACTGAAATGTATCGGAATAAAATTCAATTTGTGAAATGAATGTTTTGTTTGCATTTTTCGCGTATTTCTGGTGGATGAATGAAATCAAAACTCCCTTGAAAGCTCCGAACATAAATAATTCTATTGAAGTGTAAATTTTCTGGGAAATAGAAATTTAATTAAACCTCGTACAGGCCACACATGTGAATTGAATTTAAAGAATGTATAAATTTATAAAAGTGTAATCATGACAATAAGGTGATTAATTATAAATTATATTATATCGTTATATCATCTTAAAAATAAGCATATATATATATATATATATATATATATATATATATATATATATATATATATATGTATATATATATATATGTATATGTATATATATATATATATATATATATATAATTTTCTTATTTCATGTGTATACAAATATAATAGTATAATGTGATATAATATATTGTGTATATATTTTAGTATTTACTGCAACAGTGCTAAATATTTGTGTCAAGCTTAGTTGAAGTAATATTAGTATGAAAATATGTTTATCCCTGGTACACTACAGAGACGCGTAAATGTTTCAGTCACGCTAGAAAATCATCAGGTTACATTCGGGTATTTCTTGTTAGCGATTACGTAGTTTTTTATTTAGTGAACTAACCGATTACAATCGTTGTTATTACGTCTTCACGAATTAAGGTTTTCATTGACCAATGACCAACTTCTCTAAAAAAGAAACCTGTTAGATCTATATTTGACACTCTATCTCTTGTTTAGGTGTTGATTTCGGCGCATCTTGTTTAAAGTGTGTCCCATTAATAGGTGCAAGATGTGAATAAGTTTATCTTTTCTATTTATTTGGGTATTCGTTCCTACTTTTCCTATTCATTTAGTTTAGTTTTTGATTTATTTTGTTTTATTTATTTAATTATTTAATTTTAAATACTCTCTCTCTCTCTTTCTCCCTCTCTCTCTCTCTCTATATATATATACATATTTATATATATATATATATATATATATATATATATATATATATATATAGTTCTCTAATGTGAAGGCCACAGTAAATTGATATTTCGCGTCTACAATTTAGTAAGCTATGTATACATATCTTTATTAAGTCACGTATGTTTATATGTGTATATGTTTGTGTGTACATGATTGACTCCTAAATTAATTAACAAATCATTATACATTTGGGAACATATTATGGACTATATTTAGCTTTATTTTATTTGGGGCAACGGAGGTAAAAAAAAAGGTGCATGGAAAGTCAGATATCTTCAATTTTGAAATTTTGACATAAGGCATCAGTTTTTTAATAGTCCCCACATTTTAGTTTCTTTTGAGAATTCTAAATAGTCTTACTGGGAATTATATGAAGAAACACTTCCATTTAAAACATACAAATATGTCAGATTTGCTTTGACTTTGATCCATTTTATACGTATTTTAATCTTTCGACGAGAGCATAAAAGCGAGACAAAACTGTATTTTGGGGAAATTAATTTTACTTGTCCTGGTACGGGTATATATATATATATATATATATATATATATATATATATATATATATATATATATAAATTTGCTAATTTAAATATGTGGTACATATAGTTGTTTCAAACCTGGTTACTGTACGGTACTGTAAATAAAATATAAACCTTACTCTTCTCTTGGTCCTCTCAATATACTACTTCTATATTACAATAAACAAACACACTAAATTTACTGATCACTTTTTATTTAACAAGTAAATAAGGTGGATGATCCACCTAAGAACTTATACAGCTACTTCAAACAAAACAACATAGATAATGACCGCATCACTTGACGCTGATAGCTTATTTACAGACTTAACCGTATACGAAAATATTGATATAATTATTGATAACATATACGATAACTACTAACATATAACATATTAAATTAGAACCAAAACATTATACTAAAATATTATTAACCTGTACATATAATGTCGCTTTTTATTAGCATAAAGAAAACATTGATGATGTTTCTATGGGATGTATTTTCGACCGACCTTTATAAAGTTTTACATGGCGAACCTTTAAAAAGGTATTTAATATAATTACTAAACCCACCATTTATGCACCTTACATTGATGATAACTCTGTTATTAGCACACAATAACGAATATACAATAAAAAAAACCTACAAAACCTAAGAAAATTCTGTTATAGATGTTCTCATTGACTTTAATAACTAACAATGAATTCATCACCGTATAAATGCCTTACTAGGATTAACTCATGTTCAGTTCGATATAAAAAAACAACGATAAAAATATATATTAAATCGTGCAAAACTAATCTCTGAAACCAGAAATATATTTTCGAACGAACTAAAAAAAATATTAAACAAATTCTAATTAACAATAAATTTTCCAATGCTATTGTAGGCGAAAACATTACATGAATGAGTAATAACTTAAATAATATTTATAATGTCAGGCTTCTACCTATTACATTTTAACAGTTAACTTCAAGCATACACATGCATACATACAGATACATTAAATAAGTACATACATTAATATACGTGTATGTCTTACAGCGTACACAGCTGCAGCTTCTCCAATGCATTAAGTATATGCACACATGCAATAAACATATACTTAATATATCATAAATGCCATACGAATTTTTTTTATAACTGTGACATAAGTACAATTGCTGCTTCCTTAAATGTCTTACAGCTATCACATATATACAACCATAAAATAAACATCAACGAAATTATTTTTTTTATTGTAACTAAATGCATCCGATTTTAAAATTAGATGAAAAAATCTAAAAAATATAATATATACATATATATCTCTCATTAGCTATAAAATTAGATACAATTTGTTATTTATTACTAAAAAAGTAAAACATTAAACATACTAATTAACAGTAACTCTTTCAGGCCTAAAACACAGCAGAAAATAAAACAACGTGTTATATAAGTTACAATGCCTTTTGGTATAATGTATCTACGACATTAATACAATAAACTAATTGTTACATCGTTTTTACTACCACAACACATTCTTGTAGACTTACTATGCATCTCTGAATTTGTTAACATCTAAATAATATGGCTTCTAATTCTAAATATAGACACTTTTACTTAATAAGGCAAAAACAATACACCCTCGTACCAACATAATATGAATAACAATAATTACGAAACTAGTCACAAAGTGTTTAAGTGCTTAATGTAGTAATTAACATTACAACATCATTAGCTGAATTGTGTATGCGCATTGCACATAATAACCTTCGCAGCAACATCACATCACTAAAGACGCTAATTTTAACATCGTAAATTACTAGGCGTTAAAAACGAAATAGTTACAGACATAGATAAAAACACACCAAGACTACACCCGCCTGATGGTGATTTATGAATCAACTCTAAAGTACTCGCGAACAAACAAAAATGGAACAGGAACCCCACAGAACTTATATACACCAATTTGACGGAAAAATATCCAGCAGATAGTACAGCATACTACCACTATGACTACTATGTCAGGTAATACTGCTACTACAACTACTACTACAACTACTACTACTATTACTACTTTAATGATAATGATAATAATAACTGGAAATGCAATAACTCTTATAAACTGGCGCCTTCCTCTTTAAAAAGAACAAAGGCACACAATGCGATAGTACCAGCCGCTGCTAAAACTGCACAAATGAGTGTGAACGTGAAGTAAGAAAGAAAGAGCAAGAAAGATGAGCACTAACTGACATCCACTGGAGGGGTCCAGATAGTACTGGGAACTTGTGGAGGCTTATTGCCAGTGAAATCTCAGCGAAAACCAATGGTCGTTGGCAGCGAGAAATCAATAAGCGGCTGTCGCGATAACGTAAAATAATTTGCAATGTTTATCCAAATAGGTGAAGAGAGCGAAAAATCCGGGAAGACTTGTTGTCATTCAGACTCTAGGGAACACCGCCAGTTATTATCAGTGAGAAATAACTGATTACAATGGATAATGAGTGGATAATAATTATAATAATACACGAGTAAACTGAAATAGAATAATGCCGAGTGACACAACTCTAAACATAATTACAGAACATTACAAAAAAACGAGATATATGAAACTGCCAAGATGAGGAAAATAAGCGCGCTTACACCATCATCAGTAAGTACCACAGACAAAAGTTGGAAAGGGTCTGAGAGGATTGAAAATCATGAATGGACAGAATCATATAGGTGTCCATTGGAAGGGAACAGGGAGTACTGCAATACTGAGGAGGATTTTTGAAACTCAGATTCGAGATAAATTGGTATCAGCGAAAAATAAATGGTAAACGGCTGTTGTGAGAACGCAAAGTTATTTACAATATTTATTAGGATCTTTCCATTAAATCTGTGAGTGTATTGCTATTTCAAACTGAAGCGTGAAAGAGTAGCAGACAGTTATACAGATACGTAGATAAGAATTGCTATTCCAAACTTTAACAGAACAGACAAGCGAACATGCTATTTTAAACATCAGAGCACCCAAACCTATCGACAAATAGAGTATCTTATAAAGAAACGTGAAAGACGTACAATGATGCGTCTTTTGAATATATGCATTTAGAGATGAAACTTGTGTCAATCTGAAGCGTCACCGACGACGGAACCGGCCGACCGACAGAAATATCCTCTTTAAAAATGTGTGTGGATGCAACTGCAAACAATTTAGTTGCATATTTATGATTCCAGGCAGTAAATAAAGAACATGTAAGCGTTTTTTTTTTCAAGTATAGCGTCGATGTTTGTTTTTTTTATGAATGTTGTAACTCGTCTTAGATATAACTCTTCCTTTTCACACTACCTATCGGAACAATTAACCACCAGGAAATATTTTGTATGGAAGAGGAGAAAATAACATTAAAAAAAGAACATAAGCCAGGCGGTAGACTGCATACATAATTCTTACAACGTAAGAATTGGCCAAAGATTTATCTGGGCCTTACTTCTCCATATTGTATTAAGTATTTTTCGAACTATTTATTTGTACAGACTACGATTTTGCACGGTTATTACTCTTATCAAAGAGGATCACATAATTTGAAAAATTGGAAGTAGAAATTCCGTCAAAATTTTAACCATGACCAGACGTTACAATAGCAAGACGTTGATGGAGTTCATGTGCTGCGGGACTTCATTGGCTACATTATGAGCCAAGTAGCGAGTATCTACGATCACCAGAACCGAAGTTATCGCATAAAGTGTTACTTTAATGATTTCCATCTCTTTTGATCTCGATCTTCCCAAATTATATTAGTTCTAAGTAAGACTATGACCGATATTTTGACCAAGTTAGGTGACGATTAATGAAACAATTTGAACTCTAGTCTGTACACAAACAAACAAACATAGTGTCAAACCAACACATAAACTCGACCGAAACATGACTTCCTTGCGGATGTAATAACAACATGACGTTTGCAAAAGTATAATTCGTGCGTACTGTTTGTATGGTTCAGCAAAGTCCACTGTAGCAATATTCATTATAGAGGCAAAGGACAGCAAGAAAGTACGTTTTATGTATATAACCCCCCTACACATACACTTGCACCAGGAAAATTGCAAAACTTACATTTTTAAAGACTAGACCAATGATTGACCGATCAAATCCACGATCAACACGGAATCTGACGAGAGAAAGACCAAAGCTTTTTGAAGCAGCCAAAACCCAACCTGTGCATGGTTTTCGGTTTGTGTATTAATATCATCATTATTATGCTTGTAAATTGAAACCACAAAAAGTGGCGCGTGGAGTTTATATTCGGTCTCTAAATGATTCCTGAAATGATTATCGAAGACAAAACCCATTATATTCTGTTCAGGCCTTAAATGGTTGAAAGATATGGGTTTAGGCCGAACGGTCTACTGGGGATATCCTAGCGGTCATATCTGAACGCATAGACCATACACAGAACAAGGCGGGTAAAGCTAGGTGATAGCGCTTGATATATCTAAAGTATTTGACATGGTCTGTCATGAAGGACTTCTCATAAAAATTAATTAATATGGTATTGCTGGACGAATAATTAATATCATTAAATCCTTCTTATCTAAAAGAAAAGTTCAGGTTGTCTTTGATGACCGTTCATTAAAACAACATGACATGAATACAGGTGTACACCATGGATCGATCCTTGAAACTTTATTGTTCCTTAATTTCATAAATAACCTTCCTGGTGACATTTTGTCTGAGATGGGTATATTTGCTGACGACACTACGCTCTACTCTCGTCATGTGGGTAGAATTGAGTCCTGAGGAAGTGACTTCCAGTCTGTAGTTTAATGTGCTCATACATGAATGGTAACATTTAATGCTGCTAAGGCAAAGCTTATTTCCTTAAACAACTACAAGATACCTCTTAAACCACTGATTACCATGGCAAATAACCCTCTATATGAGAGTCCAACGTTCAAACTCCCCGGCCTAACATTCACAAATAACATAAATTGGAACTAATACATAGAAGACATTGCCAAGGTTGCTGCAACTAAAGTGAGGTTCCTCTAAAGTGCTAGAAAACATCTCACACTTGACAGTATCATATATATCTACAAAGCCACCAAACGCCAATGCATGGAGTATTGTTCTCAAATCTGGGCTGGTACACCATCCATCAGTCTCCCCTTATTAGATAAGGTTCTAAAGAGAGTATTTAATCTAATAGGTCCCTCACTATCCCCCAAGCTCCAGCCGCTGTCCCATCGCCGCAATGTTACCCCATTGTGCTTGTTTTACAAGTACTTCAATTCAGTTTGATCCAATGAACTTGCTGCTCTGGTACCCCATCGACGTAAATACACTCAACTAACCCAATCAGCCAAATTCATTCACTGTGAAGGTCCCAGATACCGTATACCCTTCTACTCCAATAGCTTCTTTCCTCTTGCTGGCAGCCTTTGTAACTCATTTCCTGTTCCCTATTTTCCCGACTGCAGAAATTAAAAACTAATGTGAACAAGCATCTTGCTGCACAGCTCCTAATTTAGGATGACTCTAATATATTCACATTAATACTCAGTAGCCCCTTACGTCTACAGTGGCAACTTGCCTTGTTTAGGATGAACTAAGTAAAAAAAATCTAACATGGACATCAGATAATTAATCAAAAAATGTATTAAGTATACAATTAATTGGTTGACAAAAGCTGCTTCCTCACTTTGCTCTTCTTCTCAATACTACTTCAGTAATAACCACTCTATTTATAGAGTCAGAAAGAGTCCACACAGTAACTGAATAGAGATCACCATAACACATTTTAATATATAAACCACGCTTAAAGTAATTTCTAAAACTCGGATCAAATTCCTACATATATTTTAATATTTCTACTTTTTAATATGTTTTGTTTCTTAACATTTTCCGACGTTTCTTATGATTGTTTGGTGAATTTTCAAACGTTTCTTATTATAGTTTGGTGAATTTTCCAACGTTACTTATAATAGTTCGGTGAATTTTCCAACGTTTCTTATAATTGTTTGGTGAATTTTCCAACGTTTCTTATAATAGTTTGGTGAATTTTCCAACGTTTCTTATAATTGTTTGGTGAATTTTCCAATGTTTCTTATAATTGTTTGGTGAATGAATTTCAATTTTACTCACATTTAGTGTTATAGTAGCAGTAAGACTCGACGTTGCTCCGGATTAATTTTATTTTAATGGAAATCGTTCCAGACAAGGCATGAAGCCACATGATGTAAGGAGCTAACAAGAACGAAACATGATTATCGCAAAGACAGGAGATGCTTATTGGTCATAGTCTTGAAAAACCAAGGCTATAGGTAGTACGAAAACAATCAGCAGAAAGAGAGTTCTACCAGCTTTCAGCTCTTGGAAAGAAGCTACTGGAATATGAAGCTGTATTACAATGAAGTATCAAGATAGCTAATTGACAGCGAATTGATGGAGACGACTAGACCAACGAATCAAACGAGCTGGAACAAAAGAAGCAGGGAATAGACACACAATTCTGCAGAAAACATGCCATAATAGTATTTATAGAAAAGACTGTGACTAGCAACATCACGTCTGTGAGAGATGGCGAAGAGAAGAAATAAGGGTGGAGCCAATAAAATTACAAATACGTTTCTGCACCTTATCAAGAACCCGCAAATGGGACAGAGATTCACCATCCCGGATATAACAACAGTACTCCATGTATGGTATGATAGTAGATTTGTGGGGATAGAAAATAGCCTTAGGTGTGAAAAGGTGTTTGGAGCGATAGAGAGAACCGACTTCACGAGAAGCAGAATAAGTAATGTATGAACTCAAATAAAGAGTTGGTGAGAGAAAAAGACCAAGACGTTTCAGAGCTTGTGAAGAAAAGAGGTACGCCTACGATTGAAAGACTCGAGCTGAGTCTTAATAGAATTAAACGAAACAAGATATTTCAAATCACAATCCACAACTGAATCCAGGTGAAGTTATAAATCAGCTGCATATTTCAACTTATCTGAGGAAGATAGATGAGAAACAACATCATATACATAATTATTAGTTTTTAATCATTTTTCTTTTATTTGATTAGAATATTTTGTAATATTTCTTTAAATACTGAGAAAAAATGTTCTTTTTACAAATTCGCATGCGTTTATTTTTAATCACTACTTCTTAACTTTTCGTTTTTCTTTTGATAAAATCAAAATCTTTTCTTTATTTCATATATTAAAAAAAACAAAACCGAAAGTCTGATGTTAAATTTTAAAAAAGAAGAGCATGAACGAACTGTAAACCTAGTATAATAGATATATGCTGTTGGCCATTCATTAATATTTTTTAAGGCAATGTGTGCGATTATGACATGATTTAACTTCCGGTTGCACATAAAAATGTGTATAAGATACATTCAAATTAGTTGTTAATCAAATGATCTATTTATATTTTTTATTAAAAGAAAAATGTATAACCCAATCCTCTCGCCCCTTTTCTCCTGCAAAAATGTTTACTATAAATAATCAGTGTCGTAAACGAAATTTTGCTCCTTTGATATAAAAGGGATGCATGGGAAAATTAATGTTTCACCTTTTCTAGGAGCTTGAATGAAATATATATATATATATATATATATATATATATATATAATTTTTTAGATATTGTTCGTTCTTTTTTTTTAAGCATTGAATAAAAATGTAAGAAATGACGTAAGAAGCCCTTTTAACAATGCGTGAAAGATTTATTTCTTTTATTTCCTTTTTTTCCAATTAATTTCGAAGGATAAAACCTTCTTCATCAGAGAGATTTTTTTTTATTAAATAAACAAACTTTACTTTTGTTTATACGTTGTGCTTATAAACAAAAGTAAAGTTTGTTTATCTTATTAAAAAAATAAATCTCTCTGTTGAAGAAGGTTTTATCCTTCGAAATTAATTGGAAAAAAAGGAAAAAAAGAAATAAATCTTTCACGCATTGTTAAAAGGGCTTCTTACGTCATTTCTTATATATATATATATATATATATATGTATATATATATATATATATATATATATATATATATATATATATATATATATATATATATATATATATATATGCTGTTAAAATTAATTCATGGCAGAAATTATTTTATATTTTTGTGTCCTTAAAAATTACTTTCAAATTACTAAGTTTTATTCATGCGAGTCATTTTAATTCATTATTAATAGATAACTGGTTAACATATTGTTGTTGAGAAAGCCAGATAATGTTAGCTTGGAAATATAAGTGGTTGTAAAGTCACTTTCTAATAACGTTGGGAAAAGTATGAACCAATCTCTCACCACCTTCTAATAGGTGAACTAGCCGGGTAGACTAGACTGAAGTCTCGCTATGGCGACTAGTCTAGGAGATAGAAACACTTAGCTAACACTAGCCTTTGTTTGCTTATCCCAACGTTGTTTCTAGTCATATTGGATTTCTTCTTGACATTGCTGGATAAGGTGAAATGTGGTTAGAGACTGTGCACCACTTGCTTTATTATAAACTACACATTGCGTTGGTACTTTTTAAAACAGACATGTAAAACTCTGCATGTGGGTAAATTTACTGCTGCAAGTAAATGACTATTCGTGTAATAACATTACTGCAGAATCTTTTTGTTACTTAGAAACATACAATATGCAGACAACTTTTTTTCAATCATTCACTTTGATAGTTTTACACTAACAATTCAACTAAGTTTTATTTTGGTAAGTAGTTATAAATAACAAAATAACCCAGAGTGTAAAGTTCTTTTAAAAGTACAGTTTATTCCAACGTACATATTTTGTACAAGCAATAGTAACTACAGGTAAGCCGATAGGATTTAACAGAATACAATTGGATCCTCCATACTACTGTTCGTAGTCGTATTTATTGTCCAGAATAGTTTACTTATCTAGTGAGCCCGGTATCCCATCAGTTTTTTTTTCTTTTTCGATTAGAAAAACATGATTTTAACACCTACCTTGTAGATGCATTCAAGTTCATTATCTGATTTTGAATTCGATAAAATGTGATATATCGTTTTTAAGTGTACAGAAATGTATTGAATAAAGAAAAGCCGTTAATCAGTGAACGCAAACGTTTGTCGAGTTTAAAGATATCAATTGTTTGAGAGTGAAGGAAGCAAAGAAACAACAAGTGCATCTTTAATAAGCAACCTATTTTGATTATTAAATAAAAAATTATTAAATTCTCAATCGTTTAATTTGCTTTTGGTTTAGTTGTTTTATGACGACTTAAAAATAAATATAATTATTTGTTTCATTTATCCCAGACAAGGTATATTGCCACTGCAACGTAATGGGCTACTGTGAATTAGAGATAATATTTTTGGGGTAAGCCAGGGGTAAACCTAAGTGGAGATTTTTGTTCACATTAAATTTGAATTACTGCATGTTGATACAGTCGGGGAAACAGGGAACAGGGAGGAAATTCCAAAGGAGAAGCAGTAGGAGAAATAAGGTATTAAACTATAGAATTGTCCGGCATCTAGAGACTTCTACAGTGAAGGGGTGAGATTTTGCTGCAAATCAGGTAGGTAACCAGTATTTTCGTTGAAAGGAATACAAGTGCAGAAAGTTCATTGGAGAACATTTTGTGGAAATACTTGTAAAACAAGCACAGGGTTGCAACACTGCGGCGATATGACAGGAACCGCACCTTAGCAGGCAGTGCAAGACTTATTAGGTTAGACTGATGTTTGCACCCTGTACAAAATGGAGAGGCTAGTTTTAAGAACATTATAACTTTTTTTCACTATGCTCATAACGCGATATTACTTCCTTTTTTTACTGACACCTCCCTGTTTCTCCCGCTAATATATTTGGAAGAAACTAGAATTTGCGAAAACTATGCGAATTTGTATCTAATACATATGGTTTTAATTTAATTTAAATCGGAATACGTATTTAAAATTTAAAAGGTGTTCCTCGTTTGAAGACGACATATAGGGGATCATCACATTGAGGGACACGTCGATGTTTGAGGCCTTGTCTTCCCCGGATAATTGTATACATATGATTTAAATGTCATCAAAATATTATATATTTGAAGTTTTAATGGAGATTTTGCTCTTATAACACTTTAAGGGGCATTTACAGATTCGGGACTATTTCCATTGTCTACTTCGGAAAACTATATATATATATATATATATATATATATATATATATATATATATATATACATATATATCATTTAACTTTAATAAAAGTAAGATATATTAGAAGTGTTAAGAAGTGTTGCTTCCTCATAGCTCTTTTAGTCGGCACTTAGCGATTCAAGACGTGTTCTATTGGAATATTTCACATAGAAATACACTGTTTAGTTTAGATTCTCTAACCTATCTTTTTATAGGGAACACACATAATATATTGACATCTATATATAGTAAGTATTGCTCCATTCCAACAGAATGTTAGCCAATATTAACTATAATTGTTCTATTTAATCAAGCTACTTATATATTTGAATTGAATTGAAATTATCATAACTACAGCAGATGCAGAACTAAGCTACCTTTGCCATTGAATGGGCATTGGCTTTACTGTAAATTGCTTACAGTAGTTTATATATATTTGCAAGGCTTTGGATTAATAAGAAATATAAGAATTAAAAAATTCAGAAAATTGAAAAGTAACTTTACCTCTTAAGAAATTAACTAATTCAACTTTAAACTGCTGATAAATATAATGTGGCCAGCTCAAAATGTAAGCCATGAATTTGAACAAAAACACTTATTATGATGTAAACATTTTACAAAGAAAAGGGGAATTGATGTAGATTTTATAGTAATTGATCTCAATATATTTTACAGTTACAAAATGCAGATAAACTTGGTATAATATAACATTATTATTTAATTTATGTTTTTTGTAATAATTAATTTGAATTGCCTTCAAATTATATTTAGCAACTCTGATCTAAATGAGATCATTTAAATACATAACTTGTAGTGCGTAAAATATCTGCTAAGATTCCACTCGGATATATAGTGTTTTGAGAAGATTTGATCGACATTCTGGTAATGTCAGATGTCCCTTCCTTAACACAGAAAAACATTTATTTGAGACATTAATCCAATATTATTTCTTGTCAACGGTTTTACTTGTTATGTCAATTCTACTCGGTCATGACTGACGGAGTATGAGGAATCTTACCCTGCTGATCAAATAAAGTGTTAAGTTCAAAATTTCGTCGACATACCCGAATACGGCATAATCATTCCCTAGTCGAACTAGAAGGTTTACAAGTTCGGAAAGATGCACTTGGCGAATGTTGGAGGGTACATCGGCCGAAGTATCATGAATATAAGAACCAAAACGAGAATAGTAGTCCGAAAAATAAAAATACAAATGTATGTTCTCGTTTAAATCAGATACACATACACACTTTTATTTTTCATTGAATACATCGAAAATAAGAAAATGTGGATTTCCCCCACAAACATATTTAAGCAAACGTATTCGCTATTTGATTCGAATGCGAAGAAAATATCACTTAACAATACACTAATATTATTTTATTTTATCAACTGCAAAGCTCTAACACTCAAGTCAATTCGTTATTTCAGCTCGGGTTTAATCGGTTGAAAAAAAACAGAATTGCGCTTGGAGATATTATGAAAGAGCATTCAATATAGAATATTTCTATATCAGTTGTAATGTAGCATGCATTGTGTGATTTTTATCAAAAGGAGAATCAATATACAACTAAAAAAACAACATGATTCTAGGTTCCGATATGCTGTCGATTCGGAATACATGAGCGAAAGAAGAGGATCAGGAGAATCGGAAGCTTTACCGGTTTAGAGACATAGTCGTCTTTCGGTTTTACTTTTCTTCTTACCTTTGTTTTCTTCTCCAACAGCACTGAGTAGAAAGAAGAGGCGTTGATTTAAGAAGATTTGCGTAGCTTTAGAATAAAGAAGATTATCTATCAGCATATATAAAGTGAGCCACGCGAGAAAAAAAGGATATACAAATCCATTTAACGCAGCGCTCTTAGACAATGTGTCTCAGTTCTGGCGATTCAATACTAACAAAAATAGATTTATCTCAAGTAAATGTGGATGTACTTTATACCAATGGTGTTTAAGTAAAAATCAGGGCGCCTGCCATAAAGCAATGGTGGGATTTCTGTACTTTCTGTTCTACGAGCACGATTAAATATTATTATGTACCCAGTCTGTCAGTAAAGATGAAACAAACACAGCATAGCTTTATCAAGATAAAAACATTTCTTTGTTCGTTTTATATGTACACTTACGCAGTAAAGTTATTTCTCAAATTATTGACGAATTTGTTACCAAACTTGTTCTAGATAAGGTAAGAAAGAAGGTCACGCCACATACTTTCAGGCATCACTGCTCTTTTAATCAGGGTTGATCCTCTCAGGTATTACTTCCTCTATTTATATCTTAATATTAATTTTCGCGGAATTACATTTTACCTATTCTGGGACGGATATTATTTTCGTGTAGATTTAAGTATATACGTATGTATATATATATATATATATATATATATATATATATATATATATATATATATATATATATATATATATATGAGTATGAAAGTGAGAATTCTGAGGCAGAAACTATGCAATGTTGAAAACCGCGAAGTGGAATATGGGATAAACAATAATAAATTACTGGAGACGATATAAGTGTATAAATCTAGGATCAATTTATTTATATTTCAAAACGGAATTTAATAGAAAGACAGTACATTGTAAAATAGGAGGCATACTGTTAAATATTTAAAGGTCCAGAATGCTAGAAACATTTACTATTTGGTGAGTCACAACCTTTTTTTTCAAAATGAAAACTTAAAATGAGACGTTGTTTTTTTCTCTCTCGTATGAACTCATTCGCCGGCTCACACCAACAGAAGCTGGCTTTCCAATTACATCAGAATTTCAAACACACTGATAGGGCTAATTTTATTAGCGAAATATCTGTATAACTATAAACTACAAGAAAAATGATAGTTTATAAAGCAAAAAAGAACAAAAATCGGTTTCGATTTTGTCTTTTCTTTTGAATAAAATAAATATTGCATCTATTACAAGCTTTGATGGTAGTTAATTTACCACACTTCTTTTTTACTAAATTTCATTCGGATGCTTCAAATAAAGTATGAACCTTTAAAACTATATATATATATATATATATATATATATATATATATATATATATATATATATTATATATATATATATATATATATATATATATATATATATATATATATGGGGTAAAGTGCACGATAAGTCATGAAAATAAAATTAGGTGGTAGACAAAATGTTTGAAAAAAGATAAACGGAAAACAGGTTAGAATGCAGGAGAAAAACAAAAAACAAGAGATTTGACCGGTTTCGTTTATATTATCGAACGTCTTCAGAAAAAGTGAAGATTTGGAAACAATTTTATTTCATTTTGAAGGCACACAATGGGAGAAGGAAAAGGGTCTTCTCATATGGTTCAATCGGATCATCTTTTCCTATATATATACTTATACAACATTCATTCGTTGATTCATGTTTGATTAAACAACAGTGAAAACTCCTGTTGGTTTTCTTTTTAACTCAATGTTTTCAAGTTTGCGGAACAGGAATTGTCACTGTTGTTTAATCAAACAAAGTCATATCCAACCAACTCACCAACCTCAAAAATCGGACTTTAAACCTCAGTTACTCCTGATTGTGAAAGCCCAACGTCTTAGCTGCGTCGGCCCGCGTTTCAGTGGTTACAATGTAGAAGATTTACCGTATTTAATTACACTAATCGACTAAAGTATCGGTTTTAATTCTGTTCAGGATAGAATCTCGCATACTAACTTAAGTAGAAAGCGTCACAGCAGAGTTATTTCCCCTAATTTAGCCAACATATATCAAATTAATATTAACATTCACAAACATCTTTTTTGTCTTTTGAAGACTAATCGGTGTGGCTTTATACAAGCAACTTAGCAATTATATATGTGAATTGAAACTGATAAAGTCTTACTCTGATATAATAGTGATAATAACGAAGTTCTGAAACACGTATATACATTAATGACATTGTTGATTGTTTGAGGATGATGAAATATTATTTATTTCATCAATTTTGCCGTCAAGTTAATTTAAATATGTAATCTGTGTTTGAGATAACGTATTAACCATTGAGATGAATTGTATCGGCTGTATTTAATATATCACGGGGATTTATCTATCTATCTATCTATCTATCTATCTATCTATCTATCTAACTGGTTCCTAGACTGAAGATTGCGTTAGCATGAAACATCGATGTCTCTAGGTATATTTTAAATATTTAATATTTATAAAAAATATTATTGTTTATCAGCCCCCTCCCACGGAGGCTGGGCACTTTTCGAGGAGCTTTAATAACAAGTAGTACAAATAGCTATATGCAATGATCCGACTCGTAGATCACTCTTAGCTACTTGGTGGATAGTAGTAATTCTACTATTTACAGTTAAAATTCCCCTTTATTTACTAATTAGTTTCCAGTGGCCTTCGGGTAAGATCTTCGACTGCTAATCAGTGGCGATTTGTGTTCGGGGTTCGCGCCCGCTGACCGTTGGGAACTGGTTCCTAGACTGAAGATTGCGTTAGCATGAAACATCGATGTCTCTAGGTATATTTTAAATATTTAATATTTATAAAAAATATTATTGTTTATATATATATATATATATATATATATATATATATATAATCCTACATATTAGGTTGGAACGGAAATTATGTTTCCTTCTATAGGCTCATTTAACACATAAACATAATATCAGATTTATTTGATTGTCAATTTAGACATCATTTTAGCATATTAATGCGACGCCCATACTGCTTTCTGTAGATTGTGGATTACAAAAAGAAAAGTAACTGATTTATGACTTATTTATTTGAAGTAACTCAAATAGAGACTTACTTCAAATGAATAAGTCTAGAAATCAGTTAAGAGGTGATAAATCTGTTGATATGACTGTCAAGAGGATACGGTGCGTGATTCCTAATTTCCCAAGCATATCTTATTATAAGCTATTTGTTTTGTGTCCATTATCATTATAAACGATGCTTAACTTATTTCGCAACCATCAATTATTTACATTCCGCAATTCTGAAAAAAACATCTCTGAACGTGCTTGCAGTTACTATGCAATCACAATGAGGGAGTTTTTAGTGTGCTTGCTTGTTTGACATTTCTTTGTAATTCATACACAATATAATAATTTGGTTATTGGTCTCGAATGAACATTGACAACACCTGAAAGAAAAAAAAATTGAATATTGAATTCAGCATTTTTCGAAAATGATCGAAAACTTTAACTCAATATTTACTTGAAGAAGAGTGGACATGACTTTTTACCCACCTGTAATAACTGTGAGAGAATATTCCGCGAAGTGAATACTACTAATAACAGTCTACAGTAATGACAACAAATACATACACGTTGTTTGTTATGTATACATATATAGAAAACATGAAGAAGAAATGAATAGTAGTGAACATTAATTTATTATAGACATTTTTTTAAAACAACTATGAATGTTAGATAGATCTATGAATGTCTAGATGTATTTTATCAATACTATATATACTGTATTTCAATGAATTGTGTTATATTTAAATAACCACCTGTTTTGATGATAATATAAGAGGGATAAATAAATAAAAACTTTCACATTTATTCATATATATATATATATATATATATATATATATATATATATATATATATATATATATATAAATATGCTAAAAGTATACATTTAGAGAATTGAACCTATAGTGAAATGGTTTAAGCTCAATATACGATATAGAGCAATTATAAAGATACATGAAAGAAGATAGATACAGATGTGGGGATGACAAATCTATTTCATCTTCGATTGTTCAATTTAGGGTGTACTCGATAAAAACATGTTTATTTTAGTTTCCTTAAGCCAGGCTTTTCAAAGATTAACATTTGATAATAAGAGGAGTTACATAGATGGATAAGTTGGCAGGGGAATAGCCAAAATTCAAAATTTGAAAAATTTAACAAACAATATAAAATAATAGAAAGTCAGAGTGCGTGTAAAAAGGTAATCAAAATAAAGAGTCTGACAAGTTGGTAAATGTCCCTTGACAAAGTGTCAGGTGACGAAAAATTTAGAGATGGAAAGAGGGATTTAGTGCAGACTGCGTAAACAATGTTCAAAATGTAGTAAATCCAATAGAATGATGTTCAGTTCAACCGTAGATAACAAGCACTTATTAGGATGTAATTTTGAAAGTTAAGCCCTTTTAAAGATACTTCCGTGGACCGCAGATAAATATAATTTTTTAAGAAGTTGAGTTTAAAATATTGTATATATTAGGCAGGTCGAAGTGTTAGTAGTTACTTCGATAAAATCTAAAGAATAAAAGAGAATTTTATGGTTGAAGACGAAGCCAGTTAAAAGTGGGGAAGGAGTGTGAAATTAAGGAATTGGGAGGAGAAGGTTTAGTGGATGGAAATATGGCTGATGCTGGGAGCAAGGTAGGCGAGGGCTTGCTTAGTTACAACTCGTCGGTAGTAAGGAACAATAAAATGAAATTACTGCCAGTTTATTTGTTGGACTGTCTACAGTTAGGAGTAGCGGTGGGGTTTCAGTAAGCTAATACATTAGGGTTCTAGTCAGTAAGTAAACAGTTCGGGGGGACTATCCCCGTATTTAAACGGATTTTTTAGACAGAATTATATATCATTCAGAATGTTTTAAAAGGTTCCAATTTGGAATTAGGGCTCAGACGATGTGAAATCTGGAATTTACGTGTTTAAGACGTAATTATCAGGACACTTATAGTATTTCAAAGTTTAATGTTTAAAGAATTTATATATTTCAAAGTTAGTAAAATATTAGATGCGTGACTAAATAAGATACTTAAATATATTACTGAAGTCAGGATTAGGAACAGCGTCAATATGATTGGAACAAGTGAGTTCTAGTATAATGATGATGGGGTGAGATTGGGTGGATTATGTAACCGAATTGATGACATGGAGTATTGAAATTACAGATAGATTTAAGGGCAGCAAATGGACGATTATAGGAGTAACTGAGAAACGCAGTTTTAAGGTGAGAGTTATGGAATCTATGAGAAAAGGATTGGCGGTCGAGCGCTGCGTTTACAGAGTCGATGGATTGTATGCAAAAGGGGGATAAGAGAGGCAATGGATAAGTATGTAAGGGTAAGCTAGTAATTGGTAAAGGGTATAGGAATTAGAGTGTTAGAGAAGAGGAGATTAAAAATTAGTGGACTGGAGAAGAAGACTGTTAGTTCTCAATATATATGAAGTAGTATGGGTTAATAAAGTTATTAAGTACACAGGTGAAGATATGCTATGTTATTGGGATGAGTATGTGTAAGGTTGGAAAGGTGAAGATTTAAAAATTTAAGAAATTATAAAATGTATGAAGTAGTCTAATGTTAGACGGGGTTGTTGGCTGGGATGACGGGTGTCAGAGAGAGTAATGAAAGTGATGTATTTAAATGTGTCTGCAATTTGAGATTAGTCTGCATTTGGAGTTAATAATATTTTTGCTTTTAGCTGCTCTAGCTATTATAAATGTTTCTAATGTACATAGCTGGCAGAAAGTGGATCCTGGAGTGTACGATTTACACATTTTTAAGATTGACTAATGTAGGGAGTATGGAGTGTTTTTACGGTTACTTTTTTTTATTACATTGTATAAAGAAGTGCCAGTGGCATTATTGTTATTGTGTTTGAAGGAGTGGATATGGTTTGAGATGTGTGTCTTGATAGGGAAGGCACTAGCCCCTATGTAAGCGTGTATTTTGTATGGGGTTGTTATCATTGGTATTTGTGTTATTTGTAGTATCGGGAGTAGTTTGGGTGTGCATGCTCAAGCTCTGGGCCGAAGTTAAGTTGGAATTGTAAGGTGGAGAAGATAAGAGAATGTGAGGGTGCAATCAAGGTTATTGTTAGATAGCGGGGGTTGTTTGTTAGTGGAAGAAATGTTATTTAGGGTGTCGTTTAGAACAGTGAGTTGGTGATGTAGAGGGCTAAAAAGTGAGGGGAGAGTTTGCATGCTAGTGTTTATCTGCATAATGTCATTTGGGGGAAATTGTTTTAGAGTGTAAGCGTATATGACGTCACATTGTATGCATTTGCTATGTAACGGGCATTCCCTGGGTTTCTGGCAGTTAAAATTATTAGTAGGGGGTATAATAAGTGCTGGTTGCTTGGCAGATTATTTTTTTTATTATTAGAGGTAATGATGGTTTGTGCTATATTAGGCATTTTGTAGTAGGAAATGTTAATAGAGTTTTTATTTAAACTAGTGCTGTATCTATGCGGGTTATTGAAGGAAGTGTATATAACGTTTAAGAATTCCTTAAGGATATTTGTTTTAACATCACATTTATAGGGTAGATTAAACCAAATACTATTAGGAATGCCTCATATTGTTTAAGCATTATGGATTTGAATGCCTGATTGTGAGAAAGCCAAAAACAATGTTGTATTCATATATATATATATATATATATATATATATATATATATATATATATATATATATATATATATATATTAAGACTTTATATTCAGGCATACACCTCCTATTTACCAAGAGATTACCAAACATCCTATGCATCCAGTCCAAATAGTTATTTTAAGTGTGGGCAGTCGCCCCATCTTAATGCACCACGGTGCATCCCTCAAAACCCCTCTTCATCTGCTCTAATATTAATGGAATATTCGAATATCTATGTAGCTAATATGGAGATCAAGTGTTAGCCCCAGGAAGGAGCCTCTTGATTTCTGAGAACTTTGATTAGAGTAAAATGAAACAGAAAAGTGATCATATATATATATATTATATATATATATATATATATATATATATATATATATATATATATATATATATATATATATATATATATATACATGTATTTGGTTTCAGGCATACACATGCCTACATAAATAGACATGAATAAGTGTGTATATATGTATACGTCTATTTAGTTGTCTACACACATATGTATATATTATGTATATACAAATATGATTTGGTTACACATATGCAGACATTTTGAGCAGGGCTATAACTTACATGTATTATATATATATATATCAATATGTATATATAAGTTATATATATTTATTATATAAATATTATATATATACTATTATTCATATACCACATATATATCATATATTTTATACCTATACGTATACATCCTCATTCACATATAAATATGCGCACGCATGTGCGTGTATACGTTATACGCTTTCTCGTTTGTCTTTATCTAGAATGACTTCTGGCTGTGGATTAAATTCTCTGCGATAGACGCCAAAGTGGTTTAGAAAAAAAAAACTGCTGATCTGTTTTCTGTTTTCATTTTTATATTCTTTTTCCTTCTCTGATCTCTATGCTCAGCCAGAATAAGTTAATAAAATAGCTTTTTATTTCGTAGGATTTTTTTATAAAAATAAAAAACAAAGAAGAAACGCATCTTCATTTCCTTGAAAGTCACAATCATGAGCAGCCAGAAAACTTTGGTTCCGAGAAATGGCTGTTTTTTTCTATCTTTAGAGAATGCTAGTTATAGGGTAAACGTCAGTTTATAGTGTATGTTTATTTATTGGGGAATGTAAAATTGTATGGTTTTAGGGTGAGGTGGAAAAATGGTTCCCATGTTCATGAGATATATCCACAGATGCTCATGCGGTAATGTAAGCTCTATTGATAAATAGCTCTACCCACCCGGATATTTCCGTTAGGAAAAATGGACATTATTTTCTCCCCAAATTTTATTTTTTTCTCCCAAAATTTTAATTTATTTCTCCTAAATTTTTTTTTTTCCACTCAAAAGAAAGTAACTCAGTATGGACGAATACAGATATACGTCGCTTTATTAATATAACGTATATTTTAATATAATTCTGACCCAGATAAAGTATTTTCTGAAAGGAATTAAATTGAATTACATTTTTAACAACATGCTGCAACGACCCACAAGAAAAACTGACACACCAGAATAAAATATTGATTTTGTACTAAGAAATTGATCGATGACAATGAAACGATAAAAGGACTGATTTTACTTCATATAGTAAACGTAGATAGTTTATTTGTCAATTTAATAACGTGACTTGATGTTTGATATGGTTTCGTGAAAGTATAGTTGTTTCATTTTTATCTCACGGTTGTGCTGTTTAACTACTAATGCATTCCGAATATTACATAATGAGGGTCAAGTTTGCGTGGAAAGCTTTGAAGTTCAAGAGTCAAAGAGTGATACCAGGCGGAAGTCGCGAAACAACGTGATTTCCCGGGGAAGTTTTTTTTAATCTCAATTAGCAGCGAGATTTGAACAAAGAAGGGCGCGTCTGACTATTGTCCCCAATCGGAACAATGTAACCAGGTGAAGCAAGACGTGCAATCCGCTTCTCTCTCTACTCTCTCTTTACTCTCTCTCTCTCTCTCTCTCTCTCTCTCTCTCTCTCTCTCTCTCTCTCTCTCTCTCTCTCTAACACACACACCCACACAGGAACATAACCTGTTCTTCTCTGTTAAAAATAAATGATATTGAAAACTGGCGTTTGTGTGCGGTTGTGTCAGCGGACGATCAGCAACCTGAGTTCACAAAGACGACAGGGGTGTATAAAAAATGTATACACGTTCGGTATGTGAAAATATAACACGCAGACATGGAAACTGCTTTAATAGTAGTAAGAAAACACGTGCATGTTAAATATTTACGATATTAATTCGTACAAAAATCGTATGCATAAACAACTTACACTTTTTTATTCGACTATTTTTGTTATATACTAATCATTACTTAGCAAGTTTAGAAGCCACTTAACGATAAGGGTTAGTGATTTTTCAGTTAGATGACAGAACAGAACAAGGATTAATTCACGGACGACTCGAAAGATATTTGTTGACATTAAACCTGAAAACGGCTATGATTATAGGAAAATATTTCGCGCGATAACGTGTTCCACAAGTTGTAATTTCTTGGAAATAAACTTTGTTCATGGAAGTTCCTTTTGATTTTAGGTCCACAGAAGTAGAAAAAGGAGTTATTTGCAAGGTTGGAATCGAGGCGAGATTTTGAAGTTCAGTTGAACATCTACCATGGTAATACCGGTAGAATAAGGTAAGCCTGGCAACGCTTCTTCTGTGAGAAAAAGAAAGCAGGGAAAAGAAGAGCTCATCTCCCACTAGATTACGAAATCGATTTGGTATTCTGTCAAGGCACGAATGACTGTTCTGACCGGTACCTCCCAAGATGTGGCAACACTATTCCCTCTTGTTTGCGATATAATCAGTTTTTTTAAGAAGAGACAACGCGAAGGTTGATAACAATTCCAAGTTAAAGTAATGTTATCGAATCCGACAGGACTCGAGGAAAACACGCATAAAGTATACTTCAATGTGAATCTGATTTATTTAAATACATCTGATAATGTTTACAAGTTATGACATATTGAAATATCGGATTTTCTTTCTTGTTGAAAAATGGATTCATCTAAATTAATAAATGCGAAAGTGTTTTCCACCTATCCTAAAATTATTAACATCTAAACGGATTGTGCTTATATAATTTTGTGATACAAGATAAAATTGTTAAATACCTTATACATAATAAATACGCACAAAGAGTTTCAGATATTTATAATTTGCATATTCCTAATTTGCATATTCCTAATTTGCATATTTATTTTTTAAACAATTTCTAATAAATTAATATATTTTTATATAGATTTTTAATTTGCATTGTCATATTTCTTATATATACACAATAGTTTCGTCGACAGTGAAACATCTGATGTCACCTGGATGTTTAAAACATATACTACACTTTGATCATAACTCAAAAGCCAAGAAACCAGAGAAAATAATGTTTTATGACAAGGGATTTTTAAATGAATGAAATAATAGCTGATGTAATATGTTATTGTATTATTTTTAATTGAGGTGGGTAGTGTATTGTCGGTACTTAAACGACGAAATAGAGAAATAACACGTATACATATATACTAGCTCCCCAGTGAGTGATACAACAAAAGGCTGTCAGTGGTAAGTATAAAAAGTGTTCATATACATATATACACAGCCTATGTGTATACCTATTAATACATAGACACATGCACACACGTGTGTGCAAAAAACAACACAAAGCACAACAACAAAATATTTTAGACACTAAAAAGAAACATAAGTTTCAGAAAAAAACATACGAAAAACATTTTTAGTGGGTAACAAACAATGGCCAACATGAGTTGTTCCGAAATGGAACAACACTGACTCCATATATAGTATACGTGTAACGCATACCAATACACATCGTCAATATGCATACATATATACTCACACATGTACGTAAACATACACACACATACGTACGTATAAATACGCGTATTCAAACACATGTTTCGATTATTGTAGCCAGGCAGTTCCCTTTGCGTTAACAAACTAGCCGCTGATAGTAGGATCAATTAATTCGTTTTATAGGAGATTCTTGCTTTATTCTATGCTATGTCACGGGCATCCACAGAGAGGCTACAGCGCTATATCACAGCTCTTTGGTGTGACCAGACACAAGACATGAATATCTTACTGCTTTATAAACAAAATTACATACTCAAGTGCTCTATTATCTTAAACGATAAGCTACACAGTTGTGATAATAGCAATTGACGATTTACCATAGAACAGTGCTCGACTCACGAAAGCACAGCTCCTAAATGCAGTCAGACAGGCAAATGCTTGTTTTTCTTTCAGGTCTATCATATCAGTACCATACTGGTACAGACAATCTGACATTAAAACAATTAGTGGGAGGAAATCATCGGACTACTGTTGTCAAAGTAACTGCTGAGTTGAATAAAAATCTAAATAGTCTAGTTTCAACCGGAATTGTAAGCTCTTAGTTAAGTATTGATTTACTCCTCTCCAGGAGTTAGGCATAAGGCCAGTTTTTTATCTTACTCCCACAAGTAAGATGTGACCCAAGGTCGGGTCGGGAAAGTGGGGTTTAAAAATTGCTTGGGCAGCCCCGTCGGCATTCCCCGGTAGGGGCGCCTCAGGCAGTAAGCAATAAACTTACTCCTCCCCAAAGAGGGGAGGCAAAGCCCGAAGGCCAAGACAACACCAGTATGGGGTGCAGTATCCATCGGAACGGATACTACACTTTGATCTTAGCCAAAAGCCGCTTATCATAGAAGAACCGCGGTCAACTTTCTTTGAATTTAACAAGTGTCCTAATTATTTTGTATATATGTATATATATATATATATATATATATATATATATATATATATATATGTATGTATATATATATATATATATATATATATATATATATATATATATATATATATATATATATATATATATATTTCCCATATCTTTTTCACACGAACTCTGTTTTCACACGAACTCTTTTTCACTTCATTTTTAATAATATTTTTTCAAATGTTTGAACTTTGGCTTTTCCACAGCCAACTTATCTATCTGGATATCTCCTCTGATCCTAATATTTCGATCTTTGAAAAGCTTTGGCTTAAGGAAAGAACATTAAACATTCGTTTATTAAAGAATATACCTTGCATTGAACAATCTAAGTTTTAAATAAATCTGGACATTCGTACATGTTTATCACTCTTATTTCTTCTACCTTATATATATATATATATATATATATATATATATATATATATATATATATATATATTTCTATGTAAGGCTAGTCGGAGTGATCGTCACCAGAGTGCTCGATTATTTAGTAAAAATCCAAAAATAACAGCGTAATATTTATTAATATATGTAATTCCAGATTGGAATAGGCGGGTTCAAATACAAACAAAGGGGACCTATAGATGGCATCCTATGCTGGACACTCTTCAGCCTCTTTTGTTGTCCGTCTACCTAAGCAATATATATATATATATATATATATATATATATATATATATATATATATAGTAAGTTATCAAAATGTATTTTTGGCAATTAACCTACACAGAGGCTTCCGAGTTTCACTTTAGCCTGATGATTCCCTACGGGGATGAAACGCGGAAGCCTCTGTGCAGCTTGATCAGCATAACTATGTTTTCATAACTTACTACATAGCTCTACTCACGTATTGAGCACTGTTGAAGTAAATACTGAAAATTCATACATAAAAGGTTATATCTTATAATATTTTATGTTAATACATGAAATTATATATATATATATATATATATATGTGTGTGTGTGTGTGTGTTTGTGTGTGTGCGCGTGTGTGTGTAATTGTAAATCTGTTGTCTCAGACGGAAGCTACTGATTTGTATAGAGAAGTTTTTAAATTAGCATTTCAATATGTTTAAAATATGCGTGGCTTGCAGATTTATGTTAGACGATAATCTTATCCTGCAAGGTATTTTTCCCCACCTTTAGCTTCTCCATATGATGGCCTTTTTTCTCATAGAGTTCGCATAAATTCTATAGAATATCAGCATGATTTTTTTCTATGTTACTTTTTTAATCTATGCTATACATTGCATAACCGCGTTATAAACTGTGTCGCTGTATCAAAGATCTTCAGTGCGGCGAGATAAGGAAGTCGTTTCAGATCAAAACTCTAATTAATCTGTATATTTTCCTGCAGATTAATGAAATAACCAATCGTTAGAATTTAAGTGAGATTGATTAAATAGTTTTAGAGATTAGGGTTATAAATGTTTAAATAAAAATAAACTTATCCAATAGTATAAATATGAATATAATGAAACTAAGTCTATGATGTATAGAAAATATTCTAGCGATACTAAACGGAAAATAAATAATAATAGTAGTAATAATTGAATAAATAAATGTTTAACACAGATAATTTCACACTCTTACCCACCCAACCCGCCTACTTTCAAATTATTTTCATTTCTTCAAATCTTTTTCTAAAACTATGATGCTACCTACATACACAAAGAGACAGAGTTCCCCCCTTCCCGCCTCTTTCCCCAGCCCCTCAAAATCCATGCTACACCTCACCACGACAAAAACCTTAGTAGCGCCTCCCCTCTCCTCCACTCTAAGACAAATTCACTAACACTCCTACCCTCCCCCTTTGTCACTCACATCTGTCCACATTCATTTTACTCTCTGCCACTGTCTGACTTCTCTCGGCCCGGACCTTAGTCCAGCGCTCTTAGTAGCTACAGCTACTAACTTTTCTCATCAACCCATCATGTCAACCCAATATTTCGATGTACTTGCATGACATTTTTCTTAAACTTATCATCCTGGGGAAGTTTCACAATAAAGACGAAACGTTGATGAATATATAAAAATATCTCTTGGTTTTTCCTTTTTCATTTCCCAATACGTCGGATTACTCTCATCCTTCCTTTCTCATATATATATATATATATATATATATATATATATATATATATATATATATATATATATATATATATATATATATATATACACGGGTTCGCGCCTCCCGACCGTATGAAATTGTTACTTTCCTGCACTGATAAGAGCAATACGCTTGAAACGCTAGCGTTTGTGGGTATCAATAATTGAATATTTATTTATGAATATCATACTAAGCCCCTTCAGGAAATGTAAATTGAGCACTCTCGGGGATGTTAAAAATAGATTGTCAAAAAGCTCTAATGCAAAGTTCCGAATACGTTCGTCGAACACTCTCGACTAGTCTTCTGTGCCTGCTTCTAAGTACATATAGATCTTAATTTCCCTTAATTACATGACAATTTTCGTTGGCCGAGTAGATATGGCGACTGCTGTCAGATGTAAGGCTGACCTTGTGAACCGGGTTCGTGCCCACCGAACGTCTGAAATTGTTACTTCCCTGCACTGATGAGAGCAATAAGCTTGAAACTCTAGCGTCTGTAGGTATCAATAATTTAATATTTATTCATACATATTATATATCTATATTTTATATATAGAGATATTTGTTTCGTCTTATAAATACTCATCCTACTTACCTCGGCCACTGAGATAACTGCGTTGATAAGAAGAAATATATAGTAGTTATTTTACGATATTATGTCTCGAAGAGGATTTAATTCAGGGTGAAGTATCTTGCATGTTTTACGGCAGAAACATATATTTCTACACACATATACATATAATTTAAACTCCTGTAACCCAAAAATTGCGCCAATACCGCAATAGTATATATACTAGCAGGGGTGCCCGGCGTTGCCCGGCGTTGCCGGGCGTTGCCCGGAGTACTCTCTTCCCCTATCCCCCGATTCACCACCCCTCTTTCCCCGTTTCCCTGGAGCAAAAGCCGTCTCTTACTCAGTCGCCCCCTCTCCCTCGCCCACTCTCTTTCCAGTCGCTGCCTAATACCCGCCCCTTTACCCGCCTCCCAGAACAACCTCTTCCCCTGCCTCACCCCGTTGCACAAGGCAAAAGTAAGTACTAACTCTGTCTTCTCGGTCGTCCCACATTTCATGTATATTTAGGTCACCGTAAAAAATAGAATCTGGGAGTTGGTGTGGATCGAACCATTAACTTCTAGGTCCTCCGTCGTTAATAACTGCGCCACAGAGTGTAAAAACTAGCGAAAAATAGGTCACTGAAACGCAGTTTGAATTTAGGTTGTGTCTTGCATGCGCGCATGCGCAGAGCGCACGAGCGATCGAATGGCGAACAAATTTAGGGACCCCGTCATACGCTTAGGGTCTGATCGGGATGAAGAAAACGATATGGTTTTTCAATTTCTCGATATTATGCAACGGAAACTGTGCGATTCAGTGTTGGGATTTTTCCCGTTAAAATGAAGAACGAAGACTGTAGTCCGCTAGAAGAAAAGTTACTAGCACAAAAAAACGTGACTAGACTAGAACAGAGATAACAAACAACTTGGATAGATGAAGAAAGGGTATTTATATAGAGGAAAAAAGAGAAGAAAGAAATAGAATGTTGCTTGCAAAAGAAGTGCCTTTGCGGACTCACTGTAAATGCCAGTTGTCTTGTAACAGGATGCTGTGAAGAGTAGTCGTGAACATCAAGAGGCTTCGCGCGTATCATATATGCTAAAAGAGCATAAGCCCGCTCTCACCTGACACGGCAGAGAAGAACGTTGTTTACAGCTTCGAGGCTGGGAGAGAAGAGAGCGTTATTTTCAAAAATAGGCGCATGTGTCAATGACAGCTCCAGTTGATACAACAACTTAATGGAATGAATCTGAACAGAGCCGTCACCTCTTTTAACCCTTACGGAACGAACTTTGCCATCATCACCCACTATTAACTCCAGAACTCTTCCCAGGAGCTAAAAATGTCTAGTTTTAACAGGGTTCTTCACTAGAACAATATCAATACTAATTTTCTTCTGAAAATTCACCTCGTGCAAATCTCTACACTGCTCCCTCAAACTGAGTAGATAATCCTGATACCAAAGCTCACGGAATCTGGACAACATAGAGTTACAGACTTCAATGGATTTGATTACATCTACTCTTGAAGGAGGGTCAAACACCATGATAATTAAGCTTCAGTGTGAGTCCCAAGTTAGCATTAGGACGAAGGAAGCGATTGGGAGTAATTACTTCGAGGCCTGCATTCGAATAACATCTATAAGTGAGAGGTCTTAGGTTTATGGCACTCTGAATGTCCGAGATTACAGGGAGGAAGTCGAAATAACTATTTCGGGAACGACCAATCGTTTTATACAAACATGATTTAATAGTTCTGATCATGTGTTCCCATGTACTCCCAACCCAAGCAGCATATAGAGGTATTCTGATATACTTGATATTATACACCTGGAAGTGTTCACTGAACTTCGAGGAGGCAAAGACCTCCTCCATAAGATTACAGCCTGCTATAAATGATTTGGCATTGTCGCTGTAAATATGAGATGGAATTCCATGTATATTCGTGAATCTAATCAGAGCCAGAATAAATGAGTGGATACTCATGTCTTTAACCAGCTCTATATGTACTGCTCCAATGTTGAGGCAAGTAAATATGAGCATATACATTTTAGTAACACCTTGATCACCCTTTACCCAAACATGTCCAGTGTAGTCACTTCCAATGTGTAAGAATGGTTTAATGAGTTTGGCGCGGTGTTTGGGCAGATTGGTAACCTTAGGATACTTAAACGCTAAGTTATTAAACTTTTGGCACAATACGCACCTAGAAATAACTTTGTTGACGGCCTGTCTTGCCCTGGGTATCCAAAATTATTAAAGGCGAACTTTGTTCAATGTTGACTGAATGCCTAGATGTTTACATCTTTTGTGGTATTCCACCACAATAAGTACAGTCAACTCATGATCCTTAGCCAATAGTACGGGGTTTATTACCTCATAGTCATAGGTAGTGGTGCTACCCATTCTACCCTTGGTCCTGATTATCTCCCTTTGATCTATGAATAGATTCAAGTTCTTTAGCAGTTCAGGTACCTGTTTACCTTGGGGAGATTGAAGGTAAGCGCATTCTGCAGGAAAGCTTTGTTGTTGCATTACCTTAAGCAATTTTGCCATCATCGTTAGGGTCCTGATCTAAGTGCTTTAGCTTATTACGGATCCTAAAGATATTGGCGGTAACCTTAATCAATTTATTAAAATCAGAATATTTATTGAACGGTATTACCGGCTGAGGTTCAACTTTGGTTACAGTGCACATATGTGTGGAAACAGAATTGCCTTTATTATTAAAAAACTGTTTGCATAGGTAGCTTATATAACCTCTTGATTTGCAGAATCTGCATGCATGTATGTGGTAACTTATTTTTTGGACAGGGCAGCTGTTCGTTTTATGATTTGCGCCTGCACAAAGAAAGCACATATCAAGTTCTTTGCATCTAGAACGCCTAGATTCATAGAAGGTGTACCTAACACAATGACCCATGAAGTGTCCGTTGACGGTATAAAGTCTACAGTGGGTAACAGACCTACTGGCCCCGTTGTAAGATTTTCCAATGTAGAAGCACTGGTTTATAAAAATTGCTCTTATTACAATATTCCTGCCGTGACATAACTTTATCTTGACGGTGGGGAGTAGTATTATTCTCCTTATTTTTGGGTTGTCTAGTTCTCTGTAAGGTTTTTATAACCTCGTTATAACTATCAAAAATCTGATTGATTTTTGGATAGTTATTGTCAAACTTCCTAATTACTTAATTCTGAAATATTGGAGGCAATTTGCCAAAAATAATATGGCTGATTAACTGAAAATCGGGGGAGTTTTCATTAAAAAAATCCAAGTCAAATTAGGATTTGGTTCCGATAAATCGGCATTGACACCAGATTAAATTGTCCTTACATCTGTAAGGTCTGGATCAACTTAATATTTCATCTATGATGAAAGGCACATCTAAAAAATTATTTTTCAACAACTCAATGGCTACATCATAGTTGCCGTCTTCATGAAAGAGGTTAGAAATCAACTGTGAGGCGTAGCCAGTTAAAAACCCTTCAAGAGAGATAGCTTCACTCTTTTGGATTTAACCGAGGTGACACAATTCTCAAATTGAGCCAAGAAATTCTTGTACTCAATTTTCCCTAACTCTTCTCCCGAAAATTTCGAACATTGTATTTTCGGTACGTGTGTATACAGATGTTTTTCTGTAGCATCATTTTGAACAGGAGAGTTGGGGGTGGGCGAGAAGGGGCCGATATCATATTTTCTATATCAGAAAGTTTTTTAGACACATAAGAAATAAATTCGGACTCTTCAACTTCCGATTCAAGCAAACCACTGTTTTCTAAGACAATATCTGCTTTATAACAAATTTCGTTTATCTTAGAGTTTATTGAATCCAAGTCCGACATCCCCTTGCTTATCACCTCTTGCTGTCTTACGAAATAAGAGCTGTTAAGGGAATCCTCACGTAGCATAATATTCAATACGGAGGTAATATTCCTTTTAAGGGGTTCTCGCAAGAACAACAAGGATTTAACCCCTTTTAAATCTTTAAAGTCGGTCATAATACCTCGGTAAGGAAAAGGGAACACTTATACTAGTGGACTGTTTACGTTTACACCGGGCGACCGGATAACACTGCTCTTAACTTTAAAAATGTACACAAACAGGCTTAAAACAAGGAGCGAAAGCCATTGAATAAATACATCACAAGCACCCAAGGAAAACAAAAAAAATACGAAGCTAGGCTAAGCTAGTTTTTAAGGAAACGACAAATAATCTCTTTCAAGTCAAGTCACTTTAAGCCTTATAATTTTCTACTTTATCGCAGAATTTAAACTAGCAAAGCGTTTACGCTCGCAAAATGCAAAAAAAAGTTATCTTCATAATGCCAAAAAGTAAAGGCATTACTTCTTTTGCAAAATGTTGGGAATTTTCCCGTTAAAATGAAGGACGAAGACTGTAGTCCGCTGGAAGAAAAGTTGCTGGCATAAAAACGTGACTAGACAAGAACAGAGATAACAAACAACTTGGGTAGATGAAGAAAGGGTATTTATATAGATGAAAAAAGAGAAGAAAGAAATAGAATGTTGCTTGCAAAAGAAGTGCCTTTGCGGACTCACTGTAAATGCCAGTTGTCTTGTAACAGGATGCTGTGAAGAGTAGTCGTGAACATCAAGAGGCTTCGCGCGTATTATATACGCTAAAAGAGCATAAGCCCGCTCTCACCTGACACGGCAGAGAAGAACGTTGTTGACGGCTGCGAGGCTGGGAGTGAAGAGAGTGTTATTTGCAAAAATAGGCGCACTCCTGGGTTGTCTGCAGAGATTGAAGCAGTGGTCTGTAATTGGCTGAGTTTCATCCAATCACAGAGCACTTACAATTCACTGCGCTTAATAATAATTCCAATATCAGTAAACGTCCACTTTACGGTCTTGTCGAGTATCTCGGGAGCCTTTTGCAGACATACATCATACATACATACAAACAGACAACGCTCCTTTATATTATAGAATATTATAGAAGATTACTAGAGCTAAAAATATAATAATTTAATTCTAAATTGATTATTTAATTCTAAATTAATTATTTAATTCTAAATTAGTTTTTAAAAATATATTTATGTGTACAACTTTGTGATGATTCGATTACACAAAATAATGAGTATACATGGTTATCTGATGGGAAATGAAAATGAACAAAATATACCTTTTGAAAACATCTTGAATTAGTTATCAAGTAAAATGTGTCTTCAAAATGGGCGGAAACAATTGTATGAATAAAGCTGTTTTTCTAACACATTCGGAACATTTATTAAAGTATCATATATATATATATATATATATATATATATATATATATATATATATATATATATAAAGTGGTGAACTAAAAGCGAACTTGTAGGAAAGGTAAAACCTATTGTGAAAAGTATATAGCTCAATATCCAGGATAGAGCAGATAAATATGTAGAAGGATTAAAAGGAATTAGAAAAACTTTTTGCGGAATATACCTTGCTATGAGCAACTGAATTGAAAAAAAGATTTGACTTTTGCTTTTCTAATTCCTTTTCATCCTTCTACATATATATATATATATATATATATGTAAATATGTATATATATATATATGTTATAAAAATGGAAATAACATTATTTTTCCATATATATATATATATATATATATATATATATATATATATATATATAAAGAGAGAGTCAGAGAGAGAGAGACAGAGAGAGAGAGAGAGAGACCACGAGAGATATGTCTTTAACTGTCAATTTTTTGTGTATGCTTCTGAATCTTTACATCTATCTATTTTTGTTTATTAATTATTGTCTTATTTTATTTTCATGTGTTTCTGTTTTTCTTCTTTTTTGTGTGCGCAATTCTATAGATGTATATCTTTTATATATTGACGACAGTTTTGTATTGAAAATTGTTGAAATAAAAAGAAATATCAATTCCCGGTGCATGCTATATACATTTACTTTATTTCAGCGCTCTACCATCCTTTGACATTTCTACATTTCTACATTTCTATGTTTTAGCCAGGGGAAATGAAGATGCGTCTGCGAAACTTGGCCATAGTCGGCTGGAACTGACTTCCCGTCTAAAATCCTAGACTGCAACAAATATTTATTTGAATTTAAGTGACTTTAAATCGTACGATCTTCTTCACTGATCAAATTATATCTCTAATAGCCAATTCTTGGTTGATCCCAAGATCATGACCCGTCAATAAAACTAGTCTGAGGCCAACATTACGCTCGGTGACATTAAACATTCTGATAAATTACCTTTCGCAGTATATTCATCAACGTGAATGTATAATAGTATACTCCATCCAAACATATGTCACCCTCTTTTATTGTAACATATATGTAAATCATCTATATAATAAGACGCTGTGCGCACGTAAGTAATAACCATCCATTACTTGTTTTAAATGTGATCTCCCGATCGCCGAAGAGAGTATTTTTTATTTCATCTAATGGCACTTTTCTGTAAAACGTGAAACTCGAACCTAAGAAATACACTGTTTGGTCTTAGACTAAGATTAAACTGTAGTATCTGTTCTGTCCAAACATGGTACAATAATATCGTGCCGAACGTCCATGGAATAGAACTATGGCACAAGTCTTGCAAGACTTGTTGAGACATACCCCATAACAAGACATATGTTAAAACTACATTAACAAGAGTACTTGAATAAGTATGTTTCAGTTTTAACAACGATGTTACAATAATATATGGAGGTCTTCCTTAGTGCCGGACGTCCATAAACTTGATATATATCACAAACGCCTACTAGTGTTTTTGAGATAGACCCACATAACAAGAAATACTCTGCGACTATATAAACCAGAGTACTTATGTAAGTACATTTTTGTTTAAACAATGGTGTTACAAAAATATCGGGGTCTGCTTTGCGCCAAACTTCTATAGAATTCACGACAGCAATATACAGTAGTTGAAGGATACAACTGCGGATTTTCCACGAGTCCCGCTGGTTAAATTTCACACGGAATTAATCAATTTACGGATTTAGTTAATTTTACATAATTATTTTTCTACTTCTATTTTTGATTTTCTTCTATTTTCTATAGTAATTTCACCCATATTTCTAAGAATCGTCACCGCCTTTGCTAAGACATTCGAAGACAAAAATATTCGTATCCCAACAGAGAAGATTCTGAGCCTGTTATATAAAACATTCAAACATATTAATCAGAAAAAATATTTTTAAAGACAGTTTCTTCGCCTTTTACCTATTGTGACATTAAACCTTTCGATGATCTAATCCTTGCCCTAAATTCAATCTAATGCGAATATTATACGTAATTCTTCATGCTGCATACTGTCTAAATTCTTCTAGGCTGTTATTTCGATGCTAATGATCCAATAAAACGAAGAGATCAAGCAAGGAAAGCCTTACTTGACTGTCGTGGGTTCAGGTCTGCTCGACTAGATACATCTTGTAGAGATTTTTCAGGGGGCGTTTGTATTGTCGCTTCTTTTTTAATTATCAATAACCAACGCGATGACGTTTGTACACAAAATAATAACAGTCATTTATTTACATCAGGTAAAATATTTGGGATAGGAAAGAGAGAGAGGGAGAGATATAGATAGATAGATAGAGAGTGAGAGAGAGAGAGATAGAGATAGAGAGAGAGAGAGAGAGAGAGCGGAGGGAGAAAGCCTGCTTATGATTATTTTAGAGCTATATCTTTATACTCCCCCTTTTCCAATACACCTGTTTTTATTGTTTTCTAAAACCATACGTCAAATGTATATTCTTGCACTCGTGACAATTTACATTCTGTCTTTGTTTCCCCAAACCATTTAACACTAATATATATCACCATCTGATTTAATAAAGTTAATGACTCATCCTTGTGACATTATCGATTAACAATGCTTGGTTTAGAGTCATGGGGTAGTTTTCCATGTAACATAAAGTGCCATTGTGGAAATTAATGTGTAGTGAATGCAGTTTAGAAAATCAGTAAATAATACTTACTTTAACAAGCACAAAATTGTCGAATTGCGTTTCTGCATCATGTAGACTTTTCCTGACGCGTAATTATCGTAGATTTATCCCAAAGAAAAATAAGTGAGTATTTAACAATGGCGTCGATTCAATCTTATGCGATTCAGTCTTACTCGTGAAAGAGCAACGTCATACTTAATTGGTCTTATATATATTTGTCTCATATTGAAATTAGATTTTCAACAGTAAATAGTAATTTCTGTTTAAAGCTACTTTTTCTGGTGTTTTACATTTTGTCTACCCCTTCAGATAGAGAGGCAGGAAAATGTCAGCCGTGTAGAGATCACAAAAGCTATCTATGACGAACACCATCTCCTTCATAGACGGGAACAAACGGTCAAACGACTACAGTATAGGAGAAGCTTTATCAGCCATGTTGAACCCTTAACAACATTTCAGAAAGAGACCAGACTACAGCTGTTAAGCAGACGTCTGGATAATGGCTCCTTCCCTACTGACATGGGACTCCCTTTTTCTGAGGCCTTTCCCACCAGTTCTGAGGCACTTTGGCTCCAGTAGAAAACACTCAACCGCCTGAGAACAAAAGTTGTGCAATCAAAAGTTGCTATGAGTATCTACTCATAGCAACTTTTGATAGCACAAAACTAAAACAAATTGGGGCTACGAAACTGCCCCAACCATCTGTGAATGTGGAAATGGGGAACCATGCAATGAAACACTGCATTTCCTGTTCCATAATGCCCAACTGGTGCAGCTTGAAAAATCTTTCAGAGTACAACAGTGATGCAGAGGACTGCGTATAAAAGTAGGAAACTGTCGTATGAGCACATGCTTAAAAGACAGGCAAAGAAAGAGGACATTTTGCAGTTAATATTACTAAACAAGCGATGTATGTAGTCCGCTTGCGTCGCCTGATACAACAAACGGTTTAATTGTTAGTGAAAACGTAATCACATGTTTTCGGTAAAGTTGGGAAAATGCGTTTTTATACAATTTCTGCTTTCTCTAGACATTTTAGACGGTACCTTTTATAAGGTACAGGTTCGTATCCTTTATGAGTCTTAGTTTTTATTTTTTGGTATTCGTCGTACATATCCAGCCCCGCGGAATAAATATATAACTTGGTTAGTCATATTAACAGCGCAAACAATAGCAACAACAAAAAGCAGCTTAATACATTACATGATATATACTTAAGTGTAACCAACCAACAAAAATAATATTT
This sequence comes from Sepiola atlantica, assembly GCA_963556195.1. Classification (NCBI taxonomy): domain Eukaryota; kingdom Metazoa; phylum Mollusca; class Cephalopoda; order Sepiida; family Sepiolidae; genus Sepiola; species Sepiola atlantica. Next base: position 141,816,050 of record OY744524.1, on the reverse strand, counting down.
ATATGTACCTGTGACTTACCGGAGAATATAGCCTCGTGGAGTTTATGTAGACGCATCTAAATTAAGATTATCTAGTATTACAAACTGAAACTGACAGACGGACGAAAGGGTCGATCGACGGAAAAAGCATCTAATAAATAAATAAACAAGGAGACTCTTCAAACGTAAGTATTAAGTAGTAACCCAATGATAACTCTAAGACGAGAAGAAAGCCAAAAAATAATGAAATTTTATTTTCTAGTTAGTAAATGTTATACTTGACATAGAAGGAGTAGTAACTTTTCATATTTGGAATGGATCATGTACAGGCTGTATCTGTGATGGAGAAGCAGATGCTAATCGATTAGCTAGGATCGGTTTAATTTTCTTCATCAATTATTATAACGACTTTCTATCATGTTAATTTCCTCTATCACTGATGATAGAATGTTAAATAAAATTTGCCCCATTTGTTTCGTCTCTGTTTTCCATAGCGTGAATGATCAAATGCGTTGCTCTGGGATTATCTCGTAGTCTTTTCTCCTAGAATGCCAGTTGTGTCTTCTTGCAACACAACAGGTGTCCAGATTTTCAAATAAGACCTGCTGCATAACTACAGTTTATTTATAGAAACGCAAGTGCGTGCACTCACACAACATCTTATGTAGAAAACATACGTCATTTTATGGTTCATGTATGTGTTGCTGTTATATCACTCACATCTTCTCTCATAAGCTTGTTTGGGGGACAGCGAAGATGTACACGAGACCAAAATAAACTGTTACCTAAGACGCCCGCTGTTGGACTAGTGTTGTCTATTCAACTCTCGCCATGACGTCACTCGTGCGATATCGTCCCCCTCTCTAATTATACAAAACCTTCAGAAGATAGTGACATTCTCGGCAAGGTCAACAGTTGTAAAAGCCTTGTAAGTATTTTTTCATTTGAGATTTTCCAAAATCGCTTTCGAACACTTGTGAATTTGAAGGTAAGAACAAATTAGGGAATCGCCGCAATTCTTCTCGAGATGATTGCAAGACTAATGGATAACACTAGCAAACAATTAATGTGTTGACAACTACGACCGCCATTTGTATGATATATAATTTTAAACGCATTGTAACAAATTAATTTTTAGAAAAATAACCAGTTTCATTGAATCCGTTATTATAGCCATTACAATTTCTGTCTTATCGTCATCCAATATTTTATTAACAACCCAGAGTTATGGTTAGTGATTAAATGAAGAGCATGTATTGTTTCCTTCTTATGGTTTTATTTGTTTTATGACACAGGTGAGAATAGTCGGACTACTATTTTAAATAATAAAGAGAAATATTAGTTCAAGTCCGAATCAGCAATTAGACCGTCCTCATACGCCCGAGTGGTAAGCGCCCACCAACCACTGTGGGCTCTGAGCTTATGGCGGACAATCATAATCAGCAAATAATTCAATTGTTCATGGTTGTGGTCTGGGATTTCCTGAGTTAATCTACTTACTCGGGCAACGCCGGGACATCGATCAGCTAGTTGCAATTAAAGCTGATCTTCATGTACTACCGGGTATTACTTGAATTTGTACACTTTCATTCCAAGTGAATAACTAGGAAACGCTAACCCCCATGCTTTAACCATTAAACCTTACAGTAAAGTAGGAAAACTAAATTACATTAAATCATAAAAGATTTCTGAACGTTTTAAGCAACAAAAATGTTATTATACAACGTCCCAATTATCCATTGAGCATGGAAATTCTCATCTGTCTTTTAATATGATGAAATAGCAACAGGATAAAAAGATTTGAAGAATGACAAAAATGAGGGGAAAACTAAAATAGTTTTAAATTTCTCATTAATTATTTCATGTTATTGACTTAGTCTTTCAATTGATTTTACTGCAACTTTCTCTCAAAGAGAAATTCTCAGTTGACTGATTGATTGTGAACTCTTCTCCGTTGAATGGTTCATTAAGCGATCGTGTGTCATGATATCATAAATGAAACAAGGCCGTATCCTCTCCAAATCTTTTGACGATGCGTTCACAAACGAATCAATATGGCCGTCAGTCTGTCACGCTTAACTTTAAAATTACATTGCTAAACGCGCAGATTGAATGGGCGCATCATATTTCAGATTCGTTCAATTCTCTGTAAAAAAAAAATTGTCACGCTTAAGTTTGAAATTGCAATTTCGTCGGCTTGAAATAGAATTGTCGCTGGCCTCTTACGCCTAGCTTTGAAATAGCATTTTCTCAATTACCGCCCACCTTAATTCAACAAATGCAAACTTCAATATGTTTTAAGTTCTTTTCCGTTGTGTTTTAGTGGGAGGCGTAGAATTTACAGTGATTTAATTCAACTATCGTCGTTGATGGGTGTGTTGGTTATGAATGAGTATGCATTGTTTGACCTAGAAATTATTTCGATTATGTAATGCATGTAAAACCATGCGTATAAGAGACATAATTTCAATTGTTTTTGTTTCTATTTTCGTTTTCTAAAAGTGGAAATTTTATGAAACAAAGTTACTTTTACCCGTTTATTTTAATGATATTTGATACTTAGATTCAGATACATCCGAAGATAATGTCATATAAATCATTAATACCTAAAACAGATGGCATAATAGTTAGCGTGTCCGCTAGAGGTATAAGGGGCTACCCCTCGGTCGAGTCATAAAAAGGTTAGTTTATTCCTGCTTGCTAAACACTTAACATTATAAACTGAGGATCTAGAGTACATTGAGCAATCTAGTCAAAGAAATGGCGTCCTCCCTTACATCTCGGCATTTACATATAAATAGAGAATCTTCATGTCGCCTAAATATAAATAGAGAATCTGCATGTCGCGCGTGATTAACAGACCAAGACTGTTCAGAAAGTCCCGCATGGCGGTCAGAAAGTTTCGCATGGCGGGCCTATCACCCCATTCGTTTCCACGGCGATCGGTTGTAACACACATCTGTTGAGAAGACCAGCGTTTTCTGATCTATTGAGGTGCTTTGTTCACGCTGCTATCTGTCCACAGTGTGTCGACGATTCTATTACTGACGAGAGCGCAAATGTTTCCACACAGTTACCGTTAATGCTGCTCATCAAAAACACCATTAATACATATGTTCGTACGTAAATGCAGTTCCTCCAGTTGAAATCTAAAATGCACAGATGAGATTCCCATGTAATCTCTGGCTATTATAACGAAGTTGGGAACAAATAAAATATCCGTTTTGTTTTGTTGCGTTATTAATTGGTAATTGACAAAGAATCGAAAAAAACTACAACTAATCTCCTACTAACACATTTATTTCAGCAGAACCGAATCCATGACGTCCAAGTAAGCCTTCGATCCCCTGATCCCAACGTCTCATTAAAGCATCATCATCATTATCATTGTAATAACAACCTTAAAGAATGTAGACTATATGCAACATAAGAAGTGCGTATAATATTCTCATGAGGGGGAATTTTATCCGAAAAGTAGATAATTGAGAATATAACGTAAGCGGAAATAAAAGTTGAATCACTGTGAAAATATCCATTACTGATCAATGCTACTACTCCCATTATATTCCTCATCTTTCTGCTGACAACAATTCCATATCATTAACATGTATTCCCGAGTAGCTCTTGGCTTGATAAGTGGTGACTCAATAGTACAAAAATATGACGTCCTGATAGGTACTACCACTTCGGTTCAGAGTCGATCTGAGACTAATGGCAATTAAAAGGTTAACTTTATAATCATAACAGCTAATCTGATCGATTGTTATTGATATAAACATTTTTCATTAGTATTGACTATGCAGATGATCAGCTGACGCGTTTACATTGCTATTAGATTAATATGTAAATGATCATTGGAATGTAAGTATTTCGCTCTTCTCACTTCAAGTTTCGGGTTGCAATAAACTTCAAGAACAAACTAAGGCCTATAGATATTAAAGAAATGACATAATGAAGAAAACGGGAACGACGTAACATGAGATTACAATCATGAGGGGCAAACATAGCAGAATCATCGGTAACGCACAACAATAGAATATGAACGACATCAACACGAACAGACGCGTCTGCGGCCAAACTAATCTCGCTCATTATATCACGCTTGGAATATCAAATACTGCTTAAGAAGTCTTCAATAATTACCAGTCCGCTTCGCCCTGTCCTTTTTATATAGTCTGTCATTACCATTATTATGGTACAGCGCTTTGTGCATGGTCATTGTTTTCGTTTTATTTGATCTAGATAACAAAGTTCTTAGTGTCCCAGGTTTGTGAAGAGTTCAGAGTCGGGAAACTGCCCTAGTGTTTATTCCATTTATTAGGGTTATAATATTTAATTTAGTCCAAATGAGAATTCTTGTACTTTTCAGTTATCCTCTTTCACTCATCTCTTTAATCGCTATTGATTTTGTTTGACTAAGGAGTCATCATTAATCAATGCCAAAAGTCATTAAAAAGAAATGGGTGTATGTGATGGATGCATTTTCAGTTGATTGATGAAGAATATTATGAGAGGCTTTAAAATGATGACAACAATGGACTAACATTTGAATTCTTACTAAGCAGGATTGTGGATAGTATTTGTTAACATTTGAAGATGACTATGTTGTAGAGAAGCAGTGTCGTGGTAATGTGTTCCTCTCATCGGAAGTTTTAAGAAACTCTGTTCATGGCAATTTTATTTGATGCTAGGCACATGGATGAAGAAAGGAAAGTGCTTTGCATTTTACGTAGCAAGACGAGTTCTAGTTGTGAATGTTTTATAGGGATGAATAAGAGATTGGAGTTCAGTGGAGCGTCTTTCAATGAAAATAACGATAAAGTAGAGAAAGACTGGCAACGTCACTTCTATGAGAAAAGAGATGCAGATAAAAAGAATGTATCATCCGTCACAAGATTTTGAAGTAAACTGCATACTCTGTTTAGGCTAGAAGTAATGTGTACTCTATCTCAGGACGTTGCTGCCACTTATATAGGTAGAAGATTGGATCTGGAATCAGATATTTTGTCGAGCGGTAGAATTAGTCAACCATTTTCCCAACAACCTCAAAAACAGATTAGATGTAAGTTTCTATTTTAGATCAGGAGTGAAAGTTATTCCTCGGGGTTTACTTCAGAAAGGGAATCTCTCAAAGACAGTTATTGGTATCAGCAGGGGTAAAATAAGGATCTGAACCTTGGCAATGAAGAGACAAATGATTGATTTTAAAGACGTTAAAAGTAACAGCAAATTTGTGATACTGAACCACTTGGTCAAGATCAGACGAGAGAGAATCGGCAATAACATGATTTCCGATGCTCTTCGACGTGCTACCATAGACACTTGTGTGTTTTGCGTCTACGTCAACAAATGGTCTCAGAATATGATATGGAAGAGCATTAATGAAGATCCGGGAGGGGATTGGGCCAGGATGGATCCTTGTTTTTTTTTTAAACTTCAATTAACGCCAAATAAAGCACACTGCTACTTATACGTATGATGTTGCCAGATTTATAGGGGAATCCTACGTGTGGAGTAGTACAGTGAGATGTTTGTTCAGATTACGTTAAAATGTTTGTATGTGTGTACAGTCGTTGAAATGATCGAATATTAAGACACGTCGGCTATATATACCAATGCACAAATAAACACACCAATATAAAGGAAATTGAAAATAGACACACAAATGTCTATTGCGACCACATTTTTTTATCTTATTAAAAATCATTTAAACGTTTGTATTTTTTTTTACTGGGCTTATTAATTTCGAATGATAAAACATCATTCTTCAGAGAAAGATAGTCTAAATGAATTTAAAGGCAATACATTAGTTTTTCTTTGATGACATTTTTACTCCTCAATGTTGCAAGAGCAATGTTCAAACTTCGTCGCAGGATAGTTTGAATGGCAACGTTCTTTATTAATTTTGAAATTGGAGTGCGTGGTCGCTTATGTGGTAATAAAATGGAAGTACTTGAAAACACTTATTGCATAGAGCATTGAAAATAGACAAACAAACGCCTTCGGACATCACGTTTTGAGTACACGATGACAGTGGAACACGTAGGAGTCTACCATGACTGGTTGTATTATCTCTGCTGATTATAATAAAATACAAGCGATTAACCAATTAAAGGCGACTATAAACACATCATTTCTGAATATGGAATAAAAAGGAATTTCAAATAGGAAAAATCTAAAGCTACCCAATCAGCTTTTGAGTAGAAGTACACTCTATCATGGAAAGGGTCATTTATAGTGATATCGTAGTGCCCGTTTCTAAAATGCCTTAATATGTATACGTTCGTTTTTACCTACTGCACTCTTCAACACTTGATTGAGCGTTATTGGGCATTCTCATGCCTTCCGTTTCGTGGGAGTGTTTTTTTTTAATTCTCAAGTACTGCATACAGTTCCATTCAAAATTCTACTTCTGGAAATATTTTGATGTTATTAATACATTTCTTTGACAATAATTTATATATATATATATATATATATATATATATATATATATATATATATATATATATAGAGAGAGAGAGAGAGAGAGAGAGAGAGAGAAAAGAAGGTAGTGCAGTATTAGTGCAGTTCCAACGAGAGAAACAATAACAAATTCCTCAAATGAAACAACATTTACTCAAATCGAAAGACATTTCTTCAAATGGGTTTTCATATCTGATGAAAGCGGACCACCGCTTGAAACGCGTTATATAAAATTATAAAATGGTAAAACAGCAAAATAATAAATAAATGTTGAAAAAAACATTCTACAAATGTTGGTAGCCTTACTCCTTTACATATATATATATATATATATATATATATATATATATATATATATATATATATATATATATATATATATATGTTATTAAAATAACAGATTCCGAAGATAATTTTTAAATATTTCAATACAGAAAGTTATCAACATAAAACACAACAACCTAAAATTTATAACATCAGATATGAAACAAGTGGTAACATTCTTAACGTAATGCAATTTTGTTCTGTAATGCCAGTCCAGCGTTGCTGAATTTAAATCGTCGACGACTTTCTTGGTACAATGTGAAAAACGTTCTCCGCGCGTTTCTCCGCCATCTTAAACTTTTTTTTTTCTCCAGCTTTTTTGTTCATTTGTTTTTGACACCTGAGGATGATTCGACGAAGAATCGAAAACGTTCATGAATCCTATAGAAGATTTAATTATTTTGTTTATTTGTTTATTTGTTTATGTGTTTATTGTTTATACATACAAAACCATCAAAAAATTGAAAAATAAAAGAAGTTATAGTAAAAGAGCAGAATTTTGTTATTCTTAACAATGTATGCATATATATATATATATATATATATATATATATATATATATATATATATATATAAACTCATTTATTTTTTCTCTTTTGTCAGAAATGTTAACTTCGTTACGATGTTACTGAATGGAATTATGGCTATACGAACACAGCATAAAATACAGCATAAAAGATAGAGAAAGTCTGGAAGAAGCATGTCTGTAATCTTATCAGTCTCGGATGGTGTCTCCAAGCTTTAGTTTTATCCCCATGTTCCATCGTTTTTCCATGAAGTTGAACAGTTCTCAATTAAATAGTACATCATTAAACATTCAATTATCCATGCTTGAGTTATTTTGTCGTACGCTCTCAGTTCTTGTAATCCAACCATGCTATGACTATATTCTATTTCTGGTTTTTATTCCTGCAGTATTTTTTGCTCAATGCACATGCACAGTAAGTCATTTCTTTCTCGTGACGCTTTCTGGCATATTTTCTGTTCATCGTCGCTATGGTGTCCTGCTATGATTCTTCAGTTAATTTGTTGTAAGACCATCGGTCTGTAATTGCTTCTGATCTTTCCTTTCTTGCTGGCTTTCTAGATTAGTGTAGTCCGTTCATTAGTAGCTCCGGTATACCCGCTTGTGTTATACATCTCTATAAGTTTTCTGTTAGGTTTCGTAAGTTGGTGCTTACCAGTTTGCCATTTTTCTTAAATATTTCTTAGGTATTTCTTCACTAATTTCGGTTTCCATTTTCTGTTCATTTTCTTCAATTGTCTGGCCATCTTTTACATTATTCTATGTACACTTATTTTGTTTAGTCGTAAGAATTGAATTCCTTTTGTCTGTTTCTCTCTCGCTCACTCGGAGTGTAAATATATATATATATATATATATATATATATATATATAAAGTGGTGAACTAAAAGCGAACTTTTAGGAAAGGTAAAACCTATTGTGAAAAGTATACAGCTCAATATACAGGATAGAGCAGATAGATAGGTAGAAAGATGAAAAGGAATTAGAAAAGCAAAAGACAGATTTTGTTCATATATATATATATATATATATATATATATATATATATATATATATATAAGTATCTAAATAAGTATCTAAATATATCTATAATACAGAGTGAGGCACACACTGGTGACTTAGGGAATTTCACAGTCCCAGCGGGTGCAATGAGAACACAACCCAATGCCTTTATAACGTTATATCCAAGCACTAGGTCAAATGCAGTATGCATTTCCCTGTCACGTGCTAATGATACTCCATAGCACGCCTGTGTCTCGCCATTTATCGTTGTTATTGTAATGCTCCTCTACCTGCCGTATCGGCATAACCTTGCGCTCAATGTCATATGGAAGCAGCGTAAATCAAGAAGCACTGAGAAAAGCGTTTCATTCACATACACTCGTATGATCGGTTGCACTTCGTTAACAGCTAGTCTGAGGAGCAGAGCGGCGCTGAAATCTTGTCCCGTGACTAGTTTCCCGGACATATTCAAGCAATGTGTCCGATTCCGCCACACTGGAAGTACAGTATGCGTCTCCATCTTCTGCCCCATGCAATCTTTTACAATGTAACTAATCCGCCCACAGAGGAAACAATTTACGTGGGTCCGTCCTCTGCGGATTTTTAAAAACACTCTGAGCCGACTGTGCGGCCATTACAACATGCTCCTAAAGCTCTGCTTCATCACAGATGATAGCTCTGGCGCGGTCAAATCATTGTTGTATCGGTGCCGCCTCTATGCTTATGGATGCTCTCAGTAGTTGCCTCACTCGACGAGCAGTCCGGCCACAAATGCGTATACGAAAGTCTTTTCAAGCAAACCTCCAAACAGAACAGCCACTTTCACTAATGCAGCAAAGAAGACATCCAGTCTGGCCTGCTAATAGTTTCTGAGTAGTAAAACGTTCGTATGCTGTGAAGACGTCATCGCAAAAACTTTGTAGAACGCAGCCTTCGTCTGCCCGACATTCTCGCTTAGCACCTAGTAAAAATTCAGAGCGCCTCCCGTTAGCTGAAGGGAAATGACGTCTCTGTTTAGCTTACTTGCCATAGATATACTTTCATATTACTACTTCGAAGTTCTACCCGCGTATTGAGCACTGATGAAGTAAATACTGAAAATCTATACACAACATATTATATCAGCTTAAGACATATGTATATATACATGAAATAATATGACTGAAATTATGAGCGGTCGGCATGCTTGTTTGTGCGTCTCCATCAACACTGGATGGTGTCATCGTTTTGTGACGCTATCCACTAACACCCTGGGATAACCATGTACAGTGGATCATGTCACTCAAGGACGACATCATTATTAAAATATAGAGATGGGGATAATGTCACAAATGATAACATTATCCACCAAACCAGAGAGGAGAAGAGATGCTCTGTGACGTTTTATTTAGACAAGCAATGACCATTTGGATCACGGGTCTACTAAACCAACCAGCTCGACCCCTGAGGGTCTAGTACACTATTAAAAGTCTGTGGATCTTTTTATCTTGCTTGTTAGTGGGAACACCTCATGATTATTACCCAGAAATGAATACATTTATTTATCAGTGTCATTTAAGTATTTTCGCCGGCTTGTGCATTTGAAAATTGTTCTCAATATTTTATCCCCCCTTTTCATTGAAATTTATTCTAGACATTTTCCAGGTTTTCCGGAACTGTTTTCATCATCATCATCATCATCATGATCATCATTATTATTATTATTATTATTATTATTATTATTATTATTATTATTATTATTATTATTATTATTATTATTATTATAATAAGAGTTATCACATTGGTCGTCATACGTGATTGCTCTCTGATAATAGCCGGGGGTGTTAGCTGGAGTCTAAGTAGCAACAAGTCTACCCAGATTTCCAGTACTGTCCATCTTTTTCGATAACATTGCAACTCACTTTGCGTTATCACAGAAGTCGCTTTCCATTGATTTCACGCTGGCAACAATCATTGGTTTTCGTTGGGATTTGGGTGGCAATTTCTCTCCCTACTCTTCCGGTTTTGGTCTCCTTAGTTCTTTCCTTCCTCGTTCTTTCCATCTTCATTGACACTTCACGACTAATTTGTGTGGTATAAACAAAGGCTGGTGCCAGTTCTATAGCGTGGGGGAAGTTTATAAGATATTCTTGGCAGTTCCAGTTTCCTCGGGTTAACAAGTTGTTCTTACCATGTTCTTGTTTTATTTCTTTTGCAATTTCCATGAGGTGTGTTCGTGTTTATAGTTTATGCGGGTTGTTTTCTGCATTCAAGGTTGCTCCTTTAGATGTTAGCTGTTTTCATCATTGCCGTCCGTTGTATAGTCTCACTCTACCCTTTGAGTCCAATTTCTCTTAGTCGTTTTTCTAGGTTTCTCGGAACTGTTGCTAGTGCTCCTACTATTATTGATATTATATTGACTTTCTTCATGTTCCATATTCCTTTCACTTCTCTGGAAAGTTATTATTATTATTATTATTATTATTATTATTATTATTATTATTATTATTGCAACTAATCTATCAGCATATGTTGACTCATACGTAAGGATGACGATGCGCTTTTCTACAGAATTAATTTCGTCATAAAACTATTCCACTGTAAACACCAATGGAAATGTATTACATTTACGTAATAATCTCATCACATGTACACGTTAGTGAAAATTTAACATCATTAATGTCCGCCGTCTACATGTAAAAATTGAGTGTGAATGTCACTCGTTAAAGTCCGCACAAAATCGAGTCAGCCATCAAAGTTTATAAACAGCGAAATCATTTTAGGCTGTCACTTTAAGGAGTATCTTACAAAACTGTTTGAAAAATATATTTATTAATGTTAAAATTGGTCAGTGTCTCCATATAATATATAAGGGATTTTGACATTCGCTTAATTATTGGTAGATTCACTTTCAACAAAATAGTTTCACTGAATTAGCGCACATGGTAATTATGATGTTAATTGTAAAGTAATCAACGTAGAATTACTATAGTGATCGTAAATGAGTGAATGTGAATGTAATGAGTTAGTCAAGAGGATAGAATAGAATGAGATTAAGAAGACTGAGTTTGCTTGAAGAAGCTTTATTCGACAAAGATCTACGCAGGGATCTACTCTCTACGAGAAAACAATGGCTGACTAAAAAAAGAAAGAGTGATCAAGGGAAGTAATTCACTTCCGAAGTATATAAGGAGATAGAAGAGTTCTCTTTTCATCACATTCTCCGCCACCCAGGGAAGGAACAAGATGTGTGTTCGACTTGGGAAACAGGGTTCTAAAGACTCTCAGGTGGGCGTCTCTGATTAAACTGAAAAAGAGAAAATCAAACAAAAGTTCAAAGCTGATAGTTTTCAGTTAAATACTGAGGATTTCGACGGATTCTGGTAGAGCGTCGAAGATTCAGCACATCGGCATCTTCTGAAGATATCCTTGGGCCACCCTCAGTTTGTGAGGAGTGAGGAGGAGTAGGAACTGAATTCTCGGCGATGGAGTTTTTGTGAGCTCTCGGCAGAGGATGCATGGGAGAAATATTAGACTGGAGAGGCGCAGTCTGTATCTCTTGGTGTTCTGGCATAGGATGAATTTCCGTATCCGGACTGCGCGTTCCATCACCCCATCAAGATATTGGCATAGGGACACCGTCGTCTCTCGTTCATTATTGAAACGTACGTGAGCATGGCTGGGATTGAATTCAAGTACGTGAACGGTCTCTACTAGGGGCTCGTATTTAATTCCACGTACATGCCGCTTTAAGAGGACATATGTCGCTTTCATTAACCATGTAGGTATGGAATTTCCAGTAGCTGATTTCCTTTGTAAGTTGAAGAGACGTCCATGTAGAGTGCAATTAGTGGAGGTGGAGAGCATTGAGCGGATGCTGTGAAGGGCTACATCTAGCACTTTTTCTCAGGTGATAATATGGAGATTTCTCGACCGGAGAGCCAGATTACTGTTTGCCATATGATACCGTTGTACCTCTCCACTTGTCCGTTACCATGAGGATTAAAGGTAGCAATGCCTCTGCAAAGCAGGAATTCCTTTAGTTCGTCTAACATGAAAGCCGTACCACGATCAGAGTGTACAAAAAAAAAGGATTTCCGAAAACATAAAAAATAGATTAGTTAGATGTTTACGGAGTATTCATCAACCACTGTTAGTATGTAGCGGTTACGAGTATTTGAAGGTAATGGTCCCTTGAAGTCTACGCGTAGTCTTTCAAATGGTTGACTCGCTTTTATGAGAGTCTGAGGTGCCGCATTAAGGAATCTCGGTTTTATCTCCGAACAAACTTTACAGGCCCCTTATTACCACTCTTACATCTTCCACAGAGTATGGCAGAGTCTTGCACCTGACAAAATGTAGCATTCGGGTGACACCAGGATGACATAAGTCTGGGTGCAAGGTGTGTAACTTGTCGGCAGAGGTGGTAGTAGAGCAAATGCGAGACAAGGCGTCTGCAGCGGCGTTTTGTTTCCCGGGGCGATATGCAATGTCGTAGCTAAAACAGGCAACTTCCATCTTGTTATCTTCTCATTTTTTATTTTGCTTTTGCCTTTAGGGTTGGAAATGAAAGAGACAGATTTTTGATCTGTGATTAGCTTAAAATGCTTCCTGAGCAGTAAGTGTCGCCATTTTCGGATCGCCTCGACAATAGCGTAGGCCTCCTTTTAAACAGAGGAGTGCTTCTGCTTGGCAGACGTTAAAGTTCTTGAAAAGAAAGCCACGGGCCGAGAGTTTTGGGTTAAAGAGGCAGCAATCGCATGTTCCGAAGCATCGGTTTCGACCTCGTGAGGGAGGGAAGAGTATGGCTATCAGGGATGATTTTGCAATTTCCTTCTTCAGGTACCTGAAAGCGTCTGCTTGTTCCCTAGTGAGGGGAAAATTGGTAACTTTGGTAAGGGGGTGTAGTTTTCATAGAAGTTCGAGATCCACCTAGAATAGTGAGAGAACACCTCCATTGCTCGGCGAAGTGAAAGTAGATCTTGAGGTACTGGCAAGTTCATCAATCCCTTGAGCCTATCAGTGTCAGGTTTTACCGAACCCTTGCTTATTGTATACCCAAGCAAGTCTACAGAAGTAAGTGAGTAGTGACACTTGTCTTTGTTCAGCGTCAGTCCGTATTTCGTTACTGCATTCATGACTCTTTCAAATTATTATCGTGCATAGACTGATATCCTCCACAAATGGTAACGTTGTCGATGTAAGCATAGGTTCCACGAAGGTCTTCTCGCTTGATGATGTCATCGGTGACTCGTTTAAAACTCGCTACTCCATTGGTTACTCTATACGGGATTTGAGGAAACTGATACAGAACTTCGATATTTTGTAAGTGCCAATCCCATTTACCATGTCCTCCATTTGAGGAAGAGGATAAGCGTCAAGGAGAGTAAACCGATTTATTGTTTGGGGGTAATCCACAACAAGTCTCTTTTTATGATTTTCAGGAAATACCACAAGCGTGTGGGCTCGCCATAGGGATTGAGAGAGCTCTATGATACTTCTCTTTAGCATACGGGAGATTTCCGATTGAATAAATTTAGCGACGGTCCGAGGTTAGCTTGGTAAACAGAGAGGGGTAAGGGATATTCTAATGGCGGTCAGTCTACAAGCAGTGAGAGGGGGGACGAGTCCTCCAAAAGGTATTTCCACTGAAGAATGTTGGCATAGAAATGTATGCCCGAGAATGATATCACAACATAGGTTGGCCATAATTGATAGTTTCACATTCCTGTACTCCCTATCTCTCAGAGTGAGGGACACGACACAGTGCTCGAGAGTAGAGGATGAATGAGAACGGCTAGCAATCAGAATACTCTCAGAGCTTCGCGTGACCGCCAAACCGAGCCCCCTAACCTTCTCCGGATGAATAAAATTTTCGGAGCTCTCTGTATCGACGAGTGTCCGCATAGACTCACCTTTGATTTCCCCCCATAAGGACGAACGAGATAGACTCTACGAAGAGTTAAAAAGAAACCGATGAAGCAAGAAAGGACTCACCGTAATTGATAGCAGCCGCTGTAGGTGACTTGCAGACACGAGCAAAATGACATTTTATTGCAATTTTTACAAATAGAGTTTTTAGGAGGGCACCTCGCCCTGTCCTGTCTTGGGTTTCCACAGAAATAACATTTCTGTCCGGAGAGTGCCGCTATCGTGTGTTGCTCCTCATATGTAGACTGTTCATCCTTCGATTCTTTTTGTCAGCAGTGGCGACTGAGGCAACCAAGGATTCCACTGAGCGTACGAAGTTAATTGTTTTTGTGCTGTCTCGAGTGTTAATGCCTGGTTTACGCCGTGTGTAAGTCGAGACGTTTGTTTTCTAAGAGTATTTGTCTGATGTGGGATGACGAAATCCCATTTATGAATGCATACCTGATGTACTCATCCCTCGCCTGTATAGCTGTCACGGTCTGGAAGTCACAGTCTTTAGAGTGTTTTTAGAGACTGTAAATATTGGTCCACGCTTTCGTTGGCCTGTTGCCGACGAGTTGCTAATAAATGCCGGCAGAAAATGCTGTTTTGCGGCTGGACGAAAACTTCTTCCAAGACGTTCCTAGACGAATGATAACTACCGATGTCGGATATGTGTGTAAAAATTGACGAAGACACGAGGTTGATTAATAAATTCAGTTTTAACTCGTCCGTTAGTTGAGAGCCGTTGACAGCGTCAAGAAAAATGTTGAAAGAACTCTTCCAGTGTCGCCACGTGTCGGCAGCGTCCAGTTTTGACGGGTCTAAGTTAGTCAAGAGTATAGAATAGAATGAGTTTAAGAAGACTGAGTTTGCTTGAAAAAGCTTCATTCGACAAAGATCTACGCAGGGATCTAGTCTCTACGAGAACACAATGACTGAATAAAAAAGAAAAAGTGATCAATGGGAGTAATTCACTTCCGAAACATAGCAGCTGATAGAAGAGTTCTCTTTTCATCACAGTGAAAACATCCTGAAAATTGATCAGGTGATTATAAAGTATTTAAAGCAGGTAATCATAAATTAGTTAATCGTTAATCTGATAACTTGAAAACTGACCAGTTTTCGGTAATTTAGTTATCTATGATATTGTTCAGGTAATTCTCATCGTAATCTTGAACAATATTCAAATTAATACGTTGATTGTAAAATACTGGCCGTAAATCTTTTTCTAGTCATCGTAAATTAGTGCAAAATGTAATTTATCAGTTGATCGTAAATACATGTAAATAATTAGGTAAATTGATAAATTGATCGTAAACTAAGGAATACGGAAATTACTCCGTTTATTGTAAATCGGTAATCACAAAATTTGCACAGATGAGCATCAATCAATGAACATTTAATTAATAATCGTGACATTCGCTCAGGTAATTGTAAATTAGTGAATATAGAAATTTGTCAGTTGATCGTAATTCCTCGATGATGAAAGTTGCTCATTTGCTGTTAATTAGTGTTATGCTGATCTACCCTATTCCATCACTGCAGACTTTACGGATATAATCGTCATTACGAATCACTAAAAGTGAGTAGAGAAACGAGGTGAGCAATCAGCCTCTGTCAACCCCTTGCTTATTTACTTTATGTTAATGCAATTTCTTGCTATTTACTCATTGTTACTGTTACATTCTCCCGGTGTTTTAAAGCCACAACAATAAGTAAAAAAGAACATTGTCACTGAATGAGTTATTCATATAAGTTAGTCATATAAGATATTGGCCAGTTTATCGTAAATTATAAAACGTAGAAATTGCCCATTGGCTTAGTCGATCGTAAATTAGTAATATTTGATAGTTCTCAGTTGATCATAACGTAGCAAACATATTGTGAAAATAAAGAGGAACACTCACCACCAGGAAAAAAGCATAAGGTGTACCGCATGTGGTGTCTGCAGATTAAAAAAGAGAGTCTCTTCATAGGTCCAGGTGTTTATTGTGGTCTCTTATTTGCATATGCGGAGATCAGCTGATATAAATGAAGAGGATAGCTGGGAAGGAAGGTGAAGCGATTTAGATTGGAGAGAGAAAAGCAGAGAGAAAGTGAGTTGCACGAAATTCGGTTGAAAATTGAATTACAGTCAAAACCTTTTTTTGTTATTCTTTTTTTTCTGACACAGTTACTTAACAAGCTATTTCGGTTTAAAATGGACAACCGTTTTGACCTAAAGATAATTACTGAGTTTGATGGGACTGGGGCAGTCATTGAATGGATTGAGAAAGTGGAATTAGTGGGTGCCTTATTTGAAGTGAAGCGGTTTCAAAATGTCATCCCACTTCGGCTAACTGGCGGAGCATTCGAAGTTTACCAGCAACTAACCCAAGAAGAAAAATCCGATGCAGCACGAATTAAGGGAGCTCTATTCACTGCCTTTGCCGATGACAAATTTACAGCGTATGAGAAGTCCGGGTGAGATTGTAGACGTATATTTGGCAGATCTGCGGACACTGTCAATGCTATTTAGAGGAATTCCAGATAATGTGCTGGTGGGTGTGTTTGTACGGGGCTTCCCAACCCTGTGAAACGGCTGTTACAGTCCTCCTCTAGGGTGGACGATATGACTTTAGAAGAGCTGATGGCTCGAGCTCAAGCATTGATGAAAGACAATGCTGAAGTAAGTGAACCAGTCGTGGCTGCGACACAGCCTACCCGAATCACTCAACCACCTGTGGTCATGGGGCGATCTGATTATACATGTTACAAATGCAACGGCCCTAATACTTTTGCAAGAGACTGCATGCAAGGGAGGCAAACTACCCGACAACGATGTTATCGGTGCAACAAGGCTGGTCATCTGGTAAGAGATTGTCCGGGTAACAAAGTTGGGGACGAGACATCAGTGCAAGTCTATTCCTCAGTCAGAATGTGAACTCGGCGCTACCTGCTATTAACATCTATGTTGATGATGTACCTAGCTTGGCTCTCCCCGACACTGGGTGCTTACGTTCTATATTTAGTGCAAAGCTATGTCGGTCTTGGTTCAAGCAGCAGATGGTAGTAACTACATTGACCTGATGCGTAAATGGCACTATTAGAATCCATACATAGACTGATAACGTTGCCACAATCAACGAGCTGATTATTCAAGGTAAACCTCTTGATGTTGATGGCATATACGCCATTAAGGCTCCAGGTGGAGTTCACATCACACAATCTGGAAGTGTGATGTTTGTTTAGCGCTTTTTATAAACAAAGCTAATTTTCTTGCCAAATTTGACGAACGGAAGAAAGTGTGGGCTGCAGTATGGGAATGGTCAGCGGGTTATGCACCAGAGAAACTGGAAACTCGGATTTCTGAATATCCAATGTCTAATGAATTAATGGAATAATATGAATGCGATTTGCAGACCTGGATAAATAACGGTTTGTTGTTGCCATATAATCAGGAGGTTTTTAGCCCACCCAAGCGACTAATACCAGTGATAGCTGTGCTACAGGCCAATAAAAATAAGGTGCGTCCTGTGATGGACTATCGTGAATTAAACCCATATGTTGATGCATTCACTGGTGATGCAGATGTTTGCGCAGAGAAAATGTGAGGATGGAAAGAGCAAGGAACGAATGCATCCATTCTAGACCCGAGGAAGCATACCTACAGATCCATGTTGAGAGATCTCTCTGGCCGTACCAGACAGTCGTATTTAAAGTACAATGATATTGTCTAACTAGTTTAGGAGTTGGATTAAATGTGGCGCTCTTGTAATGCGGGTTGTGCTCGAGGCTGTGTTAGTCCAGAATGAGAATATAAGGAGAGCAACGTTGGCGTATATTGGTGACATATATATTAATAAAGGTGTGACGTCAGCAGAATCTGTCAGGAAGCATCTGGACTTGTACGGAATTACTAGTAAGGACCAAGAAAAACTGAAAAATGGCGCACGAGTGCTGGGATTAGAGATTTCGTAGAGCATGGCAAACTGCGATGGCAGGGAGAAAGCAGTACTGTAGATGCGCCGAGAACTATGACACGAGCTGTATCTTCTCCATGTGTGGGAAACTGGTGGGGCACATTCTTGCGTGTAGATGGGTTCGAGTGGCAACATGCTAAATTAACGTTACGCTTAAACTGTTACACAGAACTAGGATGACAAGGTTAGCGATACTCCGCTGGAGTGTATGATAGCAGAAACACTTACCCGTGTACAGCAATCAGATTCCGTTCGAGGAAGATGGTGCGTGGCCACAAAGGAACTTGATGGGTTGGTGGACGCAAGCTCGCTTGCTGTGGGCGTAGCTCTTGACGCCAGTGGAGCCATCATCGAGGATGCATGCTGGTTGCGACCAACAAAGGATACCCAACATATAAACATAACAGAGCTGGATGCCGTACTAAAAGGACTAAACCGTGTACTCAAATGGAAGGCCAATGTGTTATACATCAAAACATACGCTGTGTGTGTATCACTGGGTGACCAATACGTTCAAGGGAAAGTCTCGATTGAGCACAAAGGCCGCAAGTGAGATGTTCATAAGGCGGAGACTGGGCACATTAATATCACTTGTGAAAGAGTACGACATTTCAGTTGATCTAGCACTAGTAAGATCTGGCCATAACCGAGCAGACTCCCTGACGAGAGTTCCACAGTGGTGGTTCAATGATGTGAAGAGAGATATTGAACCAACACAGCGAGTGTGTGTTTTTGCCACAGAAAACCTGAACCCAACACAGCTGAACGAAATTCATCGACTTAGTGGATATTCTGGAATCAGGCGAACATTATATTTTGTGCGTAAGAATCGACCTGTCTTGGTATAAAGCGACAGTAAAGGCAGTTTTTCGGAATTGTGAAGAATGCCAGACAATAGACCCAGCTCCAGTGCAATGGAAAAAGGGAGGTTTCAGTGTGCAGAATGTATGGAACCGGCTAGGCATAGACACTACAATGGTTATCATTTTTACACTGATCGATTGTGGAGCTACGCTATTTTTACTCTAGCAGCCACTACAACGGCAAGACACTGCACATGTGATCCGACAATTAGATTCAATGTTTTTTTGTAACGTGCCCCCCTCCAGCCGAGATTCTGCCATCTGCAGTCAACAGTTCAGGCAGTTAATGAACGAGTGGGGTGTAAACTTTCGACCGCGCTGTGCATACCGCCATCAGGAAATAGTATTATAGAAAAGTGTCATGAGACAGTGAAGCGGATTGCTGCAGGAAAGAGCTGCCCTATTATGGGGGTTGTCTAATGGTATAACGTTATCCCCAATGATGATGTGTCCACCTCATCAGCACCTGCCAATTTGTTGTACTCATACCAGATCAGAGTGAAAGGGGTGAATGTTTTGTCCTATCCGAATCACCATAGGATATCTGCACTTTATAAAGAGGAGGACACAGTTTGAGTGAAAAATCCACAAGAACGTTGCATGTCGAAATTCAGACCAAGTCGTGTCACTGGAGTGATAAGGCCACAGTCGGTGGTCGTCAATGGCACGCCTCTGCATGTAGGTGACGTGCGCCCACTTCTCAGTTTAACACCGGTATTGGACGACAATGATAGCACATCATCAGAGAGTACTGAATGGAGAGAAACACATTTCGATACAAGTAGTAGTGTTCCTGCATCTGAAAGTGAGGGAGAGTGTTGTATATTTGAATGAGACGACGACAAACGTACAACTTACCTCGTGTAGGGAGCCGGGCACAAAGAAGGAAAAGAAAGAGAAGGAGCAATGCGTTTTTATGGGAAGGAAGTACTTCCGGCGGAAACGGAAGCACTTCCGTTTCCGACGGATTGTGGGAAGGAGGCTGGACTATAAGAGCAATCCATGTTTGGGTAAGACAGGGGGCGGTTGCCTGAGAAACACGTGGTGCTGTCGTCTAAAGTGATAGAAGGAAGAAGAGAGAGAACGAAAGGGAAGAAGAAGGAGAGAAAGAGGGATTTATTTTTATTTCGGGTTGCTACCTACTGTCCGAAACTTAAGAACAAGCTATATCCCCACTTCTCTTTCTTTTACTTCTTCAGCACGGAAAAATGACGGACGCGGGTGTAACCACGATGGTGAAGTCATTCGACGGAAGTACCGACGTTTGTCAGTGGATAAGGAAGGTTGAGCTGGTCGGGAAACTGAAAAACGTTACGGACCTAGCATCTTTCTTGCCGTTATTTTTGGAAGGAGACGCCTTTGCCCTATATCTCGAGCTTAGCGAAGACGAACAACAGAATGCGGAAATTATAAAAATCCGTTTGAAAAGACCGTTCGCAGAAAGCCCATGTGAAGCGACAGAGACGCTGAAAAATCTACGGTGGGCAGGTGGGTTCGTCGATGTTTACGCCAATAAGGTGAAGCGATTGGCCGGACTGGTAGGATATGTGGGGCGAGGGTTTGAGACAACGGTCAAGCTATTCTTCACCACTGGATTCCCAGAAGATGTTGCAAGGGAATTGCAACAGGTTCCCGGATTTGACAATGCCGATGTCCACGCGTTAATCCCCATGGCAAAGGTGCTGACGTGCAGGCGATCCTCGCGGGTGAAGGACGAATCGGCAGTTGCACAGAGCGGTGCACGAGGCCAAGTGAAGGTGGCAATCAAATGTTTTGAATGTGGTGGGCCGCACCTCCGGAAAGACTGTCAGAAGTATCTGACGCGGATCATATGTTACCGGTGCCAGCAGAGTGGCCACCTAGCCAAGGACTGTCCGGGAAACGCTTAATGGGGTATCATCACGCCGGCCTATACCACGGCGCAAAAGCGGCAGGGATAGCCCGACGGATCGTGGTCGCAGTGGAGGGGAGAAAGATCGAGGCACTGGTTGACACTGGCTGCTCAACTACTATGGTTCGAAAGGGCCTGGTGAACAGATGGAGTGGAAGTAGCAGCATCAAGGCATTCGACGGCACGGAGGTGAAATGTCATGGGACCAGCACTGTTCGCATCGACATAAGAGGACGACGACTGACTATAGAAGTATTGGTAGTCGATCGTCTGGTGCCTGGGGTAGAGGCAATCCTCGACATGGACGTACTCTGCCGGATGGGGGGCGTCACTGTTGACACAAATGGACGCGTTGAGCTCGGTGACTACCACTGTGCGGCGGGTACGAACCCGGAAGCCTCGCCATGTGATGGAGGTGGAGTGGCTGAGTGCGACATCAGCGATCAAGACTTCATCGCAACATTTCGCGATCGTAGGTGGACTGCCAGATGGAAGTGGACGACGGGGCCTCCGTGCCTGCAGAATCGAGTCGTGAGGTATGACACCAAATTAACGGAGTCACAGGAGGCGTCCTTTGAGGACGAAGTGGAGAGGTGGATCAAGGAGGGGATTCTCGTGCCATGGAAATAGGAACTTAAAAGAGGTCTGTTACCTCTCATGGCGGTGATCCAGCCGACCAAGGATAAGGTCCGCCCCGTGTTGGATTACCGGGAACTGAACAAACATGTGTCTTGCCATACAGGGGGTGACGTCATAGATGTTTGTGCAGAGACCATGCAGAGATGGAGACAGAAGGTTGGGGCGTCCACAATTGTTGATCTGAAGTCGGCGTATCTGCAAATCCATGTCGAGCAAGATCTCTGGAAATATCAGCTGGTACAATTCAAGGAGAAGACGTACTGCTTGGCGCGTTTGGATTTTGGGTTGAATGTCGCGCTCAAAATCATGACTGCAATACTAAAGCGGGTGTTGAAAGAGGAGGAGGACGTAAATGAAGCAACCGACTCCTATGTAGATGACATACTGCTGGATGAGACAGTGGTGCCAGCACCAAGAGTAGTGGAACAGCTGAGGAGGTTTGGTCTAACAGCAAAGGCCCCTGAGCTGTTAAATGGCGGTGCGGCTTTGGGACTCCACTTAGAGGAAGACGCAATGGGAGAGCTGCGGTTCACAAGAGGGAACGCTATTCCAGAGGGCACGAACAGAATGAGCAGGCGACAATTGTTCTCGGTTTGCGGGAAGTTGGTGGGCCATTACCCTGTAGCTGGGTGGCTCAGAGCAACCTGCAGTTATGTGAAGAGAAAAGCAGGAGGAGTGAAATGGGAGGACAGCGTTGGCGAAAATGTGGTGGCTGTGATGCGAGATGTCCTAAAGGAGGTGGATAAGGAGGACCCAGTGAGAGGAAGGTGGAGAGTCCCTAAGACAGAAAAAGGGGTCGTATGGTGTGATGCAAGTAGCATTGCCACTGGCGTCGCAGTTGAGATTGGAGGTGAGGTTTTGGAGGACGCGGCCTGGCTTAGGAAAGCGACAGACTTCTCCCACATCAACGTAGCCGAGTTGGACGCAACTATCAAGGGCATACACCTGGCATTAAGGTGGGGACTGAAAGAGGTGGAGGTACGTACAGATTCAGCGACCGTGCTGAACTGGTGCAGGCGGCTGTGACAGAACAGCGGAGAGTGAAGACAAAAGGTGCTACGGAAATGATCATCATGCGTAGAGTCGGGATACTACGAGAGATAATCGCTGAATTTGGATTGAAAGTCAGTGTATCGTTCATACCTTCCGCCAAGAATAGGGCAGACAGCCTAACGAGGGTGAGAAGGTGGATGGAAGCCTTGGACGAAACGACAGAGAGTGTTGATGAAACATGCTGCATGACCCATGAGGAAGTCAAGGACCAGCACTCTATGCACCACATGGGAGTTGACAGGACTTTGCATCTAGCACGCAAGGTAGATCCCAGTGTTGCGAGGGAGGTCGTGCAGAAAGTAGTCCAACAATGCGTGCGGTGTCAATCGATAGATCCGGCATCGGCGTCACATCATCAGGGAGAGCTCCAGGTGGGCGAAAATTGGAAGAGACTCGCCGTTGATGCCACCCACTATCGAGGGGCTCAATATCTAACCATGATTGACTGCGGACCAAGTAGGTTCGCGATTTGGAGGGAGTTGAGGAGAGAGACGGCTAGTGAGGTGACAAGCACAATGAATACAGTGTTTCTGGAACGTGGACCCGTAGACGAAGTCTTGATGGACAATGGGGCGGCTTTCCGATCAGGAACAGTCAGAGAGATGATGGAGAGATGGAACATCAGACAATACTTCAGAGCCGCGTATAGGCCGGAAGGAAACGGTATAGTGGAAAGGAACCACAGGACCATCAAAGTGTTGGCTGAGAGAGGGGGAACCGCACTAGGAGAGGCTGTGTTCTGGTACAACATGACTCCCAGATAATGGCAGGTGAGGGAGACGGTGCTACAAGAACAGATATATCGATATGTCTGGCGGCATCCAAGCGTTCTGCCACCGGAACAGAGTCGAGCAACCAGGAGCACGGAGTTGCGAGAGAGGTCAACAGCGACCGATCTGAATGGAGGTGTGCGTGAAGGGTCACCACGGAGATCACAGTGAAGCCGGCGACCTCCAGTGTGGACTTCAGACTATGTAATGTGATCAGAGATCAGGGGGTGATGTTGTATATTTGAATCAGACGACAACAAACGTACAACTTACCTCGTGTGAGGAGCCGGGCACAAAGAAGAAAAAGAAAGAGAAGGAACAATGCGTTTTTATAGGAAGGAAGTACTTCCGGCGGAAACGGAAGTACTTCCGGCGGAAACGGAAGTGCTTCCGGTGGAGACAGATTGTGGGAAGGAGGCTGCACTAGAAGAGCAATCAATGTTTGGGTAAGACAGGGGGCAGTTGCCTGAGAAACACGTGGTGCCGTCGTCTAAAGTGATAGAAGGAAGAAGAGAGAGAACGAAAGGGAAGAAGAAGAAGGAGAGAAAGAGGGATTTATTTTTATTTCGGGTTTCTACCTACTGCCCGAAACTTAAGAACAGAGAGGACAAATGTTCCTTGGTTGTACTGCCTTATTCCATTGCCAATTCAGGTCCTGGTACATCTGATGTAAGAGAGGAAGAAATAACTGTCCCACTACGGAGAGGTACTAGAATAACGCGACCAGCCACCATCTGTGACTTGTGTGATCATACAATCAGGAGGGAGTGTAAACATAAAGAGGAACACTCACCGCCAAGAAAAAATAATGAGATTATTTGCATGCTGTGTCTGCAGTTTAAAAAAGGGCTTCTCTTCATAGGTGCAGGTTTTTATGGTGGTCTCTGATTTGCATATGTGGAGATCAGCTAAAATAAATCAAGAGGACTGCTTGAAAGGAAGGGTAAGCGATTTTGAACGGAGAGAGAAAGGCAGAGAGAAAGTGGGTGTACGAGATTCGATTGGAAACTGAATTACAGTGAACACTTTCTTTTGTTATTCTTTTATTTTTCTGAAACAGTTAGCTAATACATATGAATATCGTGCAAATATTAAAAATCTTGATTGATAATAAGGAATGCCTGGGCGGAATACTAACTATACATATTGAGTGATCGAATAGTCTATATCGTTCGCAGACTTGTCTAACAGGAAGACAATCATAAATAAACGATATCCGAGATAGAGTTTTGCTCAGATTGATTGTATAAATATTCATGTGATGTTTAGTGGGTTTATATAATAGTGCTCAATAGAAAGTGGAGAGGTATATTTATATAGTATAATTATTTTATTTACACAAATGATTCATGCTACACATGTGTATACATATTTCAGCTTTATCTTCGTGTGGCCTTAATCTTTAAATGAAATCGCGTAAGTAAAAACATCTTTCCAATTCTGTGTGTACATGTGTCCAGAATATCAGTAGCTACTTCGAACTCAAATTACTAAAACTCTTATTTCTTTTATTATCTGGTTATTACTTTACTAGAAAGTAATACCCGACGTTGCCCGGGATTGAATTAGGATCTCTACTATGTACTTTGTCAATCATAACAGCATAGTATTTTCCTTGGTTCTACTATCCCTCCTGCAGCGGTATTAGTGAGTGTGCATATGCCGTCTGTGTGGTTGGAATTGTGCAGTGATTTTATGTTTGTTGAATATATTTTGAAATGTAAGTATTGTTCTGAAACTATATTTGCAATGATACAATGTTAAAACTTGTTATGTCTGTAAGTAGGTAGGGAGATGAGACTAGGGTGGGCAAAATGGTGTGTGTAGTTTTCTTTGTGTTCTGCGCAATATGCAGAGCGCTTTTCATTTTATATTTAAAATGAAATGTTTCAAGTATTTTAAAGATATTAAGGATGATTATATTATAATGTATTGTTTGTTAGGTGTAGGGCTATTTATTTTAAGTCTTTTAGATATATACCGATTAGTTGACCCTTTTTGATTGTATATACATATATATATATATATCTATCTATATATATATATATATATATATATATATATATATATATGTGTGTGTAGTTTCCTTATATACAGATACATATATCGCCCTGTCGGCGGGGCCGCGAATTTGCTGACTGCAACCCCATGCAGAGGGGTAGCCCCCCCCCCGGAAAACGGGGCCACCTGTTGGTCGTGGGTGGCGACCCGTGATGTCTTAGGACGGGATCCTGGTGGCTGCGCGGTCCGGGCCTAGTTGCATAAATGGTCACGTGACTTGCAACACTTTACTTTGGCCCTTACTTCGGCTAGATGGGAGGTCGGAGAGGCCCGATCCGATCTATCGGCTAATTACGTCTTGCCCTAGCACTTATTCTATAATTTTTCCCGATCGTTTACAATATTAAAATTGATCAACTTCATAGCTATCAACACCCACTCCAGTTTATAAGTGCTAGAAGGCGGTGGTAAGTGGCAATCAACTTCAAAGATATATGACCGCAACATGGCTGTATGCCCAGGACGTTTCCCTATAAGTGGGTAGAGAAATTGATGGAACACGGGTGCTTGTAATCACGATCAGGTTGAATATACCATTCCTGTAGCCTTGTCCCGTTAAGGCGATTGGGTTTCCCCCGTGGCAATTCCCATAGTGGACTCCGTGGTGGGTAGGGAACAGGAATGATGAATAAAAAACAAAACAATGTATGGCTCCTAACAGCACCACTAAAAGAGAATATAGAAATACAAGCTTTGAACGAGAGGAGGAAAAAAGCGACCCAGGATTTATTGTACTGGAAACATTAGAAGAACAAATCTTGCTACATTATCTCCCTTCGTCATCGAAAAAATAATTTCGGCTTATATGACGCCTAAAACTGTTAAAAATTGGCCAATGGAAACATACTGGTCGAAGTTGAGAAAAAAAGACATGCAAATTTTCTGCTTGGAATGAGAATTTTTCATAATAAAAAAAATACATCTTACCCACACCAATATTTAAATATTTCAAAAGGAGTAATGAGAAGACAAGAGCTCCCCTTATGTACTCTAGAAGAAATAAAAGAAGAACTAAAATCCCAAGGAGTAATCTAGGTGAAACGAATCTCTATAAAAGGAGAAAACAAGATAATACAAACTAACACATACGTGATGACATTTGATATGCCAACGATACCACACAAAATGAAGATAGGATCTACAATTGAAAAGGTTGAACAATATATCCCTAATCCTCTTCGGTGATATGGACATCACGAAATTAAATGTAACGGAAGAAAGACATGTGGAAAATGTGGGGAAAAAGACCCTGACCACTCTATGGATGAGTGTAAAGGGAATCATACATGCGCAAACTGTGGTGGTAACCACCCAGTTTATGCAAAAATGTGTGAGATATCAAAGAGGGAAAAGGAAATACTGACAGTAAAATACACAAGAAATATTTCCTTCCAAGAAGCAAGAAAGGTGGTTGAAACCACTAGTAGAGGAAACACATATTCTCAGGCTGTATCCCCAGTGGTGAATAAAGAGGAGGACAGTAAATACAAAGAGATAATAGAAAGGTTGATTCAGCTTGGACCGGGAGACTGGCCAGTATTCCAAAATACAATCAGAAAAGAAGATGAGGAACCGAAAGCAAAAGTTCGAAAGCAACAGGTGGAACCAAGAGAGGAAAGTATTATCATTGTGCCTCCTACTCAACCAGTTGCCACCATCCAAGATGCACTACCACAGTCCAAAACAAGTGATGCAACTGAATCTACTTTGAAAAAGAAAGTGATCCGAAAAGATCCAAATAAAAAATCTCCAGGTAAAAATCCTGAACCTGAAAAAAAAGAAAAATCACCTCAAAAATCAAAACCAAAAATCAGTTAACTTGACACAAAACCGATTTGAGGCACTGGACATGATGGAAACAGAAGACGAAAACTCTGAAAAAAAGAAACAAACATAGCGAAAAGCTCCCCCAATCAAAATATAAACCATGGGACAAAAAATAATCCAATGGAATTGTCGCGGTTTAAAAGCAAATCTTAACGAATTGCTCTTACTACTGACGCAGAAATCTCCCACAATTATTTGTCTTCAAGAAACCTTCCTGAAACAAGAGGACAATATTCAAATAAAAATTATCAGATATTCAGCCACATCCGTGATATTGGACAAAGAGCCTCTGGAGGGGTATCAATTCTAATTAGAAATGATATACCCCATAGCAAACTGAATATCCAAACTAATATGCAAGCGGTTCCCATTAACGCGACATTACATAAAACAATGAATATATGTTCAATATATATTCCACCAAATGAGAACATAAATGAAAGTGAGCTAAAGAAGCTACTTGACCAATTACCCACACAATTCATTCTATTGGGGGACTTTAATAGTCACAATACCCTATGGGGGTGTAAAAATACCACAAAAAAGGGTAAAATAATACTAAGTTTTACTAATGAAAATGATATGTGCATACTATACGAAGGAACACAGACATATACGGACCCATTCAATGGAAGTAAATCAGCAATTGATTTAACCATATGCGACCCCACAGCCTATATGAACCTTACTTGGAGAGTGTATGATGAAACTTGTGGAAGTGATCATTTTCCGATCCTCATCGAAAACATAGAACTTGATGGTGAAAATAAACCAGACCGCTGGAAATTAAACAAATGTTGCAACCAATCCTTCATGGACCGCGGCAGTACGCGTTTCGTACACTCTTCCCGATACGGACCGTGGCTTTACTCATTTCGTATACTGGTCCCTGAAAGGACCGTGGCAGTTCACATTTAATACTCGTCATTTTTAAAACATTATAAATCACATAGTTCATATATTGTTTGCATACCTTTAGTTTAATCCCTCGCCGTGTAGAGGGTCGTGTCGTCTAGTGGTTGAATTCTTTCCTCTCTTCCGCACTGTCGTGTTCCTCGCCACTGCAACAAAACTCCATGAGCGGGTCTGTCTCCGAAGACAAACAACCCCTTTAACTTTCAACTTCAGTTTTTATTTCAAGCGTTAGTTATCAAATCAAATGGGAGATATTCACTACGTCGAGAGAGAAAATTACTACTTTATCGTAGTTAGTTAACAATTATTTTCTAATTACTCGTGGACGGGGGGGGGGGGAAGAGATCTCCCGCTTGTATTTTCTTAGGGAAATATTTCCCTTATCTGTTGTAAATTACATTTTAACAATCACGTCTCCTCGGTTTGCTTCCAAAACCCAGACTGACGAAACTAGCTTCTCACGAAGAACGAGTGACGTCACGAATCCCTCTGTTTCCCATGCAAGGCCTGTGTCGTCACAGAGCCTCTCGCAGGTGCACACCGACCCTTGATCCGGGGTCTTGTAACACGGCGACCTTGTCACGTCTGTGATTTCCGCCTGTAGGAACAGGCCCTATTCTGCACTCAACCGCCGGTCCACCCCGCTTTAATTCATGCAAGTCAAACAAACTATTTCCAATAGATACGTCTCTTCCCATAGGACCATTATCTAACACAAAGCCAATTCGGCAATGTTTAAAGAAAAATGTCAGGAGAAACTGACATGTGTGGAAACAAACTCTGACCCAGTGAAACACTTCACAGAGAGGCTTATTTAAATAGCAAATGACTGCATCCCGAGAAATCCATAACAGACAAACGGAACAGACCCAGGTATAACAGTCAAGGCAAAAAAGCCATTAGACTGCGACGAGCAGCCATAAGAAAGGACCAACAACAACAAATTTAATAGAGTTCAAACAAAGTAGAGCAAGGGCCCGCAGGGTGATCAAAGCCGAAAAAAAAAGAATGCTGGCAGGAATATGTTGGCAATTTAAATTCCTCTTCCAAACGGAAAGAAGTTTGGGAAATGATCGGGAAAATTGCAGGTAAACACCAGAATAAACCAATCAAACACCTCTCCACGGATAGCTACACAATAGCAGATAAAAAAGACATCTCAAATCAGCTAGCGGAGACGTTTGCCAAAATCTTATCAGGTCAGGACGGAAAACAGGAGTTTCTGACCACCAAGAGAAACGCAGAAAAGCTAAGTTAAATTTAAAATCCAAAAATCTGGAGAAATATAATAGTCCACTTGCATTGAGTGAGTTGAGGGACTCTATTGAGAGATCTCATAATACTGCTGTAGGGCCGGATGAAGTCCATTATGAATTTTTAAAACAACTACCAGGAAGGTCGCTTAAATAACTACTGAAGATATATAATAAAATATGGACAGAAGGAACATTCTCAGACATATGGAGACAAACCACAGTGGTACCAATCCCAAAGCCGGGCAAAGACAACTCTGATCCACAAAATTACAGGCCAATCTCGTTAACCAGTTGTTTATGCAAAACAATGGAGAGGATGATAAACAATAGATAAATTTGGTATTTATAATCCAATGGCCTTATTCCCAATCTACAATGTGGATTCCGCAATAAAAGAGGCACAATAGACCACTTGGTTCGCCTGGAGACTTCCATAAGAGAAAGCTACATTAAAAAAGAACATCTAGAAGGTATTTAATTTGACTTAGAGAAGGCATATGACACAATGTGGAAATATGGCGTCATGAGAGATTTGAATGATCACGGACTGAAAGACAGATTGCCACATTTTATTGACGGTTTGATCTACTCTTTCTGATATGAAAACTCAGGAAGAGGGTGTTCCACAAGCCAGCGTGCTATCTGTGACTCTGTTTAGCATAAAATTAAACAATATAATAAAAAGTTTATTACCCGGAGTAGACGGATCCCTATACGTGGACGACTTCCTAATATACTACAGGTCTAAGCATATGTATACCATTGAGCGAAAATTGCAACAATGCCTGAATAAAGTCAACAAATGGGCAACAGATAATGGTTTCCGATTTCTCAAGCAGAAACAAAATTTGTCCATTTTTGTCAGAAGAGAAAATTGCATAACGACCCAAGCCTGATCTTGAAAGGATGGAAATTCCAGTCGTAGATCAATATGAATTATATGGGGTAATTTTCGATAGAAAATTGACCTTTATTCCCCACATGAGATATTTAAGGGCTAAATGTAATAGAACATTACAACTACTACGTGTGGTAGCCCACACTGAGTGGGGTGCAGACCGAAACACTCTATTAAAACTATATAGGTCGTTGATTAGATCCAAATTGGACTATGGTATTTTTATATATCGATCAGCGAGAAAGACCTATCTAAAAATACTTGCTCCGATTTACCATGGAGGGCGACGGTTAGACCTTGGAGCCTTCAGAACATCCCTGTTGAGAGTCTCTATGTAGAAGCTGACGAGGCACCTGCAGATATCAGAGGTGAAAAATAAGCTCTGATGTATTATGTAAAACTGAAATCCTGTTCATCAAATTCTGCATATGATGGTACATTTCATCCAAAATACAGGGAATTATTCCAAAGGAATGACAGAGCTATAAGACCAGTTGGCCTTCGAATGGAAATGATCAACAAAGAAGCAAGATTGGACCTGACAAAAATACATGATATCATAATACCAAAGATCCCACTTGGACCATTCGGATCCCAAAGGCCATACTAACCTTAAGCAGACTACACAAGGAAAACACCCATCCTCTAATTTTCCACGAGGAATTATAGAAAGTCAAAGACAATTATCAAGACATATGCACATCTTCACAGATGGATCAAAACATGAAGAACAGGGTGTGCTGCAATTTACAACAATAATGTAAATAGGAAGCGTCTCCCAAATTTTTAACGCAGAAGCATGTGCAGTAGATATGGCGTTTAATTTTATTTTAAAATCCAAAAATAAAAAATTAATTAAAAAGTTAATCATCTTTTTGGACTCTTTATCTGTATTAATATCACTACAAAACAAGAAATGTGACAATCCATTGGTGACCAAATTACTTTGTAAAATCGAATATTTGTCAAAGGATAATGAAATATTACAAATCATATCGGAATCAGAGGAAACGACAAGGCTGATATAGCGGACAGGTCTGCCTTAGGCATGGCGCAGGAGAACATTTTTAAGATTCCCTATACAGATTTTAAAACGAAGATCAACAAATATATCCAACAACAAAGACAGCAACGTAGGAGTAGCAATACACATAACAAACTTCTAGCGATCAAAACTACAATAGGAGAATGGAAAAAAAGCTCACGAAAAAGCCGCAGGGGGAAGTAGTGTTATCCAGACTACGCATAGGTCACACAAGGATTACGCATTCCTACTTACTTGAAGACGAACAGCAACCAATATGCTATGCATACCAGACTGCGTACATAATCAAACATATTCTTACTGAATGCATTGATCTGGCCCCTATAAGAGAAACGTTCTACAAAGCAGGTACAATGACGGAACTGTTTAAGAAAAATAAAGTAGAGACAATAATGAGCTTTTTGAAAGCTGTCGATCTATATAAAAAATATAATTGTCTAAAAGACATATAAATCAAGCTTGACTTGGTGTTAAATTAATCGGGGAAAAACGATATGTTTTTTAAAAACAGAAAGAGGTTTATCGATTTTTTTTCAAAATATTTATTTATTTATTTATTTTTTATTTGCTTTTTTCAAAAAAATAACTGTAAAAAATACATTTGATTCGGCATTAAATAACCTTAAAAGGTTGATATGCCGTAAAACAAAACAAACCAAGCCAAACCAATCATATACATATACACGCAAATATATATATATAGTTTTTCAACTTAAAACAAATTCGGATGTTATCTAAATGTTGGAGTATCTGTATACTTATGAGTGTATTTACTTATATATATATATTTATATATATATATATATATATATATATGTATATATATATATATATATATATATATATGTATATATATATATATATATATATATATAAATAATTTATTTTACCCTTTATGTTTTAACTTTAACAGAGAGGATGTTTTTCTTATTTAAGCAAATAAAGAAAATTTATTTTCGAGACATTCGATGACAACATAAAAGACTAAGTCATTTATTGTAAAAGAAAAAATTGCATCTGTCTTGTATAACTTGCTGATTCTTCTGCTTCGATTAACAATGTTGTACCATCGCGTGTATGAATAAATATTTGAATGTGAAGAGGCCGTGAATAATTGATATATTGGCCACCCTGTCTATAGGTCGACCTCAAAAACAAATAACGCTGAAAAGCATTGTGAAAGCAGACTAATACTGGAATTTTAAATTAAAATTATTATAATGTAAAATAGAAAAGATGAAAATACGTGAGAAAAATGCAAAACAAAAAACAGTAATTTTCAAAAGTCATTAATATGGACGTGTTTATTTCTCAAAAAATGCAAATGGCTCACAATGATTAAAAGTTGAGATTTGTACTTTCATATCAATCGTAATTCTCAAATTTCAAATTTTCGTGTTTCATTTTCGCAAAAATATAACGGTTTTGCACGTTCAATTTGATATATTTTAAAGTGAAATACAAAATAATATTATTTAGTAATTGCTTAAATTGTACAGAAACCTTTTATAGTTTTATTGATATTTTTGTTATCAATTTCAATGTGAAAAAGTATGAATTAAAGTATTGAAAGATAAAATAATTTGAAGATCATGTAAAATATATAATATATTTCCACGAAAGAAATTGAGAACCAATAGCATCATCTAGACCCTAGCTGGAAGAGTACTTTCCAGAGAAAACCACTATCTGTTTCATCTTGTAGGCTGGTGTGAAAACACTAATTGTGTTACAATAAGATAATGAGAGGAGAAATACTCAGACTCCATTGAAAACAACATGTTTTTATTGGGGAAAAATCATTGATATCGACTGGTGTGAGAACACCTAGTGAGTAAGATATGATAATACAAAGTAATATGTTCCAAAAGTATAGATCAAAATTTGATTAAATTGCGTATGGGGTTTATTTTAGAATTATTGTGACACAATGAGGTGTATTGCTGGTGCTGAAACTAATTAACAGACTAGTATATTTTATCAGAAAAATATCATTTAAATATTAAAATCTTCTTTTGAAAAGTTCGAGTGCACAGATGAAATTTAAAGCTTCAATTAAAATTCTACTAACCATTTCTTTGAGCGCACAGTTTAAATACAAACTACATTTAAAATGCCACCAGTATCGTATGTGCTTGGTTTTTAAAATAAGTATGTTAAACTGTAAAGTCGGTGGCTATGTCACCAAGTTCGTCATTGACTAATAAAAAGAAAATTATGTTCACA
Source organism: Sepiola atlantica (assembly GCA_963556195.1). Taxonomy (NCBI): domain Eukaryota; kingdom Metazoa; phylum Mollusca; class Cephalopoda; order Sepiida; family Sepiolidae; genus Sepiola; species Sepiola atlantica. The sequence continues at coordinate 141,782,456 of OY744524.1, read as the reverse complement.
ATATGAAGTTTAAATATCGAAAAACAGTTTTTTAATTACAATCCTTTTTTCTGAAGAATAGATATATAATGGAATATTTGAGTCGGATCACTAAATACATTGTCACACATTAACTAATCTTGCCATCTGTCGAAACCAAAGACATAAGTGAGCTTTAATCGACGAAGCTCTAATATTGTGGCTTGTTAGGTTGCTCTTCCCACGGGCGGGTATCAGAGGCTTGATTTGCCGAGCAGGTGTACAATAGTAGGACATATCAATCACTCTGTGGTGGCTGTTTGTTGAATCAGAAACGAAAACTGGATGAAATCTGACACTCAGCGACGACAACAAAGTATTGAAAAGAAAGTCTCTCCGAATCTCCTTCCCCAAAGGTACAACATTCCTCAACCAAAAAAACACATTAGTTCTATATATATATATATACATAAATATATATATATATATATATATATATATATATATATATATATATATATATATATATATATATATATTCATCTACATATAGTTGTATGAGAAAGGAAAGATGAAAGTAATCCCACGTAATGGGAAAGGAAAAAGGAAAAACCAAGATATATTTTTATATATTCATCAATGTTTCCTCTTTATTGTAAGACTTCCTCATGATAATTTTAAGAAGAATGTCAGGCAAGTACATCGATGTACTTGCATGACATTTTTCTTAAAATTATTATCCTGAGGAAGTCTTACAATAAAGACAAAACGTTGATGAATATATATAAAATATCTCTTGGTGTTTCCTTTTTCATTCCCCATATAGTTGTATATATAGCGACTACAAAGAACATTACAAACGCATTTTTCTTATTTTAGGTACTATCTAGCATTGACACCGAGGCGGCGATAGGTACATATTAAGCATTCGCACCGGGGATGAGAAAGGTACATATTAAGCATTCGCACCGGGGATGAGAAAGGTACATATTAAGCATTCGCACCGGGGATGAGAAAGGTACATATTAAGCATTCGCACCGGGGATGAGAAAGGTACATATTAAGCATTCGCACCGGGGATGAGAAAGGTACATATTAAGCATTCGCACCGGGGATGAGAAAGGTACATATTAAGCATTCGCACCGGGGATGAGAAAGGTACGTATATAGTATGCGCACTGGAGTGGCGATAGGTACGTATATAGTATGCACACCAGGGTGGCGATAGGTACGTATATAATATGCGCATAGGGGCGGGGATAGGTACGTATATAGTATACGCAACGGGGTAGAGATAGGTACGTATATAGTATGCGCACCGGGGCGGAGATAGGTACGCTGATAAGTATGTATATAGAAGGCGCAGACAGAGGGGGTACTTTTAATAAAGATATGGCATACTTTTGCCCTGGAATACGGAAGAGGAGTGGTGGGAAATGGACAGTTTTCGCCGAAAGCAACGGGGAGAAGTTCGCAACGGGGAGAAGGTCGCAACGGGGAGATGGTCGCTACGGGGAGAAGGTCGCAACGGGGAGAAGGGGCGGTGAAATGAGGTGACCAGGGAAGAGAAAGGGAGAAAGACGAAAAGACGGTTATAGAGAGACGGAGAGAAATAGAAGTTTTAATATAAAAATATTACACATGCTATTTTTCTTCTATTTTGTGTGTTTATGCCCCCGGGCAACGCCGGGTAGCCCTGCTAGTGTAAAATATAACGGAAAAATAGATGTAAATAATCAGACACACGATTAGTATTACGTAATTAGATTTTTTTTTTGAATCTATTCGATATTGATTCATTAATTTGTGGTAAAGATACAAAGTAATACGCTAATTATATTGTTGAAAGTTATGTGTTACAAGATAGGTCAATGTTGTTTTTTTCATTTAAATATGTTATTGCTTCTTTGGTTCAGCATTATTATTTAGAAAAGGTTTGTAGTTAACATTAGGTGATTGTGTTTTTAAAGATAGTTCTTATGTGTCTAAAAATTATATGTTTCACCGAGAAAATTACTTGATGATTATTTTATAATCTGTTTTAATATATATATCTTATTTATATTATGATATTTTATTGTTAATGTACTGTTATTGTTGAACCTTTCTTGGATGTTTTCATAAAACATATTTTTATTCTAGTCAATCTACCAAATAGAATTCCATTGAATGTCCCCATTGTGACATCACATTTACATTGCAATTCCATTATCGAACATCAGCGATTTTCGAATATTTCTGTTAATTTTAAGTTTTGATTAAGGATGTTATGCGTTTGGGGCGCTGTATCTCGTATTCTTTCTATAAAACATCACGGTTTCTCACTAGAGCAGCGTTATATTATTTAGGTAATTATGACAGTATAAAGATTGATAGGTTAGTTCTTCTTCTAGCGTGAATTTAATTGCGTGTTTTCGGTAACGATATATTTGTTAACACTACTGTCATTTACTGATGAAGAGGACATAACACTAATCGGTTTTCACTCGCTACAATGACAGCCGCAGAGTTGAGAACTGTGCGTGACAGCAAATGTAAATAAAACCATACGACATCAGAAAAAGAAGGAAAAACAGATAAGAGATATATTCTACCTTTATTTTGAAAGGAAGTATCATAACACACACACACAAGTTGAATAACCTACTAGACGCAATATTCGCGTGTCTTCGGTCTATCTGTGCAAGGGGTTGTCATGGCAACCTGACGAGGATACTTAACCCTACAAGTAAACCCTGAGCAAATATTCAAAATAACATGGTATTCGAAGCCTAAATAAGATCCCCTCGACACGGCTATACACTGGTGTATACGAGAAATGGTTCACCTTCTCCAAGTAATGTCACCTCAAATAACAGCACCCAGCTTCATATTCAACCAGACTAGATGAATTCCTATATTAGAATCCGGTAAGACCAATAGACGACAAGAAAGATATAAGAGAACTTGAATGCCTACTAGACACTGCCCTCGAGCGTCTAAGGTCTACGCTGAATACTCCAACAGACTAGATGAATTATTGTCCTGGAATCCGTTAAGCCAAAAGGACCACAAGAAAGATATAATAGAACTTGAATGCCCACAAGACAATGTCCTCGAGTGCCTAAGGTCTAAGCTGAATACTCGATGGATTCTTGTCCTGGAATCCAGTAGGACCAGGAGACAACAATTAAGATATACTATGTCGTACTTAACTAGTTAATTGGGAAAAGGAAAACAGATGTTCTTCACTTATTTACTGGCTCGGCGTTTGAGAGGTGGAGGAGAACTTTAATGGAACGCTCGAATATCTATGTATCTCATATGGAGATCAAGTCTAAGCCCTAAGTATTAGACTAAGGTAAAATAAAACAAAAGGTTATATATATATATATATATATATATATATATATATATATATATATATGTGTGTGTGTGTGTGTGTGTGTGTGTGTGTGTGTGTCTGTGTCTGTGTCTGCGTGTGTGTAGTTAAAATAAAAAGTATGTTCGTTTTTCTTTTGAATGATGGTCCACGGGAAGTCGCAGTCCATAAAAATGCGACGGGGACAAATCAGGGGCTTCAACGTGTACCTTTATTTATTGTTAATTGGAAAGTGTTCGTAATTTTTAAAAGGTGAAACAATGGGATCCGCATGATGTCATACATCATCCATCACGATAACCCACAACCGTATTTTGCACAAAAGATTAAAATTCTCGGGAATTTCTGAGAAATTGTGCATCACCCTTTAAATAATCTGGACCTCATTCTCGTTAGACAACTGAAGTTATACATTGAGCTTGGTCAGTAAAAGATGGGTGACCATTTTGGAATACGAGGCGTTGTATGGGGGCGGACAGCGAGCGACACCTTCTAGCAAAAAGAAAACAACGTCGTTATCTCTTTGACCGCGATTTACATATGATTGTGGACTGCTTGTGAATCTGATTCCCTAGACACTTCCTCCTCCAGCTGAACACAACCGGAGTAATTACTGCATCATCTCTTCAGAAAAGTCATTCTGAGAATTGAAAAGTTTCAATGCAAAATACGCTAAATGCCATTTTATAAATTACGAAACTATAACTCCAAAAATGTTTCATTTCAACACTCGATTACACTCAAAATTATTTGTTTACATATTATTATACAGGCCTAATGTCTTTTAGCTTTCAATTAAAATATAGTTTTTGTTGTGGCTGAATTTTATATATTCCTCCTTTTATTATGTAAAGTCTTTATTATAACAAATTGGATTTATCGCCTTTTGCATTCGAACTCTTTAATTGGCTTTTAATAATTAAACAGTCCTGAGCAATCTATTATACTGTGAATGTCACTGATCAAACTTTTATATACAAACTATCAATGGCAATACAAAATATAAACAAAAAAACACTGGATGTTGTGTAATGGCACATGTAAAAGTCGATTTATAGTCTACGGTGAGGTTAAAACACAATTTATTGTCTACGCGGCATTTAAAAGTGATTCTCTAGCGTACAGTACCGTTAAAAGTCAATTTCGACCCGAACCGGTCGTTTTCGTTTCTTTTTTTAACGTAAGAACTAATTTTAGGGTGGTTATAAATTGTTTAGTGATAGATAGAGTGAGGGTTAACGCTTAAATAATCCTGGTATTATGGATTTATTGTTTTATTTAACCTTAAAACTGGAAGAAACTTTTGTAACCATCAAGTCTTTCTGTAACCGAAAATATGTCAATACGTAAGTCACAATTACCTCACTTTTTGTACTCTGATTTCTGAAGACATTTTATTTTTCAATTACTTATAATCTAGAAATAATTTCTGATATGCTTAACAACATTTACATATCTATTTATTTTAATAATACAATCGTTTATATATGCAACAAGGCATGGTTAAAAGAATGAACGTGGCAACTGTAAAGAGATGACAGAAGGGTGAGCGAAAGAGGCAAGATAGCGAATTAAAATGTTAACCTATATCGTATGGGAATATAGGTCAAGAGTGTGGGTAGACGTCACGTTTGGAATACGACTATGATTGTTTTTATAATTTCGAGTTTAAGATTAAAATATAAATCGTGAAAATATGATTGTTTCTATATTTAAGTATTCTGATTGGGTAATGTATCACAGACAATTGCAGGCGTACGTCACAGATCGAGAGAAGATCGGGAAACCCATCAGAGAACAGACTTGGCGATCGAAGTAAACAGAAGTGTCGCTTTTTCACCAACAGCTGGGCTTTGGAGAGTCTGCTGTGAGTATGCTGCTGAGTTAGTGTGTGACTGAATGCCAACATTATTTATTCAATTAATTGTAAACTATATAAAAACTTTTCTTGTTTTCGATTTATTTATTTATTTCTGCGGCATAGACGGGCCAATATACTGCCAGAGTACCCCTAGTTGAAAAGAAATGCAATATTTCTTTTGTCAGGCTGTGTCTAGTCGACAACATACGAAAAGTTGGACAAAATCGTAGTATGGTAAAGTGTAACATTTTGAAGATGAATTCTTTCGGTTTACAAGTCATCTTTCATTTACGTGTGCAGAGTAATATCATTTAAATATATATATATATACATGTATACAAAAGGAAACTAGATATGTAAATATTAATATGAACGTAAACTCTACAAAATCAGATGCTGCAAATAAACACATGCTTGTTCGATTTACCGAGTCATTAACTATGAATGACCTTTCAAATGAAACAAGTTAACAAACACAGCTGGCGTATTCCGGTGTCTCGCCAAACCATTCAACTATCAATGTTTCCCGTATATTTATGGTTTAAAATGAATTTCACGTATTAGTTTCGCGTTTTTTTTTAAAGTTATTTAGTATTTCTTATGAGCATAAATTCTTTTAGATGTTGTAAGGTTTTAAATAATTTAAGACTTCGGGATCGTATCAATTTATTGAAATGCAATATGAAACTTATATTTTTCTTGGATTTCGACTGATCTTTAGCAAAATAATGTTTTTGACATACCTGTTTACGGCATTTCGAACAGAAAAGATAAGTTTTGTTAACTTACATAGAAAAGTGCCCCCTTTAAAAATTAGTAAGTTACGTTTTGAAAAATAAATCGATATAGTAATTCGTCGATCCAAAAAAATTAAATAGACATTTCATAAAGTGGCGTATAATTATTCGAGAACTATTTACTACAAGTAATTATTTTACATTATAAATACATACTAAAGTACCACATAGACACACTCTATCAAAAATTGATCTTTTAAAGTGTTATAATCTGACTATTTTGTACTTAATTGACAGAATAAATTAAGTATGAATGTAAGAAGAACTCTGAATTTTACTATTTATCATTTATTCTGTTAGACAAATATTTAATCTGATTCAATGAATTTATTAAAAAACAACTGACGCTTAGATAAAAGAGAATACAAAAATTGTGTTATCTACGATACTCGTCAAACACTCTACTACTATCCTTTAAAATTCCCTAATGTTTCCCTGCTTCCTTGACTGTTTTAACATGAACAATTTACATGTAATGTGAACAGTAATATCGCTGCTTAACGCTCTACGTATGATGTCCTTACGTCTCAATTGCAATGTGTCTTCTTTGGAGTAGAATAAAAGTAAAAATACGACTAATCTGTGGTTGAAAATAAGTTTGATTATTATGTAATCAAAGTAAAAGTTATGTATGATGTAGCTAAATACAAAATAGCAAACTTAATACAACAAAAGACTGCATATATATATATATATATATACAGTCAGTACTAGATGGGAGGTCATTTGTAAATATCAGGAGCTGTACGTGGACACTTAGCTATGGGAAAAAAAGCGTCGCCGACCCGCAGTGCCTAGCATCGCGACTATGACGAAAACCTCTGCATGACTGTCATCAACAAGGGGTCGGAAACAAGAGAGGTTTTTTTTCCTAATATGAGAGATAAAAAAAACCTGATGGTGATGATAGTGATATATATATATATATATATATATATATATATATATATATATATATATATATATATACAATTGTTTAGGAATCCAGATATGTTTGTAAGAGGCTGGTAGTCCGACGGCAATTGGTAACGTCCATTTTATCCTGTCTGTGCATTAGTTTGGTGCTGGAGTTATCCGTTTCGCAGGGTTCAGATTGAAGTTCGTCAGCAAGACTTCGGTATATATCAAAGTGAGAATTTTGAAAACCTCTAGCTGACTGGTTAATCTGTGTATCGAAAAGATATATATATATATATATATATATATATATATATATATATATATATATATGTATATATAGTGTGTGTTTGTTGCAGCAAAATCCGACACTTTACAAAAACAGAAAACTATATAGACAATAAAAAAGTTGCATATGCAGAGATCCGAGAGATTATTTAGCAACAGTTAGAACTACATACTACATTAATTTCCAATGTAACATTTTACTGTTGATTGGTATTTGCATATGATATAAACTAACAAAAACAGAATATTTTTTTTGTACTTGTTACTACTTATTTATTATGAAATTTACAGTGTGTTCTATGCGCAATATAGGACATCATAGTAAAATTCCATTCACATATTCAAAAGGCATACGGAAATCTGCCGGAGAGAATCGAATTGCTAACAAAATACGGGTGTTAAGTAGCAGAGCATAAACTCATTGGAAAGGATTTTTTTACTTAATACATATTGTTAAATAGAAAAATAGCTGGGTTTTCGGTAATCTTGTTGAGTGTTTACTAGACTACAGTGACAACCTTCTAATAACATATTTCGGCTCTGGTAGAATGTCTCACCTCCCCCATTTTACTTGAACTTTATTAAATTTTATAGTCTCACATTTCCCTCAATAACACAAATTTTAAACGAATACACATAACACTCTAAAGCAAATAAGCTATCCAAACGAGAGTGATATGTGAATTCAAATTCCTTTAACAGGTGACAACAAAAAGCTGAAGAGAGTGGATTGTTAAGTCCTTCTGAGCTTGGAACCGACGGTACTAATTTTGTACTAATTTACTAATTGTTCTATTCTAAAAAAATAAGTAAACATATATATATATATATATATATATATATATATATATATATATATATATAGGTATTTAGGGGCTCTGATGGCAATACAGTAAAAACGGAATGGTGAAAGAAAGTACGAACAAAAAGAAACTATAGAAGACAGTATTTGGGTTACAAATCTTTACAAAATGTATTTATTTTTCGAAAGATCTTTCACATATAGAATCAGTGAATATAAGACTTGAGATTAGATATGGTGAAGATCATTCAGTTTTTTTTTGCATTGCTGTCAGCCTTCATAAGTAGTTATATAATTATTTACCAGCAACGCTTTCAGAAAGCTACACTTTTATTCATATATATATATATATATATATATATATATATATATATATATATATATATATATATATATATATATTATTTTTATTTACACAGACATGTACAAAATCTGCGAAATATGATCTAAGGTTAAGATCGGATTCTAACTCTGCCTGATGAGATCTCAGTTTATAATAAGTGTTGATCGATAACATCGACATGCCAGTGTCGCAGATTTTGGACATGTCTGTGTAAATAAAAATAATCATATATAAGAGCTCTATTTAATATTGAGCACTTTTTATAAACCTGGTTGAAATTCTTTGGATTACTACCCTGTGGATGTTTTACCTGGATTATTATATATATATATATATATATATATATATATATATATATATATAATTTGTAAGGAGAAAGAGAGAAGATAGTAGGTATAATATTTGAAAGACACTTCAATTGTTATGACTATCTCCAAAAAATACAGACGCCCCTGAAATATAGTTAACTAACCTTTTGGTCCTAAAAATAAACCATGGCCGCTAACGGATTTAAAAGAGCGGCTGTCGCATCAACAAAGGAAGAGAAGGCTATATAAAAACAATTAATCATAACAATATCAGACGATCAAAAGTCTAAATAAGTTGCTCATTATTCACCTGCATCACATTTATCTCGCAATTCTTCGTCTGTCTACAAACGTCAAGCTATAAGTTTAGGCAAATTTTGCAAATGACTTCTAAACAATATAAACAAAATAACGTGTCGAGAAAAGATTGGTCATCAATCATTTTAAATATAATATATATCATTTCTCTTAAAACTTACCCCCTTGTTTATTTAAAACATGGTTTTCCCAATATATAATCGAGTACTAGTTGAAATACGCAAGAATGTTACATTAGTGCTGATTGTAAAAGAAATCAGAACAAATAGGAAGAATTACGTGAAATTTGTTCGAGCACAATTGAATTAACGTTGTTGCACAATTATTAGTTAAGTATGCGGCAATGGCGATAATTCAATAGTCAGAAACAAGGAAAACTTGTAGCGTCATCCCAAGGCGCAATTAAGGATGTAATTATTGGGATTCATATCAATATGACCACAACAACAGAAATAATAGACTATTTTACGAATGGCGTAAATATAACAGGAATACTTTTGTACACGTGACTAAATATTAACATTAGACAATTTGAAACTAAGTTTTTATCCAATATCTATCATTAGAGTAAATGTGAGTTAATCATATCAGGATTTTTGTATAGCACAAACTATATGATACAATAAAATTTACTTCTGGGATTGAGTTATGTTTGAAAATAATTCTGTTTTAATTGTTCTAATTAACTGTAATTTATAATTAACTGTACATCTCTGTCTATCGCAATTTGTATTTCACACGCCTTTCCTATCTGTTTATTAAACCACTTTTGAATATTTCTCTGAATATTTAGAAAAAACGGTTACTTTATCCAGCTAAAATACATAGTGTGTTCGGACACACCGTAAGCACTATGTAAATTAGATAGCAAAATAATAGGTTCATTATTTTTATATTATTAATACGAAAAGAAACAAGTAAAGAGACTTATTATTTTTATTTATGGATGGAGAAATTTTTTTTAACAGATATATAATTATATTACAGTTCATGATTTTTTGAATGAAATACAAATACAACAAATAGTGGTAATATGTGTGAATTAACCGTTTACTAATAACAATACTGTCATATTTTTTGCTTAAAATAAAAACAGAACACATGTTATTTAATTGATTTGCAATTGACCCTTTTCACTATTTATAGATTATTAATACTCACTACAAGTCTCCATACTTGATGTCTTGATAGGGAATCAAATGTAGCGAAATACCCTCTCTAACATCTCCTGAGCTGGTAGAGCTTAAAATCGATGGCAGAGCGAATTACATCATCAATGGCGGGATAAGCAGAGACAAACTTGCTCTTGTGTTATTTAAGAACTTTTCTTTCTCTTAGATGAATCTCTTCTATCAAGGCGTGTAGGTCTAATTTACCCAATTATTACTCCATATCTATGGCGATTATAAATCAATGCATCAGTTTATTTTTAAAAATAACATTAGAAAATTGCTCACTTAACATAGGGCAATAACTTTCTTAATCGATCGATATAGTACAGACGCGCACATATTCTAGGCAATGGCTGGATCCTTAGGATGTGATGTCCAGTCCGTAGTAGAATAAGGTCATAAATTGATGGTAACATCTAATGCTACTAAGACAAAAGTCCTATCTTTAAACAACTACAAGAAACCTCTTCAACCACCTATTGACATGGCAAATAGCATCATACTTGAGAGCCCAACTTTCAAATTATTCGGCCTAACAGTCACATGTAATATGAATTTGAACAAATACATTCAAGACATTGCCAAAGTTGCTACAAGGAAAGTGGGCTCCCTCTCCTGAACTAGAAAACTTCTCACACCTGACAGTATCCTATATATCTACAAAGCCACCATCCGTCCATGAATGGAGTATTGCTGTCACATCTGAGCTGGTGCATCATCCAGTAGTCTCTCTTTCTTAGACAAGGTCCAAAAAGAATCGTCAACTTAATAGGTTCCTCACTATCAACCAAGCTCCATCCTCTGTCCCATCGCCGCAATGTTGCATCATTGTGCTGGTTTTACAAGTTCTTCAATGGGATATGCTCGGATGATCGTTAATACGGTCAAGTTGATAACAACAAAGGTTAGGAATCTGGGAAAAGTAATGACGAAATGTGAACTGTCGTCTGAGAGGTTTGTTGAGATGTAGTGAACCCTGATTCAAGATGGTGGGTAACGGGATAGGTAAAAAAATGAGTGGGTTGGCTCTCAATGACTGCCATTGAGGGCGTCGTTCACTAAGGGGTCAACCGTTGTCCTGCTGGAGTTGATCGTAGAAAAAGGAAAAAAGTCTGGAACTTAGCATGCAAGGATTTTTATAGACTTGCTCAGGTGACTCCTCAAAAAGCAGGGATTAGGTTACCTGTTGGCAAATCATGGGTCCTTAAATAGACAAAGCAGACAACCCATCAATGAGTGTAACATAAATAAATTCAAATAGGATGTAAAACGCGAACGAAAATCCCATAGATTTTTCTGAAATCAAATAACACATAATTAATACTACCTTTAGTTTCGTCGTAAAATTTTACTCGCGAAAAGTTGTGATTGGTCTTGGCATAAGTCTTTATTTTGAATTAGTTCTCAAGATAGGTAGATATACAGATACACTACTTTTATATTAAAGATACGTGGTGCCTTTGTATATTTGTCTCTCTGTATGTTGTGGAATAGAGTTAAAAGCGAACACATATACGCAAAATCCAACGCAACTTTCGTTAAAATTTACAGGGTACTAAATAATGGTGTTAATGTTTTCTTAATGGCTTTCAGAAAAAATATATCATAGTGTCTCTGTTCGCGCCGGACATTAAACAAATGTAAGGTGTTGCATTATTTTATCTATAACTTAAAAACATAAAAATACTAAAAATAGAATAAAACTTATAATATATGGTTCAGGGTTAAAGTAGGAGTCACATGAGAACCTTTTTTTATTCCCGAACGGCGCCGGGCGTCTCTACTATATTTTATAAACAAAAATCTATATGACATATTTGAAATCTTGAAAAGTGAATAATCGTTACAGCAATATTCCAGCTTTTCAAATTCTTAATATATGAATATTTGTTTCGCTTTTTTGAAGAGGTATACAAAAGAGAAAAAAACAAAGTGTATTGAGAGAAAAATAAGTATCTGAAATGAGGCATGGAAGGAGGAAATTTAAAAACATATAACGACGCGTCGTCTGTATTGCTTATATGCGAGGGTAGTGGAGAGAGAGGGAGATGGAAGAATGAGAAGAGAGACTGACACGGGGAGATGTGAGAGAGGTCAATATAAAAAATGACATTCGTTTGAATTGTGGGGATCGTAATATAGGTTATAATTCTTTGTTCGGTGTTGTTACCATGGCAACAACGAATAAACGGAAGTCGATTCAAATGTTAGCGTCTGAGTGAAAAAAATGAAGGAAAAATTATTCGCGTTTTTGGCAGAGGATTAATGAGAAGAAAAAGAAGAATAAGAAGCAAAAACTGAAGAAGAGATGAAAGAATAAGAAGAACATAGAGTGTAAATCAACGTTGGTAAAAGCGTTAGAGGTAGAAGGAAGATGACATTACGAAAAAATAACTAAATTACTAAACGCCATAAGTACATTCAGTTTTTCTTGTTTCTTTTTTGCTAAAAATCAAATAGTTTCCAATTCATTTTGAATGTTGTCTCCGAAATAAAAACGTTTTCTAAGCTTTTGCATATCTGAAGTAGTTACAACGTGAACTGAAACGTTATGGCAATTGAATAAAAACTATTTAAAGTAGAAAGATTTGCTAGTCATCATTGGTATCACACCTACACACGCGCATATATATATATATATATATAGAGAGAGAGAGAGAGATAAATAGATATAGATAGATAGATATAAATATATATACATATAAATATATATGTATATATACATATATATATATATATATATATATATATATATAGTTATTCACAGAAAGATTTTTCGTTGTACAACAGCTCTTCAGTGACTTTAGACAATTAACTGCGTCAAGTGGAAAAGGAAACTCGACCGTCTAGACGACAGTCGGCGCTTCTGACCACTTGGCCTAGAAGTGTTTTTGTTTTGTATGTTGTACAGGGTGTACCAGAGATTGGAGCTCAGTCGAGCACCTACCATGAACATAAGGATATTTTAGAGAGGCTAGTAACATCTCATTTGTCTGAAAGATATTGCACGAACGAGAAGAGATACATTCCCACTTTAGATTTTGTGTTGTCAAGACTGTGGTGAAGTGGATATCGACGTTGACTACCGAACTGAGCGTGCCAAGTTCGTATCCTGTCAGTTCTACAGAATGACTTTATGTCGTTGCCTTAAAAGGACGAAATGAAATATAATAACAAGGCGTGTGTTAACAGGAGTATGTATCTACAGAAAGTACAAAAGCAATTCATTTTCAGAGACTGCTTCTAGCTTAGTTATAGCAACGCTGTCTATTCATAGTGTCGTGAAGAGTCCATGTAATGACACAATAGGGTAGAAAATCAAAGCACATAACGGAGGTAAGAAACGAAACCGTTACCACCGTACACGAAGGTAGACACGCAACAGATCAAATTAATGTAATGCATTCAACAAGAAGCAAACAACCCGCAATCGCATACTATTATACAAGAACATTTATTGACGCAACGCTACTGATAAAAATAAATTTTTAAAAACTAATTGCTCATATCAACAAATTCAATAAAAACTTCCCACAAATACAGGGTGTCTCAAAAAAATGTGCTCACTCTTAGAATGACGAGAAAATCTTTATTTATGAACATAGAGAGAAATGCTTTGTTTGAACAATAATGGTCATCAGTTTGAACATTTGCGAACATGATTCTTCAATTACATCTGTCTCATGTATTCGATGCTATTTCATTTCACTCTATGTTCATAAATAAAAGTTTTCTCGTCATTCTACGAGTGAGTACATTTTTTTGAGACACCCTGTATACACAACAAGCACGCGCATGCAACGAATACAGGCACCATAATGCTTTAAAAATACAAAAATAAACCCTTATAACCAACCTAACAAATACTACGTCAATGGAAAAAAGCTGCAATACATATCAACATATTTAAATGGAATTTCCAATAAATAAACCATACAACCATGGATAAAAATACACACAACAAATACAATTACCAAAATACACCCGAAAGCACAGCATTGTCCTCACACAACATTACTATACAATAACCCTAACAATTTCCTACCCACAATACTAATAAGTCTAACAACTATCACACACACCAAATGACAATTAAAGTCCCCCTGCATACATCATACTCTACACAGACAAACTATCACAACCTTCCATTATTGAATCAGAACGGTAGTCTGAATAATCCAAATATTCTTAAAATTCTCAGAATTGATTTCTGTCCTGTTCTTAATCGAACGACAAAGCTAAATATTGTTTAAGAAACCAAGAGAATGTTAATATGCCGCAATTTTACGAACAAATGATATTTTTCTCAACTTCAAATTTATTGGCAAAAGATAACACAGTGCATCAAGCTACGTGAGAAAGAGAAGATAGTTACATCTATGTACAGTCTGCATGTTTGATTAAGGGATTTGAACCTGCATATCGTAAGCATCGCCAATACTTTATCTAGTGAGTATTCCGTAGAACAGAAATACAGACAGAGGATGATGCTTCTCTCGTTGATGATGTTGTACGCAAGAATCGGATACACTCGTATCCTCTGCCGTTCAAAGGGAGAACAGATTTAATCAGTGAAACTACTCTCTTTAGGTCTGCATTGAGAGTTGCATTACAATCTTGGTTACCAACCGTTGAACACGTCTCAAGAGTATGATATATATTTAAAGATAAGGATCGGTTTCTTGGATTGCTTATGTAATATACAAGAGTTATATTTAGAAAATGGAAAACTATTAGCGTTAGTTTGAGAAAGAATTGCCTGATTTGATGGAGAACCCGTCTTCTAAAACAAGGATGAGTTTGTTATATTTATCAAAAACATTTGAATAATTTGTTTTCTAACTTCCTGCTGTTAAAATAAGTTTAGGCTAGTGTTCGTGCAAATTTATGGTGATGGTGAAGTTGATACCGACATTGACCGACGAACTTACCGTGCCAAGTTCGTATCCTGTTCGTTCTATAGAATTAATTACTGTTGTGGCCTTAATGGTCCGAAAAAATAAGACAACAAAGAGGTAGTACACAAGACTATGTAATTACAGTACCAATGTATTGTTAGAGACGGCTTCTTGTTTGGTTATAGCGACTCATTCTATTCACAATATTCGGGGGTTTCCATGTCGTGATGCATGAGGACAGATCATCATAATGTCTTCACTATTGATTTTGGCAATCGTCACGTGGTTCTACGTGTATGTACTTAATTCTTTTCAAAAACAGAACTGACCTGCTAGAAAAGTCATACCATGTTAAATCATACGCACTATTTTTAATCAGTTTAACATTTATATAAAATGTGTTTTTAAATTTAGTAAAAAAACATATCCGACTGGGAAGAGCATATATTTGCTAGTATACAATTAACGTTTCCTTTACAACTAACGTAAGATGAGGTCATGTGACTTTGCGGTAGAATTTCATTGGTGAATATTATATGTCATTTATTCAAATATATAACCAAGGAGAGTTTGGGTTTCCTTTATTTATTCTACATCGTTCATCCAATTCTAAACTATATTTTTTTCTTTATTCTTTATTCCATTTTGCTTGCTTTTTTCTATGCAGCGAAACGCGAGCGTTTCCTCTGAGGTTAGCTTATATACACAAGAGAAAAGAAATAAAAAACATCGGCTCCATTTTTTTATGCAGTTGGCAATCATTTAAAAATATATGGATCATTTTTTTTCCTGTTTGGTTCAAGCATACATTTTCGGAAATTCTAAACTATACAAACTCGTTCCTGATGGGATTATAGTCTGCATTGAAATAAAATGTGTGCTCACGTGACTCTAAAACACAGTGTCCGTCTATTGATACATATCGATCGAACGATCATTTTTTAGTCAATCCACCGGGGAGAAATATCTGAATATGCAACGAATCTCTATATTTTATACGTCTAATATTTAATATTTCTTATTCACTATCAATTTATTTATTGTTCAATGTGCTTATGTACTTCAAATTGTGATTATAATATAGATTATATCGGAGGACAAAAATCTTCTTATAATCATGTAGTCACAGTATATTTGGCAGAATGTTAATAGTGTGCGTTAACGAGTTGAATCCTCAGTGCAGTCATACCAAAAGAAAATGGTACTTGATCCTCTTTTCTAAACACTCAAAATTATAAGGTGATGATCAAGGGTTAGGGAAGTAATCTTGGAAAAGGAGTTGCGTCCTCCCCTTCATCACAGTGTAGTAGTTCATGAAAAAAGAGCCTTCGACGAAGATCGACCACTTTATATATTTAATGGCGCGTACTATTATCTAAAAGTGCAATGATTTTCAGTTTAGTGTTATCAAGAATTACCATTTTAATGAGGTTTGTGTTTATGCAAAATTAAAAGGATATCATTTTAGAATCCATCTAAAATGACAACATAGAATTGGGTGGCAATGCTATTAATATTATGTTTTAATGTAAAATGACGAGTTTAGTGTTATCAAGAATTGCAATGTTTTTGATCAGCAATAAAAAGACTATTCAGAGAAGAATTATCAAAAATATTATTCTATTGATTTTAGTGCATATCAAAGTTAACAATGTTATGTAGACTATGGGGCAGAGTGGGACCTATTAGATTAGAGCCTATATTTTATCCTGTCAAGGAGGGAGAGACTAATGGTTGGAGCGCTGGCCAAGACGTAGCAACAATACTTGATTCATTGGCGAATAGTGTATTTTTCATATATAGGATACTATTTATTGAGCTTATTGTTTATCTGAACTGGCAATGCTATCGACCTTAAACACCATCTAAAATAACAAATGTATTGAGTTTATTGTTCATGTAAAATTGCAATGCTATGAAGTATATTATGTATCTAAAGCGACAATGCTATTTACCTTAGAGATTATCAAAAATGAAAATTTTATTGGGCTAATGTTAATCTAAAATGATAATGTTATTAACCTTAGAGTGTATTAAAAAAAACAATGCTATTGAGTTTTGATTTTATCTAAAACTAACAGGGCTATCCGGCTTTGCTCGGGGTCATAAAATATAAAATAGAAGAAAAATCGCGTGTGTAACTTCTTTATATTCAAACTTCTATTTCTCTTCCTCTCTCTATAGCTGTCTCTTTATCTTTCTACCTTTCTCTTCCCTGGTCGCCCCCCCCCCCGGTGCCATACTGCAGAAGCACCCCACGGGTGCCATACCGCAGAAGCCTCAGGTTCATATACCGCAGAAGCCCCCCCCCCGGTTGCTATACCGCAGATGCCTTGTGGTCCTATACCGCAGTAGCACCCCGGTCCAATACCGCAGAAGCACCCACCCACCGGTTCCTACACCGCAGAAGCCTCGTGGTCCTATACAGCAGAAGCACCTCCCCCCGGGTCCGATACCGCAGAAGCCTCCCCCCCCCCCTGTGCCATACCGCATAAGCCTCAGGTTCCTATACAGCAGAACCCCCCTCCCCGGTTGCTATACCGCAGAAGCCTCGTGGTACTATACCGCAGAAGCAACCCCCCCCCCGCTTACTATACCACCTTGGGCGCTCACGCCGGCGAATGCTGACACTCCATCCCCCCCAATTTCGCCTGAGGCGGTAACATCGCCGAATGCCGACACTCTCGCCTCTCAACAGATACTACACTTACTCCACACCTCTCAAAAAGGAGGAGGTAATTCCTAGGAGGCTTGTATCATGACAACAGAACGGGCTTAGGGAGGATAGAATATTAATTAAGAAAGGAAGGTAGAAAGGGTGGGAGTGAGAGGGAAAGAAGGGTTGTAGTGAAAGTGATTTTCTTCCCTACACTTTTTTCCTGTTAAAATCGTGACTTGGCATTATTTCTCAAATTATACATGATAGCATTGATTTCTTCTTAAATTAGTACTAAACAACGTTGAAAAATCGAGTTAAAAGCCACCCCCCCCCCTTGGAGAAAAGTGCTCAGTCGACCCGCAAAAGTCAATTTTTTTTCCGGTTCTGAGATATTTTTGGGTAACATCGGAGGAGAAGCTTGACATACATACATACAGACAGACAGACAGACAGACAGACAGACAGACAGACAGACAGACAGGTGGGATTTATATGATAGACTAGCGGGGCTACCCGGTGTTGCTCGGGGTCATAAAAACATATAATTGAAGAAAGATCGCGTGTGTAACATCTTTATATTCAAACTTCTATTTCTCTCCCTCTCTCTATAGCTGTCTCTTTATCTTTCTACCTTTCCTTTCCCTGGTCGCCCCATTTCACCGTTACTTTTTAATTTTGCCTTTTGTGAAAGCTGTTTCTTCCCCATCATTTCTCCTACGTTGCAAAGGGCAAAAGTATTACATATTTCTATAAAATTACAACCGCTGTCTTCAAAGTATTGCGGGTAGTTGATGACGTAAGCATTCAATGGTTTCTGCATAACCCATCTTAAGTTATTGAAATCTTAACGAACGCTATCAGGAGGTATTCAGTTGTTGTTTATTTACAATCTTAATTTACTTTTTTTTAGTTCATTATTCTGAGGGAAGATATCCACGATTTAATATATTTTCATTATTTTTGTTTTTTATATTATGTATTTATTTATTTCATTTACAGTTTTATTCCTCTTGTTATTTATTAAGACTATCTTATTTATTATTTTCCTAATTTCTTTCCCAGAAGAAATAGCAATTTCATATAGTTTTTAATTAATTTCAATTTCAATATATTTATTTTAATCTTTTTATATTAGGTTTAGAAAAATACTAGCGGGGCTACCCGGCGTTGCTCGGGGTCATAAAAACATATAATTGAAGAAAAATCGCGTGTGTAACATCTTTATATTAAAACTTCTATTTCTCCCCCTCTCTCTATAGCCGTCTCTTTATCTTTCTACCTTTCTCTTCCCTGGTCGCCCCATTTCACTGCTACTTTCTAATTTTGCCTTTTGCGAAAGCTGTTTCTTCCCCACCATTTCTCATACGTTGCCCAGGGCAATAGTATGACATATTTCTATAAAAAGTACCACCTCTATCTACGCCTTCTATATAGGTACTTATCTCCACCCCGGTGTTCATACAATATACGTATCTATCGCCACACCGGTGCGCATACTATATACGTACCTATCGCCGCCACAGTGAACATAATATATACATACCTATCGCCGCCCTGGGTGCAGATACAATATAAGTTCCTATCACTGCCCCGGTGTGAAAGCTAAATATGTACCTATCGCCGGCCTTGTGCAAATGCTAAATATGTACCTATTGCCGCCTCTTGTGCATACTGCATAAGTACCTATCGCTGCCCCAATGCAAAAACTAAATATATACATATCGCCGCCCTGGTGCGAATGTTAAATACGTACCTATCGCCACCACGGTGCGCATGCTAAATACGTTCCTATCACCACCCCGGTGCGAATGCTAAATACGTACCTATCACCGCCCCGGTGCGAATGCTAAATACGTACCTTTCGCAGCCTCGGTGCGCATGCTATATACGTACCTATCTCCGCGCCGCTGTGCGTGTTAAATGCATACCTATCATCTGCCCGGTGCACATGCTGTATGCGTACTTATTGCCGCCCATGTGCACATTATATATACGTACCTATCGACGACCCAGTGTGCATACTACATATGTACATATCGCCGCCCCGGTGCGAATACTAAATATGTACATATCGCCACCCCGGTGTGCATGCTAAATACGTACCTATCGCAACCCCTATGCACTACTATATACGTATCTATTGCAATCCCAGTGCACATACTATGTATATACCGATCGCCGACCCGGTGCTCATAGTATATTCGTACCTATCGCCCCCTGGTGCGCATACTATATACTAACCTATCTCTGCAAGGGTGCACATAGATATGTATCATGGGTATGTATCATGTATCATGTATATGTATAATGGATATGTATCATGTGTCATGTATATATATCATGGATATGTATCATGTATCATGGATATGTATTATGTATTATGGATATGTATTATGTATCATGGATATGTATCACGGATATGTATCACGGATATGTATCATGAATATGTATTATGTTTATGTATCATATATATGTATCATGTATATGTATCATAGATATGTATCATGTATCATAGAAATGTATCATGCTATTCTTCATCATGTTCATTCTCCTCAGTATTCTTTATCATTTAAAATCCCCTCATGATATTCTTCATCATTTTCCATCCTCTAATGATATTCTTCATCATTTTCAATTCTCACGTGATATTCTTCATCATTTTCAATGCTCTCATGATATTCTTCATCATTTTCAATCCTCCCATGCTATTCTTTATCCTTTTCAATCCTCTCATGATATCATGTATCATTATCAATCCCCTCATGATATTCTTCATCATTTTCGATCCTCTCATGATATTATTCATCATTTTCAATCATCTCATGATATTCTTCATCATTTTCAATCCCTTCATGATATTCTCTATGATTTTCAATCCCCTCATGATATTCTCTATGATTTTCAAAACTCTCATTATATTCTGTATCATTTTTAATCTTCTCAGGATATTCTTCATCATTTTCAAACTACTCATGATATTCCTCAACATTTTTAATCCTCCCATGCTATTCTTTATCATTTTCAATCCTCTCATAATATTCTGTATAATTTTCAATCCCCTCATGATATTCTTCATGTATCCTGGATATGTTTCATGTATCTTAATATGTATCATGGATATGTCTCATGTATCTTGGATATGTATCATGGATATATATCATGTATCATGGATATGTATCATGGATATGTATCATGGATATGTATCATGTATTATGGATATGTATCATGGATATGTATCATGTATCATTGATATGTATCATGGATATGTATATGTATCATGGATATGTATATGTATCAGAAATATGTATCATAGATATGTATCATGGATATGTATCATTTATCATGTATCCTGGATATGTATTATTATGCTGAATATGTATCATGTATCATAGATATGTATCATCTATCATAGATATGTATCATATATCATGTATTATGGATATGTATCATGTATAATGGATATGTATCATGGATATGTATCATGTATAATGGATATGCATCATGGATATTATCATGTATATGGGATATGTATCAAGTATATATATCATGGATATGTATCATGTATATGTATCATAGATATATATCATGTATAATAGATATGTATCCTGCTATTCTTCATCATTTTACATCCCCTCATGATATTCTTCATCATTTTCAATTATCTCATGCTATTCTTCATCATTTTCAATCCCATCATGATATTCTTCATCTTTTTCAATCTCTTTATGATATTCTTCATCATTTTCAATCCTCTCATGATATCCTTCATTATTTTCAATCCCCTCATGATATTCATCATCATTTTCAATCCCCTCATGCTATTCTTTATCATTTTCAATCCCCTCATGATATTCTAACTCTCTTTCAATCCCTCATGATATTCTTTATAATTTTCTATCCCATCATGCTATTCTTCATCATTTTCAATCCTCTCATGATATTCCTCATCATTTTCAATCCTCTCATGATATTCTTCATCATTTTCAATCCCCTCGTGATATTCTTCATCATTTTCAATCCCCTCATGCTATTCTTTATCATTTTCAATTCCCCTTCATGATATTCTTCATGTATTATGGATATGTATCATGTATCTTAGATATGTATCATGGATAGGTATCATGTATCTTGGATATGTATCATGGAAATATATCATGTATCATAGATATGTATCATGGATATGTATCATGTATCATGCATACGTATCATGGATATGTATCATGTATCATGGATATGTATCATGGATATGTATATGCATCATTGATATGTATATGTATCATAAATATGTATCATAGATATTATCATGGATATGTATCATTTATCATGTATCCTGGATATGTATTATGTATCCTGAATATATATTATGTATCATGGATATGTATCATGTATCATAGATATGTATCATGTATCATGGATATGTATCATGTATCATAGACATATATCATGGATATGTATCATGTATCATGGATATGTATCATAGATAGTATCATGTATCATGGATATGTATCAAAAATATGTATCATAGATATGTATCATGCATATGTATCATAGATATGTATCATGTATCATAGATATGTATCATGCTAATCTTTTATCATTTTACATCCCCTCATGATATTCTTCATCATTTTCAATTCTCTCATGCTATTCTACATCATTTTCAATCCCCTCATGCTATTCTTTATCATTTTCACCCTCCTCATGATATTCTTCATCATTTTCAATCATCTCATGATATCCTTCATCATTTTCAATCCCCTCATGATGTTCATCATCATTTTCAATCCTCTCATGATATTCTTCATCATTTAAAATCCCCTCACGCTATTCTTCATCATTTTCAATCCTCTCATGATATCCTTCATAATTTTCAATCCCTTCATGATATTCATCATCATTTTAAATCCTCTCATGATATTCTTCATCATTTTCAATCCCCTCATGATATTCTAACTCTCTTTCAATCCGCTCATGATATTCTTTATCATTATCAATCCTTTCCAGATATTCTTCATCATTTTCAATCTCCTCATGATATCCTTCATCATTTTCAATCCCCTCATGATATTTTTCATCATTTTCAACCCCTCATGCTATTCTTCATCAATTTCAATTCCCCATCATGATATTCTTCATAATTTTCAATCCCCTCGTGATATGCTTCATCATTTTCAATCCTCCCATGCTATTCTTTATCATTTTCAATCCTCTCATGATATTCTATATCATTTTCCATCCCCTCATGAGATTCTTCATCATTTTCGATCCTCTCATGATATACGTCATCATTTTCAATCCTCTCATGATATTCTTCATCATTTTCAATCTTGCCAGTCAATTCTTCATCATTTTCAATTCTCTCATGGTATTCTCTATCATTTTCAATCCCCTCATGATATTCTTCATCATTTTCAATCCCCTCATAATATTCTTCATCATTTTCAATCCCATCATGCTATTCTTTATCATTGTCAATCCTCTCATGATATTCTTCATCATGTTCAATCCCCTCGTGATATTCTTCATCATTTTCAATCCCCTCATGCTATTTTTTATAATTTTCAATTCCCCTCTATGATATTCTTCATGTATCATGGATATGTATCATGTATCTTAGATATGTATCATGGATATGTATCATGTATCTTGGATATGTATCATGGATATATATCATGTATCATGGATATGTATCATGGATATGTATCATGTATCATGGATATGTATCATGTATCATGGATATGTATCATAGATGTGTATTATGTATCATGGATATGTATTATGGATATGTATATGTATCATGGATAGGTATATGTATCATAAATATGTATCATGGATATGTATCATGGATATGTATCATTTATCATGTATCCTGGATATGTATCAGGTATCATGGATATGTATTATGTATCATAGATATGTATAATGTATCATGTATCATGGATATGTATCATGTTTCATGGATACGTATCATGAATATGTATCATGGATATTATCATGTATCATGCATATGTATCAAGTATATGTATCCTGGATATGTATCATGTATATGTATCATAGATATGTATCATGAATCATAGATATGTATCATGCTATTCTTCATCATTTTACATCTCCTCATGATATTCTTCATCATTTTCAATCCCGTCATGACATTCTTCATCATTTTCAATCTCCTCATGATATTCTTCATCATTTTCAATCCTCTCATGATGACCTTCATCATTTTCACTCCCCTCATGATATGCATCATCATTTTCAATCCTCTCATGATATTATTCATCATTTTCGATCCTCTCATGATATTCTTCATTATTTTCAATCCCTTAATGATATTCTAACTCTCTTTCAATCCGCTCATGATATTCTTTATCATTTTCAATCTTCTAAAGATATTCTTCATCATTTTCAATCTCTTCATGCTATTCTTCATCATTTTCAATTCCCCCCGATGATATTCTAAATGTATCATGGATATGTATCATGTATCTTTGATATGTTTCATGGATATATATATCATGTATCATTGATATGTATCATGGATATGTATCATGTATCATCGATATGTATCATGGATAGGTATCATGTATCATTGATATGTATCATTGATATGTTTTATGTATTATGGATATGTATAATGTATCATGGATATGTATAGTTTATCATGTATCCGAGATATGTATCATGTATCCTGGATATGTATCATGTACTTTGGATGTGTATCATAGATATATATCATGTATCATGGATATGTATCATAGATATGTATCATGGATATGTATCATGTATCATATATATGTATTATGGATATGTATAATGTATATGTATCATAGATATGTATCATGTATCATCAATATGTATCATGCTATCTTCATCATTTTCAATCCCCTTATGATATCATGTATCATTATCAATCCCCTCATGATATTATTCATCATTTTCAATCCTCTCATGATATTCTTCATCATTTTCAATCCTCTCATGATATTCTTCATCCTTTTAAATCTCCTGATGATATTCTTCATCATTTTCAATCTTCTCATGATATTCTGTATTATTTTCAATTCCCTCATGATATTCTCTATGATTTTCAATCCTCTCATTATATTCTTTATCATTTTCAATCTTCTTAGGATATTCTTCATCATTTTCAATCCCCTCATGCTATTCTTTATCATTTTCAATTCCCCTTCATGATATTCTTTATGTATCATGGATATGTATCATGTATCATAGATATGTATCATGCTAATCTTTTATCATTTTACATCCACTTATGATATTCTTCATAATTTTCAATTCTCTCATGCTATTCTACATCATTTTCAATCACCTCATGATATTCTTCATCATTTTCAATCTCCTCATGATATTCTTCATCATTTTCAATTATCTCATGATACTTTTCATCATTTTCAATCCCCTCATGATGTTCATCATCATTTTCAATCCTCTCATGATATTCTTCATCATTTAAAATCCCCTCACGCTATTCTTCATCATTTTCAATCATCTCATGATATTCTTACTCATTTTCAATCCCTTCATGATATTCATCATCATTTTCAATCCTCTCATGATATTCTTCATCATTTTCAATCCCCTCATGATATTCTAACTCTCTTTCAATCCGCTCATGATATTCTTTATCATTATCAATCCTTTCCAGATATTCTTCATCATTTTCAATCTCCTCATGATATCCTTCATTATTTTCAATCCCCTCAAGATATTTTTCATCATTTTCAACCCCTCATGCTATTCTTCATCAATTTCAATTCCCCATCATGATATTCTTCATCATTTTCAATCCCCTCGTGATATGCTTCATAATTTTCAATCCTCCCATGCTATTCTTTATCATTTTCAATCCTCTCATGATATTCTATATCATTTTCAATCCCCTCATGAGATTCTTCATCATTTTCGATCCTCTTATGATATACTTCATCATTTTCAATCCTCTCATGATATTCTTCATCATTGTAAATCCCCTCACGCTATTCTTTATCATTTTCAATCTTGCCAGTCTATTCTTCATCATTTTCAATTCTCTCATGGTATTCTCTATCATTTTCAATCCCCTCATGATATTCTTCATCATTTTTAATCCCCTCATAATATTCTTCATCATTTTCAATCCCATAATGCTATTCTTTATCATTGTCAATCCTCTCATGATATTCTTCATCATGTTCAATCCCCTCGTGATATTCTTCATCATTTTCAATCCCCTCGTGCTATTTTTTATAATTTTCAATTCCCCTCTATGATATTCTTCATGTATCATGGATATGTATCATGTATCTTAGATATGTATCATGGATATGTATCATGTATCTTGGATATGTATCATGGATATATATCATGTATCATGGATATGTATCATGGATATGTATCATGGATATGTATCATGTATCATGGATATGTATGATAGATGTGTATTATGTATCATGGATATGTATCATGGATATGTATATGTATCATGGATAGGTATATGTATCATAAATATGTATCATGGATATGTATCATGGATATGTATCATTTATCATGTATCCTGGATGTGTATCAGGTATCATGGATATGTATTATGTATCATAGATATGTATCATGTATCATGTATCATTGATATGTATCATGTTTCATGGATATGTATCATGAATATGTATCATGGATATTATCATGTATCATGCATATGTATCAAGTATATGTATCCTGGATATGTATCATGTATATGTATCATAGATATGTATCATGTATCATAGATATGTATCATGCTATTCTTCATCATTTTACATCTCTTCATGATATTCTTCATCATTTTCAATCCCGTCATGACATTCTTCATCATTTTCAATCTCCTCATGATATTCTTCATCATTTTCAATCCTCTCATGATGACCTTCATCATTTTCACTCCCCTCATGATATGCATCATCATTTTCAATCCTCTCATGATATTCTTCATCATTTTCGATCCTCTCATGATATTCTTCATTATTTTCAATCCCTTAATGATATTCTAACTCTCTTTCAATCCGCTCATGATATTCTTTATCATTTTCAATCTTCTAAAGATATTCTTCATCATTTTCAATCTCTTCATGCTATTCTTCATCATTTTCAATTACCCCCGATGATATTCTAAATGTATCATGGATATGTATCATGTATCTTTGATATGTTTCATGGATATATATATATCATGTATCATTGATATGTATCATGGATATGTATCATGTATCATGGATATGTATCATGGATAGGTATCATGTATCATTGATATGTATCATTGATATGTTTTATGTATTATGGATATGTATAATGTATCATGGATATGTATAGTTTATCATGTATCCGAGATATGTATCATGTATCCTGGATATGTATCATGTACTTTGGATGTGTATCATAGATATATATCATTTATCATGGATATGTATCATAGATATGTATCATGGATATGTATCATGTATCATATATATGTATCATGGATATGTATAATGTATATGTATCATAGATATGTATCATGTATCATCAATATGTATCATGCTATCTTCATCATTTTCAATCCCCTTATGATATCATGTATCATTATCAATCCCCTCATGAGATTCTTCATCATTTTCGATCCGCTCATGATATTATTCATCATTTTCAATCCTCTCATGATATTCTTCATCATTTTCAATCCTCTCATGATATTCTTCATCCTTTTAAATCTCCTGATGATATTCTTCAGCATTTTCAATCCCCTCATGCTATTCTTTATCATTTTCAATTCCCCTTCATGATATTCTTTATGTATCATGGATATGTATCATGTATCATAGATATGTATCATGCTAATCTTTTATAATTTTACATCCACTCATGATATTCTTCATCATTTTCAATTCTCTCATGCTATTCTACATCATTTTCAATCCCCTCATGATATTCTTCATCATTTTCAATCATGTCATGATATCCTTCATCATTTTCAATCCCCTCATGATGTTCATCATCATTTTCAATCCTCTCATGATATTCTTCATCATTTAAAATCCCCTAACGCTTTTCTTCATCATTTTCAATCATCTCATGATATTCTTCATCATTTTCAATCCCTTCATGATATTCATCATCATTTTCAATCCTCTCATGATATTCTTCATCATTTTCAATCCCCTCATGATATTCTAACTCTCTTTCAATCCGCTCATGATATTCTTTATCATTATCAATCCTTTCCAGATATTCTTCATCATTTTCAATCTCCTCATGATATCTTTCATCATTTTCAATCCCCTCATGAGTTGTTTCATCATTTTCAACCCCTCATGCTATTCTTCATCAATTTCAATTCCCCATCATGATATTCTTCATTATTTTCAATCCCCTCGTGATATGCTTCATCATTTTCAATCCTCCCATGCTATTCTTTATCATTTTCAATCCTCTCATGATATTCTATATCATTTTCAATCCCCTCATGAGATTCTTCATCATTTTCGATCCTCTCATGATATACTTCATCATTTTCAATCCTCTCATGATATTCTTCATCATTGTAAATCCCCTCACGCTATTCTTTATCATTTTGAATCTTGCCAGTCTATTCTTCATCATTTTCAATTCTCTCATGGTATTCTCTATCATTTTCAATCCCCTCATGATATTCTTCATCATTTTCAATCCCCTTATAATATTCTTCATCATTTTCAATCCCATCGTGCTATTCTTTATCATTGTCAATCCTCTCATGATATTCTTCATCATGTTCAATCCCCTCGTGATATTCTTCATCATTTTCAATCCCCTCATGCTATTTTTTATAATTTTCAAATCCCCTCTATGATATTCTTCATGTATCATGGATATGTATCATGTATCTTAGATATGTATCATGGATATGTATCATGTATCTTGGATATGTATCATGGATATATATCATGTATCATGGATATGTATCATGGATATGTATCATGGATATGTATCATGGATATGTATGATAGATGTGTATTATGTATCATGGATATGTATCATGGATATGTATATGTATCATGGATAGGTATATGTATCATAAATATGTATCATGGATATGTATCATGGATATGTATCATTTATCATGTATCCTGGATGTGTATCAGGTATCATGGATATGTATTATGTATCATAGATATGTATCATGTATCATGTATCATGGATATGTATCATGTTTCATGGATATGTATCATGAATATGTATCATGGATATTATCATGTATCATGCATATGTATCAAGTATATGTATCCTGGATATGTTTCATGTATATGTATCATAGATATGTATCATGTATCATAGATATGTATCATGCTATTCTTCATCATTTTACATCTCCTCATGATATTCTTCATCATTTTCAATCCCGTCATGACATTCTTCATCATTTTCAATCTCCTCATGATAGTCTTCATCATTTTCAATCCTCTCATGATGACCTTCATCATTTTCACTCCCCTCATGATATGCATCATCATTTTCAATCCTCTCATGATATTCTTCATCATTTTCGATCCTCTCATGATATTCTTCATTATTTTCAATCCCTTAATGATATTCTAACTCTCTTTCAATCCGCTCATGATATTCTTTATCATTTTAACTCTTCTAAAGATATTCTTCATCATTTTCAATCTCTTCATGCTATTCTTCATCATTTTCAATTCCCCCCGATGATATACTAAATGTATCATGGATATGTATCATGTATCTTTGATATGTTTCATGGATATATATATATCATGTATCATTGATATGTATCATGGATATGTATCATGTATCATGGATATGTATCATGGATAGGTATCATGTATTATTGATATGTATCATTGATATGTTTTATGTATTATGGATATGTATAATGTATCATGGATATGTATAGTTTATCATGTATCCTGGATATGTATCATGTACTTTGGATGTGTATCATAGATATATATCATGTATCATATATATGTATCATGGATATGTATAATGTATATGTATCATAGATATGTATCATGTATCATCAATATGTATCATACTATCTTCATCATTTTCAATCCCCGTATGATATCATGTATCATTATCAATCCCCTCATGAGATTCTTCATCATTTTCGATCCGCTCATGATATTATTCATCATTTTCAATCCTCTCATGATATTCTTCATCATTTTCAATCCTCTCATGATATTCTTCATCCTTTTAAATCTCCTGATGATATTCTTCATCATTTTCAATCCTCTCATGATATTCTGTATTATTTTCAATCCCCTCATGATATTCTCTATGATTTTCAATCCTCTCATTATATTCTTTATCATTTTCAATCTTCTTAGGATATTCTTCATCATTTTCAAACTCCTCATGATATTCCTCATCACTTTCAATCCTCCCATGCTATTCTTTATCATTTTCAATCCTCCCATGCTATTCTTTATCATTTTCAATCCTCTCATGATATTCTTCATCATTTTCAATCCCCTCATGCTATTCTTTATCATTTTCAATTCCCCTTCATGATATTCTTTATGTATCATTGATATGTATCATGTATCTTAGATATGTATCATGGATATGTATCATGTATCTTGGATATGTATCAGGGATATTTATCATGTATCATGGATATGTATCATGGATATGTATCATGTATCATGGATATGTATCATGGATGTGTATCATGTATCATGAATATGTATCATAAATATGTATGTGTATCATGGATATGTATATGTATCATAAATTTGTATCATAGATATGTATCATGGATATGTATCATTTATCATGTATCCTGGATATGTATTATGTATCCTGAATATGTATCATATATCATGGATATGTATCATGTATCATGTATCATGGATATGTTTCATGGATATGTATCATGGATATGTACAATAGATATTATCATGTATCATGCATATGTATCAAGTATATGTATCATGGATATTTATCATGTATATGTATCATAGATATGTATCATGTATCATAGATATGTAGCATGCTATTCTTCATCATTTTACACCCCCTCATGATATTCTTCATCATTTTCAATTCTCTCATGCTATTCTTCATCATTTTCAACTCTATCATGATATTCTTCATCATTTTCAATCTTTTTATGATATTCTTCATCATTTTCAATCCCCTCATGATATGCATCATCATTTTCAATCCTCTCATGATATTCTTCATTATTTTCAATCCCCTCATGATATTCTAACTCTCTTTCAATCCCCTCATGATATTCTTCATCATTTTTCCATCCTCTAATGATATTCTTCATAATTTTCAATTCTCACGTGATATTCTTCATCATTTTCAATGCATTTATGATATTCTTCATCATTTTCAATCCTCCCATGCTATTCTTTATCATTTTCAATCCTCTCATGATATCATGTATCATTACTAATCCCCTCATGATATTCTTCATCATTTTCGATTCTCTCATGATATTATTCATCCTTTTCAATCCTCTTATGATATTCTTCATCATTTTCAATCCCCTCATGATATTCTCTATGATTTTCAATCTCCTCATGATATTCTCTATGATTTTCAATCCTCTCATGATATTCTTCATCATTTTCAATCCTCTCGTGATATTCTTTATCATTTTCACGGCCTTCAGGATATTCTTCATCATTTATAATCTCCTCAGTATATTCTTCATCATTTTCAATCCTCTCATGATATTCTTTTTCATTTTCAATCCCTTCATGATACTCTTCATCATTTATAATCCCCTGATGATATTCTTCATCATTTTCAATTCTCTCATGCTATTCTTCATCATTTTCAATCCTCTCATGATATTCTTCATCATTTTTAATCCCCTCATGATATTCTTCATCATTTTCAATCCCCTCATGATATTATAACTCACTTTATTCAAATCTGCGTAAATCGCGCTCGTATACAGTTCTAGTTTCACTTTCTCCGAGTTCGTCAACAACATCAGACGTTAAATATTCTTTCAAGACCACAATGGACATGTTCTTGCTATTTTCGAACACTAGCAAAATGAAGAGGAAAAACCGAAATGTAGGAAATTACTTTTTGACAAGGTTGTTTTTTAGCAAAAGTCTAATGGCATATATCTATGAAAAATATCATTTCATCTATTTAATGAATATAAATTTCTTGTTTTTCTTTTAATTCTCTCTCCCTCTCTCTGTCTCTGTCTGTGTGTATCTCTCTCTCTCTATATATATATATATATATATATATATATATATATATATATGTTTGAGAGTAAACAAAAATAAAATATTAAGATTAGCGTAAATTCATGGAAGCAAACTAATACAGTGATTACAAGAGTGTGATCGACTTAAAAGTGACGGGGTTTTGCTAACGAAGGACTTGGGACTAAAAGTGTTTTTCTCTTTCATATAGTTTATTTGTCGAAAAAAGTCCAAAACTATATATTTATATATACATACACACACACACACACACATATATATATATATATATATATACAAATGAATAAATGTGAAAGTCGGGCTTATTTCTCGCACTAATGGCTGAGTCAAAACTTTTTATTTCAAACTAGCAGGACCCGTGTCCCGGCGTTGCCCGGGGAAATATAACAGCCTGATTTTAATTTTTAAGTTAAATAAATGGATTCAGAAAATTAATCATTTCACTGGAAGTAATTTAGGTAATTAAAATAAGATTTAACACGGAGCTGTGCCCTAGCGTTCTTGTGTTTGTTCCAACAGATGTCTCCTTTATAGTGGTAAAAGTTATTCGTACAAAGCTCTTGAACATCCTACATAAAACTGTCCATGGCTAAAGCAAGGTGAAGTCAAGTTTAGACCAACCACTGCCAATGATTGTCCTTGGGACTTGTTAACTGATCTGATTGAGGATTGTGAAGAGTAAACTAATGGAAAAGTATGTATTACATATTAAATCGAATAATGAAGGGAACCGTTCGATGCAAATTATGTAGAAGGAAGAATTGGTGTACTTTATGTCAGTGGTGTACTAATGTATTTATTATTACAATGAAGGTGAATAAATCGTCGTGTTTGCGATTGTCAGTGTGTTCAGTTTAATTTAATCTGTTGTTCGCTAACTTGAAAATGCTACGAGAGAAGAATAAGGGAATGTCAATCGCTTAATCTGTAACCGGTTTTTTTCTGAACATATTACGTTAGTATTGTAGCAGCAATGATAAGAACTGAAGTAGATGAATGTATAACGGAAATAGCAGAACAGGAACGGCGTATTACCTGATGAAAAGTTAGATCGGTAAGGGGAATCGGTATATTTGTTTAAGCGTAGTGAATCTGGCAGGCGTTTCGTGAACTGTAGTAGCTTGGTGAGTCGAAGATTGTGAAATCTTGATTGGCGGAAGTGACGTAGTCAGATGTAATGAAGGGAGCGTCTGTTATATTTTCTGTGCAGCGTATGCTACTGTGTGGTGAGGTGAAGGCATACGTAACATAAATAATAAGGTGTAAATTGTGTAGTTGTTCCCGGTGTAGACTGGTAGCGTGGGAGGCGTAAACTGTTAGAGAGAAATGTTCTTGCTACTATCTATGGTGTCTGTTTTGGGGAGAGTGACTGATGCAGGAACGAAAGTAATATTTTACCCGAGGTGGATGTAAGAGTCTAGAGTTTGCTAAGAACACGATCGAGCGAATAAGCTTGATGCTGTAGTGATTGTAGTAACCTATTGAGATCGAGTTTATTTTCCTATTCGACGCGAAGGTACAGGGGAAAAACGTCTCTACTTTATATATAAGATTAATTCAACTTATTTAATAGATACACCACATGTTTATTTACCGTCAGGGAGGGCCTGTGGATGAGTGGTTATAGCACTTGTCTTTGGGCTGGACGACCCGGGTCCGATCCCACTCACGGCATGCGAATTTTCGGGTCTGAAAACTCCCTCTTTCCACCCAGCAGTAAATGGGTATCTGACTAAAACTCAGAGAAGGTTCAAGGCAGCGGAAGAGGAGGGATGGGCTCCCTCTTCCATATACTGTTCCCTAGACACGGTGATTCTTTACAAATCACCGCCGCTACGGCCATAGGCAGTGTGCGACCTTTACCTTTACCTTTTTTATATAGATATGATATCAGATTCGCAAGGTTAACTAATATGCAAATTTGTTTTCTAAAAGTTAATATTATTAATTAACTATTATTTGATATTGTTTTTTAAATCAATGATTTTTAAAATTTTAATATAACAAATGTTCTGGTTCGCAATATTGTTTTATTTTCTGGACACATATTTAGCAGTTGTGTTCAAACGTTTTCTAACGTCGTTCAAATGTTTCAAACATCGGTCGCTCTCAAGAAAAAGTGACAGACTCGAGTTTTGTAAATTACCAGTGAAAAGACAAATTTGTTTCTTTTCTCTTCTCTTTTCTTGAGATCACATTTAAAAGGTAAATAAATGTTTCGAATTACCAAAATGTTAAAGTTTCGTGTTGTAAAAGTTTATTATTCTAAACTAGCAGGGCTACCCGTTATTGCCCGGGGGAATAGTAATTTATTTTTATCAATAACAATTAATTTACTACTGTTGTCACATGCAAGGTAAATCTTAATGTACAAACCGAAAACAAGTAATTGAAGTGAAACTTACCCCCCACCCCCTCAAAACAATACAAAAGTTACATCTGACTAAACAAGAAATATCCGAGTAAAGTAAACAAAAAACGCGAGATAAGTTTTACTTCAGAAAAGTAACTAATATCATCTATTTCTCTCTCTCTCTCTCTCTCTCTCTCTCTCTCTCTTTCTTTCTTTCTCTCTCTCTCTCTCTCTCTCTGGCGTTCTCTTTCCCTTCCTCTCTCCTTTTACATCTCTCCTATTAACGACGCCGTATTATTATGTTATCGTTTTTTATATTACTGTTTGAAACAATAGTTTAACTAGAATCATCTCAGTCACCACAATATCACATTTACTCTTAGAGTGATCATACTGAACATATCTTCAAATTGTTGAAAAAACTTTAAAACTATAAAAAAATATGTGTTTATAATTTGGCATTTATAAATGAATGACCCCCACCCCAAACAAACTGATTTAATTTATTATTCTATTATCTTTTAATATGGTAGGTTAGTGTAGTATCGGGTATGTTGTCATAGGACTTCCCTCCCAGGAATTACCTCCTCCTTTTTTTAATCATCTCAGGTCTTACATCCTCCTGTGGGGGAGGGTTAATGTAGTATCTTTTCTTTTGTTATCAGACCACTTTCCCAGGGACCACATCCTGTTTATTTGGGAGGGGGGCAGGTGGTAGTGTAGTATCTGTTCTGTTGCCATGATACTATATTCACAGGAATTATTTTCTGCTTTTATGGGGGTATCCTCTCGAGTATTACCTCCTCTATTTTAGAAAAGGGTATTGTGGTATCTGTACTGTTGACATGATACCGTCCTACCAGAAATTACCTCCTCCTTTGAGGATTAGTGTAGTATATGTACGTTAATACCTCCTAATTTGGGGTTCAGTGTTTTAGTTTGATCATGATGATTTCATCCTTCACGTCTAGCAAAAGAATGCAACCAGAGGGAGCATATATTTGCGAGTATATATATATATATATATATAATAATATATGAGGTCGGATGACTTTCAAAGTGAGTGCTTAATTTCTGATGTGTATCATACGATCTATCATTCAATTTTCCTTCAAAACCTATAGGACATAAATGTTTAAATATGCAGACATTAAGTATACTAATAATATTCTTTCATTTTTTATTCAGGTTGCTTAAGCCGAACAAGTATTGGCGGGAATGGAGAATTAAAGAGAAGACGAAACTTCGTGGCCGCAATCATATTATTAAGATTAGTTTTATGTACAAATGTAAATGTTATTTAGTTAAGTGTTTCGATCTTCACTATGCGTTATAGTTTTTGAACAAATGACAAGCAAGGGAGGCGCGAGAGCGCTCTACCCCTTAATAGACACACGAATGGCCTATGCTGGAAATCTCACTTCTTTGATCAATCATAACTCAAAAACCAATAAACCAAATTAGTTAAAACTCTGCACAAAATTTTTATTTGAAAGGTTCTATAAGTGTGTAGAATTTCAGCATCATTAGTCAAGGTAACCCAGAGATCCAGAAAGTTCAATCATTAAATCATGTTATTTGTGTGTACGTACGTATGTGCCACCCTGTATCTCATCAACTATTTGATAGATTCAGTTTATTTTTTGCAGAGATAGAGGTTCTAGTATCTAGTTGATGGCATTTTAATTTCAGTTTACCATACACCTTAGTTTTCCAGAAAATTCCCAAAAATCTTTAAAATGACCATTGTATTGAGGCATAGCATTTACAATAGTAGTGACATTCCATGGAAAATGCCAGTATACTAAAATAATATGCCCTTAATAGGGTTCAGATGAAAATTCATATACCCTAAATGTTCAAAAGCAAGGAAATTCCTAAAATTTTTACACTTTTATTGTCATTAAGGGTATGCGAGCACAACAGGGCTATGTATTTAAGGATTTTTTTCTTCAGCGCACCTAACACACTTCATCGACTCATGCATAGAGAGTTATACTGTAGTGATGTGATAATGAAATTGTTTGGTTGATATGTAGTTATGACAATGATATGTAATTATGACAATAAAAGTGTAAAAATTTAGGAATTTCCTTGCTTTTGTACATTTAGTGTATATGAATTTTCCTCTTAACCCTATTAAGGCATATGATTTCAGTATACTGGCATTTATGGAATTTCATTGGAATTACTTATCTTAAATAATTTTATCACCTCTTAAACCAAGCTTATCTACTTTCCTTCATGGAGTTTCCTTCGTACTGGCTTATACATGCATATATACAACTGTACATATTTTTATATATAAATAAATAAATAAATATATATATACACGACTTATATACATATATATATATATGTATATATATATATATGTATATATATATATGTATATATATATATATATGTATATATATATATATATATATATATATATATATATATATATATATATATATATAAAGTAGAGAACTAAAAGCGAACTTTTAGGAAAAGTAAAACCTATTCTGAAAAGTATACAGCTCAATATTCTGGATAGAGCAGATAGATAGATAGAAGGATGAAAAGGAATTAGAACAGCGACGGAGGCAGATCTTTTTTCAATTAAGCTGCTCAATGCAAGTATATTCCGCAAAAAAAGCTATTTATTAAATTATTTTTTCCTTAAGCAAGGCTTTTCAAAGATCGAAATCTTATCATCAGAGGGAATTGCTGCCCGAATTCCAGCGAGTGTCCGATTGTAAATAAATCCGGTGTCAAAAAGTCCAGCGGAGAAAGTGGTCTGTAGGTAGGCCGTTAGAAGGCACGAGAAATAAATTGAGAGTTTCAAAGTGAAACTCCAGAATAACTGAGCCTTATTGCATCCACGAACAAACCCTCTATTGGACTTTTTACCCTCTTGATTGTATCTATTTTGACCGCCCTTAGAGACGTTGGTTGGTTACAATCGGACACTCGCTTGCATTCGGGCAGCTTTTTGCCTTGTTTTTCCCCTACCATCTTTGTTTTACTTTTTCAGATTTTAAATCTTGGCTCTTCGCCAACTTATCTATTCCAGCAATTTCCTCTGGTGATAAGCTTTTGATCTTTTTTGCGGAATATGCTTGCATTAAGAAACTGAATTGAAAATAGATCTGCCTCCGTCGCTTTTCTAATTCCTTTTCATCCCTATATATATATATATATATATATATATATATATATATATATATATATGCATACACTCACATGTACGCATATTTTAAAGTATGACACCGGTTTGTGTGTGCTTCCCATGAATTTTCTTTTATTTCATATATTGGCATAGTTTTGTAATTAACCTTTGTCGCATTCGTGAAAATGTTGTTTTTTTTGCGTACGAGAACTTTGTTGTAGTTGGTTGAGTAGCAGCTATATAATAACTATTGCATGATGTTCATCTAAGCAAATGGCCTACTAAAGGTTTTTCGTAATTCTGACTGTTATGGTCAGGGTTTCAAGACTTACAATTTCGAAGACTTACAATCACAGACAGCGCAGTCTATATTGCATTTAGTGACACTTTGTATAGATTGAGTTTAGGTGAATTTAAGACATGTTTTAGGTTTTTAGGTTGGCGTTTGCTTTTTATTATTTTGGTTGTTTCGAGTATGTCTTTATATTTATCCTCTTCGTTGTGTTGTTCTTGATGTCTTTTCGTACTTGAGTGTTCTTGTTATATGTTGAGACGTCTTCTGTGATTTGCTGGTTATGTCTTGTTATATGTTGAGACGTCTTCTATGATTTGCTGGTTATTTCTTGTTATATGTTGAGACGTCTTCTATGATTTGCTGGTTATTTCTTGTTATATGTTGAGACGTCTTCTATGATTTGCTGGTATTTCTTGTTATATGTTGAGACGTCTTCTATGATTTGCTGGTTATTTCTTTTTTCAGCGTTTCTCTAGTTAGTATTGTAAGGGTTTGTCGAACGTAGCTCATCAGATGACAGGAAGGAAATCTAGTAAACTTGTTTAAAAATGAATAATATGGCTCAGTCAAGGACAGAAAGTATGGCAAAATAAAAATGTTACAGACCAAAACAACACTGAAACACATAATTTAGCAGAAAATACATACACATCACAACACCAAATACATAGAAATCAACCTAACGTATAAAAGAAACAAAACACATACCATTACACACGAAGGCAGACACACAGCAAATACAATACAATAATACACTTGAAAACACGCAAACAAACCGTTGTTCACCATACGACAACTATTAAAATTGTCTACTCACACAACTAATAAACTTCACGACTATAATACATACCAAAATAAACTTAACGTCCCCCGTATTCATTATACACCACACAGACAAACCATCACAAATTATCATTTTGAACAACAGAATATATCTTACGACAGCTACTCATACCAAAATAAAATTCACAACTACTACTCATTCTGTTCCGATACTACACTTCCTCTGTTCTATCCTCCGCCAATGAAAGAGAAAGCCTTCAAGACTGAGACAATTTTAATTTTTCTCTCAATCTAGAGTGCCTCGTTTTTGGAGTTGGGTGATTTCTTCATTAAAAACCGACTACGTGTCTAACACTGGCCTCGTGAGAAATCAAGTAAATAGCAAGAACGTATATCTACAAATACAAAAACCCTTTCCACACCCCTACAAACACCAACTCACACAAAACACAAATGTTTCAACATCTAACGCTGACAAATACAACCTACATACCCTTAAACAAAAACAAGTAAAGCACAGTAACAAGGAAGTATTGTGGAAAGCGCACTTACATAAACGCACATAAACCCCAAATCATAAAGACACGTGTTCATTAACTAGGATACTCAAAGCATGTAAAATCAATTAACTATTATACAATTCCACAAAACAATGGTAAGGACACGATCAATATGTCGTTAGGAAAGTTTTTTTAAAATTATTTTCTAAATAACAATGCCCGATTATATTATACAAAAACAAGAGAGATTTAAGTTATCAACATATTAACAGGGGAGGAAATAAAAATATAAAAATCCGTTCTCAAATTCTACCCAATCCGCAGAAAAAATATAATGGAAGTGAGAAATAGACGTTAGAGAATTTGAACGCTAAGTAAACGAAAATTCTGACTAATACAAACATTAAAAAACAAGAAAAAAACGACTAAGTACTGTTTAATATGAATATAACAGAACACGTTCCTAACTAAACTAACAATACAAATGAGTTAAGCCTATACTTTGAAAAACTCTGTAAATATAACCTACAAAAAAGACTGAAGTCCACTAATAATCTTACATACAAACAAGACCTAGGATTAGAGCACATCCGAAGTAATAATAACATAATTGTAAAAAGCGAACAAAAAAGGCCATGTTATGGTCATCATGGATGAAACATACAACAAAATGACAAGAGAAAACAAAGTCAAAAATTAAAACAATAAAATACTAACATAAATAAAGGGCATATAGTCCAGTCAGAATTGCTAACAACTAAAATGTGGCTGAACCTCAAACAAATTGCTAACAACTAACGTGGATATTGGGCATGAATAACCTCTGTTTCAGATTTTTTTAAAGTTTACCAAAATTAGCCTTGCGGAAACGGGTAAACAGGCGCCATCTTTAAAATCCAACTTAACAATATTAAAATTTCAAGACATAAAATTCCTGACATTTCTTGACAAGTATTTCCATTATTCCTGACGATTACTGACAACAATAAACGTTTTTCCTGACAAAAAACCTTTATTAAATTAGAAATAAAAAAATATTTAAAAAAATAAAAACCAACAGAGGGCCCACCCCAAGCCAACTTGACATTTTTTTGGTGTTTTAAATTGTAATGATTTGTAGCTATGTGCTTAATAATAAACTAACGCCAGAAAATGACTGCCATTGTTTTCATGTTTTTTTTAAATTTCTTATACAGATATGAATATAAAAGGTACAAGAAAAGATCAAGTAGCTTTTTTCAAGGCAACAGTTGTCACTGACATTTCATAGAATTAGATACAAAATAAGTACAATTTACAATAAAGGAATGACATAACCGCCACAGAACCAGTTCATGAACGGACAAAAAAACATTTTTTGTCAAGAACTTACTAAAGGTAACATCATCATTATCAACATCTGGCTTTGTTGAGTTGCTGCAGTGGAGGTATTTGCAATTACCACACAGGTCTGAACAGTCAATGCCATGTTTCCTGCAATTGCATATTGCTGTAGTACACCCTGAAGTACAGTTACACCTAATTATAGCCAACAAACTTACAGGACCAGCTGGCAAGTCAGTCTTGATTGGTTGTAATTTACCATCTGAATGTTTCCATGACCACTCGTCAGGTTGTAGCGGGTTTCTACATTTTAATTCCTGAATTTGAAAGGCGGTAGCATTTCATAGCTACTCTTGTTGGTGGCAATGATTTGGCCTCAACATACTTTGAGCTATTTGCTACATTTACCTTAAAGCGCCTCAGTCGGAGATGATTGATGTTTTCCCCATCATTACCATTGTACAGACACACTAAAGCCTTCTCCCGAGCTTCAATAATCTCTTCTGCACTGCTATCCTTGCCTAACACTTCTGACAGTTTGAGAAAGTTTCTATTGTTCATAACATTTCAAAGGGATGCTGCTTTACCAATTCCATAAACACTGAATGTAGAATCACAACCCAGTAGTTCATGGATGAAAAGAATGGTGGAACAGACCACATCCCCCAAAGATTTCCTCATCTCTTTGATGTTCCAGACTATCACACTTTTTGCACTATCCTTTGGTTGTGGCGTGAAGAAGATGTTGTAACCATCATCTCTATTGGCATGATAACATAGAAGGGCCAATAGGTCAGTGGCATCTGCTATCAAAATAGTTTCTCCTGTCTGTGCCAGTACTAAAGCAGTCTTCACAATCAATACGTAAGCGTCTCCAGATGTATAGACTACTTTACAACCAGCTTCCCCTAAACTCTTTCCCAGCAAGTTCATTAACAATTGTTTGTTTTCTTGATAAGCGAGGAAAATATCCTTTTTTTAATTTGAACACCATTAAAGAGGTCAGTGACACATTAACACCAACAGAGCCCCTGCTCGGCGTCGGTGAGTCGCGTCTTTAGTGGATGGACAACTTTCATACCCATCAAAGACAATGCATGCTTTTCCATATCTAGTTGTGACAAATCTGCGGTATTGGGCACAGATCTCATCAATTTTTGCCATGGGAGCCTTTGAAGTAGTGCTCAACCATCTAAGAGATACTGTGGATCTGAAGACTGTGGACCTGCTTGTACAGGGGGAGTCGGTTCCCATATTGCGTCTGCCAAACCCGTTTTTCTCGCGGTAGTCTGAAAGAATCAAAAAGTGCAGCTGGGTAAGCACAAAGCTCATACTAGAAATGTTCTTGCTGCTGCTGAGTTGAGGGTTCATTGGTAGATAGCACACACAGTCTTTACAATAGGAGTTGTGGATCTATCTCAACTGCTTCATCTTTGCTGGCAGAAACTTTTGACCCCAGTGTAATTGCCTGATACTTTCTTTTAAAAGTGTACTCGTAGACAGTTCTCCGACGCTTGAAGCTATGAGTGCTTCTTCTCTTTCAACTCTCACTACTTTGTTTCCAGTTACTCCACTTGAAATACTGTGTATTGACGGATCTTCCGTGAAGGGTCATATGTCTGGAGAAACGCAAGGAGTTTCCAGGTATCCCTCACATCTTGCTCTCTTCTTGCTGAAGTAGCCTCCTAGTAGTAGTCACTAGTGCCATAACGAATGCCTGCTAGTTCTTTCATTGTAAACTTGATTTCAGCGCACGCTGGCATTGATAGCATGTAAACCAATCGTTGAATTCTGTCCATTCTTCTTCCATGAGTAAGACATCAGGACATATTCATGCTTGTGATTAGCACCTTCTCAATAACAAGATCCGTCGACAAACCAGCCCAGTAACAATCACTCCGTCTAATCACATGGAATCTTTCGGAAAATTTCTGGTACACTTCACGATGGCTTTTCGGCAGCAACTCCATTTGCTGCAAGTACAAGTAGGCCGACTTTGCATATAGGATATGTCCTGCTGCAGCGAATATTGACAGCATTTTCCTTACAGCGTCAAGGTGCAATTCTCAGTTCCCGATGCGCTCTGCCTTGATAAACAATTGCAGGACCTTCACCATATCAACAATTTTGCTGTTCGCTAGTCAACCATCGCATGGTTGATTCTCTAGGCAATTATGGTCATAGATTCTGATGACAAAACATTATTCAATGTATCAGTCCCATCAAAGAGACCTTTCAATAGCCCCTAAACTTCTTTCAAGTCTTCATTTTGAGGAAATGACTCTTCTGCATCAGTGTTCGGTTGATCATCTTCAGTGACATGTGAAACTGGCGAATCATAGGCTTTCGCTAACAAAATAGCATTCAGAGCAGCATAAACTAAGAAGTGAGCACTAATAGCTCCTGCAA
Organism: Sepiola atlantica; assembly: GCA_963556195.1. Classification (NCBI taxonomy): domain Eukaryota; kingdom Metazoa; phylum Mollusca; class Cephalopoda; order Sepiida; family Sepiolidae; genus Sepiola; species Sepiola atlantica. The sequence goes on along the minus strand of OY744524.1, from coordinate 141,739,761 downwards.
CTGCTTTGCCACTTAGCATGTGCTTGACTGTGTTTTTTGCATACACAAGTTCAAAAAGTTATTGCAATCTAGAACCTGCCATCAAATGACTAATTGACCCTAGAAAGCTCATCTGTGTATGGAGCCCACCAAGTCGCAAGACAAATGATTTCAGGGAACTGCAACTAGGCTGTGACTCGACTACTATCATTGCTTTGTACCAAAGTGCTTGATCTAATGTTAAAATACGTGTAATGTTGTTTTTCCTGGCTAAAGAACTTATGTAACATAACGTTGAGTACACTCAGGTTGGGTTACCAGCGTGCATGTCGATCATTAGCAAAAAGCTGTGGCTGATTTCCCAGGGTGTGTTCATTTGTGCACTGACTGCATAAGGCCTGACCATGCGGGTCTGAACGGATGTGAATTTAGTGAAACATCCCAAAGGATGTCAACATTAGCAGTGGAATCGACAACTATCTTGAGCTAGACCTCTTGAAATGTCACTGGTGGTTTGTTGGTGTGCTGTGAATCTAGGTACTTGATATTGATCTTTTCAACCCTTACTATATCTTCTGAAAGGACCTGCATCTTTGGAACTGGTATGGCGTTAACTTTCCCGGGCGTAAAAGATACCATGATGCTCGTAATGTGGCCTGTGTGTAATCCATCAATACTCCTTACATTATGGTCAATATTATCAGCTACGAACTGCACAAATTAAGTTCCAACAGGGGAGAGAGTTTCAGCACTTCTTTCCAATTTCTGGACTTCCGAGTAAGATGACAAGAAACCGTGCTTATTCAGAGTGTCAATTCAGAACCTTGATCCAAATTGGTCATGTATTTCCACTGCTAAACCAAACTGCAAAGGTACAAGGAGAGCTCTGGGTCTAGCAGCCTGCATTATCGCTTGACCTACGGATGCAAGTTTCAAATCATTGTCTTTGCCTGCAAATATCGCTGTGAGAAAGATCAACAATATTTTAGGAACATATTTAAGAATCGGATCCGGTTTAAGGTCATTCTTAGACGGATTATATTCTGGACTTGTCTGGATACCTTTAATGTCATTCTTGATAAGCTTCGCTGCCGTCTATATGATTCTAATGGTCTCTGATTCTGAATTGTCTGTTGAGCAGCTCTGTGCATAGAATTCATAGAGAATACATTTTGCTGTACTTAAGAATGTAACAACATTATGTTTCCCATTAATTTCAGTCACAATGATTTTGTATTTGAAATGTTCTAACAATCGATATTTCATATATCAGAGAATGTATGGTTCAAAGCCAGTGTCCTCGAAAATGTCCTCCATATTTTTAACAAGATCGACAATGGTGAGTTTCCCCATCATCATATTGCTGCAAATATTAAGCAACTTCTGGAAATGCCTGCTTTCTTTCTGAATTATTTGGTCCACCAAGGTTTTGTTTCGTAGAAGAATCAGCATAAGATAATGCCTTAGGAATCGTTTTATTGGAATCAAGGTTTGCAAAACATGTTCTGTGATAACCTGCTTCTTCTGAAACAAGGTCAGCTACATAACCTATTCTACCTTTAACAATAGATGCCCAGTCATCATTTATTCGGACTTTCGCAAAAACTGTTAACACTCTGTCCTTAAACTTAATAGGTTCTACATGGGAACATGAACACCTCTTTAGTTTCTATCAGATTTTGCTCCAGAACCACAATAAAGACAATGTTCCTTAAAGTTAAACACACACAGAGAGCGGCTTGCACCGTCTAGCATTTTATCATGGGTGGACCTGTTTTTATGGTTAATTTCTATGTATTTGGAGTTGATCCAACGCTGTTTGCATTTCCTGTGAAGACGTTGACCAATCTGAATTATGATCTTCTCTCCACGTTGTTCAGGGGCTCTGTTAATGGAATCGATGCCCTTCTGGCTGACGATGAATGTTTCTTCATTACTGGACAGTTCATTGTTTCAAATAGAACACTTGTCAGCATCCATAATTATCGGTACTTCACTTTGGCCAACTTGAAATTAGAATATGACAAGATATTAAGCTCCTGCAGTAATACATAAAAAGAGACAAAAATAAGGCATAAGAAGTTATAATTATATCTAACTTTATGAAAACTGTTGGTTCTATCCAATTTCACATTGCTACATTTGGTATTTTTGAAGATGAATTTACAGAAATTGAGTAGAGAGGGAAGGCTAGAATGGGCGGCAATCTTTAAAGATGACGCCTTTTGACCACTTTCCGCAAGGCTAATTTCGGCAAAGTTTTTTTTATCTGAAGGAGAGGTTATTCATGCCCGATATGCAAGTCAAAAATCTTTGTTAGCAAGTTGTTTGAGGTTCAGCCCAAAAATCAGCTAGATAGACTGGACTAATAAACTTCACTACAAAAACGAATAACTTTCACCGACTTCGAGCAATGTACGCATAACAATAAATAAGAACATATATCTATACACACAAGTATGAATATATTAATGCCCTAACCCCCCCAGTGCTCTTACGTTTAAACCATAAAGTAGTCCCCGTGGCGTTATAGACATTACATTGCAACTATTCACTCAATAGATCAAAAGACACATAAGGGAAAACATCACTTTCTATGTTTCATAACAGAAAATGTAGATCTAATGATACTTGAATATTACTTAGAGAACAATAAAATTATCAATAATACATTTTATTGGTCTGTGAGTAATTTCCAAGTATTATTCGTACCTAAATGTCCGGAGTTATCTACGTTCATAAAATATTATTTCTTGGACCACTAAAGCTTTCAAAATAACATAGAACAGTGTGCGGCTTCTTTGTTTAAACTGTTTAAACAATTGTGACAATACCATGACTTTAGACGGACTGTTAATCTTGGTTGCGGAACCAATGTGGCAACATTGCTTTGGCCGAAGGGGTATATCCTGGGATCGGCACCAATGTGGCCACATGTCTTTGGATGGCTGGGGTATACCTTGGGACGCACACCAATGTGGCAACATCGTTTGCTTTCGACGGCTAGGCAATCTCTGCCGGACTTTATGTGACGACGGGACGATGCGTGACAACATGTGCACGTATATGCAATATCTCGTCTTGTCATCGCAAATGAGTCATCATCGTCTGACGATAGTCACTATCGTCTGCTTCTGGGTCGGGCTGGATGGCCTGTCAGCTAGGGACCATTGTGCTGCAAAAGGACCTTATGTAAATAATGGAATAAACCACTTTACTTTTTAATAGAAAAAATATATGTATTTTCTATCGAAGCACATTTTTATAACTTTGCAGATAACGCGACAAGACGCGTGCTTCTCTTTAAAATTCAAACCAGTCTCTCAATTGTGAATCTCTTTACCAGAAAGAGAGAGAGAGATAGAAGAGTGATATATATAAGGAGAGAGAAAGAAAGAGTAAAAATACAGCAGTCATCATTGTACGCCTTGTAAAATGTTTTGTTTTGATAACTGAGTTTCTCGAACTACGACAGTCTGATCTCTGAACTCATCACATGCACCTGCCATTGAATTGATTTGACACTACAATTCAGCCCGAAAAATATGACTGCACTCAGTGATCTCAAAACACAGAGAGGTACTGGGTTTTTTTCATATAAGTCTGGCATAAGGATTACGAATATAACGGGGAGCACTTAGTTTCCCAAAAGGTCAATCATTGAGCCACATAGTTTAGATCATTTAACTTGGATACAACACTCTACCCATAGTTCAAATCGTGTTTGATCTGTTTAAGGACTTATATTGAAATTATTTTCCTATAAAACTTTTGATTTTTTAAAGATATTTATTGGCCAGACCTTCTGACGATAGGAGCGTTAAAGGTAATTTTTCATTTGTATTCCTTGTTTTAACACTTGATAGTTAATAAACGTGTAAAATAAGCAAATTTGATCTATTTCATCACTTTATTCTTCGCATATATATATATATATATAGATAGATAGATAGATAGATAGATAGATAGATAGATAGATAGATAGATAGATACATACATACATACATACATACATACATACATGAAAAGAAATAAATGAAAAATGTATAAATAACAAATCTATTTCATCTTATATTGTGTATTCAATATAGGTGTATTCAATAAAAGCATGTTTATGTTTTTTTCCTTAAAACAGGCTTTTCAAAGAGTGAAATCTTATCAGAGAAATTACATTGATAGATAAGTTGGCACGGAAATAGCCAGAAATCATAATTTGAAAACATTGAGAAAATTATTAAATGTGAGTGCGTGAGAATGTTGCCAAAATGCAAAATATATTCAGTTTTAAAAAGTCAAGTGAGAAAATGCCCAGCGAGAAAAGGTTAAGAATGAAAAGATAAACAATTAACGTTAACAGTTCGTGGAGATTGCGTCAAATATAGTTAAAATATTGTAAATCCAGGAGGAATTCATCCAACAGAATATATATATATATATGGGAAAATGAAAAAGGAAAACCAAAAAATGTATGTTTTTATGTGTACATCAACGTTTCGTCTTTATTTATAAGACTTCATCAGGATGATAATATAGAGGAAAATGTCATGCAAGTACAAACACATGTAGGGTTGGCATATTGGGAGGAAGAAAATAATGGCCACTACTGGGTGGACGTCCGTACTTGGTGGCCATTATTTTCTTCCTCCCAATATGTCAACCCTACATGTGTTTGTACTTGCATGACATTTTTTCTCTATGTTATCATCCTGATAGAGTCTTATAAATAAAGACGAAACGTTTATGTACACATTAAAAACATCCATTTTTTGGTTTTCCTTTTCCATTTTCCCATTACGTCGGATTACCTTCATCCTTCTCTTCCCATATATATATATATATATATATATATATATATATATATATATATATATATATTAATCCAGGTTTGATTCCCTTTGAGCTATATATATATATATATATATATATATATATATATATATATATATATATATATATATATATATATATATATATATGGTTCTGCCGAAGAGAAACAAGTTGGTGAGAGTATAGGTTGGAGAATTTAGGCCATCTTAAACTTTTCATGGACCTTAGTAAATTATTTTTTAAGGAGTTTAGTTTAAATATTGTAGAGATTTCAAGTAGAATCCATAAGAAAGGTCGGTTCGCTTGTGATTAAATTGACTTTTAAAACATGCCTTATCTATTCATGTAGTTCATCTGATGATAAGATTCTATTCTTTGAAAAGCCTGGCTTAATGAAAGAAAAAATAAACAGGTTTTTTTAATACAACTTGAATTTAACAACTGAAGATGAAATAAGTTTGTCATTTTTTATTTCTCTCCATTTCATTATCTATATTACTACTGTATCCCGTATATTGATTTTTAATCAGTTCACGATAAGTTCAAATTTCTGAAAGTATACATCATACTTTTAGTTTCATACCTAATTATATATATATATATATATATATATATATATATATATATATATATATATATATATATATTGGATGTTCGGGACAAATTTGAGAATAATTCGATATTCGTTAATTTCGGAAAAAGCTGAATGTGTAAAGTGCAACGGATTGCTGGGGTTTATGATTTCGAGACGGTAGACGACTGGAAATTACTAGAATATTAGAAGAGGGTTAGCTGCATTACGATGATTAGTGACAACTTCTCACCGACGAGACCTGAGAGAACTGCATCACAAAGGCCAAAAATATCCTCAACAAGTCCACGCACCCGGTCAATCTGGGAATTTTATGATTTGTCTCAGAACAAGTTTTACAACGCGGGCAACAATAGCTAGCATAGTTTCGTTTTATTTCAAACTGTAATGGTCTTTTTGGTGTGTTTCCAGCAGAAATCAGGTCATGTCGCCCCACATCTTCGTAAAGAGATCCAACATTTTCCCCACTGTCGTCAAGCGTCGGGTGAAGACGTTGGGTAGTGGAAGAACATACCTGTGGCAACAGATATCAGCAACGGGAAAATCCAGAATGGAGGTTCGAGAACTTTTCCGAGTTCACCAGTTCTGACATCTGACTCCCAAATCGCCTGATTGCTACGCCATTGTAAAATATGTGTGCAAAATGCTAAACGTAACACCAAAGACAGGTTGATCGCCAGAAGCAAACTGATGTGCAAGCGTCTCTCGAATCAAACCCTGAGGACCGCGTGTTTCAAGTTCAAGTTCCGTCTGGACGTCGTGGTAGAGGCTCAATCGAATTACCTGTATTTGGCAAATGTTTATCGCAGTGCAACATTTGAAATTTCTTATGTTAATTTAGTATTGGCAAAGATATGACTTTTTATGTGTCGAATTTGTCTCGAACGCTCTAACACATACAAAAATCCACGCACACACGCACACACGCACACGCACACGCACACGCACACCACCCACACATTTTATATATATATATATATATATATATAAATATATTTCCCAAAATTCCTGTTTAAATTATTCGTTTTTTATGTTTAAATATGATGTTTAGATGCTACACGTCTTTCTAGTATGTTCACGGTCTTTATGTGCATGATGCAAAACGGCAAACATGCTAAAACGACGTGAGAAGTCAAACATCACTTTTAAACATTAAAACCAAAAATGGGAACCAAAAATATTTGGTAAATAGTGAATAAAATTGATTTTTTAATTTGCATATTTATTTTATAAACAGATTCTAACAAATGACTATTCTGTAATAGCCAGTTGTAGTGTTGCATTGTCCTATTATCTTATTTATCCGCAATATTATATGAACAGATTCTAACAAATGACTATTCTGTAATATACAGTTGTAGTATTGCATTGTCCTATTATCTTATTTATCCGCAATATTATATAAACAGATTCTAACAAATGACTATTCTGTAATATACAGGTGTAGTGTTGCATTGTCCTATTATCTTATTTATCCGTAATATTTTATAAACAGATTCTAAAAAATGACTATTCTGTAATATACAGTTGTAGTATTGCATTGTCCTATTATCTTATTTATCCGCAATATTTTATAAACAGATTCTAACAAATGACTACTGTAATATACAGTTGTAGTGTTGCATTGTCCTATTATCTTATTTATCCGCAATATTATATAAACAGATTCTAAAAAATGACTATTCTGTAATATACCGTTGTAGTGTTGCATTGTCCTATTATCTTATTTATCCGCAATATTTTATAAACAGATTCTAAAAAATGACTATTCTGTAATATTCAGTTGTAGTATTGCATTGTCCTATTATCTTATTTATCCGCAATATTTTCCTCGATAATAAAACATCTTATGTCGCTAGAATACTGAGAACAGATACTACACTTTGAATTATTTATTTGCAGAAACTAGTTTTTACATTATATTTCAAACAAATTAGGCACAAGGCCATCAAAATTGTGGGGCATGTGGTGTTGTTTGTCATCTCTGGGTTAAAGTGATAAAAATGTCTATCCTACTCTTAACTACAATCATCTCAGTAACCACAATACAACATTTACACTAGGCGTCATCTTACTTAAGATGACAACAAATTAATTGGAAATTTTATTTCTCATAAGTATCTCTCTTCTCTTTCTTACAGTTTGAGCTAAGTCAAAATGCCAAGGAATTATAAAATGGATTTATGAGTAGGCATTTTTAAATAAAAATGCCTACTCATAAAATCATCTCATAGAATAAACAAAAATGATTTAATATATTGTATTATTTTTTAATGGGGGATGTTTTATTGTCAGGATACCATCTTTTTAAAGACCACCTTTTACTTTTTAGGGGGTAAGTGTAGTATCTGTTCTGTTTCCATAATACCATACTCCAAAGCATCACCTTTATCTTCATGGCTACGATACTTCTAGATATTAGCTCCTGTTTTTGGGGAGCAGTATAATATATGTCCGTTCCTCATGGTATCATCGTCCCAGGCATTAACTCCTCCTTTGGGGTGGGGGCGCTCGTCATGATACAATCCTCTCGGCCATAATCTTTTTTGTTTAGAGTCAGTGTAATATATGTTCGTTTTCCATATGTTTCTCCGAGGCTAGACAAAACTATGCAGGAAAGTAAACTAAAAAGTAGAAAAAAGTTAGACAGACTAATAAAGACAAAAATGAAAAAAATTGAACGTAGAGAATTACTTTTAAAATGAGAAAAAGAAAAACTATACAAAAACATAATGTACGAGAGGACGCCATCAAAATAAAACCCAGACAGGTAGATATAATTAAAGACAAATGAACAGGCATAATGATAGTCACACAGTCAACGATAATAAAAGACGATAACATGATAACGTACAATTATATATTAAGAAAGAAATAACATTTACTTAAAAAGGTGTATTAACAATCGATATGAACTATTTAAAAACAATAGAAAATAAAAATTAGTTTCAAAATCGAAATCATTATTTTATTGTTTTTAATAAAGTGTTTGCTGCTATCACTATGTGCTTAGCTAGAAACATTTTTTCATAGTATTTTAATCGTCTAACTTACAAGATAAGCATAATCATACATGAACACTCTATTTCTCTCTCTCTCTCTCTCTCCATTTCTCTCTCTCTCTCTCTGTCTCTCTGTCTCTCTGTCTTTCTGTCTGTCTGTCTGTCTGTCTCTCTCTCTCTCTCTCTCTCTCTCTCTCTCGGTAAGCTTTCTCTTTCTCTAATGATTATTTTATATTTTCGTAATGTCGTACTAATGAGTGATTTCAAGAAACGACATTTTAAATTTTAAATTGGAATGAAATATTTTTTTGATAAAGATGACGTCCATGGAAACTAATCAATGAAAATATATTATTTCATTTACTTCGATCATAAAAGTGAAACAATGAGAACATTTTGAAACAAAAGACCGTCTCTTGTAAAGAAATAAATGCGAAAGTGTCCTTCATCTATCACACCTACACAAAAACTGCACATTGTTATTAAATAATAATAATGCAATATTCCAACATAATTATTTGAAATAATATATATATAGTGGAGAGATAAGACATAAATAATCTATTTGTATGCCTAAATTGCATACATATTTTAAAACAGCTAATAATACATTATTTTCCGCTATTCATTTGTAATTTTATTGTCCTATTTTTCTATTGTTATATATATATATGAAGAGTTCGAACGCAAAACGCGATAAATCCAATTCGTTTAAGTTGAGACGTTAAACAATAAAAACACGAATGTATTAAATCTAGACTTCGAATGACAGCTGATTTTAATTGAAATAAAAAAGAAATTAGTTCGGTATCATATCATGTACCACATGGTTTTGGGGTATCGTCGACTGTTGAGATGCAACACGTTTTGTAGGGACAGTTTAGTGATTTCGAAAATGGCGTTCATCGCGTGTTGCATTCGAACTATTCATATATATATATATATATATATATGCAATAGCTTTTTTGATAATAATATGAATGAATTAAGAATATTTAATAAAAAATATTTAATTATGAAAACTTTTCTTGAAATAATATGCTCATTAATTTTCAAGGGAGATACGTTCATTAAGAACAATTATATTTTAAATGTAGATTTATCTTAAAGATATGTAATGTAAGTTTAACATTTAAACAGAATAATTAGGTCTAGAATCATAAACACTGGATGCTAGGTAGTTTTTCTGCTTCTTAACAATAGAATTGAAATAATGTGTCATTCAAATGTTAAGTTTACATCATATTACAGTATTTGGGGGCGTTTGTTTTTCTATTCCCTTTTTGTATTATTTTACACATTAATTTGAAGTGATCAGCATGAAATAGCATTCGTTCAAGCTTGAACTGATTTAATAAATGATCAACATTTGTTTTATAGTTGTATTTGAAGTTAGTCGGCATCTTTAAAAATTATGTATATGTGACGTCACAACTGTATGGACGTCTACTGCATTGGTGTATAGAAAGAAGTGGTATGAGGTTACTTCTACCTGTACGTGAATTAAAGTCGTTGATATATTAGTGTGATAAAGGATGAATATAAATGATTGAGATCGATCGATAGATATATTTAAAAGATGGCAAATAAATGTCGTAATTCGAATTAGGATTATTTGATCAGTTGCTAAGTAAAATGGTTGTTAAGTGTCAATTAGTGTTCACAGCTGCACTCCCCCCGATCCCTCCGACACACATTCACCCCTTTTATATAAACTTGTCTCTCTGTGAATTTCATAAGGCAAACATGCTGCATAGCAACGGAGTGTTTATTTGCTGTGAGGATTTCTCGCTCTCCTTTCTATTCGCCTAACGATTGACAAACCTCGGATTTTCAAGAATACCGTTGAGATGGCGACTGCAATCTAAATAATCACAACATTGTTTATTTATGCATTCGTTTTAAGACGGAAAGAGATATCCAGTCGTTCTACTTTAGGTTTAGTGACGCTAAGTCCTATTGAAATTACCAACGTAGTACTGTGATTGCGTGGTCAATGATAGCGATTACAAACCTTGAAGAGTGTATGGCAAGTAAATATTGTATTGTACATATGAAGCGTGCGCCCTGGTATGAATCAGATAGATGGGGGCATGAAGTTGTTGTGTATCATTGTTGCATTAACTCCCCCCCCCAAAGGGAGTCTACTGTTCTGTATGTCACGATCAAATACAAATATTGCTATCGAATTAAAAGCAACAAATTATAAACAGTGTAATAAAATCATACCTTGTGTCTCCAACGGTCAACTACAGTGGTCCTTTAAAATTGAAGACACTTAATCCAAAAGCCTATCTGATCGTCCACCGATGGCTACCTTCCGGTGGGGTGCATTTTCACTCTGGAATGAAAGTTCACACAACAATATAAAGAAATGAACTAAATGTCGAATTTGGAGAAGGACCTATTTATTAGGTTGTTCACGATACCTTCCTTTCTGCTCGTGGAGTGGAAAAATAATTTCAGGCTACATATTTCTGGTACCATGCTCCTTCATTCATGATTGATTCTTCGATTCTTAAGTAATTTCTGATCACGTCTCATCGCTTCAAGCTTCTAACTCAAAGTCACCGCTGATCGCGCCTATTCTATCTTATGTGACGTCATTTCCTCAAGCTCATGATCCCACAGCTAACAATGGTCCCCAAAGCCTAACTACCTAACCCCGTTTAGCGTTTATTTTCTTATTATTTGCTAATGTCTCTCCTGAGAATTTAAATCATCAAATAAGTACTAGCGGACGTACACTTACTCTTCCACGGTATATAAAGACTGTTAGAACAGGCAAAATGTAACCTAACATATATATATATATATATATATATATATATATATATATATATATATATATATATATATATATATATATATATATATAGGAGTGAGGTACACGATAAGTCAGGAAAATAAAATGCCGTGGTAGACAAAATGCGTGAAAAATGACAAACGGAAAACAGGTTAAAGGGCAAGAGAAAAACAAAAACAAGAGATTTGACCGGTTTCGTTCGTGTTGGCGAACGTCTTCAGAAATAATTTTTTTTTGAAGTCACACACATGGGAGGAGGAACGGATGATCCGATTGGACCATATGAGAAGACTTTAAGTGACATTGAAATATGACAAGTGGGTGACACATTCTTCTTTATTTCTTATTCTTCTTTTTATATTTTTATTTATTTTCTTTTTCTTTTTCACTTTGCTGTCTCTTATTATAATCAAAAAGCGTAAGCAACAAAGTAACATTAGATGAAGAAAATTCTATAGAAAAAACGAGAAAGCATTATTGGCCTCGCAGATTGTGAAAACGGTGGTGTTAAGTTCAAATCTAATCGGATCTATTGTCGTCGTTTACGCATCAACGTCGTTGGGACGGATATCGACCAAAAATGTCCCTCCCTAGCTTAAATAGCCAATTTCAATCAATCGTATGAAATTAACTTTTTTTAGATAGGCAGTGTGTTTCAGAATTAGACAACCTAAAATGGGTTGATAATGGGTAAAACCAACACCTTAAGTTTCTTTATAATATAAATATGACCCCTTTGAATGCTAAGATGTTTTTATTATTCTCGCCGAGATATCTGGAAAAATATTAAGCATTCTAGTTCAATATTTGAAAATAAAACCCTTTCACATGCAGATAGCTAAAGAAAATCCAAGTATAGTATCTTTTCTGTCTTTGGTCGTAGAAGGATAAATCTTCATTTCCCTCCCCTGTCATCCCTTAAAAAAATCGAGAGCGAACGCAGAACGCATAGTATATGGAGAACCAATTATTATACGATCATTCATTGCTAACTTAGAGATGTGAAAAAAAAACATTTCTTCAAGTATAAAAATTAAGATGATATTTTCAACTTTGCGAGTTCGAATCGCTGCCTGGGCACCGAAATTATTTATTGTTTATTTAGTCGTCAATAGGTGGCCTAATGTATTTGTTTATCTTTCTGACTTTGAAATTAATTAAATAGTAATTACCTCACCCCGACCCCTCTCTCGTTTACAAAAATTCTCGGCGACGGACAGACAGATAAAGTGTTCGTTATATTATAAGTATTTACTAGTGAAAATAGACTCCCTAACGGTCGTCTATTTTTGCTAGGCTGCGCGTTCTTGGGTGGTGAGACAAAAAAAAATATTTGACTCCGAATACCATTTTGTTTAAAAAGGGGAAAAATGTTTGTTTTTTTTCTCGCCAAATTTTTTTTCCCACCAAAAAAAAAAATTGGGGGAGGGGATTAAATCCCCCTTCCTCCCTCCCCCCTTTACAAAATCGAGAACGAATGCAGACCGAAAAGTATATGAAGAACGAATTATCATACGATCATTCATTGCTAACTTAGAGATGTGAAAAAAAAACATTTCTTCAAGTATCAAAATTAAGATTTTATTTGAAACTTTGTCTCAGTGGGGCTTTGGTTAGAGCGTCGGGCTGTTAGCGTAAATGTTGCGAGTTCGAAATTATTTATTGTTTATTTAGTCGTTAATAGGTGGCCTTACGTATTTGTTTATGTTTCTGATTTTGAAATTAATTAAATAGTTATTACCTACGCCTCGCCATCCTCTCTCATTTAAAAAAATTCTCGGCGACGTACAGACAGACAGACAGACAGATAGAGAAGGTGCTCGTTATATTATAAGTGGACTAGCCAAAATAGCCTCCCTACGGTCGTCTATTTTTGCTAGGCGCCGCGTCAGAAATCAACGTTCACCCGTAAACCGATGGAGCCCCAGTCATATATTGGGTGGTTAGACATTGATTTTCTTTGTTTCTAACCAAGAATATATTTAGTTAAAAAAAATTTTAAAAACAAACATTTTTTACCCTCCCCCAATCTTTTTTTACCCTACCCCATGAATACTAATATTTTCAGTTAAAAAAAAAGAAAAGTTTTGCCCCTTCCCGAAAATTTTTTTTTACCCTTCCCCATGATTAATGATATTTTCAGTTAAAAAAAAATGTTAACATTACCCCCAAAAATGTTGTTAATCCTTCCCCATGATTTCTAATATTTTCTATGTAAATTAGTTGTACTATGTAAATTAGTTGATAAATAGTTTCCTTATTCTAAAGGTATACATATGTTATGAACGCTGACTTGAAAAGATTAATCAATTAAATGGTAATATACTCGATCTTTCGTTTACAAAAATTCTCCGCGACAGACAGACAGACAGACAGACATAGAAAGTACTCGTTATATTATAAGTGGACTTGCGAAAATAGACTCCCTAACGGTCGTCTATTTTTGCTTAGCTGTCGCGTTCTTGGGTGGTTAGACAAAAGAAAAGAAAAAAAATTTGTCTCCGAATACCATTTCGTTTAAAAAGGGAAACAATTTGTTTTGTTTTCGCGCCAAAAAAAAAAAAATTGGCCTACCCCCTCCGGACCCCCTCTCCCTGAAAAAATCGAGAGCGAAGGGAGACCCAATTGTATTTTCGAAGAACAGATCGAGCGCGGACACAGACCCCAAAGTATAAAGAAAAAGCAATTATACGATCATTTATTGCTAAATGAGAGATCTGAAAAAAAGCAATTTGTTCAAGTAGGAGAATTAAGAGACCATTTTCAACTGTGTCCCTGTAGCTCATTCAGTAGAGCGTCAAGATTGCGAGTTCGTTGACGCCGAAAATTATTTATTGTTTATTTAGTCGTTAATATGTGGCCCAATGTATTTATTATGTTTCTGACTTTGAAATTAATTAAATAGTAATTATCTCGTCCGTCCCCCCCTCTTTCGTTTACAAAAATTCTCCAGGACGGACAGACAGACAGACAGACAGAGAAAGTGCTCGTTATATTATAAGTTGACTAGCGAAAATAGGCTTCCTTACGGTCGTCTATTTTTGCTAGACTGCGGCGTTCTTGGGTGGTGAGACAAAAAAAATTGTCTCCGAATACGTTTTGTTTATAAAAGAAAAATGTTGTTTATTTTCCCGCCAAATTTTGTTGCCGCCCCCCCCCCCATTTTTTGTTGGGGGGAGGGTAAAATTTCCTCCCCCCTTCCTGCCACTCCCCCTTAAAAAATCGAGAACGAACGCAGACGGCCAAAGTATTATGGAGAACCAATTATCATACGATCATTCATTGCTACATTAGAGATGTGAAAAAAAACGATTTCTTCAAGTATCAAAATTAAGATGATATTTTTAACTTTGTCAAATGGCGAAATCGGTTGCGAGTTCGAATCGCCGCCTGGACGCCGAAATTATTTATTGTTTATTTAGTTGTTACTAGGTGGCCTAATGTATTTGTTTATGTTTCTGAAATTAATTAAATAGTAATTACCCCCCCCTCTCGTTTACAAAAATAAGTGGATAGAATTTACTTTTACCTTTACAGATTAAAAACATGGATATTTCACGGTGTACTGAATAATATCTACCAAGTTCGAAATGTTAATTCTTGTTTGTTTTTTTCTTTTGTTAATGTAGCATAAAGAAATAGAAATACAAAAGAAACTAGACACATTCGATAGCGAAACTGACAGATTAATATGCTAAGATAGATAGCGGTTAGACACACATGTACAGAAAATTATGTTGCGAAATAAAAAGAAAAGCGAGGTGAAGAAAGTAAGAAAGAGAGAGTTTATATCATCTCATTAGATGTATAGAGACGGTACTTTACATCTATTTATATCTACATCATTATTATTTACTTACTAGTTCTCACACGAGTGTTTGTCCGCGGTCGCTTACAGGTAGCAACGCGTGGTGTTCCCTGTCGTAAGCGACGCCAATATCACAAAGTGTAAATTTCTCTGTTTTTCGCGATAATCGTATCATCTCAACGTGTTTCCTCGCAGCACCAATTTAACATTGACTTCTCGCTGAAACTGACCGTTTGTCTTCTATCGACTTTGGTAACAATATGTCTCCCCAAGAGTAAAGATTCCAGTACTCTCCTGCTCTTCTAGTAGAGGTATCGGTAGTGATTTCGCTTCTCTGTTTTCCCTTTCTTTTTGACCCTTAACGAATATTTGTATTTGGTTTCAAAAGGTGCCACCATTTTTTTGTGTGTGAGATCAGTTTATGTTATTTCTCTACTTTGCTTGTTTCAGTCGCCTTGGTCTTATAAAATACTTATTCTGGTTTTCTACGTTTTCTTACATAGTGACATTTCAATTCAATTCATCAGTGATTTGTCGTCGTTATCACATTGTGAGATGATTTCCGCACTATTGGGTTTTTCTGAATATTTTAGTTTTATTCATCAGTTCCCTGGATTTATCTGTGATTACAATTATACCAGTCTTTTTCCAGTTTTTTTTTTTCACAACTGATTCTAGAGTTCCTACTGTAATAAGTATTGCAGTGGGCTTTTATATTTTATGTTCTTTTAAGTTTTCTGAAAAGCTACATGTACTTGCTGAGTTGTTCGGCCTTTTGATCATGTGACTGCTGGGACGCCGAAATCTACTAAGTCATACGTTTTTTCTTGTTAACTATTTTTCTTGGTCTTCTTCTATTTAATGTGCCTCTCTATTTTCATTTTCACATCCCATGAGATGTTTTTCCTTTTCAAATACTACGTTTTATGTTTGTACTATTTATCTGGAGACTCAAAGTGCGTTTGTGTGTATAGTTACTAGTGGACTGCATTCCCAATCTAGTCATTCCTTTATTTCGTTTTTAATAGTTGCTGCATTACCGTTTCGTCTCTTTGTCTACAAAGTCTACAACGTCTACAATTATTTTTTCCTAGGGTTCCCTATGTTGCTTTTGATGAGTTTCGCATCGATCACATGGTTTTGTTCGCCTTTTAATAGTGAGTCTGGTTTTATTTTTAAGTGCCTCCTTTGTAGCCATGTCCATTTGGTTTTATGCTTCATTTCTTTGGTCAATCTTTTAAATTGCTCATCTAGTTCACTTTCGTCCCGATGAGCTTTTCTCGCCTTTTTTTCCTCCGTTTAACTGGTTTTCGCGTTGTGCATTTTGATGGTGTTTTCCATAGCGGTTATCATCCTTTGTTTTTTTTTTAAGTCATGTAGTTTTCTAGTTCTTTTATCATATCGTCCGCGCAATCTTCTATTCTTAACAGTCCTCTTTCCCCGTATTATATTTTTATATGCAGTATCATCGTCAAGGTACAGTGTCTTGAAATTGATAATGAGTTTCCTGATTCTGTGTTCCATATCTCAGAGTTATGTTCTTGCTCAATTTATAAAAAGTTCCTAAGAATCTTACTATTTATTTATTTATTTATTTACTCACTAAGAGTTTTCACGCAAGTTATCACTAGTTATTACGCACTCACAATAACATGTGATGTTTCCTGGCGTCTGAGTGACAGCAAGTCTCCTCAGATTTCCATGACTATCCATCTCTTTTGAAAATCATTGCAAATGATTTTGCTTATCGCAACTGCCGTTTACCAATGATTTCTCAGTGACACAGACCATTGATCTTCCCTGATATGTGGGTGGCAGTAAGCCTCCACAAGGTCCCAGTACTCTCCGCACTCTTCCAGTAGATGTATGGTTAGTGCGCTCTCTCTCTCTAGGTATTTCTATTCAACTTGACACCTCACGACTATTTAGTGTGCTATCATCCGAAGCTAGTTCCATCATTTTTTTTGGGGGGGGGGGGGAGGAGACGGGAAATATTTATGAAATTTCTGGCAGTTTCAGTTCCCTTGGGTTTATGTTGTTTGAGTTCTTTCTATGTTTTTGTTTCCAATTCTATTGCAACTTCAATGTGACCAGTTAGCGTTGGCAGTTTATGTTGGTTGGTTACCGCATTCGATGATCTTTCTTAAGATCTTAGGTGTTTTCAACATTGCCATCCGTTGTCTGGCCTCTATATTCCTATTGATTCTAATGTCTCTTTTTCAAGATTTTCGGGACTGTCCATTGTTCTCTTACAATTGATGGTATTGTATTGACTTTCTTCATGTGTGTCATATTCTTTTCAGTGCTTTGGCAAGTATTGTTTATTTGCTTCGTTTTTTCTGTCTCCTTTTGACCAGTTAGCTTCTAGGGCGGCAAAATATAGCATTTGGTAGGATTCTACTTTCTTGTTGACTATCATGATATTCTATCCCCTTGCTTAGAGTAATTCATATGTTGTTACCTCCATGCCCCGCAGTATTTTGTGATTATCGTTTTCCAGTACTGCTCCCGGTTTGTGCCTGTACTATTGGTCCGCAAGCTCAATATGAAGTCGTTTGGATAGTTCTTAGTGTACTGCGTTCCATATGTAATCGAGTGTGTTCTGGTATACTTTCCAGCCTAGTTTGCTGTATTTTACTTATTATGTTATGTACCGTTTCGTCTATTTGTCCACATAGGCTACATTTGCAGTTTTCCCTGGGTTCTTCAATCTTAGCTTTGATATACTTAGTTCTAATCGCATTGTTTTATGCGGCTATTATTAATGATTGCGTTTCTCTGTTTAGATGTGTTTTCCTAACCATCTTCAAGTGTTTTCGTGATTTTCGCTTCTTGTCATTTTAATGAATCGTCCTTGTAGCCGTTTCTCTTCTTACTTTTCTTTTCTCGTCTAGTTTGTTTATTCTCTGTTGCCTGTATTTTTTATTCTGACGGTGAATTTATCATACTTATTATTATTTTATTATTATTATAATTATTGTAATTATTATTATTATTATCATTATATAACAATATATTGAAATGTCAGTAACCAGTAATAAGCATTGGGTTCCAAGTCTTCTAAGTACACGAAGAAAATTATCCGGTGTTTAATAAAACCCAGGTAAAATTGAATATATAGAGAGATATCAATAAGAATAAACTGATATATATATATATATATATATATGTACGAAGATAATTCAATAAATGTGATTATTGGGAAGACTGGGGGCAATTTTATTATTTTTTTCATAATTTGTCTTTACCGAATAACGTAAACAACCTGTTAAAGGGTGTTCAAGATTCTTTGGTGCAGTTGTATTCAGAACACGAGAAGTCCTCAGAATCGGACGATCTAATTTGTTAATGTGTATGAAACATGAAATGTTATATATTTATAAAAGTATAATCTCTCTCTCTCTCTCTTTCTCTTCCTCTCTCTCTCTCTCTCTCTCTCTCTCTCTCTCTATATATATATATATATATATATATATATATATATATATATATATAAATTAATTATTATATCATTGACATTTTCCTTATTGATCCTGTTTTAAACGAATTAAATGTTTATTGAGTGTCATTCTTTTATTTAATTAAATACAAGAACAATTCAGGGTGTATTATCAAAACCTCACAACTATTCGACCACATTTAGTAAAATATGTATTTCATTAATATATTTTTCATGTAAAGGTTTGCTTATGTTTCCACGAATGATGATAAAGTGTAGGTAGTTAAGATTACATGTTAGTTGGTATCTCATTAAATGGCGAATTTCTTGTCCAGAGTTGATTTGAAACCAATACTCTCAAATCAACCTAGCTGAATGTATAATGATAGAAATTAATCTTTCTGACACAGCCCATCGGTCTTGAATAAATGGAAGGACGAAGCAAGTGCAATTAAATCTTCAGTGTTTGAAGTCTTAACTTGAACTGATTTGTTTTTCTAAACACAAAGGCAGTCGACCATTTTTGAAAAACCCAGAGGAAACATTGCAAATAACCGCACTGATCAGCGGAATCAATCAGCTGACCATTACGTTGTAGAACGTTGACTGCTTTGAACCTAATACATTTTACGATGTAAACAACCTGGATGATGATGATGATGATGATGATGATGATGATGATGATGATGATGATGATGATGATGATGATGATGATGATGATGATGATGATGATGATGGTGGTGATGATGATGATATCTCAGCAAAAGAGAGCATTTAACTAAATTGTTATTTATTACCGACTTAAATACATTGTATATCTATCTATATACAGGGTGGGCCAAAATAAGGGTCCTATCTTTAAATTTGAATAACTTGAATTTGAATAACTTCCACAAAATAAAAGTTAAACTCACCAAACTTTATGTGTGTGTAGACTGACCATTCCGAGATTTTCGGAAATAAACAAAACAAATTTTAGCCGAAAAACACTTCTTAAAACTTACAAAAACTAAAGTATTGTTTTTTACACTGTTTTGAGTTTTTTAAGCAAAAATAATGTTTTCTAAATGAGGGTACGTTCCTTAGGGCTAATACGGCTCATGCTTGCTTCGGAAGGGGTCCTTTACTTATTCTAAAAAAAAAAAAAAAAAAATCAAAAAATCAAAAAGTTATGAATTTTTAAAAATAGGACCCTTATTTTTGCCCACCCTATATAAAATAGAATAAATGGGTTACATATATACATAAAGAGCTTTTTCGCAGACATCTGTACATGAAAGAAGAAAACATGTATTCATCATCTATAATAAATACAAGTAAAAAAAACTCAAATTTCTATAAGCCATTAACAAGAAAAGCCATCCACAAAAACAAATCTCCCTGATAACAACACAAAAGCATTGCCTCTTATTAGTGCAAACTTAGAACATGAATAAGCCAGCTTTTACTGCTGGGCCATTCACAGAATACAAAAAGAGATATGAAAGATGTAAAAACAGAAAGGCAAAAACACGCTATACTCACATTAAAAAAAATAATCAGTGAACAAAAAATATATATATATCGTTGTACAGTATAAATTCCTCGGCAAAACAATGAGTAACATTATTTATTTCGTAAACTATATCATTTATGAGTACGATCACAGAAACTTGTACCCGCCCGCCAATAGAATAATCTTTTAAAATAAATGAGATACAAAAACACTAATAGAGAAATGAATTGCTCTACATCGAATGTTAAGTTATGTTAAGTAATACATTTTAAAAAGAATCATTGCGCACATTAGCGTCAATAATATGTATGTTCTTTGTGAAATCTAAACTATCGAACTGATCATTATGAATTATGATTTATGTATTCCAGGTAACGGGGTGAATAATGAAAACACACTGTTTATTTTTTGTAAACCTTTATTATATAAGGGGTGCCGCCGAAAGCGTACCATGCGCCCCCCCCCCCAAAAGAAACACACATTAAAAGTAAAACTAATTCTATCTTTCCTGCTTATACTCGCCCTGTGTCGAGTATTCCATTTGTATGTGTCACGTATTTAACTAGTATATATATATATATATATATATATATATATATATATGCAGGTAGGCATGTGGATAGATAAGTGTAAGAGTAGGTACAACCTAATATTAGATTTTTTAAAAAAAAGCTTCATCGTAGAAACATAAACAGGAATGATCTAATTCCTATTTTAGTCACGTTAATTGTTTAGAGTGAATTGGGTTTTTTGACATTATTTTTAGCCTATTTGCACTTAAATTTTAGTTTTAGAAGTTAAAAAAAATACTTGTTTTTTATCGTACATATACTGAAGAAATATTTCGATATGTGTGTGAGCGTATGTGTAGGTGTATACATGCATGTATATATATATATATATATATATATATATATATATATATATATATATATATATATATATGTATGTATATATATACTTATGTTGTGTGTGTGTATACATGTGTGGTGAGTATGAATTTATTGATGGATACTAAGCATATTTGTTAATGTATATTAATAAGCATACTGATACTTAAAAGAAGGGAGAAAAACGACTAAATAATAGATGGAAATATTAATGTAAGACTTTATATTTGTCTTAGCAATTCACTTGATAGTACGATTTAGAAATAAAACATAAAAATTAATGTTTAAGGTACATATCCCCGTAAAACTACTTTTGAATCCTTAGAACACTTTAAGAAATTAAATAAATAAATAAATATATTATGCCCATTCTATATTTCGAAATCGTAATCTGGCTAAATATGGAGGATATATCTCGCCGTGAATATTACCCCCTTAGTTTCGCATTTTAACTAGTAGCTTACTACTTGAGTGATGAATTTCTGGGAAGGTAAGCTTGTCTCAATATTGTTAGAAAGGGTTTACTAATAAATACTATATAAATACCATATAAACACTTATGTAGAAGAAACTTTTTTAATAGTTGATTGAATGGACGGTTTGACACAATGAGACTAGCTCTATAATGATCTGTTTAAATGAGTTTCGCACCATAAACATTCAGGTAACTTTAATAAAAAAAAATTATATTCAAATAAACTGGAACTTTATAAATAAATTATAGTACATATTAAATATTTTAGCAAATATTACCGAATTAAAGTTTTTTAAACTGATCGCACTAATTCTTATGGGAGATACTAGCTTTGAACGAAAAAAAAATCAATATGGCTGATTAGTTTGATCGCACACGTGCGAGTGTTTGCTCTAAAAAATGTTGTTTGTTCTTTTGTTTATTTTCACCTTAAAATGAAACTGATGTATGATGTGGGTGTTTGTCAAGACACTCTAATTTAAGAACTCTTACTATTTGTGAACTTTTTCTGATGATTTTGTAGTGTTGCAGAGACGATATTGACATACAAATGTTCTTTGGCACAAAACAAATGAAACGGACCGTTAAATATATCTCACAGAAATTTGGAATTTTTAGAAATGTGAACAAAATAAAAATAAAAGTAATAAAACAAACCATGGTTATTCGAATATAATAAAAAACTGTTCTATATATATATATATATATATATATATATATATATATATATATATATATATATATATATATATATACCGTATTTCTTAATTGGGAGAGTTTCCCAGCAGAGTGCTCAATTATTAATGCAAAAGTAAAATTAACAAGATAATTAATAAGAGCATGATATTTATTAATATTAAACAAAGTGTTACAACTACATCCGTACCAAGGTTTCAGATCCGAGAAAATCGGACCTTAATCAGCGGAGTCGTATAGCTTGATGAGTGAGAACAACCGCCAGGAATTTCAAAATATTATCCGTTGGAAAGATTGAACAGTTTCAGATTTGAAATTGTCACGTGGGTGGAAAAAACGTAGTCAGTTATCGAAAAGTCTTAGATCAAAAAAACAGCGACGCTTTACATAGAAAAAGCAAGAAATTAAATGGGAATAACGTTAACAGTTGGACAGATGGGAAACTAGCAGGTTTAAATAGTCACGTGCGTGGAATTACGTAGCCCGTTGTGGAAAGGATGCAAATTAAACTAAAAGAGACGCTATATATGTTATCGAAAGTAAATGGAGATAACGTTAAAAATAAAATTAAAATTAAGTTAAAAATTATATTGAAATAATATGCTAATGTAATAATATATTACTAAAAATATTAAATAATAAATAATTAAACTAATAATTAAATAAATTGTAATCACACCATTTATAAATTTATAAAGCCCTAAGGGTACTAATCATAAGAAAAATTATGGTACTAATAATAAAAAAGGGGGAAATAAAGAAAGATGAAAAAGAAAGACGAAGAAAAATGTCCCCCCTTCTTGTCCCCCACCCCTAATATTCTGCATATTTAGGCGCGGGTGTGTATTCTGTATATATATATATATATATATATATATATATATATATATATATATATATATATATATATATATATATATATATATATATATATATTTGTGTGTATATATGTATATATGTATATATATAAATATGTGTGTATGTATATGTATATATATATATATATATATATATATATATGTACATGTATACGTGTGTGTGTATGTGTATTTATATGTATGTGTATATATGTAAGCTTATGTTGGTATTTATATTCATATAGATTTGTGCGTATGTGTGTATGTGTATTTTAATCTTTCATATCATGTATATGTTTATATATGTGTGCGCATGTGTTAACAATTTTTTTGATAATTTAAAAAAAAATTTTTTAATAATCTTTTAAAATGTTTTAATTAATTTTTTTATAAAATTTTTTATCATATATATATTTTTTATGTACAGGTTCTTTATATATAGATTTCTTAAAATTTAATTATTTTTATCTTATTTTCATTTTCATTTTCATTTTCATTTTCATTTTCATTTTTATTTTATTTTTATTTTTATTTTTATTTTTATTTTTATTTTTATTTTTATTTTTATTTTTATTTTTATTTTTATTTTTATTATTATTTTATTCATTTTGTGATTATTATTTTTAGTTTCTCCGTTCCCTAATACGGCACCTTACCATAATTTATCAATGATTAGTTTAGGTTTTTGAAGAATTAGTCGGCCGCTTCCTTCCACAATATACTAACATTTAAAGAGTTTTTTGCAACCCCTATATAATGACTTTTAAATATTTTTAGAGATATCCCTTCTAATGTGGAGTACCCCATATCCCCATTTTCCCTTCTCTTGCCTTTTATCTTTTATTTTTATTTTTACACAATTTTATGTTATCCTTTATTTTATCTAACAGTGTATTTATTTCATCTTTATTATTTTTCTTCTTTTTTCTTTATTTTTCTTCATCTTTCTTTTTCATCTTTCTTTATCCCCCCTTTTTATTATTAGTACCTTAAATTTTTTATGATTAGTACCCTTAGGACTTTATAAATTTATAAATTGTGTGATTACAATTTATTTAATTATAAGTTTAATTTTAATGATTTATACTTTAATATTTTTAGTAATATATTATTACATTAGCATTTTATTTCAATATAATTTTTAACTTAATTTTAATTTTATTTTTACGTTATCGCCATTTACTTTCGATAACATATATAACGTCTCTATTAGTTTAATTTGAATCCTTTCCACAACGGGCTACGTAATTCCACGCACGTGACTATTTAAATCTGCTAGTTTCCCATCTGTCTACCTGTTAACGTTATTCCCATTTAATTTCTTGCTTTTTCTATGTAAAGCGTCGCTGTTGTTTTGATCTAAGACTTTTCGATAACTGACTACGTTTTTTCCACGCACGTGACAATTTTAAATCTGAAAGTGTTCAATCTTTCCAACGGACAATATTTTGAAATTCCTGGCGGTTGTTCTCACTCATCAAGCTATACGGCTCCACTGATGAAGGTCCGATTTTCTCGGATCTGAAACCTTGGTCCGGATGTTGTTGTAACAATTTGGTTAATATATATATATATATATATATATATATATATATATATATATATATATATATATATATAAAGTATAAAGGTATACTCAATAAAGATATACTCAATAAAGAATAAAAGGGAAATACCAGTAGAGTGCTCAATTAAATTAAATTAAGAGCGTAATATTTTTATTTTTAAATACAGATTTTAATCAGACATGGACCAGTGGTTTCTGACAAGAAACGGGTTGAATTCCCGATTCCGTCGTCTTCAGCATAGTCTGAAATAGTAAATGATGGAATTTCTTCAAAAAACATCAAACTGTTATGAAACGCTATTTACACATAATTTTGAAATGGAGAGCCGACGATAAACGCTTAGGTCAGAAAAGGCCGTTAAAAGATTCTATATTTAGAAGTAAAGCAAGAAAGAAAAGAGAGAAAGAAAGAAAGAAAGGAGGGGAAAAATAAAAAAAATAAATTTATAATAATAAAATATTACTTTTATATTTATATATATTATCTTCACATATATATATGTAGAAAATAATTAATTAAGGTACGCAACTCTAATTAATTAAATTATCTAAAAAAAAGGGGAGGTAACTATTTATCATTATATAAAATATATATATATGTTTTCATGAATTTCGATCATTTCAATTAATAATTCTCAATTCAAAGTAAAAACACAAATATAGATAAATATATGAATAAAAAATATAAATATAGATAAATATATAAATACATAAATAAAAAATTAATATATACATAACAAATAAATCAATATATAATTAAAATATCAATATATAAATGAAGAATCAATATATAAATAAATCAAATTATAGATAACAAATATAAATAAAAAATCTATATAAATAATAAAATATATATAAATAAAAAAAATTGATTTATTTATATATTGATTCTTCATTTATATATTGATATTTTAATTATATATTGATTTATTTGTTATGTATATATTATTTTTTTATTTATGTATTTATATATCTATCTATATTTATATTTTTTATTCATATATTTATCTATATTTGTGTTTTTACTTTGAATTGAGAATTATTAATTGAAATGATCGAAATTCATGAAAACATATATATATATTTTATATAATGATAAATAGTTACCTCCCCTTTTTTTAGATAATTTAATTAATTAGAGTTGCGTACCTTAATTAATTATTTTCTACATATATATATGTGAAGATAATATATATAAATATAAAAGTAATATTTTATTATTATAAATTTAATTTTTTTATTTTTCCCCTCCTTTCTTTCTTTCTTTCTTTCTCTCTTTTCTTTCTTGCTTTACTTCTAAATATAGAATCTTTTAACGGCCTTTTCTGACCTAAGCGTTTATCGTCGGCTCTCCATTTCAAAATTATGTGTAAATAGCGTTTCATAACAGTTTGATGTTTTTTGAAGAAATTCCATCATTTACTATTTCAGACTATGCTGAAGACGACGGAATCGGGAATTCAACCCGTTTCTTGTCAGAAACCACTGGTCCATGTCTGATTAAAATCTGTATTTAAAAATAAAAAAAAAATATATATATATATATATATATATATATATATATATATATATATATATCATAGAATAACCTTCCCACACACATTGCCAGTTTCAGTTCTCTTGGACCTTTATAATATTTTTTTCTGTATTTTTTCTGTTTTATTTCTAGTTCAACTTCCCTGCCGTTGTTTGTCGTTCGCTGGTTTTCTAGGTTGCTGTCCGTAATTGAAGAGTGTCCTTTATATTTAGGCTGTTTCAACCATGCCGTGCGTTTTATGTTATTAATCCAAACTTCATTCCAATATCTTTTAGTCTTATTTTTCCATTTTGTTTTAGATTTTCTTTTCAGATCTCTGAGAAGTTCCATGTATCGACTTAATTTTTGCTCTTTTATTTTTAATCCTGCTTAATGACTGCTGCAACAGCGTATTCTACGAGTTGGCATACATTTTATTCTTAAGTCTGGTTATTTTTATTATCATTATAATTATTATCAGTAGTAGTAGCAGTAGTAGAAGCAGTAGTAGTAGCAGTAGTAGTAGTAGTAGTAGTAGTATATTATTATTTACTCACAGGTTATGATAAACGATTACTCACTGACAATATACAGTAGTGTTGCTGTGGGTCTGAGTGAGAACAAGTCTTTCCAGATTTCAACTACTCTCCACTTGGTTCGATAACCATTGCAAATGATTTTTCTTTATCGCAATAGCCGCTTAATATTGTTTTCTCGCGTGTAACGACCATTGGTTTTCTCTGGTATTTAGGTGGCAAAGAGCCTCCCCAAGGTCTCAGTACTCTCCGCACCCTTCGAGTGGAGGTCTGGTTAGTGCTCTCCCTCCTTGGTCTTTCAATCCTCCTTGATACTTCACTACCATTTTGCATAGTATTTGTTGGTACCATCACATTTTTTTTTGTTTTTTGGCGGGTTGAGAATAGTTTATGAAATCTCTGTCAGTTTCACTTCCCTTGGGTTCATATGTTATTATTATTATTATTATTATTATTATTATTATTATTATTATTATTATTATTATTATTATTATTATTATTATTATTATTAATCCATTTGTATTAAATGCCTAAACTATATCTGTTTTTATTCTAGAGCATCAACATCTCGCACGACTTGATTTTATGACGTGATTCTCGCGAGACGATATAAATGGGCTTGTTTGCATTTATCAATGAAATTCAATCAGGTGATGACAAAAATATCACCAAAGGAGAAAAGGCTTACCTGCATATAAGAGAATGCATTAGTAAGTCCTTTGGAAAATCAGTCAATGGGGGAAATGTTTTTAATGCGTAATGTTCAGTCTTCTAATATTGTATCAGCTGATTGATATTCATTACTGAATAAACAAAATATAACTTGATGGTGTGGAATTAAGACTTTGATGTACTGTAACATATTACTTGGGGTAATAATGCTAAGTATAGATAGTCACATTTAATGTTATTAAGACGATGCTCCCTTAAATAAACAACTACAAGATACCTTTTCAAACACCGATTGTGATTACTGATGGCACCCTGCCCAAGACTCTAACGTTCAAATTCCTTGGAATTACATTCTCATGTAACATTAGCTGGAATAAGTATATAGAAGATGTTGACAAATCTGCTGCAAAGAAGTTAGTCTTCCTTTTCCAGGCTAGAAAACTTCTTTACATCTGCCATGGTGTATGTTGTCACACCTGGGCTGGTGCACCAAACACTCGTCTCTCCCTCTTGAGCAAGGTACACACATAATGTCTAACTTAATAGCTCCAGCACTGTCTACCAAGCTCCAGCCTCGGTCACAACGTTGCAAAGTTGCATCCTTGTGCCTGTTTTACAAGTACTGCTACGGATTCACTCCGATGAACTCACTGCAATTGCACTCTATTATAAACACTGTCGACCAACTGGACTAGCAACAAGATCACCCCTTTTCACTATAGAGTTCCCTAGATTCCGGGAGATGTGTTACACTGATGGCTTCTTTCCTGGGAGCGCTTGACTTCAGAATTTCTTCCCTGCTCGGTTTTCCTCGATAGTACAAACATGCAGAAATGTAAATGTAATGTGAACAAGGATTATTAGGTAGGATTGACGAGGTAGGATTGACGAGGTTTGTCGCCAGCGTCGGTTATAAACGTTAAATATCTCATTGGCTGGTTTAGTGACGTAAGAAGCCGGACGGGGATACGCAGGCTTAACCTTCTCTAGGAAATAATCATTAGCACATGTTAGATAGGGAATTTACACGATATATACGTTAATAAACTATATATTCTCTGTCCTTTTCTTTCCTTTTCTCGTTGTCTCGAGCTTTGTATTTCTCTTTCTCCTCTCTCTCTATCCGCTTTTTCTCTCTCTCTCTCTCTCTCTCTCTCTATATATATATATATATATATATATATATATATATATATATATATATAAATATATATCTATATATTTATTACGAAGTAAAAATAAAGGAAAAATTCAGATGAAATAAAAAATTAGTTGTCTTTCTCTTTCTCCTCTCTCTCTCTCTCTCTCTCTATCCGTTTCTCTTTCTCTCTCTCTCTCTCTCTCTCTCTCTCTCTCTCTATATATATATATATATATATATATATATATATATATATATATATATATGACGAAGTAAAATATATATATATATATATATATATATATATATATATATATATATATATGACGAAGTAAAATAAAGGAAACTTTAAAATGAAATCGAAAATTAGTTCATGGAATAGTTGATAAGCAAGTAACAGACTTGTAAAAATTAAGACACACACACTTTATTAAAACTTTATCAAGATATTTTTGGTCGATTTGCTCGACTTAACTATTTATTCGTATTCAATGAAGTAATTTGGCATACACACACACACACACACACATATATATATATATATATATATATATAATAATGTTGAGGGCATCGCTTATGAGACCAAGAGTCATTCGAGGATAAGGATTAATGAGACGGAAATGAAGAACAATATGAGTGTACACACATTAATCAATTGTACGAGTTCTTGCTGTAAATGTCTTACAATTAAATACTAAAGATTAGGACTAAGTCGAGCATTTTCAATGGAAATGACGACAGACTAAAGAGAAACAATATGAAGGTAATGAAACAGAATGAGCAATAAGATGAGATTACTAACATTGATCAATGGGACGAATTGCGTGTAATTACAAATGGTGAAGTAGATGACAAAAATATATTGACATTGGATTTGAAGTAGTAACCAGCAGGGGAGCAACAAGATTTTTTAAATTGACAAAAGTGGCTGTTATTTAAGCAACCGTTGAATACTTTTATTAGAACAGGAAAAACTTTTTGTAGCAGCTTCTTCAGCACAATATATAACAATAAGAGTATTAACAGTCATAGGGGGAATTCCAGAAGTTTGTAGCCATGATCGCAATAAGTTGTAGCATAGATCATTGCAAACGATTTGGCTTCATCAGATGCTGTGGTTATCTAAGAGCCGTTAATGATGGTTGGAATCGAAGTTTTACATGTGTTCAGGACACTGTGGTTATTTTTACAAAATTACGAGAACCAATATCTTGCTCAGGTATTCTGGCTTTGACAGATTGAGCAGAGAACTATTTCCTATTTTATATAACAAATTTACAGCGGTAGCCGGCGTTTTTTTAGTCGTCTCTTCCGTGTATACACATTAAGATATTGATTCATATGACCTATGGTAGCAGCATACAAGAGCCTTAACCATAGCTGGCTATTTGGCATCTGTATAAGTATTTACAAGGTATAAAATACACAATACATCCGTTTAACTAGTCGGATATATCGTAGGCGATAGAGGACACATTTCTCTGAAACGAAATCTAGAGAAACTCTGAGGTGAAATATCTGCAGCTATCCATTTAACTATCGATACATTCTGCGATAAAATGGTTTTCCTGAACTTAGATATGATCTTGGTGGAGACAATCGAATGATCGAAGTATTCCGAGGAGGTATCAGAGAATATTAGCGCTGCTCAGCGCAAGTTTTAAAGAAAAAATCGAAAAGGCTTGCGAAATATCCATCGGCATTTAAGTATGTCTGTAGATATTCTGAGTTAGTTAATAAGCAATGAAAAACACATGACTAAACCTTTTTTAATCATCGGTTTTGTTGGAATATACTAGCCATTCAATACTATTGACAGTAAAGTCACGACAGATTTGGATGTTTGCAGTGAACAAACAGGATTTTGACGATTTTCACAGAGATTCCTTTGAATATATTTACTTCAACATTGTGGGGTTCATAAAGGCCATAGATGGACAAAGTGCTGTATACATGGACCACACACAACGATATAAATGGCAACTCGAATAATCTATAAGAGATTTACCTTCCCTAATGCAGCAAAGATGTTATGTCCATGGCGATTTTAAGTTGAGATTTGGAGTTATGTTTGAAAAATATCGATAAAACCTGAGGAACCTATGCTGTTTGCGTGTAGGAACATCAAGTCAGGTTTTGTCTCTTTTTCGATTTTAAACTGTGGTAGATTTGACGCGGATCAATGATGACTCAACTAGAGACTTCTCATATTGGAATTGAGAAATATGGAAGAGATTGATATAAGTGTTGAGAGTAGAACTCAGAAGATAAGTACACCGACTATCTTTGTAAACCATTAAAAAGAAAAACCGTAGCAATCCCGACAAATATACTCTTGATAGGCGCCACAGGAATCTAGTGAATGGTTCAGATTTCATTCACCAAATAGCAATGCATGAAACCCTGGTATTATGCATCTGTTTAAAAGACATTCTACTTAGATGTTATTTCAAGGTTCGAGTCATTTGGACTAGCGGGCGTATAATGTCAGCCCAGATTACACGTTTATTTTGAGCACCCTTATGACATGACAACAAAGAGAACAATATAATTATATGCAACGTACTTCCACATCCTGATCATATATAACAACGGCTCACCCAGTAAACAGCAAAGTAATCCCTTTTTGTCAGAAACATTGCTCGTAGAATTTGAGGACACAGTAGAAGAACTGAGAGTTTCAGGACTGCCGAAAGTATATCCAATGTGTATTTCCTACTCTGCATTTGTGTGTATATACATATGAGTGGCCATATTGTGCGCTTTTACAACACTTACAGCACTCTCTCTTACTACTGAAGACGATGTTAAACGCGAGTCTTACATCAGAGTTTCTCTTTTTCTAGATGTATGATCAGACAAGATCTAAGAGTCCATCTCGCCGAGTTGGGTAACTTCACATATGGGTACTAGTTCATGTAACTCTATGACTCTGTATGGTTTAAACACATTAAGTATCTCTTTAAAATAGGTGATGTTCTCCTCTCATATGTATAGATAAGTAAAGCTTTACCTGGTTAGGATTTCGTTTGAAACACAACTACAATGAGTTTAGCATGTTTGAATTACTAAATTTCATAGAAATATTTCAAATTAATCAAAGAAGAAACAAACGGCTTTACATACACCGATATCTTTTGTGCTGGAAGTAGGCACTTATAATGGTCACTTTCGGTCATCTTAAGCTAAATAAATAAATTTCAAACGGGACTGACCCAAGTATAGATTACCCTGATTGGAACGTATGTCAGTATTTTACTTCTAATGTAATTAATATCTATAAATTTAAATATTCTTCAGAATGTAAATCGCTTTACTTTTTTAAAAAAAGTTGAATTTGGAAAAAAATTCGAATATATATATATATACAAATTTATATTTATATATATATATATATATATATATATATATATATATATATGTATATATATATGTATATATATACATGTATATATACATGTATATATATATATATATATATATATATATATATATATATATAAAGTGGTGTACTAAAAGCGAACTTTTAGGAAAGGTAAAACCTATAGTGAAGAGTATACAGCTCAATATCCAGGATAGAGCAGGTAGATTTGCAGAAGAATGGAAACCAATTAGAGAAGCAAAAGCCAAATCAAAATTCAATTCAATTGCTCTGAGCAAGAGTATATTCCGCAAAAAGGCAATTTATTCAAGTTAAATTTTCCTTAAGCCAGGCTCTGAGCAATTGAATTGAATTTTGATTTGGCTTTTGCTTCTCTAATTCCTGTCCATTCTTCTGCAAAAATAGCTATATATATATATATATATATATATATATATATATATATATATATATATATATATATAATATGATGAACATGAAATTCGGCTTACGCAAATGTAATCGCATTTAATTGAATTAACGCTTTCTCGGGTCTCAAAAAATAATGATCAAATAGACTCCGCCAATTCAGATGTTCAACTGTAATTGACCTCCTTCTCCCATAGGATTTACCCTGATAATGACGGCTACTATAATGTATTCACAAGTTCAACTATTTTAGTCAGAAGCATACCTGACATACCGATTTGCTGCTGATGTGACTGTTGTTGTTGTTTTTTTGTTCTTTTGTGTTTCTTTTCTTTTTCTGATTTTCCGTTTGTGTTTGGTATCTATCCATCGTAGGAATTTATGTGTTCAGTCTAATTCTGGGCTCAGAGGAAGCGTATATTCGCTAAAACGTAATCACATATCGTCAGCCAATTTAAATGTTTATATAATATATATTTTTAAACTCTACTTAATATTAAGCACTTTTGAAAACATATTGGGTTTAAGTTCATTTGATAAAAACATTAAGAGTTGTATAATTAATAAATATATATATATATACAAATATATATATATATATATATATATATATATATATATATATATATATATATATATATATATATAGTCTAAAAAAAGCTTTGAGTCATTTTTTTAAACAAAGAAGGGAAATGCAGTTTAAATTCCCAGAGAAACTAACTAAATCCAAGATATCGGAGACTTAGCATTCGTTAGAAATATTAATAAATAAAAAAAATGTAAAAAATATAAAATAGGAGATCTCAGTATCTAACAGTGAAACAAAAACAGGGTACCTGAACTTAAGTGTAAATTATTATAACGGGGATGATCAACTGTTTACCATGTAACTGTTTCGAAGATTTATAAACAGAACAGTTATAATATTCATGGCTCTGCAATAGTACTGATAAAACGACCATTTCCTCAATAATCAAGTGCGGAAATAATTCAGCTTAATTTGCACTAAAATATACATGAATAAATAATAATGATAATAATAATATATTATTCTTAAGATTACCGTGGGATATGGTAATTTGCATATCAAATAATAATATTAATAATAATAATAATTATATTAATAATACTATCTAAACACTACACCCAAGAACTATTCTGCGATATGGTAGCTAGCAATAAAATTATGTAGGAATAAAAGTTTCATTGAGAAAAAAAACTAAAAAAACTTAAGTACCTTAGGTACCAGATAGGCAAGTAGATAAGAGGAAGTAAACTATATATATATATATATATATATATATATATATATATTTCCTTACGATAAATTAACATTTCCGAAATTATTTTAAATCGACTACATATAAGCACAAATATTTACACGATTTGTGAATTCAATATGTGCGTCTAGTGTTTACAATGCTGTTTAGAGTTAAGCAGATGAAACAAATAAAAATCATATTTAATACGAAGAAAATCGATTTATAAAAATGAATTTCATTTCTTTACATTCTAATATATATTTTGTTATTTTATGGATTCATCGTTAATTGCCCATATGTTAGAATCAAAGAAGAATTTAAGTGGTGTCTTAAGATACTGTGAAAAGATTACGCTTCATTTAAAACTGTTAACATATCAATTTATATGACGGAAAATCAAACATTGATTTGTATATATATATATATATATATATATATATATATATATATATATATATATATATATATATATATATATATAGTAGAACATATTATTTTTCTATGCAAACTACACTGGAAATGTGTGTTTCACTCCAAGGAGGAAATCGTCAAGCTGACAACGAGTTTTAATGTTTTCATCACTTATATATACATTAACACCTACCATTATTCCTATTAATTATTTAGCCTATATTCACAACTTAATCCCTAGCCATTTCCATTAGCTAAGACATTTTACTGATTTAAACTAAGAGTTGCGCGCACCTTACTATTAAATAGGTCAAACAAATACATGCTTAAACTAACTGCAATAGGATCAACTATGCTGGTAAATTGAGTACAATCATATATATATATATGCGTTTTCTGTTTTATTTTACTTCAGCCGAAGTTCTCAGAAATCAAGGGGCCTATTCCTGGGGTTAACACTTGATCACTATATAAGATACATAGATTTTTGAATACTCTATCAAAGTTCACCTTTATTTCTCAAACGTTGAGTTAGTAAAAAAGTAAAGAACATTAATGTTCCTCTCCATAATTGGCCAATTAACTATGTTGTAATATATATTTCTTGTGGTCTCTTTGTCTTACCGGATTCTAGGACAAGAATTAATCTAATCTGGTAAAGTATACAGCTAAGTGTTGTTACTTGAGATAACATCATTGGGAGAAGGTGCATCATTCCTCTCATGAGCAAGTGTATTGCCGTACTGATAGGAACTTATTTGTGCTGCGAATACTATGTCATTTTGATTTTTTGGTCAGGGTTTACTTGTAGAGTGAAGTATCTTCATGTCGGGTTGTCCTGACAAACCCTTGTACAGAGAGACTGAAGACACTCGAGGATGGTGTCTAGTATGTAATTTTAACCATGTGTGTATGTGGGTGCGTGTGTGCGTGTAGTGTGTATGGGTGTATATATGTTATTTCATTCCTATGGTGTACTCACAGTTAACGTTAATTTTCTATTATCTTTTCGCAATATATAATTGCAGTCTTCTTCATTGCACACGTTTTATCTTTGAAAAGATAATATAATTTAATCCACCTGTGCATTATTCTTAATCTCTTCTCAGAATACCGTAAAGACCAATTGTATAATTATGCCATGACTTAGAAATGATAAAACATAACGGTTCGAATAACACACTTCGCTAAACTTCAAGATAGCGCGACATTGACAGGTGGTGAATAAATTGACAGACAAAAGATTTCATTCTTATTAATAAACGAATGAGAGAGTCATTCAAATTAAGTTATTTTAGACGAACTCAGCACTTGGAATAGATAAGGATACATGTGTGTTCCTGTGCTCAGTCTGAACTCTCTTATTGTTATTTCTATTCTTAGGCTAACATTTCTGCAATTTTCCTATAAAATACATGTCAGACCCGGAAGCAAACTCCACGATATTCTTGTAAGAATCCCAAAATACAAAAGACATACTATCATTAAATTCCTCATAAAATTCTGATTGGGAAAAGATGTGTTCAATATTAATGTAGGGCTTTGTTTTTAATTGCATCTCCAGACAGAAAGACAGAGACGCCGCGTTAATATTATAGATTAACGTAAATGCCATACAGTATGTTTGTGCGATAACAACTTTCAAGCTATTAAACCTATGAACATGAAATCTGATAAGAAAGATACTCTACATAATTAGATTGGTTTACTATTTCATTCTCGCTTTAACCCCACAAAATTATAACTATAAAGACCGAAAATAAAATAGTCGCCACTCTCTTCTCAAACTGTTTTCACCATAGAAATTTTTTTTTTGCTCTAAAGGATTTTGAATTGAATTCTTATTACCAAATAAATAGACTGAACAGTTTCTAAGTACTACTACTCTGCCGTATGACGTTGATACCGATCATGGGTGTCCGTACATTCAATAAGGTGACAATAGTGGATCCTTATAAGTTGGATCAGATCATAAAGGTCGTTTTGCGTAATATTGTATAATCACTGTTTCGCGTGAAACTCGATGAAATAACAATTCTACCTTTTTATTTGGTCATATCACAATTATGGCGACGTATGATTCGGTAAAATAACAATCTGACTTTTCATAAAATCAGTTATGACCATCGGAGCTTTCGTAATAATATTAAGTAAGCATTGTGTTTTTTTGTAAGATTCTATGCTGTCAAAATTATGACTTTCAATCGGATTCGATGGCTTTCCATGATATTCTGTCGCGTCAAAATTGTTATCTTCCATGTGATTCAGTGGCGTTAAAATTATGGCTTTCCATGAGATTCGGTGACTTTAAAATTGTGATTTTCTATAGAATTCGATGTCGTCAAAATTGTAGCTTTCCATGAGATTCAGTGGCGTCATAATCCTTCATTCCGGAACAAAGCCTAATATTCAGTCAATCTATTATTTTGACATTCCATAAGTTCATTAAAGTCATTATCGTAACTTTCCTGAAGATTCCATCAAATCAAAATCGTAACTTTCGTCAGTCACAATAGCTACTTTCCGTAAGTAAATGCAATGTAACTTCTGATTAGTGGCATGTAACTGCTTATTTGTCACCGGCACAAATAAGTAACTTAGTCATGAATGATTGATCATGTGTATATTAGTATAGTATCTCTTTCCATTAATCATTTATTACGAAATTTCGCAGAATAACAGTTTTAGTAAGACCCGTTTCTTTGTATGGCTCTGGGTGTTGGTCGGTGACAAAGGAGGCAGACATAATTATATTTGTCAAAGACACGAAGATGTCGCGTTGGATCGCAGCCACAACAAAACTCGACCTTAAATGTTGATAATCATCACCGTCACAACATTTCCGCAAGACAAAATTATTGAAAATCGTCTGTGCTGCTACAGTCATGTACCGTGCGCAAACGATAACGCCGTCGCGAAACTGGATTCAAGATAGAGACCCCTGGGTAAAAAGCCGAAAGGATGCCATAAACAAAGGTGGTTGGATACCCTGCTGCAATTTGTAAAGACAGTCCAATTTTACGCTGATAAAACCCGTGACTGTGTATGATGGGGGGACATCATTTTTTCAAATGCCGACCCTAACAGATAACAGTTATGGAAATTAGTTTAATTAGGAAACTATAATTTTTGCAATTACAATTTAAATTCGATTTTTTTTTTCATTCTTTCATTCCAGGACCTAGCCGGACAAAATATCAAAGAGGGAAATGGTGGTTGATTACAACTTCTAGGTTACCAGAATGATATCAAAGCGAAACACACCAAGTATGACACTCGACCAAACTCATACAATATGTTGCACATTTACAAATGTATAAATACTGATCTTCTTATATAAATAGAGATTTTGTCAGTCTGTCTGTCAGTCACAATTTTTTTAAAACGTAATAAATGCATTGCGGACTTTGTCGCAGTTCGAAATATCAGAGATTTTAACTACTTTTAGAAATAAAAAAATATTGCATTAATAGTAAATAATAAATTCACAAGAAATAAAGCGGATGCCATGACCGGAAATCGAAACCTTAAGATCTTCAGTCTGAGTTTCTACAAAATGACCTATTTGGACTTTCTTATGAATAGAACTTGAAACATTACCTTTACAAACTAAGTTTCGCTTTGCCATGACGTCATATATTTATAGTTTACGTCATGTTTCAAATCATGAATTCAAACATATACGATAAAAAGAAAATAAATAAATGAATGGGTAAACATTGTCAATAGCGTTGGAAATTATTTTAATAATCCAAAACAATTTATTGTATGTAATTCTTTAATGATTATATAATCCTTCCAGCCTAGCACAAATATATTAGCTAGTTTGTTAAAATTAGTTCACTGCCTGAATGTTTATTTTTTGAATTGATGTTTGCCGTGTTTGTAAGGTCGTTGCTGCGCCCTTGCCATTTCACATGCCTATTTCAATATTATTGTCATACTTCTGCAATTACTTGTATCAAACAAATTTCAGAAGAAGCCCAATGCCATCGATTTAATTAAGTCTTTTCGCATTCGGTTAGTTTCCGTTCAATACAGCGAAAACGGTTCATTGAATTATCGTAGCGCCAAGTTCACCAAATTCAATAAGTATTCTGTACGTTTGCTAACTTGATATATTTTTTTTAGATACGTTTCAACTCGACTAGGAAAAGAATCGATTTCTAAAGAAAGAATCATTATTTCGAAATATATTAAGCGTTCTTGAACTATAACTTTAGGATCAAATTACTGCTTGGCATTTTGGCAAGGAGCAAAGCGTAGTATGTGTTCAGATACTACACATTATGTTTTCCGTCTTCCGTCAGTGAAGAAGAAATCCTTCTAAGCTGAAGCAATTTGTATTTTTGTCCCAATTCAGAGTGCCCCTTTTAGGGGGCTGGATTTTCCTTACATTAAATACAAGCCTTGTATCTAATACTGCCTTCGTGGTGAGAAACATGAATAGAGTTGTTATGAATATTATCGGTGGCATGACTAGGTTGAGTTGTTTCGTCGCTTTTGGCGATTTGTAACTTTCATACTTTCGTTTTCACTCAGCAGCAAATGACGCCATATATGGATGGCCAGAAATGATAGAAAAACTTTCTCCACAATTAATACCGATTATTCGTAATAAACAAATAATAAACAGAATACCGAATCTATTTTTTAAATAATTTATTTGTTTTTGTTTTGTTTTGAACATAATATTGTTATTTAATTCATGTTTTCAAAAATTGAAGTTTATTTTAAGTTTTAACCTCATAAAATTTCCGTATCTGATGCAAAATATTGCAAAAAAAATTCCTGCAAGTGATTCTGGAAATTTCCCTTGCTAGTCCCATGCATGGCCCTGAATTTATACTTGCGAATCGTAGGGTCATTTTAAACCAAAAACAATTTGATAAAACATTTTTTTTAAAGTGTTCCCAACAATAAAATAAAAAACAAATAAATTATTTTAAAAATAGATCCAGTATTCTGCTAATTATTTGTTTATTACGAAATAAAAGTAATACATTCGTTGGACAAGTCTGAAATTAGTATAATATGTGGAGAAAGTTTTGGTATCATTCCTGATCATCCGTATATGACAAACGGTGTTATTTGCTGCTGAGTGAAAACGAAAGTATGAAAGTCACAAATCGCCTCGTCTTTTTTTATTCATCCTGACTTCCAGTTACGTCTTCTTATTTTTTGTAGTTACTAATGAGTCACCACTTATCAAGCCTAAAAGCAACTCGAGGATGAGTGTTAATGAGGTCGAAAGTTGAATGTTGATTAACATTATGAGTAGATTGGATGTAATGAATGAAAAGAATAACATTTTTCGAGTTACCATTCAAAATTTTATACCGAAATAAATTAATAGAAAGTTATTAAAGTGTACAGATCAATTATTATTCGATGACACGTGAGTACCGTTCATGAGAAGTATTTATTCAAATTATATTCGAAGATGACCATATTGTAGCCCTCCGGAAAGCAATTTTGTAGCGATGCTTTCCATTGTCTGGATAGCATGCTTTATTTAAAACCGTCTATCGTGTCAGGTGATACTCCGGTCTGATATATTTTAAACCTAAATAACAACAACATAGATGATATAACATAAATTAACATTAAAATAAACGAGTGTGTACTATACTGTGGGGGATTTCTCCGATCCCTACTGACTGTCCGCCGCCTCTCTGTCGACAGAGACAGCTGTTCGTCTCTCTCTCGCTCTCTCTCGCCCCCCCCTCTCTCTCTCTCTCTCTCTCTGTCTGTCTGTCTGTCTGTCTCTCTCTCTCTCTCTCGTTTACACGTACTTGTTTGCATATTTGGTAGCGACGCTGTCAACACCGTTGATGTCATATTCGGATAGATTTTCCCTTCTTTTTCATTCTCTTTCCGCCTGGAATAATGAAAACAATTAAAACAAACAACAAATGACTCCATTAATTGCTTTGAGATTTGATTTACTTCTTACAGTTATTGTGCAGCAAGTATATGAACATAGAATGCATCCAGACAGAATAGGGCGAAATAAGTATACATATGTATATATGGGCAACTGTACGTATGGATATAGTTGATATCTACGGACACATACATACAATGTCAACTCCAACTCTATAAAACAATACAAGATGTGCATATGGAAATTACAAGAACACCTAAACCGCACTGATACACATAAACAAGAACAGATACACTGACACAAAACACACATGTACGCCATACTACACATTATCACAACAAAAAATAATACAAACTAACAACACGAACACACTCCCTCACGCGCACGCACACACATATAGACATATATATGCAAAAATTATATATGAGCATTAGACTTCAGTGAACTCAAGTACTATGCCCCTAAAATATAGCAACAACTCAAACAAAACAAGAAAAAACACATACAGGTTAAGACCGGACAAACACACACACGCATGAAGAATGATAAATGCACAAGAATAGATAAACAAAACGCACACCATAATCGAATCTTCTGATCATATACACTTAACCTGGCAGAAGGCAAAATATACAAAACGAACGCATTGACCAAACATAAACAGTTGCACGCTTCAGTATAACAAAGTGCCATTTCTCCAGAATGCATTTACAACTTTGAGAAAGAAAACGGAGAGTGTGCACACAAATTTAAAGAACTCACAAACTAACTAAAACACACATTCATCGATAAAATATAAGTATCCATGTATATATGAGTTTGCTATGTCCATATGTTTATGTTTATATGCGTGTATGTACAGGTTTCACAACCGATCATTATGAATTTTGAAACACTCCTGAAAGTGCAAGCTCAATAATCGGAAGGGAACTGGCTAACTACCGAATCGAAGAAAATGTAAGGGTATATTTCTGATATTTCTTGTCAATTTTCCGAACCACGCTCGTATTGGTTTGAAGTTGTACACCCAATGAGCCGTTTTCGAATTGCAAACGAATTTTTATTCTGAACATTCGAATCTCAATTATTAAATCTTGTTTAAAGTGT
This sequence comes from Sepiola atlantica, assembly GCA_963556195.1. Classification (NCBI taxonomy): domain Eukaryota; kingdom Metazoa; phylum Mollusca; class Cephalopoda; order Sepiida; family Sepiolidae; genus Sepiola; species Sepiola atlantica. The sequence continues at coordinate 141,699,006 of OY744524.1, read as the reverse complement.
GTCAAATCCTATTTTTCCAATTTTTTTTATGTGTTGCTTTCATGGGCATATCGATATCTTATCATGAAACTTCGTATTTATAGTGTACGGTTTTTATCTGACAACTCTGCTCTGACGACGGGAGTTTTTGTTGACTACATGAATTTGTTTCAAGTATATTCTTGATGCTCCCAGAAACACATGTAATTTTTCTTTGTTTCGAAACATACAACGGATTGATATGCCAAATTATATAAATATATATAAAAATATATATATATGTGTGTGTGTGTGTGTGTGTGTGTGTGCGTGTTTATATATTTTTGTTTTATTTCATAGTAGTACAGGTATAGTTATACAGAATATTTTTAAATAAAAATTTCGGTCGTTTGCTGCACCCGTCCTCAGTGTAGTCTAGCTATCAATCTATCTATCTGAGTAATCCTTCTCACTCTCACTATATATATATATATATATATATATATATATATATATAGAGAGAGAGAGAGAGAGAGAGAGAGAGAAAGAGAGATAGAAAGAGAGATAGACAGTTTCTTGTTTACATCATTGTATTTCACTATGTATGGACAGATTACCTAACCTAACTGCCCTGTCCTTTATCAAAGCTCCGCATTTGGCAGAGGGATGCAATAGATGACTTTGATTTAAATGCTGTTCGCTAGCAAAACGCCATGCAAATACCAGCAGAACAAGTTTGAAATTAGAAGAAGAAAATTTGCAAGCATTCGATAATACTAATCTAAGTGACCTTGTCATGCCCATTAGCTAAATCTCTTTGGTCAGCAGAAGGGCATCGGTCGACATCAGCCATAATCAAACGCACTTTTATGCGTTCGCAATGTGGAAGCACCTTTTATCTTCCGCTTTTTCCGCTTGTCAATTTTTTGTTGTTTCTTGAATTCCTTTAACTGTTCTTCATCTTCTAAAAGATTCATCTGACTCTGCCTCGGTTTGGAACTCTTCAATTACAAGTGTACACTTTACGTAAAAATGACGGAAAAAATATGTTGCGCCAGTGTTAGCATTTGCTATTTATCTAGATATATTCCTTAAATATTTATATAAAATCATGAAATTATGCCATAAATTTCATAAATGACCTCCCTGGTGTCATTGAGACTTAGATAGGAATATTTGCTGACGATACCACGCTCTACTCTCGTCATGTGGGCAAAACCGACGAGCACATATCTGAGGCAATGGCTGAATCCTTAGAAAATGGCCTCCAGGCTGTAGTGGATTAGGATAAAAAATGGACGGTAAATTTTAATGCCGCAAAGACAAAGCTACTTTTCTTTCAATAACTACAAGAAACCGCTTCAGCCACTGATTGTCATGGCAAATAACACCCTACCTGAGAGTTCATCATTTAAACTCCTCGGCCTAACTTTCACAGATAACATGAATTTGAACACATACATTGAAGACATTGCCAAGACTGCTGCAAAGAAGGTGGGCTTCCTCTGCCGTGCTAGTAAACTGCTGACACATGATATTATCCTATATATCTACAAAGCCACCATCCGCCCATGCATGGAGTATTGTTGCCACATATGGGCTGGTGCACAATCCACTAGGCTCTCCTTATTATACAAGGTCCGAAAAAGAGTCGCCAACTTAATAGGTCCCTCACTATCCACCAAGCTCCAGCCCCTATCCCACCGCCGCAATGTTGCTTCCTTGTGCATGTTTTACAAGTACTTCAATGGGCTGTGCTCTGATGAACTTGCTGCTCTGGTGACCCCACGACTCTAATTCACTAGACCAACCCGACAATCTGCCAAATCTCATCCATTCACCGTGGAGGTCCCCAGATGCCGAAGAGCTTTATACTTCAAAAGATTCTTTCCTCGTGCTGCTGACAGTGGAACTCCCTCTCTGCTCATTGTTTTCCTGATGGTACTGACATACAGAAATTTAAAACTTATGTAAACATACATCTCGCTGCACAGCTTTAAGTTGATCTCCCCCTAAAAATAACTATCACCCTTTTTCTCAGTAGCCTCTTACATCTACAGTGGAGGTCTGCCTTGTTTAGTGTTAACTATGTTTTAAAAAAAACTTATTAGTATCATTCTTAATCATCTAAAGAAAAAACACCCATCGTTGACTTGTTGTATTATAGAGCGGAGGATTTTTTTTTCCAAATATATTTTAAACGGCGTATAAGTCTGAGGTGTTTTTTTCTGATTAGGTATTCGATTTCTCGCTTCTTCTAAAAACATAAAATGCTTTTGCGTGGGCTAGAAATAAGCAGGTGTACCTTTTTTAGCTCTGACCGGGGACACAACATATAACACACTATGATCCTATCCCGAAGGCAAGTAATTTGTCACAGAGCTGATAACTTCGTTAAGATTTCCACGTTACATAATCATGTTAAGAAACACTTACTTATCCTCTTTCCGTTGGAGAATTCTCCTAGCACTTCCTGAAAATATTGTCTTTTTACAATGTATGTAATTACGCGTGTTCCTATTTACTTGCGTCTTCCACAATTTTAATTGTCGCAATCTAGATAGAGTTTTCTTTGACTGACGACGCCAGAGAAGATAACGTGTTGTCTCAGAAATTATATACACAATTATTTATTTGTGAAAAAAATATATAAATACTATTTATATTCATAAGGTCACGGAACTGTAATTATAAATTTAGCGAATAAAAATACAGTAAACAAAACAAATTAGGAACAAACGATAAAAATACAGTAAACAAACAAATTAAGATCAAACGATACATAATTTTAAAAATGAAAACAATAAATAAATGAATCAAAATCTATTTTGTAAATGTAGTAAAAGTGAAAACTATTTGAAAATAAAGATATAAACATTTCTCTTTGTTTAAATTGTATTTCTTGTCCTGAAATAAAATGAATTTTTAAGTGTTGAAAATGCAACTTTAATTTAATGTTTACATCGTTGTTGTTTTTAATAGAATAACACATATTTGAATAGTTAAATAATGTTATTAAACACACAATAACGTTTTGGCACAAAAATAAACTTTGAACATTCTTTTGATACAAATAGAAACGGAAGTTTTAGTTGATAATATTTGATTGCAAACAAGATGTTGAAAACATGATGTCGACATGTGGACATAAAAGTTACATTTTATATACGTTCCAAATTAAATTGGAATGTTGTATCATAATTAAAAAGAACGTTTTATGTTATACACACATGTTATTGTCTAAAAATGAATCAAACTTTAGGGAAAACAAGCCAGTATTTGTTTTTTATCTACTATTTTCGTATTAAGACAGGTGTTTCATCAATCTTGACTTTTAGACTAAACGAGTGTTTGTAGAGTTTTATCTTCAAATAAGTATCAGACTTCAACCTTGAAAAAACATCAACAAAACTATCAGTATCTGTTTAATGCCAAAAATTACTAAATCAAAGATGAAATACTTTTTTTTTTAATTAGCACCGTCATATGTCTACATATAGTGGGTAACTGTTCCCTCCGAATCGTCTTGTTTATCTTCTTAGCCGTGACGTAAGCAGAAAAACGACACTTAATGGGGTGGCCTTCTATTTACGAAGGCCACGGTACGGCTGTCCATATACGGTCTTTCGTGTTGGACACTGGTACGTCTAAGTAATGACACAGTGAACTTCATCACATTCTTAATTAACGTCACCACTTTTAGTATGTAGAGAATAAATTACAGTGTATGACGCCGCTGAGCTAAATTATTATTTATACATCACGAGTGCAAGAATCCGATCCATAATGACGTCATTTCTCAAATAGTAGTTAAAAAAAACAGTTTACATTCAATGTCCTTTTATATTCACAAAAAACATAACGATAGCGTCTAAAACTTAGAACATGCAATGTTTCCATAGACGATGAAGATGACATATTTTCTATGTTTTATCAAATAATTACATTTATATAATTCAAAATAAATTAGAATTTAAATAAATACATATTTAAGAGAATTTTATCCGTATATTTATCTAAATAATAGTACAGTGAGGCAATCTGATGTTCGTACGTACGTTATCAACCTCCACCGCTTTTTAAAAAGAATGTAACGCTGATAACCAAAACCGTAATGCAACAACTTATATTTTTTACATTTCATCTCATGACGCTGTTGTGTCGAACCTTAAGCTCTAACTAAAGTAAACTCTTTTGACTTTGGGGCTAAGGTCAAATTGTAGTATCTCTTCTGTCTAACGATAGTACAATAATATTGTGGGGTCTTTGTTCGCGCCGATAATGGAAATATGTCACAAACTACTACGAGGGTTTTAGTGACATACCCTATAAGCAGACATATTCTGAAACTACATTTCAGTTTGAACAAATGTGGGGCAATAGTATCATGAGTCCTCATTCGCGCCGTAATTCCATACTGGAAATATTAACATAGCACGGCAGCTATATACTTAAGATGAACGATACAACAGTAGAACTTGCATGGCTGCTATATTAATAATTTAAGTTTTCTCTCTAGTTATTTTACTTTAAGAGTTGAGTTAAGAAGACAGTTAAGAAATAGCGTGAAATACAAATAAGAATAATGAGTATTTAAGTTTAATAATAAATAACTTAGAAAGAGATGAGATTGCGGTAAACATAAAGAAGAAACAATTGACAAACGTGAGCTAGTGTTCCGGTTTCTGTAACCTCTCAGTGTTATCAAAGAAAGAACATGTACGATTAGTTTGTGAATTATTACAAACCCAGCAGATTGTCGATCGTCGTATCGTAACAGCTGAAGTATTGTATTGTTAAGCTTATTCGGACTACTGTCTCTATATTGGATGTTATTCACAAAATTCAACCTCCGACCTACTTCAGATGCATTTTGTCTAACTCGACAATCGTTATGTCGAACTTGGGAATCTGTCCGGAATTTCGAACGGAACGCCAAGGTAAATGCATAGGAGTAGCTTGCTCTCGTTTCGTTAGCCATAACCGGATATAATTTTTAAGTAATTCGTAATTGTTTTCTTGAACCTCCAACCTCTAAATGGCTGTCACTTATAACTGATTAAACTTAGCACTGTTATCCGTTGAGCCAATGTTTATTGCCAAGGAATTGGGAGGAAGCTACCCTCGTGGATTAAATGAAATGCCCTGTTCAAAATTCCTTACAGATTCCCGAGTTCGACAAAAAGCACCCGGTTAAGATCGGAGGTTACATCATCCGAAACGTTTTAAAAAACATTCAAGATACCAACAGTAGTCATAATAATGCAAATAATATAAATAACTAACCCTCATATAAAAACAAAACAAGCCAAAACATAGCTGGAGTCTTTTTGACACGTTTGTAGTTGCAGTTACAATAATACTGATAGCAGTGTGGTTTTATTTTTGTTACGTAACAGTGAATCAATTAAACACATTAATTTCTTTGTAAAATGTTATATTCTTTTGTTTATTCTTCTTTTCACAAATACATTATTTAATATAACAGAGTAAGCTTATCTATACCATTGCATATTATTAATCCTTCCGGTGAGTGAATTAGCCCGAAAAAGGAAGTTGGACGCCCAAAAGAAAGATTTAATTGACTACTTTGCCACACCGACTTCCAGTTATGACGTAATTTCCTAAATATGTCAGCTTAACTTCTTAACTTTAAGTAGAGAATTAATATTTACTTAATCTAGTTATTAAAACGAATTTTCCTTTCCAGCACCAATCTAACAACGCCACGTCCACTATCGTTATACAATGTTCTGTTTCTTTTCAAAACTCGAAAACTTCCTTATTCTTCTTTATCGGAAACGTTATTGTATAGTTGTCATATGATTGTCTCCTTTGTTAATTTATTGTAAGGACACCTTATATTTCTTTGGTGGTCATAGTAACACGAGTACACCGTTTTTCGGCTTGAACTGTATTATGTCTGCACAAGATATGTATAGTGACATACAAGAGTGTACCGTGTTGATTCATTTTAATCTTTCATCACGGTTATCACTGAAATTATATTTTCACGTTGCATAGGGGGAAGAGTTTGTATATAGCACCTAGTGATCTAAGTTTCTTTCTCATTTATTTCTGAATATCTCGTTTAAAACTGTCCAGAATGTCACTTTTAAGGACTTAACAAAAAATTCTAAATAATATTTTATTTTTATTTAAATATTTATGTTGCATAAAATATTAGAGAGATAGTTACGAAATCTGAACGTATGATTGGGAAGAGTTTGTTCATTAATATTACGTCATTGTTGGCGAATATATGATAAGTTTGATACTAATAAAACTAATGAACTCAGAGACTCGTACAGATAAATACATACTAAAATAATTATTATGACTCTGATGTAAATATCAGAACGTCTGGTAGGAGCTATTTCTCTTTAAGTATGATGTGTCGAAATTATTTATAAATAAATTTAAACAAAATGTTATTATTTCCTGGGTTGTTCGGTTTGTGAAAAAAAACATCGCTGTCAGTAAGTGCTGTTTACGGTTTCACGCAATTCATAGTTTTTGTGTATCCCGAGCCGAACAAAGAAGAAACATGTATCGCCAATTTTTCTCTCGTTCTTCGACTTGAACCGGTAATTGTGCAAAAGCGGGATTTAACGAAACATATTTGTTTTGCATAAACGGAACAAAAATAATCATATGTAATTCTATACACATTCTTACCTCCGCCAAGGAATTTATGCAGTGGGTCGAATTTGTGACTCTGTTTTTTTTTGTATATAGCTTAGCGTCAAGTCTATTGTCCACATCACTTGACAAGTCCTCATCAAACATGGTCTAACTCAGAACCGATTTAATGTTGGGATATCTAGGTCAAAATTGAGTGTCATGGTCAATGTCATGCAAAAGGTATTGGTCACATTCTTGGTGATAATTTATGTTGTTTATCGTTGAAATGTACTACTTGGCCCATATTGTAGCCGGTAAAAGCCAACATCTTATATGATCTACATCTCGCCTTTTGACATTGAAAAAATGTTAAATTTTACATTTTGATGGACTTTCAACTTGTCACGCTAAGATATGTAGTATAATGTCTGGCTTATGTTCTTGTTTATGTATATTATTGCCACTTTAGGACTACTATTCGCATCATAGTTGTTATATTCACAAGGTTTAGGCCGATGTAACCTCTGACCTTTTTCATGTGCACACCTCGGGGCCATACTAGTCGAACTCGGCGCCCTTATGTCAAACTTGAGCATATATACTGAATTTTAAACTTGTGAACCCTTAATTTAATTCATGGGTTAGATTGTTCTCATTTAATCTTATTCTTCATTAATATCGCTTATAGTGATGATTCTCTCGACTAATTGTTAATCAACTCTTGCGACATGCGTCCATGCGTACAATTCTAATGTACATTTCGTGAGCCTTAAACATAAGTGTATCTACATGTATTGTACGACTACGTATTACTGTAGAATTACTATTATTATTTAGTTTTAATTTTAGATTAAATAAAGGCTTCGGCTAGAAGGTTCCAGAATTCGAAAAGATGCACTTGAACAACGTTGAAAGTTATATAAGCCAGAAGGTTGTGAATACAATAAAAAAAGACGAGAATGGTAGTCCGAAGAATGCAAATAATATAAATTATGAATCTTAATTAAAAAAATGCGAAACATTATTGTTAAAAAGAAACAAACGAAAAAGTGTGAATAATTTTCCTCTCATTCTCCTCTCTCTGCTGGGAATCTCTGATTGTTTACTACTACTCCTCTCTCTAGTGTGCAACATTCTGCTCCCATATGAAGAAATGTCTCACTATCTCTTCAATATATCTATTCTAAAATATAAAAAACTTATCCTAAGCTAAACGTCACAAATATATTTCTTTGTTTGTATGTTTACCAAAAGTTTAATGAATATATTTTGTTTAATTCTTACGTATTATTTTCGTAAGACTATGTAGAATAAAATGACAACTTGACAGTTTTTATGTTCAAGCATGTCACTCTTTAACAATTAAACATTTATTTTGAAAAATATTTTCGTTTTTTCGAAAAATGAAACATTCCTAATTATTTTCTAAATGTTTATTTCCAAAACACGTCTATGAAAGGCTCTGTCCATTTTTCTGTCACACATCTCACTTTGAAACATTGTTTTCATCATTAAATGCACAGTTACGCTGCAGTTGCAATATGCTTTGTGTGGGGCTCACAAAAGTATAAAACAATATTTGTATCGCCAAACGAGCAGATTGAATGGACATAACTTAAGATTATCCGTACTAGTTAATCTAAGTGGCATAACGTAACTTATATTTTGTTGTCAAATAGCTATGGATTTACACGGATTATTTTGTTTTACTTCCGATTTAAAGAACGGCCGTTTCACTTTGGTACTTTTTAATGGATGTTCCCGTATGACTGCCCTCTTCTGTAACATTTGCAGTTTTCTTTGATGCTTTCGGCAAGATATTTTCCAAATTAAAAGCATAGTCAGCGTTTCCACGATTTTCATCATTCATGTAAAACTTTATGTTAAGCCAATTAGCCTAATATCTGATTCATGCTACATTTAAATTTTACAAATTAAAATTTTACAATTTTACAAATTAAAAGCATAGTCAGCGTTTCCACGATTTTCATCATTTATGTAAAACTTTATGTTAAGCCAATTAGCTTAATATCCGATTCATGCTACAATTAAATTTTACAAATTAAAATTTTACAATTTTACAAATTTTACAATTTTAAAAATTAAAAGCATAGTCAGCGTTTCCACGATTTTTATCATTTATGTAAAACTTTATGTTAAGCCAATTTGCCTAATATCCGATTCATGCTACAATTAAATGTTACAAATTAAAATTTTACAATTTTACAAATTAAAAGCATAGTCAGCGTTTCCACGATTTTCATCATTTATGTAAAACTTTATGTTAAACCAATTAGCCTAATATCCGATTCATGCTACAAATAAATTTTACAAATTAAAATTTTACAATTTTACAAATTTTACAATTTTAAAAATTAAAAGCATAGTCAGCGTTTCCACGATTTTTATCATTTATGTAAAACTTTATGTTAAGCCAATTAGCCTAATATCCGATTCATGCTACAATTAAATTTTACAAATTAAAATTTTACAATTTTACAAATTTTACAATTTTACAAATTAAAAGAATAGTCAGCGTTGCCACGATTTTTATCATTTATGTAAAACTTTATGTTAAGCCAATTAGCCTAATATCCGATTCATGCTACAATTAAACTTTAAAAATTAACATTTTACAATTTTACAAATTTTACAATCTTACAAATTAAAAGCATAGTCAGCGTTTTCACGATTTTCATCATTTATGCGAAACTTTATGTTAAGCCAATTAGCCTAATATCCGATTCATGCTACAATTAAATTTTACAAATTAACATTTTACAATATTACAAATTTTACAATCTTACAAATTAAAAGCATAGTCAGCGTTTCCACGATTTTCATCATTTATGTGAAACTTTATGTTAAGCCAATTACCCTAATACCCGATTCGTGCTACACTCTAGCATATTCAACATTGTCATGAGGGATTTTCACGCTGCAAATCCTTTATCATGTAAACAGTTTTAATGAAGGTGAATGTGCAAAGGCGCAGTTGAAACACTTACCATTCAAATATGTTCTTACTTTCTCCAAAATAGTACACTTCGTTGTGTTGTATTTTGTTGCTGGGTTCAATACAGATGGAATGACACATGAACAGACCCAGGTACAAGAAGATTAAAACATGAAAATATGTCAGTGTAATTGTTATTTTGTCTCTCTCGCGGATGGTGACTGTCATACTTAACATCTACTCAACAAAATTGCGTCATATGTAGAATGAAGCCCTTTGATTCGTTTTATAGTTTACAAGGTGTAAACAATTTAAAAATACGACTACTTCTAAAAAATATTTATAAACTACCAAATTGGTTTTAATTGCCCGAGATCAGAGATGAATCATTATTTGGATGCTGAGGGTGTCAAAGAAGAACAATAGTATACTACGACTTTTAATGCTCATACTTTACATATACAACTATAACTACTACTACTACTACTACTAATAATAATAATAATAAACAGTTATAGCCTCCAAAAGTAGTGGACATAATCGCATTAAACTTAATATGAAAATCACTTGGGATGACAGGTGTGTGATAGACGTAAAATCAAAATACATCTCCCACTGCTAATAATAAAACATTATACAATTTATTTGAAACTAGTATTCAAATCATGTCCCATTTTCATCGTTCCTTCTTCGTAACTATTTATAATTGGATTCACTCGATTCGCATCTCATTCCCGTCTCTCAAATATAAGAAATATATTTTCATAATCGATTTTGTTGTAGGCTACATATATGTCGTCAATTATTTTTGCACACTTAATTTTGTAATTATGTGAATTTCTGGAAAAGATTCAGAGAAATACAGTAAACAAAAATAAATACAATTTAAATATACTACAAAAGCTGATGCTGTTTTAAGAGTTTGTTTGGTAGTACATAAATAAATAAATTTAAAAAAACAGGTGATGTGTTGCGAAACAAACGAATAGGCAGAGTACCCATTACTAAGGCAGTAGTTTCTTACGAGAATAATACCCGCGTTCGAATCTCACGTAAGTTTAAAGGATTTTTTTACTGAATATGTGCTTTATAAATTTATAGGAATAAACCTCACATAATAACATAAAACACATTACATCTATATTTTAAAACTACGTGACTTTTATTGATAATCAGCAATAAAGTAGACAATAGTGTTAAGTTAATTATTTTCGCTTAAAACATAATTTTTGATGTGTTAGCCAATAAAAACAATGCGTGAATATATTCATCGTTGTTACTAACAATCTCATGCAAATATTAAATGATATTTTCTCTTCACGTATTTTTATAAATATATTTCTGCGTACTAACTATTAAGCGATAGAATCTATGTACAGATAGAGACTGGCATACTAACGCAGTGTATCACCACCGGCTAATGAGTTGTTATAAACTAGTACACTTTAAAACATAATACTTATAGCATATGAATTTTGGAAAATAACAAGAATATGTGTTGTTAAGATGCAGCCATTAACTCTCTGCTGGCTGTGATGAAAATTCTATTAAGACGCAACCACATCGATAAATGCTATTTCAAATTTAAGCATAGAATATCGACTAAATGAACGACAAATTAAGCTACCTGAGCAATTAAAATATCCATCGGAGGTTAAGATTCTCAGAAACCGATGAAATTGAATGGTATTGTTCAATTTATCTGAAGAATAGTGGAATTTCGATAAATATTAATTGCGTGGCAATCTCGATAGATGCTAGAACCATACACAATGCTGACTTGCCTTAAGTGTGAATAACATCGTAATCAATTGAGTTAGAATAGTATTAATGACGCGTTGGTTAATTTAAACAAAGAAAATATAATATTATTAACGAAGCTACTAATCTATAAAATATAAACATTTGAAAATCAAAACTACTTTTAGATTTAAAGAGACGGTTAAATGTCGAGTTCTTATTTGCTAAAAGGTATGGGAACATCGGCTTTGTTACCTTGTTAAAGGAACAATTTTATTATATTCAGTGTCAGTCTCTCTCTCTCTCTTTCCCTCTCTCTCGCTCTCTCTCTCCCCTATTATGTTATTTGACACATTATTTCATAGTTTGGAGATTATAGAGAACAACTTAGTTGGTGATGTGTCACATATTGTGTTAATTACAAATTGCAGCGATGTAGAGCACATTTTGTTGGTTATTATTCACGGTTGATGTGAAAAAAATAATGGTTCTCTGATGTTTGAATATTGCCCCATGTTTTATTTTGCAAAATCAAATATGAACATCCTAACGAAAGTAACAAACACATGCTGCGGACAATGATTCATGAACATTTAAATGAAAAAACTGAGTTCTGATTTGAGTGATCAAAGACAATAGACTAGGAATATGAAATTATATAAAATTAAATATATTTTATGGCCATGGGCTCCGTTCAGTCTCGAGAGAATATAGATACCCCTTATAAGGTTAACTGTGCGTATAAGTGTGAAGCAAGGTTTGCACAATCCGAACCACACGTCCTCTGAATCAGCACTAGTAGCAATGGAGAAGTCCAGGACGACTGGAAACAATGCCGAGATAAGCATAGAGCACATACAGCTCTTGGACTTCCCAAATGGGACTAACCAGGCCCAACGTCACTTAATTTTGGTTATTTAACGGGAACCGGTGTTTGTACGTTATTCTGTTGTATATATATATATATATATATATATATATATATATATATATATATATATATATATATATATTCAATCGGACTCTTGTGTTTTGCACTGATGAAGCCTTTTTCTGAATGTTTGGAAACATTTTGTTTATGGTTAAAAAATGAAGCAGAAACAATTGTTCTTGAATAAAATGTTTTAGAATGAACTCGGATAGTATCATGTTAAATTAGGAACTCTAGTCGTAGTAGAAACTGTTTAGATAATATATAAACCTTTGTGCAAACTTTCTGAAATTTATGATATGCAACTATAGTAAGTATATATATAGTCCTGTAACTGCATGCATAAACATGAATGCCCTTTACAACAAAATTGTTTAATAACAAAATATATTTACCCAGCAACAATCTCGACTAAGGAAAACCCAGCTATAAAAATACTACATAGGTATGGCAGGTAATACTTTCAAAGAAAGATACACCGGCCATAAATGTTCTTCAACAACCCAAGCTACAAAAATAGAACTTCACTTTCGGGTTACCATTGGGAATTAACTAATAAAAATAAATCACCAACTCTAATCTGGAACACTATCAGAAAAACTAGAACCAGTAGCTCCCTAAACTCACCATGTTATTTATGCCTTGGCGAAAAACTTGAAATAATTAAATTTACCGATAGAGGAAAACTTTTAAACAAAAAAAAGAAACATTGATCAATTGTAGGCATAACAGATCACATCTCCTTAGTAATTTATACAATACCCCCTAAACAATACCATTAAAACCAAAGAAAAACCCTCAATATCCACCAACCCCCTAAAATTAATACATATAAACATCTACAAACCAGATAGCTTTAACCCTTTATTACAAGTATAATATAATTACCCCCCTATTTGGAATAAATATTATAACACCCTCAGGTGGAACATCTAGATATGTATGTGTAGGTATGTTTTGTGGATATATGTGTCTGTATATGTGTGAAAACATGAAATTTGTAAGTATATGTGTGTATATATATGTGTGTGTATGTATGTGTATGTATGTATATGTATATGTGTGTTCATGTATATGTATATGCATATGGGTGCATGTGTGAATGTCTATGTATGCATATACATATATGTATATATATGTATATGTATGTGCGTGTATGCGTTTGTATGTGCGTATAGATGTTCCCCATATGCCTAATCTTGACCGTACATACTTAATATTTAATTTACAAAATCTAACAAAAGTCAACTACATATTACCAAAATCATCTTTAAAATGATATATTGCTCACATTACTCAAAATTACTGCTCCCACCATTTCTTTTTCTTCCATCCATAGATCATAATTTCTTTTTAACAATTTTAACTAAAACAATTTACCGCAAATATTATCTTTAATCTTCTGACACCTATTAATACAATTACAACTAATATTAAAATGTATTAATACCACTGCCATTAATTCATATATGACTTTTACTAAAAATAAAAGTAATTACCACTATGTTTCATTAATTCATTACTAAATATTACCTAGAATTAAAAATTAAAATACATTCATTTATCACACAAAATAATAAAACCTAAATGTTAATAGGTCGAAACATAATAATATAATGTATTAATACTACTGTTATAAATCTATATATGATTTTTACTAAAAATAATCAACCCCATATTTTATTAAATATTATCTTAAATTAAAATACATTCATGTACCACCAATAATAATTTAAACTAAATATTACTTTAAGTTATTATCGTTGAAATTAGCCGTCCATTTTAAATAGGTTGAACTATCCCTATTCCTTTGACATGCGACAAAATCCTACTTGCAAAATATCTGTCGCGCGTCAAGGCGTCAGGCTAGACACATAACCCGCCCCCGCCCCCAACAACTTTTAAATAGCTATAGACACCAACCCTTAACATCCCTTCTATCTCTCTTTCTTTCTCTTCTCCTTCCCCTTCTGTTCCTTTTCCTCGCCCCCTGCCCCAACTTAGCGTTCAATGAAAAAACAAATATAAATTATTGTAAAATTAAACTTTTCTAACGGCCAATCGTTTTAAAAAATTGGTCACATGACTACTATTCCTCTTTCTTTTTGCTTAGCTCCATTCGTCCTGGATTTCATCGACCGGGTTGGATCACAAAAAAAACTTTCTGCATGATGAGACCTCAGCTCTTGATAGCTGTAGATCGATAACATCGACATGCCAGTGTAGCAGACTTTGTACATGTGTGAATAAAAAACATTCACAATACAGCTCTATATTTTTATTGAGCACTCTTTCATAAGCCCAGTTTGATTCCCTTTGGATTTTTACCCTGTGGATTTTTACCCTACCTGGATTATATATATATATATATATATATATATATATATATATATATATATATATATATGGTAAGGCATGTATATGTGTTTATATATTTGGATGTACAAGATTTACTTCTGCATTCACGGACCATTCTGAATTTCAGAAACATAGCTGCTAGGCGTAAATAGTTCAAATGTGAGCTATATTTAGTTCAATTTAGTTTCATGAAAAAAAAGTAAATAGAGAGGGTGAAAGATCTATGCGAATAAAAATAACTATAAATGGATTAACTTTCGAAATTTGTTCTTACCATTAACTAATGTTTACATAACATTAAGAGTAATATATATATATATATATATATATATATATATATATATATATATATATATATATATATATTAATGCAGATGAATTTGAACGTACAGAGTAAAGACAAAGATAATCTTGACTGTGTTTATATAACAGTGCTCAATAATAAATAGTGATACCTTATTGTTGTAAAGATGTTTATGCAGATATTATTTGGCTACATATTAACAAACCATGTTTCGGTTACAGCTGTAAGACACTCGATTTATCAAGCCAAAATTCTTTTTTTTTTACTTTTTCATTTCGTGGAAACAAGCTAATATACTCTTTAGAAAAACACGTGATTAATTAAAATTATTTTTAAATATAACTGTTCAGCATTTCATTTATTATTTAGTATTTAGTAAATCGTCTGAGTCTTTAGCCTAACACACTTTCCTATTCAACGTTAACACAAGACGACAATACCTAGGGTGTGTGAGGGTCGAATGCATCTTTCAGTCACCAACTCCTTGCAACACACACACACACAGACACACACACACACACACACATATATATATATATATATATATATATATATATATATATATATATATATATTAAATTATTTATTCTTTCAATTTTTCCCATGGTCTTCTTTGTATTCAAATAAAAATAATAAATGTTCCATAGGTTTCACAGATTTCACGAACGTTTAGGATTCTTCGTCGAATCATCATCAGGTGTCAAAAGCAAATGAACAAAAAAGCTGGAGAAATAAGAGAATTTTATAAAGACGCCGGAGAAACGGGCATAGAACGTTTTAGCATTGTTCCAGGAAGTTGTTGACGATTTAGATTCAGCAACGCTAGATGTTATCACAGAACAAAATCGCATTACATTAAGCATTTTAAAATGGTTCCACTGGTTTCATATGGGATGTTATTACTTTTAGGTTGTTGTGCTTTTATGTAGATAGCTTCCAGTATTTTACAGTTGTATTAAAATTGGTTTTGGAATGTATAATTTTAGTGTTATTAGCTAGAATTTGTCTTAAATATATATATATATATATATATATATATATATATATATATATATATATATATATTATTACAGAATTTAAAAACATTTACACGGCATTATTTTTACATTCACACATTCCAGTATTGTTATAGTAGATAGTATCGCAAATTAACGTAGAGTAAGCATTTGAATTGAATAATAGTTACGATCTTTTAATCTTTCATAAAGTCTTACTAAATAAAAGTCGTAGTAGTCACATGGATTTATTTATGAATGAAATAACGAAAGAATGAAATCGTTTTATTTATATTTAAAATTGTTTTTATTTTTTACGGATGTCTGACGCGACCGCAGCCCTAATGATATCATTTTGTAACCGAACCAATACAAAATGAATATTCGATTCCTCGTAAAATGATGTTCAGTTTCAGTATAGCGCTTAGGTTTCTATTGCATGTCTGGACAGAGAGGGAAAGAGAGAGAAAGTGAGAGAGAACGAAATACCACAGAAATATAGTATAGAACGTAGATGTAGATATATTTCCAATTAGTGTGATTATCTTTCGAGGCAATACAAAAAGCAAATCTACTTTTTGCCCGTCATATACGTTTCAAATGGCAATCCAATTTGTGTCGGACCAATCGACAACGACACGAATCATTACAGGTGGATCTATTCTATCCGATTCTATCCAAATGCAGATGATTTAGAATAGAATGGAAAATGCTCCCGCAATTATGGAAGAGTCATGTCTTGTTTTCTAACAACCTGCCACATGTTACATAAGATTTTATTTGCTCACTGTTAACCGATATTTTCTTCCTCGTAGCCCTGAGAAACACATGAGAAAATATTATGGTTTCGACTGTTTCTATTGCAGAACAGCGATAATCGTAATTATCATTGCAGAAACTACAAGAACTTCAATTGTTTCCCAAATGATGGGGAATTCATAGGGAGCTTTGCAGGAAGATACATCATAAGTAACTGCACTGAAGGGAATATGAATTTCCATGGATCTATAATGACCGAGAGCATGGTTCAGAATGTGGCGATTGTCAATCAGGTTCTAAAAGTGCAGAGAAATGATGTAATTGTAAAGTTAATTAACGGTTACATAAAATGGATAACACTATAGTTATCAGTAATGTCATAAGTTACCTCCCTTCTTTTATTATTGTGTAGGTGTTGTGGCCCTGTAAAGGGGCCGAATGAAAACACGAACTCGGGGTTTTGGTAACACAAGTATATTGGAGAAAATATAATACAACAGATAAACAAGAGTGGTGGTACGTCAGTCTTGACTGCCAGTATAGACTGCGGTTTGTTCAACACTGAAGAGCAGATGCTCCCAGTATATATGGTTAATGGAAGAATCCAACGTTTCGTCATAGGTAAGGTACCATAACACTCCCTTCCAATCCTTACCTCTTTAGGAGTAATAGTATTCTTTCCTTTTTAGATTGACGCTATTCTAAGGTTGTTTGAGGTAACTGTCTGCCGAAAGTGTTGTATCTGGTAACTATAACTTTTCCTGGGGCGTGCTGTCGGTGTATTCCGATAGTAGTTCCTTAATTTGGTTTAGGTGTATTTATGAGAGTTCTGGGCGCCTCTTTCAATTTCATATCTGATATTCTCCAGTTTTCTTAATTTAAGAATTCTGATTTTAGAGCTCATCTTTAAATTTTGAAAAATGTCTTTGCTTCGACATTCAACTCCAAGACAAGTCACTGTATCTTTCATAGTCTTCAGCTCTTGTAAAGTATCTTTGAGTTGAAACTTTAGCGATTCTAGATTTTTAACTATGAATTCACTCTCTTTGACCTCCAATCGATTATCCAAAGAATGTGACTATTTCTTTCAGTTTGTAATAGCTATTTGCAGTCTGAATAGTGTGTCATTATGTGCTTTAATTTCTGTCGACAATTTATTGAGTGTCAATTTTATACTACTTTTAATGGTTGAAACAAATTCCTTTTTTCGTTTTTCTGACTCGATCGTCAAGTTTATTTTATTTCCTAGCTAAAAACCTTGATTGGTAACCCCCAGAAATTGAATAGCTGAAATAAGTTTGTACCAAATAAATTATTGGTGTATTTTAGTATGAACATTTTTACTTTTTCGTTGTTCTGTTTAAAGCAATGCCGGTAATTATTTCACCATCGAATTTTATTTTTTACCAGTCACTGTTCTGATTATTTGATTGGTTCTTAGCATGGTCGGTTTTCCAAATCTTTTCCATGACTGCATGCTGATAATTGACACGTCTGAACTAGAATGCAATTGTAATTTTACGTTTTTATTTATGATTTTTACTTGAACATATTTTGTTATAATTCTGCCGCCATGTTGGTTCGTTTTCGTGGATTTTACCCGAGTTTTATTTTCTTTATTCGTGCTGGTATGTGTACCTCATGCCCAACGTCAGACAGGTTTTAAAACGATATGGTCAATCTGTTACCTAATGAAGGCTTTCACAGCGAAACCAAGGGCTCGGCAGTAATCTATCTTGTTTGTATAGAGGCGTGAAAATCACTTTTTATTGTTTGGAATTGTTTTTGAATGGGAATTGAATTTCGATTTTTAACGTCCTTCGAATCCTATTAAACATTAATTAATCTCTGGCAGTCTTTAGCTAATGTCTGTAGTGTTAAGTGCAGTTCACTTTCTAATTTTTTTAGAACCCTCCGTCTGATGCATTTACAATTCGGCTAATTTTAAATCGTCACAGTGTTTATTGATAATTTATTCGAACGTTGTATTTTTGACTAGGTTCAAACATTTCCAGTGTTTGTTAAATAAAGAAGTCTTGGGAATAAATAATTCGATTTAAAGATTAACAGCTTCAGCATATTCAAGTCGCTCGTTTTGGGGGGCAAAATTAAATTTACGAACTTAGTATATTCAGTGATGCGTGATTATTTGAGCAGTAGGCGAACGATTTTAGAGTCTTCCCAATTTACATAATCTATTTTGTATAGATCCACATATCTACTAAAATACGAAGCAAAATTATTATCTTCATCTGAGAAATAAGTGAAATTGTCAATTGCACTCCAAACGGCATTCTGCTAGAAAACATGATCGTGTTCGTTACTTTGACTCTTAACCAATATTGTTTGCATTAATACTTCAATCTTTTCGTTGGCTGCTGTTTGTGTTCTAGAAGCTATTCATTTTTTTCTAGAAGAAACTTTTGAATATTTATTCGGGTTTCTGTTGCTGTTACATTTGAAACTTCACCAGTTATCTCATGGTAGCTTTAATATATTCCATGTTTAAACTGTTTTCTTTTTAGAATACCGTTTTTTAGTAATTTATTTTTTCTTATATAACGCTCCTATATGTAATCTTAGGTGTAAGAGTATAACACCTTTTTTAGTATGCTACTCACGTAAATGCTATTCCAAAATTAGGCGTGACAGACCGACGAAAATGTTATTTAAAACATATGCCTGACAGACTAACGGATATTTTGATTCCAAACATATGCATGATAGACAGACTAAACTGTTGTTACAAAATAAAGTGCGACAGACCAAATAATTTTCGATTACAAACTTTTACTTGACACGTATGTGGCCCGATGAGATCTAAATGTACATCATATTGGATAACATTGTATCAGACTGGATGAAATGAAATTACCATCTTTTTCAAATTGGTGCATGAAAATATCCCCAAATATAGTCCCCAAACATATTAAAGGCTCAATAGTAAGGCTGTCAGTGAAGCAAAAACCTCGGCTTTTTTTCAAATAACTCTGAGAATTGCGGAGTGTACATTAGTCAAAAGGGCTACTATGCTGAGTTCAACAATTTGACAGCCTCTACAACGAAATTTACACCATCGGCGTGTGCGAGTGTCGGGTGGGGAAAGAGTCAGAAAAGGTGTATTTTACAGTCTTTTGATTTGCTTTCTTTTTTCTCATACTGCAACCCGGCTCATACTTCGCACAGGTAGCTTCGTGGAATGTAATTCCTACTCCAGCGCTTGACTGAAACGAGGGAAATCATTTTTTAAAGACAACTAAATATGTTATTCATTATTATTCGACCATTTTCGTCCAGCTTGCAGGCTCAACAATTCATTATCCCTAAATAGATACTTAACCCTCATTCAGACCAGTGATGTCGATATAAGAGTTGTGTGGGTCTTTCCTTCACAGCGAATTGGTTAGAGTTAATCTAACTGTCATAGTTACAGTCGCCGTATGTCGTCACAATATGCTCAAACCGTGTCAGTACCTTCTACCAATAGCATCTCAAACTAAGATTCGACACGGAATACAGCCACGACCCATAATATCACCACATCCCAACGGATATTCGATTGCAAACTTAGCATGAGAGATCAACGAATTTGCTATTTCAAACTTAAGCTTACTGAACCGACGAAAATTCTATTTTAAAACGAACAAAGACTATTCGATTTCAAACTATAGCCTGGCAGTAGACAAACGAATATTCTATTTAAAATCTTAACGTAGGGACAGACAAACATGTTATTTCAAACTCTAACGTGATAGACCAACAATTACTTTATTTAAAATATAATTTAACTGACCAATAAAATACTATCTCAAACGTAATATTTTAAACTTGTCTGACCGACGAATGGAAAGATATAGCCTGTTATACAGATGCGTGAGCGCATCTTAAAATGATATTTCAAAGTTTAGCTTGATAGAACAACTAAACCGACAGACATACGGACATAGATTTTAATAGTGATACCTGTACGCAGCTATGAATAAGTCCGTTCTAAGCACAATATGTCTCCCAGAAGCGGATTAGGACGTAGATTATGAAGTAGTAGAATAAAAACGGGAGAACCCCGTAAGACAGAGCAGCTGTGCTTCGTAGCATTTAAAATGTATGCTTTACAACACATTTCCTGAAGCAATATAATTTTTTAAAACGTAACACTACAGAGAACTAATGAGTCTTTCAGCGACACATTAAAATAGTAAAGAGAACATTGAAATTTAGCGGTGGATTTTAAGCATGATAATTCACGTTTTCGAGTAGTCGAGTCCACTCAAGAAAATTTTAAATAAAATTCTGAAAAATTGGATGAGATGATTTGTCTTGCTTCAGACAATACTTATTTGGTTATATTTAAGTGTAGTAAACCTACCCAGCGTTGGACAAGAAATTAACATAGTGAAAATAGCTTAAGTAACATCTTTCTTCTAAACCCTCTCTCCCTCCCTCTCTCTCTCTCTCTCTCTCTCTTTAGAGATCTATCTATCTATCTATATATCTATCTATCTATCTACCTCACGCATACCATCTTTCTTACTCTCTCTTTCGGTCTTAAACACACTCTTGTATATTGCTTTTCTGTTGAAAATAATTACCACAAACACTTATGTATGAAAAATATAGTGATATATTTTCATTGTTCGGTTGCGACGAAGTAGTACACTAAGTGAGAGACTAGAGAGTGTATAAGAGTTGACGGAATCGATCTTTCGAATTCGATCGCCAGAAGTCTTCCTGCTGATCAGACTGTGGGTCAGTTAACATTTTTCAATACATATACATTCACTACTGCAACGGTCATTTCTGATTTCGCTTACTCAATCAATATAACCACGCCCTCTACGGTGCACGGCTTTCATCGATTTTATTGTTTATTTTGCAACGCGTGTATTTTCTGTCTTGTGTCTGTGCAGGCGACCTGTGCATGTGTCTCTGCATAATATCACCGGATGTTTATTTTGCGGCCAAATCGGTGACTATGTCAATCAGCCGGGTTTTACTTCTTCTAGTCAGCTGTCCGGTACTCTAGACCCAGTATTCAACACACAGCTCGTTATTTGAATAGTTCTCTTTCTAATTAATTGAGCAAACATTTACAATTGCTTCAATATAATAGAAAGAAATAAGAACGAAAAAGGAGAGGTAATCAGCAGCTGACTGATCCACCGGATTTGAGTGTTATTTTTTGAACATGTACCAGTAAGAATGAAAAGGTAATCATTCTAACCTCGACATGCCATAAATGCGTCAATAGAGACCACAAGCGAACTGTTATTAGCGAATCTATTAACATAACAAGCTCTAGGATTAAATGAAGATATTTATGTTCTCCGCAGCCCATAATAGCAGATGACCTTTTTATTCTGAATTTTACATTTTATAATCTTCAATTTGGTGAGCGACTCAATGATGTGCTCAGAAATGATTAGAGGTCGTTTAAGTACAGTGACATTTATTGAAATCATTTTTGGTAAGTTTTCAAGCCTTTATATAAATGTTACGTTTCCCAGGAATCATTGAAGATGCATGTGCAATATTAATCGATGTCACGAACCCAACAGTAACCTTTAATTCTTTTTATCATTTCTATAATTTTCTAATTTTTTAATCAAATTAAATCAAGTAAAATGTCGTCTTTCCTTGTTATGCATGTAAAGCGTGAACACAGACCTCACAATATTATTGTACCCGTTTTGATAAAAATGAAGTATACTCATTCAAGTACCCTGGCTAATATACTTCATTGTACCCGTTTTGATAAATATACTTCAGTGTACACGTTTTGATAAAAATGAAGTATACTTATTGTTGTGGACCCGTTTAGGGGTACCAACAATGAAATAAAAGAACAACAGGTTTAGAGATAATAATAATGAATTGTATTGAACAGAGAAATTATACACAAGTCAGTGTTGGCAGTGCTAGTGCCTAAATGTGCCTACCAATGTTCTCCCGGCAAAAGCCGGTATTTATGGTAGCCGGTTGCTACCATTTAGTTATTATTAAAGGGTATGTAGGTTCACCCACAACACCCCCTTCCGAAACTCATTCCCCCGGAATCTCAAGGTGTATCTTTTTCCTAGGATTCACCTCGAAACTCCCGGTTAATTTACGTGTTCTTGATGAACGTCTCTGTTCCGGAGGCGTTTTTGGTGTTGGTAGCTCAAATGCGTCGTATAGATCTTCCATGATGGTCTCACTCTGATCCGATGGGCCTTCCCCTGGGTCGTCCGATATGCGACGACGCATTTGGTTAATGTGTTTTTTACAGGTGCCTCTAGGACCCTCTACAATGTACACCATCCGCCCCAATCTTTTTTGTACCTTTCCCACTTCCCACACAGTTTTGTTTCCATGGTGTTCCTGGAAGAACACCTTCTCTCCATCCTCGTAACTCTTCTTTGGTGCCGTAATGTTGGTCGGTTTCACCTGTTTTGGTAAAAGTTTGTCGAATACCGACTTTATTTTTCTTCCAAACATTACTTCCGCCGGTGGTACTTGGGCTGGTGTGTTCTCGTTGGGTGTAATTCTATACACTTGAAGGAACTGCTGGAGTGCCTTTTCTCTCGGCGTGCCCGTCGATTTTTTCAACGCTCTCTTCAAGGTATCAACAAATGTTTCTGTCTGTCCGTTTGACCTCGGATGGTAGGTCGGAGTGGTGATATGTTTAATTTGAAAATCTTCACAAAATTCTTTGAACTCTCATGAAGTAAATTGTGTACCGTTGTCCGATACAACAATGTCCACCACTCCGAATCGGGCAAACAGTTCATGCAACGCGCATATCGTGACATCCGTTGTTGGGTTTTTACATCTAACAACTTCTGGCTATTTTGAGTAGCTGTCGACTATAATTACACAGTAGAAGCCTTCCAATGGCCCCGCAAAATCTATGTGAATCCGGGACCATGGTTGCTCTGCCTTTGGCCATGGACAGTACTGAATAGGTGGTGCTTTCGCTGCCGACGCGCAGCCCGGACAGGCCTTCCACTTCGTCTCTATGTCCCTGTCTATGTTTTTCCAATACACATAAGATCTCATACGGCTCTTCATGCGTGTCGCTCCGGGATGTCCCTTATGGAAATCCTTTAGGATTTTTTTTTAGCGGAGCTGGGATTACTACTCGCTCCCGGTATAATAATGTGTCGCAACAGACTGAAAAAGCTTCTGCCGTTTGCTCATCGTCTGTTTGTAATTTATTTTTAATTTCGATAATCAAATTATCTTCTCTTGCCTCTTTTTGTATATCGCCAAGTGTGACTGGCATCTTTTTTATTGTGTTTCACAGTACTTTACTAGTCATATTCAGACCGAAGTGATGCTATAACTGTATCCTCGAGCGGTTCCCTGTACTTTGGGATTAGCCGCGATAAACAATCTGCGTGTCCTAGTCTTTTTGACGGTAAAAATTCCATCTCAAAGTCATAATTTAACAGAATTATATTCCATCTCTGTAGGCGGTTTGCTGTGTAGGTTGGCAAGTCTTTTTTTTGATCCAATGATGGTGATAAGTGGCTTATGGTCTGTTTGTAGGATAAAATGACGGCCGTGTAGATACCTGTGAATTGCGAACACAATACCCAATGCTTCTTTTTCAATCTGAGAGTAATTTTTCTCTGCGGGAAGTACAGTTCTTGAAGCCTGCGCGATGGGTTTCATCGAGCCATCCGGCATTTTATGCAAAATGCACGCACCAATGCCGTAGGAGCTGGCGTCACTTGCAACAATAGTTTTTAGCTCTGGATTGAAATGAGTAAGAAATAATTCTGAAGTTAACTTCGTTTTTAGGTTGTCAAATGCAGATTGACAGTCGGCGGACCATTCCCATTTACTATCTTTCTTAAGTAACTCATTTAAGGGGGCTCACAATTTGTGCATACTGGGAATGAATTTTTCGTAATAGTTTGCGAGACCCAGGAAGCTTTGTAGTTGGGTAACATTGTTCGGTTCGGGCATATTCTTGATGGCTATAGATCCTTCTGGGTCGGGACGTCTTCCATTCTTATCAATGACATGTCCTACGTATTTGATAGCTTCTAGAAAGAATTCACACTTTGACTCCTTGAGTGTAAAACCAAAATCGCTTATCCTTTCGAATACTTTGTTTACGTGCTCACGGTGCTCCCCGACGTTCGTACTTTTCATTAAGATATCGTCAAGGTAGCCGATCGAAAGATCGAACCCGCTCAACATCGTGTCGATTACCTGCTGAAAAATCGACAGGGTCACTTTAATTCCAAAAGGGAGACGATTGAACTTTAGTAGTCCCCTGTGTGTCGAAATACAGAGAAGCTTAGAGCTATCTTCCTCTACAGGTATTTGCAGATAGGCTTCACTCAAGTCAATTTTTGAGAACAGTTTTCCACCGTTTAATTTTGTGAAAACCTTTTCTGGTGTCGGCAGAGGATAGTGAGAATCTTTCAGCGCATCGTTCAAACCGATTGAGAAATCGGCACACACTGTGACCTCTCCAGATTTTTTCTTCACGTAGACGGTTGGGGCCGCCCATTCCGAGTAGTCAACTGGTGCTAAAATACCTTTCTCAACCAACCGGTCTATTTCTGCATTAATTTTTTCAAGAGAGGCAAATGGTATACTTCGTTTTCTCTTAAAAACGGGATTCTTATTTTCAATTAGTTCAAAACTGGCCTTCATTTTAGTACAGCGTCCTAATTCATTAGAAAACACCTTGGGAATGACTCTTTCAAATCCTTCTTCAATTTTTCTGCTTCAGCAGAAAAGTTCTCTATTCGTTGACAATAGGCGCTTATCGGCGAATCCCAGAGCTGGAAGTGCTGAATCCGATCTGAACCGAACAAATTTCCTGTATCTTTCATTACGTACATGCGTAATTTTAATGTCTTATTTTTTAGTGTCACTTTTGAAATGACTTCCCCTTCAAAGTTTATTTTCTCTCCGGTTACCGATCGAGCCACTTTATCTGTGCGTAGCATAGTCGGTCTGCCGATATTTTTCCAGGTATTAATATTAATAATTGATAGGTCAGACTCTGAATCAAGCTGTAGTTTAACATCTTGATTGTTCATTTTTACCGTAACATACTTTCGTATGTTTAGGTTGCCACCGTTAATTCTAGTTGTTTTTATGTAACTTTTTTTTAGTGTTACTTCTGCAATGTGAGGCGTTGTGTCCCATTTTATGGCATTTGTCACAATATTATCGTTTAAAAGGACATTTCTGGTACCAATGTAGGACCCCGCAACCCCAACAAGGGTGGTTTGGCAATTTTTCATCCCACCTTTGAGGCAAATCCTTCCTGAATTTTTCCTTCGAAGAGTATGATTTTTTTGAAAAATGACGAACATTTTTAATATTAGAATTTGCTGCTTCCTCTATTTCTTTAGCTTCCTTTTTCTCAGAAATATGTCGTTGACAGCTTTCGGCCAGTTGTTGCAATGTTAAATTTGGCTCGATTTCAAGTTTGCTTATTGCACGTCTTCTTAACTCTGCATCGTTTTGCGAGACGAGCCCTTAAACAAATATTAATACTTTGAAATTGTCCGCTGTCATGGATGATAACTTAAAGTCGTCACAATGTTTATTGACGATCGAAGCAAACGTTGAGTAATCCTGGCTTTCTTTTCGTGTTAGGTTCATACATTTCCACCTTTTGTGGAATAAACTTGTTTTGGGGCAATATAGTTCCATTAACATTTTAATGGTTTCCGTGAAAGATAGTTCGCCCGTTTTCTTCGGCAGAATATAATCGACAAATTTTGCATGCTCTGCCGTACCTAGTCTACGAAGAACTAAACGACCCTTTTTCTTTTAAAGTATATAGAATCGTACGTGGTGTTTGTGACTAATTTTATTTCATGGAACTCTGCCGCGAACGGGAACTCTAAAATATTATTGTTCTCCCTTTGATCTAAAAAAAAACTTATTTAATTAAAGTACACGTAGCATGAAATTATTCTTGTTTCTCCATTATCTGACTAAAGATTCAGTGTTTTTGCGTCGCGTATTAGACTTGTCACATCAACGGGCAACAAAACGCAATTATGGCGGTTGTCAGCCATCTTTGAACATATCAGATTTATTATTCGAGCTGAAACGCAAATCTTATTGTTCGCTGTCGATTTTTTTCGCGTAATTAAGGTGAGATAAAGATTGCCAGTGTAAATGTCATTATTAGAAACAAACAAAATGCAAAAATAGATGGTTAAAACTAAAGCAACAAAAAAAATGTTCGAAATGTTGGCCTATTTAGATTTCTTTTTAAATTGAATAATACCCGTAAAAAATGACAGCGTTACTTATTTTTGTATATATCGGTTATAGAAAAGCTTTTTATCGTATTACAGGAAAGGATAATCCCGTTGAAACACTGGTTGTTGTTAAACCACCGGAGTTGAGCGAGGTTGAACCTTGTCAGTACCATATGTGTGACAATTTGAGAATACCAGGCGCTCTATGTGTAAGGATGTTGACAACTGTTTGCCAAAACAAACTGAAAAGAAAACGTCGTTATTTTTTTAAATTTAATTCCGTAGAAACTTTCTCTTTCGATGGAAGTCGACTGAACACAACCAGAGCCAATGCCGCACCAGCTATCAGGTATCAGGTGAATATATACTTTTGTTTATTCCTGTATATGCATGAGACTAATTAATTAAATAAACTCAAATTATTCATACAATAGCAAAATATATTTTTAAAAATCTAAATAAAGTGAAATATACTACCTGCCGTTTCTTTTTTGCTTGCACAAAATTAACGCAAGTTTTGCACCTGTAAAATCTCTTTGGCTATTTACCGTTACTTTCTTAAGATGGGTTCAATGGGAAAAGTGCTATTTAAAACTGTAGCGGAACTGACCAATAAAAATGGACTGCCCTCGCGTAGATAGACGTAAATTTTTGACAACTGTGTATTCGCACCCAATATTTCGCCACGGAAAACTGTTGCCGTCAATCAGATTTAAACAACTCAACGTTGACGAGATGTTTATAAAATCTAAGGTTGACAGGTACATAAAATGGAGTTAAAGGTCAAATCGGCTGTCGCAAGTTGAAATTGAGAGCGTCGGTGACATTCTCTATATCTTCATTTCTTTTAATGTAACTGTGTCTGTTTCTCCTCTATATAACTCTCTATCTCACTCTTTCTCTCTATCTCTTTGTCTCTATGTCGCTCCCTTTTCTCCCCATCCCTCTAGGTTTGTCTTCAGCGAGGAGTTTGAGATCAGTTTGGTTTCTGCAGCGCGACGTGTTGACCACATGACAAATTCCAGACGACGACCGAGTATAAATGTTTCTTCGGAAATGAATAATTATATTTGTCTACATATAAAATGATTTCTTTCCTCATTACAGGCCTTCATTTCCACAGCGGTCTCAGTATGTTATTAATTCTCAGGACAGAATTAATGACGCCCAATGACGCCGCCGTAATTCCCGGCAAATAACCAATCGGGTATAATTAACTCTGGAAGGCTCTCATGATTAAAGAGGAAATTCTTTTTTTTCTGGATAAAAAAACGGAATCCTACTAAAGAGTGGAGAATTCAAATACGTGAAAATCTGATATTTACGGAAGAAAAATATTGAATGCGCAAAAGAAAAAAAACTAATAATCTATCTTTTTGTTTATTCGTATGATCGTCAAGATATTCCCCGATCCATTCCGACGTTAGACCGTCTGAAATGTCATTCGTAATGTTTACTAGTTCTGGGTCGGATCATTAAAAAACACTATTTTAAATTTAAGCGTGACAGATAAAAATATCATTCAAGAATTAAGCTTGACAGATCGACTAACGAAAGAATATATTACAAGATTTTGTGAATACATAAAATAACATGCACCGATTCAATCTGCGCGATTAACGATAACATTTTTATTTAACAGTGAAAACATGATAGACAGACCAACAGACTGACGGACGGACACACATTTACATAGAAAGATTCGTACATACATCGAAAAACGGTAGCGTTTTTAAGGAACTTATACATATAAAAACCGCAATTTGTCGATCGAAGCCGAATAAATCATCCATCTATCGATCTATCTATCTACTCCCCTATCTTCATTTTAAAACAGTTTTATATTTTAATTTTATCATTAAGCTATGGACGTTTTACCTCAAAAAGGTATAATGTTGTTGCATGCTGTAGGTTAATTCGGAAATTCAGCATTCTCATCAAGGCTCTTTAGGGTGTTTAGAATTGCCAATCGTTTTATCGTTTTTATCGTAATAATGTAGTTTTGAATAATATATATATATATATATATATATATATATGATAATATAGATTTTAAGTAAATATTATTAAATTATTTTTACCTACATACGCCAGCGTTTTAAGCTGTGGCTCTCATCAGTGTAGGGATGATGATATCATACGGTGCCACAGAATAAACCTAGACTCCGCAAGCAAACGCCATAGACATTACCACATTCAAGAAGGGGATTTAAGTTCTATTTATGCAAAGGGTGGCATATCTAGAAAGACTGATTAAAGATTCTACCAACGTTGTTGAAATATGCCTTATAGCTACGTGTCAGTCTATTTAAACTTAGCCGAACAGGGATCAACTTTAATCTTATTTAGTAGATAATATTATTTGATTTTTAACTAACTACGCCAGTGTTCTGATTATAATCTCAAACAGTTGCACGGCTCGAACCCTTGCACAGAATCAACCTAGACTCCGCAACCAAGCACTATAACAATTAGGCCACGATACATTACCACATTCAGGAAGGGAATTCAATTTCTATTAATGCGAAATGCAGCATCTCTCTCTCTCCCTCGGTCTCTCTCTATCTCTCTCTCTCTCTCTTTCTCTCTCTCTCTTTCTCTCTCTCTCTCTTTCTCTCTCTCTCTATATATATATATAACTATTTGATGGCCGTTCATCCAAGGCATATATGTCCATCTTTTGAAGGTCTTGTTTTTATGCTGCTAGAACTATCCACCCGTCTAACCAGTAAAGCCGCTGATTACTAAGACAATCCCGTGGTGGAACCCGTTGAGCCTATAGCTCGCACATTCAACAAATATCACTGGACTGATATGCTACAAGAAGTACAAACTGGCCTGATATATATATTGTATACATTTTATTCACAAAAAAATTAGGGCTACATATTTGCAGACATATTTCAACTATAGTGTTTGCTTCTTCAGGCCAAGTTGTTTGCATGAACACAAAAAAGAATGATAGATTGTCCGAAAGCTTACCACGTTATTTTAAATAATTGTAAATAGAACAGTTGATTTTTATTGTCGTCAATTCATATTTTATTCATTTCGTTATTTTCTTCTGATTTCATTATAATAAGTTTTGTAACTACGATCATGTGTTGAACCTTTTATTAGAACGCGCAATAGATTTTCAACAGTTTTCCATTTAAACAAAGTCGAGTGGATGATGATCACTTTTCTCTATCTAGCTGTAAATGTAATAAGCTACTTACTTATGAAATTTGCTTTCTCATTTAATTTTTATGTTTGGCTATATCATTTCAAGCCATCGATATTAATTAATTATGGAAGCACATATATACACATACGCATTTTAATACATCCATAATGACAGTCTGACTACAATCCCGAAACTCCTTAATTGGGATATGACTACCGGATCTAACAAATGATATATACACAACTTCTAAGGAATACGTAAAACGAGGTGATGCCGACCGTCAGTACGAAAGCGTCACTCTACGAGGGTATCACTACGCTTCTGTCTCAATAGTTTAATCCGTGTATGCTGCCCGAGAGAATCCTGGAATTGGAAGCACTGCAGCAGGTGTTCATCCATCACAACATCCTGATTATCATCCAAAACTTTCCAATTCTAAACCTCTTATACCTGTAGGCGTTCGGTCTATCATGCCAACTTCTTAGTCCAACCAAAATATCTCGTGTTTATGTTATCAGTATGTGTGCATGTTCTAACAAAGCAGAATATGATCGTCAGATTCATTAGATAAAGAAAATATAGATAGAATAAAGCACAAATTTTTCTACCTGTTTCAGTGTAAAGTAAACACTATTTTGATCTGTCTTGATAACTATTGATTTCGGGAGAATCGTTTGTAAATATTGCCAAATAGTTCAACGGGAAAACGCAAGGATATATGCAATATAAGCTTGGGAACAGCACGATTCGTCTAAGTGTTATTTTCTCAATTAACCTTTTCAAACCTGTTAAAAGGCAGTTAAAAGCATCATATTTGTTACAAATAATTAAAATTAAATTCATCTTTTCATTGAAATAAATTAATCTATCTCCAATAATTTTGGACAATATCTATACATACATATATATATATATATATATATATATATATATATATATATATATATATATATAGTATACATTTTTATTTATACAAACATTATTGGTTACATATGTGCATACATGTTTCAGCTGCGATCTTTCGAGAACCAGCTTCCTAAGAGTTTTTTTTCGAATGTAACTAATAATGTCTGTATGAATACAAATTGCTACTAAAAAATAGTTCTACTCGTTATTGAGCACTTTTTATAAACACTGAAGTTTCATTGCATTAACATCTAGGAAACAACAATAATACATACATACATATATAGATATATATATATATATATATATATATATATATATATATATATATACATATATACATATATATATTTTAAATGCATTTATTTATTTATTTATTGGTAGCAAGTTGTTATCGATACATATTAAAATGTTGATAAAAGAACTCTCCGATCCATACTCCACAAATTTCCGCCGGAAACCCGGACACTTGCTCGCTGAGTCGAGGCAGTAATTAAAATAATTATGAAAAGAGAACATTCCGTTGTCTTCAATTTGACTTGTATATATATATATATATATATATTTGTTATTGTTTATTATTTATGTACGTATACGTTTCGTCCTTAAACCGGGACTCATCAGCATAGAGATATGACTATTCACTACCGGTCATGCGATTCGAAACCCCGGACTACAAGTATTTTCAACTCAAATCCGACGTCTTTAACCGCTCGGTCAATTTTAAATAGCTAATAAGCGATGATAATGTTAACACTTTTATCGTGATGTATCGTGTGATGTAAAAAGAAGACACGAATAGAAATACCTTTTCTAAGGCTTTATTCAATTAATTCAAAACTACAATGCCAACAAGGCAAGAGGCCAAGAACGTATATATGGTAAAAGAAAGAGAACGCATTTAAATTAAAAAGTCACGTAGACAAGAAAACCCAGTAATTTTACTTTAACGGAAATATATGCAAGTGCACGTAATCCATCTCGTAATCCCAAGGTGCTGAGTTCAATCCTGGGCAAATGCAGCTGAAGAAATATAATATACATAACATTCTCCCCCACTTGTAACAGAGATTGTTATCAGAAAGTTTTATAAATCCAGACGCTGGACTGGTTTGCGAATCCTGCTAGACCGGCGGGGAAGTAGTTCACTATCAGAAGCACCATATCTCTGGGAAGGTTGATTCTCTGAATTCTGATTCACTAATTCATTTTCTGTATAACTTTCCCTAGGTGAAGGAGTATTTGTGGAACTTGTATCAGGCAAAGGGCCCATGTCAGGTAGAACGTTTTCAGCAGAATCTTGAGATCGACCCGAGCGTGGAAAACGTGCTAAATGTGTTAGTGCTACTGAATCTTCCCGGCCATCATGATATCGTATTCTTGCATGTGTAGGGTTAGCCTCGAGGAGTTCCACTACCTCAACGATCGGGTCATATTTACTCCTGTTACCAAATCGCTTTAATAACACCTCCCCAGGCTCACAGAGCCAAACAGGTAATGCAGTGTCAGTGGAAGAGCGCCTTTTAAAATTGAACAAGCGTTCGTGAGGCGTAGCATTTGTGGAGGTGCATAGTAGAGAGCGAATAGTTTGTAAAACATCCTGTAGAACATCCTGCCAAGCGCTAATGGGTAACCGTTTTGATCCCAAAGCTAATAAGATGGTGTTCCAAATAATGCCGTTATAGCTCTCACATTGGCTGTTACCTCTTGGGTTATACGCAGTAGTGTTACTGGATCCAATTCCAAGTCGCAGCAAAAATTGTTTGAATTCCTCCGACATAAACGAAGTTCCTCGATCGGAATGGATGAATGAGGGAAGTCCAAAAATAGAAAAAATATTCACCAGGCACTGAATCGCGGTTTGAGAGGAGCAATCACGACAAGGGAAAGCAAACGGAAATCGACTGTATTCATCGACGACTGTAAATATGTAACGGCAACCTGATGAAGATGCCGGGATAGGTCCTTTGTAATCGACAGAAAGACGCTGGAATGGAGCAGTAGAACGGATAAGAATATTATTAGTAGAAGTAAAGAATTGGGGTTTTATTTTGGCGCAAGTAGTACATTGAGATGTCACACGTCGGATTTCATCAAGTGAATATGGCAAATTTTGTGACCTTACAAAATGCCAAAAGCGTTGTACTCCAGGATGTATTAAGGAATCATGAATTGATTTTAGTTCCTCCAAGGAAGAAACAGCAGCACCACATACTCTGGATAATGTGTCAGCGACAATATTTTCATTCCCGGGACGGTGTTTTATATCATATGAAAAGGGAAGAAGTTCCATTTTCCACCGTATAATTTTATCGTTTTTAATTTTTTCACGATTAGCAGGTTTAAACACAAAAGATACGGCTTGTTGATCAGTAATAATAGTAAAATGTTTCCCAACAATGAGATCTCTCCATTTACGAACACATTCGACTATGGCATATGCTTCTTTTTCGACTATATGAAGTCGCATTTCAGAGAGGTTTAACGACCGAGAAAAGTATGCGACAGGTCTCCCAGCTTGTAAAAGAGTGCCTCCGATAGCCTTTTCTGAGGCATCGGTTTCAATAATAAACGGCAATTCATCATCAATAACTTTTACGGATGATTCAGCAATGTCTTTCTTGAGTTTTTCGAAAGAATTTACAACTATAGGAGGCATAGGGAATTGTTTATTTTCGACCAGTGGACGAATTTTGTATGAATACTTAGGTATCCATTTCGCATAGTAAGCAAACATACCAAGACACCTTTTTAACGATTTTGAATCGGAAGGGGGAGGCATTTGCAAAAGAGGTCTCAAACGCTCTGGATCAGGTTGAAGAGTTCCGTTACAAATTTGGTATCCAAGCACGTTAATAGAACGAAGTGAAAACTTTGATTTTTCCCGGTTTATTTCGAGGTTGTATGTCGAGGCAGCTTTTAAGAAATACTCCAAATTGACGTCATGCTCCTCCTGGGTTTTACCGCAAATAGTTATATCATCTATATACGAGAACGTTCCAGGTAATTTGTTATCAGAAATGAAAGAATTCATAAATCGTTGAAAGGCAGAAACCCCGTTTGTGACCCCCATGGGTATTCGTTTAAATTGGTACAGACGGTTTCCAGCCTGAAAGGCCGTATAGGGGCGATCTTCAGGGCAAATTTCAATCTGATAGTATGCTTTGGACAAGTCAATTATACTAAAGATACGATACTGGGCTATTTGGTCAACGAGATCCCCAATTCGTGGCAAGGGGTATGCATCAAGTAAGGTGAAACGGTTAATAGTTTGGGAGAAATCGACTATCAATCGTTTCTTTTTATTAGTTGACGAAGTCACAACAATTTGAGCGCGCCACGGAGAGTAACTTGGTTCAATTATATCATCCTCAAGCGTTTGTAGAATTTCTTTTTCAATGAATCGAGAGTCCTCCGCACGGTAATTTCGGGACCCAGTAGCAATAGGTTTGCAATCAAGGGTCAAGTTTCGGAACAATTTAACGGGTGCACAACTGATTTTGGTTAAAGCGCAGATTTTTAGAATATCCTGAGACCCTCCAAAAGAAATAGTGATACTCTGGTGTAGTTTTAAGAAGGGCACTCCGAGTATAATATCCATACAGGAATCAGGAAGTACTGTGAAGTCAATTTCTTTATATTCGTAACCATTGAAGATAACGTCCTCAGTACAATATTCAGATAGCTTGAGGGAAATGGCCGATGATGCCATGGAAATTACGGAATTCCGTTTAGAAGTAGACAGTTTCATTGTTTTAACAATACGAGCACTGATAAAGTTATCAGAACTGCCGGTGTCTATGAGAGCAGTTAATCGTTTACCCTTTAATTTTACAATTTTAGTAATAGGAGGGAACCTATCATCATCTTTAGCACGGGCTACTATAATAGCTGAGGTGGAACGTGAAGGTGTAGACATGGTAGAACGGCAAACTTTGGCAAAATGGCCGAGTTTGCCACAGTTTCGACATACTTTATCGCGGGCAGGACAGTGGCGGCGATCATCCTTAATGTGACGTTTCCCTCCGCAGTTGTAGCACTTTCCATGAGCAGGAAGGGCAGCAGACAATTGTACAGATTCACACTCCATAGGAGCAGTAATAGTGGCCTCCTCGACAGAATCAGTAAACACATTTTTAGTCGTGGTAGCAGCAACGGTAGGTCCAATCTGAGAAGCGTATGACTCAGCACGAAATTGAGCCTGTTCTAAAGCTCTAGCACATTGAGTAGCCTCCTTGAGATTTAACGTATCATTTTCAAGTAGTCTGGCACGTATTACGGAAGACCGGAAACCACGTATAAATGAATCACGGACAGATTCATCTCTGTAAGTAGTAGCAGTAACATCTTTGAAGCAACAGTCTGCGGCAAGTCGGTTCAAGGCCTGAAGGTACTGGTCTACAGACTCATTTTCCTGTTGTAGACGTGTAGAAAGCAAATGTCTAGCATGAATAACGCTTGGAGACTTATCATAAACACTTTTCAGCAATTCAACAGCATGTTCGAATCCAGAACAACCCTCGATAATGTCAGCAACGGTAGCACCAATGTTTAAATAAAGGACTTCGAGTTTGTCTGGATTTAAAGAAGCAATAGTAGATAAGTAATAAGTAAAATTACGGTACCATAGTCTCCAGAGCTTGCCAGCCTGAGGGTCTGCAGAAGATATATCAAACTTGTCCAGACGAATAATCCTATCCATGAGAAATTTGTAGTTTTGAATTAATTGAATAAATTGTGATGTAAAAAGAAGACACGAATAGAAATACCTTTTCTAAGGCTTTATTCAATTAATTCAAAACTACAATGCCAACAAGGCAAGAGGCCAAGAACGTATATATGGTAAAAGAAAGAGAACGCATTTAAATTAAAAAGCCACGTGGACAAGAAAACCCAGTAATTTTACTTTAACGGAAATATATGCAAGTGCACGTAATCCATCTCGTAATCCCAAGGTGCTGAGTTCAATCCTGGGCAAATGCAGCTGAAGAAATATAATATACATAACAGGCGGCTTAACGTCTAAGCATTCTACTTCTTTATTAAGGGAAGGAACGATGCATTATAAAGCAAGTGATGTCATGCTGTGTTAATACTACCATTACAGTGCTCTACGTTTTCGAGGAGCGACAAATAATAAATATTTGTTATTGTTTATTATCTATGTACGTATACGTTTCGTCCTTAAACCGGGACTCATCAGCATAGAGATATGACTATTCACTACCGGTAATGCGATTCGAAACCCCGATTCGAAATATATACTATTAAATAAGCACTGGTTAAGTCGACGTCAATTAATACAGGTTTTGACGATCTTACATCTTCCCGAGTCTGTCAAAAAACAAAATTGTGAAAGTCTGCGTTGGAACTGTCACCAGAAAATCAGGAGGTAAAGAGAAGAAAAAAAGAAAAAAAAAAGAAAATGAAACCCGAGGTCATGTGTCAAAAAATAACTAGGTCAACTACGCTCATATATTTCTGTGTGGCACTCGTCCTTCCTCTCCCACTTGTCAACAAACCTCACACTCTTTCTCAGTAACTATCAATTTGATAATATGAAATCTGTTAGACAAAATAAGAAAGAAGAAAAAAAGAAAAAAAAAAAAAAAAATTTATTTAGATTTATAAGATACATTTTTCTAAATATTCGAATAAAAAACTAATTTAAAATGCTATAATAATTAAAGGCCATCTTTATAAAATTTTGATAAGATGATTTAACTACATTAAATTTGAACTCGACAATACTATTTGAAATCATAAGAACCTTATCTATTTTATCACTAGCAATCTGAGTGTACTGAAGGCCTGGGTGTACCGGGTTCGAATCCAGATCGTTCCACAGAAACACTTTATTCAAAACCCACACCTGACCTTGTGTCTATCCTCCGCGAGAGGGGTGAATAAAATACTTCCACCTATAATTATATGCGTAATCTAATTTTAATAAGTTGAGGCCATACATATTATCCACTGTTGTAGTAGTAGTAGTAGTAGTATCATCATCATCATTATTATTAGTAGTAGTAGTAGTCGTAGTGGTATTAGTATTAGTATTGTTGTTGTTATTATTATTATTAAAATCCATGATTAAAACACCAAATTCTCAGCTTATTTATTCATTCTCTTAAAATCGACCCTGCATTAAAATAGTAGAGGTCTTACCGATAATCCTAACATTATTATAATATTTTAATCAAGAGAGGCGCGATAGCGCTCTATCACTTAATAGACCTCAAAAATGGCCTATGCTGGAAATCTCATTTCTTTGATCAATCATAACTCAAAAACCAATTAACCAAATTATTTAAAACTTTGCACGAAATTTGTATTTGGTAGGTTCTATAAGTGTGTAGAATTTCAGCATCATTAGTCAAGGCAACCCAGAGATCCAGAAAGGTCAGGCATGATTTTGTGTTATCCGTGTGTACGTACGTACGTACGTATGTGCCACCCTGTATCTCATCAACTATTTGATGGATTCAGCTAATATTTGGCAGAGATAGAGGTTCTAGAGTCTAGTTTATGGCATTTTAATTTTAGTTTACCATATACCTTAGTTTTCCAGAAAATTCAAAAAAAAATTTTAAATGACAAGGCATAGCCTTTACAAAAGTAGTGACATTCCATAAAAAATGCCAGTATACTGAAATGATATGCCCGTAATAGGGTTAAAATGAAAATTCATATACACTAAATATACAAAAGCAAGGAACTTCCGAAATTGTTACACTTTTATTGTCATTAAGGGTATGCGAGCACAACAGGGCAATGTATTTTACTGGTAGGAATTTTTCTTCAGCGCACCTCACACACTTCATCTACTCATGCATAGAGATTTATACTGTATACCCTTAATGACAATAAAAGTGTAAACATTTGGGAATTTCCTTGCTTTTATACATTTAGTGTATATGAGTTTTCATCTTAACCCTATTAAGGGCATTTGAGTTCAGTATACTGGCATTTCTCATGGAATTTAATTAGGATTTAACATCCCCATTTTATTGGTTAACTAAAAATCTACTACTTTACAAACGTTTATGGGATTAGTTTTATACTTATCCAGGGTAACTTTTTTATGAAACTTAGACGTTGGAGGCACAAACACACACTATTTTGAATATAATAAATGTAACACGTCGAATAAAATTCGATTTCGAACTTCAACATCACAAGCCACAGAAAAGTGCATGTTAAATAAACTTAAGTGTAACAGATCGAGAAAATGCTATCCCAAGCGTAAGATAGACATGACAAATTAAAGGTTATTCAAAATAAACTTAAGCATAACAGACCGAAGTAAATGCTATTCCGAACTCTACCGTGACAGACTAAATTAAAAAAAAAACTGTAAAATTATTTAAGCATGGTAAGGCGAATAAAATGCTATTCAAATATGTGACAAGCCGCATGAAAAGACATTTAGTAAAAATCAACCTGTCAGATCAAATAAAATGCTTTTTATACAAAGTTAAGCGTGGAAGGCTGAAGAAAAATAGGTTATTTTAAATGTAGGCGTGACATGCTGAATAAAGGGGTATCATATTCGAACTTCAACATGACAGACAGAATAAAGTATATTCCAAACATAAGCCTGACAGACTATTTCAAATGTAAAAGTTACATGCATAAAAAATGTCTACTTTAACGAAACTTAACCGTGAGTGGCCTAGAGAATGTCCATTTCAAACTGAAACTTGCAAAAAAAATCGAAAATATTTCAAATTTAAATTTTACATACAAACTAAAATGCTAAGTCACACATTAACGGAATAGAGAATAAGGAAAATGATATTTCAAACTTAAGCGTGACAAACGAAAGAACCTAACATTTGAAGCTTGTGGTAGACCAATGAAAATGCTACTTCAAACTTAAGTGTGACAGACTGACAAAAGTGCTATTTCAAGCTTCAGTGTGACAAATCTACCGACGAAGAGAGCCTTATAATAAGCGTGTATTCAATCTCCAGTTTTAGCGATGAAACCATCATTTTAAACCGACTCAAAACCCGACTGACTTGTCCGTCTAAATCTCTTAATAAGATGCAAAGACGGATCTAAATATAAAGAATGGTTTCAGAAAGAAAGTGGAAGAATATGAGGCTAGAGGGTTTTTAAAAATTATTTTTGGTGAGAAAATCTCTAGAGATTCAATATTGAATGCAATTGCGCCCTTTCCGAAGGCAAGCCTCGACTTTGGAACATCTGCGCCACGAGGTGTTCAAACACGACCATGGATTAGAAGAATAAACACGATAAAGAAATGGAAAAGTTACTCTATATTAGTATCATAGTTATTATTATTAATGTTTATTATTATTTCCATTTTAATCCAACAAATGAGATATTGTCTTCTATGTGTTTGGTTGATCGATATTGTGCAGCTCTTCGTTATACAGTATAAAAAGCAAACGTGACTAAAAGATGGCAAGCAATGCAGATTATGAACTAGGCAAGCTGGGTTCAAATCTTGTAGGATCTATCTTATTAAGTGTTGCGCTAATTCGTTTAAGATTCGGCAGCCTTGTTACTCTTGCTTCCCATATTTTGTCTTTTAGTCCCCACATTTCATGAGCGATGTTTCTGACAAATAGGGAATAATTGCTGTTTTCTGGGTCGAAATCTATACATCTAACACTTTGACCTTAAAGTGGTGATTTTTAGCTCATTACATCAAGTGGCTTCATGCCTTGCCAGGAGCGATTTCCATAAAATAAAGAAAATATCAATATGACATAAATGGTTCTTTTACAGTGAATTATCTTTGCTGATCTGACAAGAACATTTGTGCAAACCTAATACTGCCTTTATTTAAAAAACATAGACATCATGTATACCTATAAGGAAGCTTAATTTTCAAGCAGTTCTTGCTGCAGTGTTATGTGTATAGTATAGCTCATGCATATAAATTGATACTGCACGTTATGTCTAGAATTGTTATTCTAATTTTGATAAAGACCATTACACAATTTTTATTCTAAAACTGTCTACAATTAAATGGTTTACATTAAAGTGTTCTTAAAAGATTTAAATTCAGGGAATCTGGCTTAATTGGTGGCAAATGACTATGTATCAATTTTAATACAAATCTGATATATTTAGATGTTCAAATGAGACACTAAAATAACACTACTATTATTCCCCTTTGAATCCTTTAAAATACTACACTGAGAAATTCGGGAAATATTATTTAAATGAGCTCTAATAAATATTATTAAAATTTTAGAAAAATCAAAGTATTTTCAGGAAAAACTGCCATACCCTTTTTTTCCAATTTTCACAAAACTAAATTCAACTTAATATAACCCGCATCACGGCCCCATATATCTAGCAGTTGTGTTAACAATTTATAATGATTCGTTCATGAGTTTAGGAGTAAATCGTGTGCATATAAATATATAAATATATAGACACACCTTACTTTATATAAATAAAGATTAAAGTAAGATTTGTATTAGAAAAACAATTAATGACATAACTAATTTCAATAAGTAATATGAAAATAGACTCAATATTTCTATACACGAAATAGAGTTTTAATAACATGTATTCGTATAGTTTAAATATCATTTGAAGCAAATTTTAAAAATGAAAAGTTCTATTATCTATAATTTATGTACGTTTTAGTAAAATATAACTATGTTTATTGAATTGGTCGGCAGAATATCTAAAGTGTTCCCATTTCAAGGATAAGCTAAATGAACAACAAAAGTTCAGATTTACCTCCGCAGAATATTACATTTAAAACAACAGGTCAAGCACTGAAATACATAAAGCCATGAAAATGCCAGTAGCAAGCAAAATGAGCAATGTTTAATTATCAGCATATTAAAGAGACATCCAGTATAATATAGTTCAACTTATATTGGTAGAACAAGGTGTATGTATAGTAAAAATGCCCCCAGGCTGGAGTCTTAAACGTTGATGTATTTAATTAAATCAAAGAGATCGAAAGGAAGATAATTTGACCAGCACCTTAACATATTAACCTTCTAAATACGGCGAAATATGGGTGTGTAAGTGAATTAACTTAGTAATTTGCAAAACTTCCCGAGAGTTTAAGGATAATATATAGAGTTTACCAACCAAATATATATAGAGTTAACCAACAAATTATATCTTAAGAAGTAAAATTAGAATAATTAAATTCGTAATCTATTAAAACACCTGCTGTACATTTAGTAATTAATCAAATAATTAAATAAATATCCTAATAAAATTAATGACAGTAAAGTCATTAAATAATTAAATTGAATAAATATTAATGAAATAATTAGATAATTAATTAAATCAAATAAGTAAATACTTCAAAATATTAGAATTTTATAGTACCTAAAATACTCAAGTAAAATTAAATATTGAATAAAATAAAAGTGATTATTGATTGACTTTCTTTTAAAAAGTCATGTACGGCAATCTTCTAGTATTATTGTTTGTAAGCCTACTGAATTAATTTCTATTTATTTCCAATAATAGTGTAAAAATTCGTTAGGGGTATAAGTTTCGATGCTATGTTGACAGAATTAATGTATTTTTGCTTGTTTAAACAAATGATTCATTCAAAACAAGCAAACTTCGATTACTATTTCTGTCTTCTAAAACAAATGTAAATATAAAAAAGTAACAGAAATACGTGTGATATTAATAGTAAGAAATATAGCCAGTGAAAGGTAAACATTTAGAACTATATGAGTAAAACACGTAAGTATACACTGTTACATAACTTTAAAAACGAAAATACCATAGGTATATTCAATTTTGATTCAGTTATTAAGAGTAGAATGTGTTTCGGTTTGGTTAATTAATAAATAATTGTATTTCTTCGTCGATTATTTCGAGTTAGTAAGTGTGCGTGAAAGGTGTATAAAACTTTGATCATCACGTGTTTAAAAAATCGACCGCTGATGGTAAAATTAAAGTTTTAAAACGTTACATTAGATTGTAATTTTAAACGTAACGATCGGAATTACAAATTATTTTTAGGATTTTAACAAGTAAATTTAAATATTACGGTATCTTTTAGTCATCAAATTGAAGTCAAAAAGTCTTATACAATTTGAGGGGAAATGTTGTTTAAATCCCTATTCCTGAATGCAAATAGCTTTTCAAGTTGTAAGTGTTTTATGCATGGGGATTTGCAAATAATTTTATTGCCATGAAAACATTTATATAAAAATGAAACTTATAAGATCTTATTTTAAATATTTATAATAATTTGGTAAAAAGAAAAGAAGATATGCGGAAAAACATAATGATAAACTCTGGAAAAACACGTATGTCCACCTAATACAGACACACACAAAGTATATATATATATATATATATATATATATATATATATATATATATATATATATATATATATATATAATAGATAGAGAGATAGAGATAATACAGGTGATGACTAAAATAGTTTCCGTGGATAGGCTTTATTCAATATATACATATATTTTATTAAAAGGCACAGAACCGTTCGAAATATAAAAATATATAACACCTATTATTTGAATCGTGGGTTTAAGATTTGTTAACTATGGACGACTGGAAAGCAGTGAATATTGGTGAAAGTGCCATTTACCATAAGAATTCGCGCTGAATTTAAGAATTCGAAAATCTTAACTTAAGCTCCGTGCTTCATTGATAAGCCGTGGGCTGTGAGCTTGGGTGTTGTGGCAGAGAAACGAAATCCGTAGCTGGGATAATATGGGGTTTTCTGACTGTTTCTGCTTTACGGAATTCGTCGATCAGCTGAAATTAATGCGAACCTTGACGAAAGCGATGTTAATTGTGACTATGAAGAAAGTGCAGAAATTCTATTACAACAGTCGCAAGGATCAATTCCTCAGAATTAAGTCCCAAGAGGTGGTTACCTTACGAAAGAGAAGACTCTCCGCAATAGGATTGAGTTAAGCCGGTGACGCTCGGGTTCTTCCCGGGATCAGTTGCACACTTGCAGGACAAAAAGTGACTAACCTACAGTCCGTAAGAACTCCGGCATGTCATGAAGGCCAAGTTTCCTCAAACTGTGCTGGTCTTTTGGTATGTTTCTAGCGAAGACCATATCATGAATACGCATATATTCGATAAAGGATTTAGATGGCTATAATAATTGCTGTTTACTGTTGTAAAATTCTCGGTGGAAAGGTTGGTTATGTAAAGGTCATACGTGTTGCAACAGGACTAAAATTCACAGCTCCGACGAAACCAAGAAGTTACTGTCTAAGAACTTCTCCAACTTCAGTAGTCAGAACATCGGACCCTCAACTCGCCTGACTGGAACCTTTGGAATATTATCTGTTTAGCACAGTTTAATGAAACACCAACCGTGTCGCCTGCAACACAAAGAACGATCTGGTTGTGAATATCAAAGCAATATTCAGGCCTCTCCGGAAGAATGCCGTGAATGCTGCGTGTTCCAGGTCCCAGCTGGAGATCATGGGGGAGGCCCGTTGTAGATAATTTAAGCGATCTCTATTTGACACAAGATACTTTAAGAGATGCATTCTGAATGTTGCTAATATCTCAATTATCACCCAACTTAAACGGTCTTTCTTTCCTTTTCAAAACGTTTCAGATTTATGTGAAAAATAAACTCTTATGAAAAAACACTCTCCGCGTTATAAATAACGTTGACATATATATATATATATATATATATATATATATATATATATATATATATATATATATGTAAAAATAAATATTTATTAATATTACCTACATGCTGTTTCATGAATGTGCAATCTTCAGTGTAGAATATGTTATTTTTTACCGGTCAGATGGCTCGAATCCAGTTGACGTTCTACCCTCTGGCCACCACTAATTATCATGGTAATAAAAACAATCAAAGTCGATAAATGTCGAATCAGCGGACACCCATACTATACGAGTCGAACTGTGTTCAACAACAACAGAGAGTTGGAACATTGTTTTACGCCTAAATTCTCTTAGAAGGGCAGTCTTTGTTTAAGCGCCAATAACAATATTTTGTAAATAGATGTATATTAATATTACCTACATACATCGGTGTTTCGTGATTATGCAATCTTAAGTGTAGGAGAAGTTTATTCTTGCCGGTGGGAGGGCTTGAACCCAGTTGCAAGTCACCTCTGACTTATAGACTGAAATTATCAACTTCGGTCACTAACAGTTTACATGGAAATTAAGATAATTTAAAGTCTATAAACGTCGAATCAGCTGAAAACAATAGTAAGCAAGTCGAACAGTGTTCAACAACAACAGAGAGTTTGAACATCAGTTTATATATATATATATATATATATATATATATATATATATATATATATATATATATATATATATATATATATATATATGAGTATATGAAAGGATAAAAATAATCCGACGGTATGAAATTAAAAATGGAAAAGCGGAAGACCTTTTCGCTCAACGTTTCGCCCAAATTTCACGTGGGCTTTGTCAAGAGCGGACGAAGAATACAAAAATGACAAAAGACGAGAAAGTCTGTAAATTATGGGGAGTATATATAGTGGTTGGGTTCATGTTGAGATAAAAGGTATGCAAATAAAAAATAAAAAATAAATAAATAAAAAAAAAAAAATTAAAAAAAAAAAAAAAAAAAAAAAAAAAAAAGAAAGAAATATATATATATATATGCACATAAATGTGATCGAAACGTATATATAACACATATACATACATATATATCAAATATACATAGAAGTAGCATTGGAAAAGAAGAGGAGAAAATATAGAGCAGAAAGGGGTCCAAAGGATATTTAATTTAAAGTTCAGGGAATCATCCGGTGTCTAGAATTATCTTGTTTTCACTAATGATTGCTTTTGATAGGTTGGGGGAGATATTGTAGAAGCCCATTCTTTGTTTAATTTTATTTGTGGAAAGGGCTATGAGGGCAGATTCAATTATTCGACGTGTTGATTTGTTGTGTATTATTTTGATTAAAGTGGATTTCTCAAAGTCAAAG
Source organism: Sepiola atlantica (assembly GCA_963556195.1). Taxonomy (NCBI): domain Eukaryota; kingdom Metazoa; phylum Mollusca; class Cephalopoda; order Sepiida; family Sepiolidae; genus Sepiola; species Sepiola atlantica. Next base: position 141,654,113 of record OY744524.1, on the reverse strand, counting down.
TAATGACCATATTCCATAGTATGAGCACATAAGGCGTTAAGTGTGTTGTTAGTTTTAATCGCTCTTTTATGCTCATAAATCCGCTTGTCCAGATTACGCTGCGTCTCTCCAATGTAGACTTTATTACAGTCTAGACAAGGAATGGAGTATATGCCAGCTTTGACATTGGGTGTCGTGTTCAGTTTAGGTGTTTTGATTAAATTTATAATACTTGCAGAAGTTATTTGGGATATGTTTATGCCTAGTTTATTAAGTTCTGTGTAAATCGGGTTATTGTTGGAATTGGTTGGTAAAGCTATATATCTATTTATTATAGGGCTGGTGGATAAGTTTTTCTGTTTGGAATTTGAGTAAATCTGTAGAGCTTTTCTTTTAGAATTTTGTATAAAATACTTTGGGTACTGTAATGTATTGAGAGAGTGTTCAATGTATTTAAATTCGTCATCTAAATATTCATTGCTGCATATCCTAAGTGCTCTTAGGTAAAAACCAATTATGATGCCAGATTTTATTTTATTATTGTGGTGCGAATAAAAATGAACATAATCGTTCTTATTGGTTTGTTTACGGTAGACTTTATAAGATAAATTATTATTTTTATTTATTAGTAGAATATCAAGAAAAGGAATGGAGTTATCTGTTTCTTTTTCGAAAGTAAATTTAATGGTCGGTTCTATTTTGTTCAATTTGTTGGTAATGCTTTCTATTTTAGTGGTTTTCGGGAGGAAAATTAGGATATCATCTATGTATCTATAGTAAGATACATTTTTAGGTAGTCTGTATTTTATTGGTCCGTTCTCAAGAAATTCCAAAAATAAACAGGATAGGACACCACTGAGGGGATTCCCCATAGGTAGGCCAAATTTCTGTTTATAAAAGAAATTGTTGAAAGTAAAATAGGTCATATTAGTGCATAAATTTATAATATTAATTATGTTATTTACTGGAAAGGGTAAGTTGATATTTATTTTGTCGAGATGTTTTTTGAGTAAATTAAGGCATTTATTGGTGGGGACATTTGTGTATAATGATTCTATGTCAAGGCTATTCATAGTTTTATTAGTTAGGTTAAGATTTTTTAATTTATTAAGTAGATCTCCGGAATTTTTTAGGTGAGATGGACTAATCGTACCTAGTAATGGGGTTAGTATTTTTGTAATGGCACGTGCAATTTTATGGGTAGCACTGCCGATACCTGAGATTATGGGGCGCATTGGGGTATTATTCTTGTGGGTTTTAGGTAGGCCATATAAAGTTGGAATTTTGGGGTGGTAATCTATATATGTTAACCAGGTGTTATTCTTATTTATTAGTTGCTTATAGGATTTGTTGAACTTATCTATTTCTTTGTATATAAAGGTGGAATTAGTTTCTTCGTAAATGTCTTGATTATATAAGAGTTCGGACATCTTTTCGATGTATTTAGATTTATCCATGATAACAACGCCACCACCCTTGTCTGCGGGTGAGATGATGATGTTATCATTGTTAGCAAGGTTGTGTAATGATTTTAGATATCTATGGGGGAGAATTGAGTCCATGGATTGAGTGGTTGTAGTAGAGATGATTCCCTGGATAAAACCCTTAGTAAAGTCCGAGTCCTCGTGTTTGTAATTTCGGGAGACCATGTTGGTTGTTATTTTGGGGTAAATTCCAGTGGCGAATTTGAGTCCAAAACTTAAGACTTCCATCTCAGTATTGGAGAGTATGGTGTCGGAGAGGTTTTGGATAAGTTCAGGGCATCCAATGGATCTCCATCTGCTGTTGGAAATTAGAATGCCTAGTTTTTTGTTTAATCTATTGTTGTGGTTAATATTGAAAGATTTGATCCGGTGTGTAATATTTAGAGTTGTCCTTTTTGAAAGAGAATGGTTTTTATGTAGGTCATGTGCAATGGTTTTAGCCAAATTACGTAAATTTGTGGATGTGTGTTTAAGGAGAAGTGATGAAGAACGTAGGTACTCATCAATGTGTTTAGGGAAGATGTGATGAGAGTGCTGAAAAGATTTTGTGGTGCTTTTGGGGATGACCTTCTCGTTAATGCAATTTTGCAAAAAAGAACTCCTGTTGTTATGGGAGTGGGCTGCGAATAAGATGTTGGTATATCTGCGCAGTTTCTTCTGATAAGTATAGTCTTCCATTCCGACAATATGAGTATATGAAAGGATAAAAATAATCCGACGGTATGAAATTAAAAATGGAAAAGCGGAAGACCTTTTCGCTCAACGTTTCACCCAAATTTTTTACTCAAAAAACATCTCGACAAAATAAATATCAACTTACCCTTTCCAGTAAATAACATAATTAATATTATAAATTTATGCACTAATATGACCTATTTTACTTTCAACAATTTCTTTTATAAACAGAAATTTGGCCTACCTATGGGGAATCCCCTCAGTGGTGTCCTATCCTGTTTATTTTTGGAATTTCTTGAGAACGGACCAATAAAATACAGACTACCTAAAAATGTATCTTACTATAGATACATAGATGATATCCTAATTTTCCTCCCGAAAACCACTAAAATAGAAAGCATTACTAACAAATTGAACAAAATAGAACCGACCATTAAATTTACTTTCGAAAAAGAAACAGATAACTCCATTCCTTTTCTTGATATTCTACTAATAAATAAAAATAATAATTTATCTTATAAAGTCTACCGTAAACAAACCAATAAGAACGATTATGTTCATTTTTATTCGCACCACAATAATAAAATAAAATCTGGCATCATAATTGGTTTTTACCTAAGAGCACTTAGGATATGCAGCAATGAATATTTAGATGACGAATTTAAATACATTGAACACTCTCTCAATACATTACAGTACCCAAAGTATTTTATACAAAATTCTAAAAGAAAAGCTCTACAGATTTACTCAAATTCCAAACAGAAAAACTTATCCACCATCCCTATAATAAATAGATATATAGCTTTACCAACCAATTCCAACAATAACCCGATTTACACAGAACTTAATAAACTAGGCATAAACATATCCCAAATAACTTCTGCAAGTATTATAAATTTAATCAAAACACCTAAACTGAACACGACACCCAATGTCAAAGCTGGCATATACTCCATTCCTTGTCTAGACTGTAATAAAGTCTACATTGGAAAGACGCAGCGTAATCTGGACAAGCGGATTTATGAGCATAAAAGAGCGATTAAAACTAACAACACACTTAACGCCTTATGTGCTCATACTATGGAATATGGTCATTACTTTGACTTTGAGAAATCCACTTTAATCAAAATAATACACAACAAATCAACACGTCGAATAATTGAATCTGCCCTCATAGCCCTTTCCACAAATAAAATTAAACAAAGAATGGGCTTCTACAATATCTCCCCCAACCTATCAAAAGCAATCATTAGTGAAAACAAGATAATTCTAGACACCGGATGATTCCCTGAACTTTAAATTAAATATCCTTTGGACCCCTTTCTGCTCTATATTTTCTCCTCTTCTTTTCCAATGCTACTTCTATGTATATTTGATATATATGTATGTATATGTGTTATATATACGTTTCGATCACATTTATGTGCATATATATATATATATTTCTTTCTTTTTTTTTTTTTTTTTTTTTTTTTTTTAATTTTTTTTTTTTTATTTATTTTTTTTTTATTTTTTATTTGCATACCTTTTATCTCAACATGAACCCAACCACTATATATACTCCCCATAATTTACAGACTTTCTCGTCTTTTGTCATTTTTGTATTCTTCGTCCGCTCTTGACAAAGCCCACGTGAAATTTGGGCGAAACGTTGAGCGAAAAGGTCTTCCGCTTTTCCATTTTTAATTTCATATATATATATATATTCCCGAAACAGTTTTTCATGGTAAACAACTGAGGATCCCTTAAAATAATGTTAGAAACTAACTAATATAATAACTGTAAAAAATAAATTGACTTACATGAGTGAGTTTCCACTGGAAGACTTGAGACTATAAGTTTTTTTAAAGTTTTTTTTTTATATAGTTTTAATGGTTGAGAAACTTCCGAGACTATATATATATATATTATATACGATAATAATAATTGAAAGTGATAATAATTCCTACGAGATGGGGTTCGAAATGTATGTACACTAACCACACATCTTCATCTAATAACCCAGATAATGTAAAATAGGAACTTCACTATCCAAGTAGATTAACTTCTAAAAGATGAAAATATAGTTACTGTAGCAAAATGGAGCATTTAACAAAATTCCTTTACACCTACACTACAAAATCCAACCTGTTTTCTCTGTCTTAATGAAAAGTTGACCATTGTTATGTTCCATGATAAAATGTGTTAACTAAATCAACGAGACGAAATAGGTTTAAACTGTAGGCACTTCAAACGACTAACTCTAGATAAGTGTGTGAACAATCTAGAAAATGTAACATAAATAACTTAACAATGTAGCACAATAATTAATACATCCTAGATAGGTACAATATGTTATAAGGAGTAGAATCCAAGTAAACTAATAAAATTAGGAGATCTAGTCTAAATTCAAAAAAATAAAAATTAATAATACAACTTGAATTATGTATAAGCCCCCATTTTTTAATAAGCGGCAAACTTTGATAGAAATAGGTTATATTATTGCTTGTATAAGTCAAGGCTTGGAGTTGTCGTTCTTATTGTTGCTTCAATAATAGTAATAATAGTAGTACAAATGATAGGGGCTGTAGTCATAACAGTAATAGCAATAGTAATAAAAATAAAAATAATAAAAATATTATTCATGAAAGTAATATAAATGATAATTCTATTTAAATAAACAACAGTAGTAATTATTACAATAATAGTAATAATAATAAAATGTTAGTAATCGTGATAATAATAATAATATTAATAGCAGTAATAGTAATAATCATAATAAATATAATAATGATAATAATTATAGAAATAACAGTAATAATAATATTAATAGTATTTGTAGAAATCATAACAATAATAATAGCAATAATATGATAATAATAAAGGCAGCAGTAGTAGTAATAATAACAATAATAATTATAATAATAGTAATAGTAATATTAGAAATAGTTATAGTAATAATTATAACAATAATAATGATAATGATAATAATAATAATGGTAGTAGTAATAATAATTATAAGGGTAATAGTTATAATATTAGCAATAATAATAATAATAATAATAATAATAATAATAATAATAATAATAATAATAATAATAATAGCAATAATAATAATAATAATAATATTGGTAATAATTATAATAATAAAGATAAACGTAGTAATATCAGTAATGATTATATAGTAAGAGTAATAATAATAATAATAATAATAATAATAATAATAATAATAATAATAATAATAATAATAATAATAATAATGATAATAATAATAATTATAATAATAATAATAATAAGTTTAATAATAATAATAAGTTTAATAGTAATAGTAATAATGACAATAATAATAAATACCTACACTTATTTAAAATATTATCATGTTAACCCATAAATTATTGGTCCGTTATGTGCTAGCACTTAGATCAACTTGATAGATAAAGTAGATTTCGTATGATTACAAGATATTTATTATTGTTTTATATACAGTTAATTCTTATGATTAAAATTATTTGATGATGACCTTAACATTATAAGTGTTGGTTTTATTTTAATGTTTAGATTAGATGCACAATCTAAATCTAAATCTAAATTAACCTAAAGTCTTCTGTAGCGTTTATTTATCTCTCATTTTACTTATTTGTAGATTTGTTTATTTTCTTAAGCTCCCCTGCATGTTCTGTCTAGTGTATGTAAAGATGATAGCTGCTCGGGAAGCAAAGGGAGCGTTTGTTGCAACATGGAAGGAAATTACCGGTTCCTGAGTGCAAATTTGGAATAAGGTCAGCGAATTGTGACCTATATTTGACCAACACGAATTTTGATCCGATTTGAATCTTGTTTTTCTTTTTAATTTCTCTTAACATCCGGCTTTCTGCTGTTGACATTTCCAATGCATGAATCTCACTTTTAACTTTTTATTTTTATTCAGATGTGGAAGAGTTGTGTTAGCATCGACACGTCTGTTGATAGACGTAAGGCTGTAATAGTGCTTATGTAATGTTATAAATGCTCTACTTGTTATTGAGCCCTTTTAGAAAATTAACATATTTGAACTTGATCAATATATATATATATATATATATATATATATATATATATATATATACATATATATATATATATATATTAAATATTTTCTTTGTCGTACAAAACTTTAAAATAGCATTGAAGAGACAATATTTATTATTCATAATGAATTTAAAAAATTAAAAAGATGAAAGGGCAGCTGACCGGTTTCGTACCTCGCTCAACAGAGCCAAATATCGAGGTAATGTATAAAAAATATAAAAAGATGCTATGAGAATTATAGCGAGGGAAAGGGGTAAAAAAAAAAAAAATATTAAAAAAAAAAAATTAAAAAAAAGTTCAGTCAAATAGAAACAACATTAAGCCCGAGGAGATTTTCTCTTTGTTTGCAAAGAGAAGGTCTCAAGGACTTAATATAAATTGTTTCTAAGATCTTGAGATGATAAGGGGAGTGCGACTTACTAAGAATGGAGAATAAGTCGACACTGAATTTAGAGACACAGGTGCGATTATTTATGAGATGTTGACCTATCGACGAGCCATAAGTATTATTCAAATCATCAGTTGGTAAATAATTTCCATTGCGAATTTTTGTGGGCACGTGTTATTTGACCCGGATGTCCAATCTCTGTGACGTCATCCCGACGTAGTGCATACTGCAACTACATTTAAATAAATAAATAATGGAATTATTATGATGTGGGGGAAGGACATATATAAGAAGTCTGTTCAACAATGAAACGGAAGCGGACGTTTTTTTTACGTCCCTTAACAATATTCATCCAGCTCTTAAATTCACTATTGATAAGGAAACTAATTCTTCACTGCCATTCCTTGATGTATTAGTTAATAAAGCTTCCTGTGGTTTCTTAACATCAGTATATCGGAAACCTACCTTCACTTGTCTTTATACTCGTTGGGACTCATTTTGTCCCACAAAACAAAAATTTAATCTTATTAAGACCCTTACCCATAGGGCCTTAAAGATTTGTTCGAAGACCGAGCTGGATGATGAAATTAAATTTATTACTAAGACCCGCGTGTTGTTTTTTCCTCTCGTCCAATCTTAACTTCTATTCGAAAAGATGTCCTTCCCCCACATCATAATAATTCCATTATTTATTTATTTAAATGTAGTTGCAGTATGCAGTACGTCGGGATGACGTCACAGAGATTGGACATCCGGGTCAAACAACACGTGCCCACAAAAATTCGCAATGGAAATTATTTACCAACTGATGATTTGAATAATACTTATGGCTCGTCGATAGGTCAACATCTCATAAATAATCGCACCTGTGCCTCTAAATTCAGTGTCGACTTATTCTCCATTCTTAGTAAGTCGCACTCCCCTTATCATCTCAAGATCTTAGAAACAATTTATATTAAGTCCTTGAGACCTTCTCTTTGCAAACAAAGAGAAAATCTCCTCGGGCTTAATGTTGTTTCTATTTGACTGACCTTTTTTTTTTCTTTTTTTTTTTAATATTTTTTTTTTTTACCCCTTTCCCTCGCTATAATTCTCATAGCATCTTTTTATATTTTTTATACATTACCTCGATATTTGGCTCTGTTGAGCGAGGTACGAAACCGGTCAGCTGCCCTTTCATCTTTTTAATTTCTTAAATATATATATTAATACAGATGTTATTAAAGACAGCAGAACTCTTCTGTTTTGTTAGTCCTTTTTTATTTTTTCAATTCGTCGAATGATTTTTTTATGTTGGCATCGAATGAATTAATAAATGAACCGTATGTTACACGAACGTTTTTGACTTCTTCTGGAATCATCAACAGGTATTTGATGGCATAAAATGGTAAAAAATGACTAAGAGCGGTTGAAAAAATGGAAGTTTTAAAATACTACGGCAAACTGTGAACGCAAAAACGAACGTCTACATTGTTGAAATGAGACGGATGAATTGAATCTTTAATTCATTTATGTATTTATGTATTTATGTATTTTTTATTTTTTTATTTTTAAAGTGATAGCTGATTTATTTTAGTTTGTTGGAATAATTATGGAGAAAGAAAAAGGGGAGATAGGTAATAATTAATTTAATAGAATGTCCCTATTTTTATAATTTGAATTGAGCGACACCGGTGGTGTCGCTAAACTATGCTAAGCATTTTTAAATGGTTTTGCTGGTCTCGTATTCTATATTATTAATTTCAGGTTATTATACTTTAATGTATAAGGCCTCGAGTATTTTTAATTTTTTAAAGTCTGTCTCCGAATGTACTATTTTGGTGTTACTTACTATAATTTGTCTTTATTCTGATTAAGGGCAATTGTGCATTTGTAGGTGTTTGTGGATTGAGCTGGAATTGACGAGGTGCATAGTGAGGCGACGGGATAGGATGGTTGTTGTAAAACCAATGTAGCTATTATCATTTTGGGAGGTACATCCTCCGAAAGGGCATTTAAACGTATATACTACATTGGGTCTTCTAGTGGTTTGGGGGTTCGAGAGAGGTTGTTTTTTACTAAGAAGTTTTGAGTTGTAAATCTTTTGTAATGAATAATAAGTTTAATTTTGTTTCTGTTATCTGCTTGCCATATATATCTATGTATGATATTCTTCATGGCTTTTTCCTCTATTCTAAAATTTAGCAACATTTGGTTGCGATAATATATATTAATATAATTAGAGTTGTTATGATGTATATTTTTATTTGTATTAATGTTTATCAAGTTTTGTATCATTGATTTTATTAGTTCGTAAACGATGTATTTAAGAAATTCGTTATTAATTAATACTTGTTTTATATTTTTTAGTTCGTTGAATAGTGTGTTTTTTGGAGGAGGAAATCAATTTAGCTCGGTTTAGTAAATTTTTTACAATGGCTATTTTGTACCGGTAGGGGAACTCACTTTTGAAATTTAGTAGGCTAGAGTTTTGGCTAGTTTTTTATAGACAGACGTGTTAAATGTATTATTGGAGGTGTCTGTTAGTATATCAAGGAATGGGATTTTATTAGTAGTACCTAGTTCTATTGTGAATTTAATGATAGAGTTTTTTTTAATAGGTCTTGAAGTTTACTGATTTGTTCATTGTTGTTAGTTGGAATTAATATATCATCAACATATCTTACGTAAATAGGAGGTTTTATAATTGTGTTAAATGTTAGGCTTTCGAGGTTGGACATGTAAAATTCGCTAAGAGTCGGGCCGAGAACCGAACCCATTGACACTCCGTCGATTTGCGTGTACACGTTTCCTTTATGATCATAAAAAGGTACCTCGGTCGTGCAGATTATTAGTAGCTTTTTTAGTATTGTTTTATTTATTTTAAGTGGAGGGAGAGATTGGTTATTGTAAATATTTTTAATGATTATATCTATTGTTTCCATTACGGGTACATTGGTGAATAAACTTGCAACGTCTAGGGAGGCGATGATTTTATTATGAGGTTGTTTACTATGTAAGATTTGTAATAGGTCATGGGTGGACTTAACACTATATTTACTAGGTAGATACGGGTTGATAAGTTCATTTAGGGTCTTTATTAGGGAGGATATAGGGGTAGATATTTAGGATATGATAGGTCGGAGTGGTAAATTGGGTTTATGTATTTTAACGGTTCCATATAGATAACTGGGTTTATAGTCTCCTATTATTTTGGGGAGTTTATAATTTTCAATTTGGGCATCATTGGCTGTGATGATTTTGTTGACTCGTGTTTTTAATGCGCTGTTAGGGTTTTTGTTAATTTTCTTGAATTTAGTGTGTTCATCGAGAATTGTTTGGAGTTTAGTGTGATAGTCAGATTTATTAAGTATTACAAATATGTTTGTTTTGTCAGCTTTATATATATATATATATATATATATATATATATATATATATATATATATATATATATATATATATATATATATATATATATATAACAAGCAGGATTTACCCGGAGTTACTCGAATATAATCAAAAATTAAAGAGACAAAGAAAAAAAGACAATAAATAACACTATATGATGTATTTTATCTACACCCAGGTAACGTCGTGTAAATCCGGCTAAATAAGTGTCAAATAAACAAACTAGTGACAATTAGGTGATTACCTTCCGATAGCTTATATACAAAAATTCATTAGCGAATCCACGTATCGTTACCGTAGTAAGATTCAATAGGGCGACTCGCAACAAGGATAAAAAAGCTCATGGAATAAGTATGACTGCTACAAAATAGCTGTTACATTATGTTTATGCTATTTAGTTAAGTGTTTGACAATTTACATAGTCATTAATATTGATTAATGCTCACAAATGTCTTAATGTAAGGTTGAGTAAAATATCATAGGCCTTTTTTTGTCGAGAGACTGCAAGAAATCATTCCTTAAATTTAAGCAAATCTTTGATTATGTTTGGTGAACAACAGATTAATAATTTTGAAATTAAAATATGAAATTCGAAATAGGAATATGTCTATTAAAAATCATCAAGTAACCATGGTTTAAAGCTTCTGAAATTTGTATGACAAACTAGAATAGAAGTTCTCAGCACTTATCTAGTTGCAAATACTGCGTCTTGAATGTAAAACATGAGATAACGTATCTCTTGATGAGAATGAAATCGATGTCCGGATTTGGATTGATGGAACGGCAAGCTTAAATTGACCTATTTGCTTGTACTATTTAGTTGTTGAGAAAATAAGAAAAATGACAAAAATCGAATATTTCTATACTATAAATGGATGATTAACGTGTACGGAAATATTAAATACAATTCGTTTTTCTTTACGCTAATGTCATTGTCAGTGTTAAGCTTGCTTAAATTCCTTCCTACCTAACCTTTCGTGTGCAACTGCAGGGCCATGTCATTTTCGCCGACGCCTAAGATTCACTCGTTTCTGTTTCTTTCGTTTTCCTCGGTCTCATCTGTATGTCTTACTATCTACTTATCTCCGTCGGTTATCTGTATGATATGAGTTATTCGGACGAATTATTTGAACGATGCAAAAGTCATCCATTTCTATTCCAACACACTTTTGGTCAACATATTTAATTTTTAAACTTATTCGGACGAATTATTTGAACGATGCAAAAGTCATCCATTTCTATTCCAACACACTTTTGGTCAACATATTTAATTGTTAAACTTATTCGGACGAATTATTTGAACGATGCAAAAGTCATCCATTTGTATTTCCAACACACTTTTGGTCAGCATATTTAATTTTTAAACTTATTCGGACGAATTATTTGAACGATGCAAAAGTCATCCATTTTTATTTCCAACACACTTTTGGTCAGCATATTTAATTTTAAACTTATTCGGACGAATTATTTGAACGATGCAAAAGTCATCCATTTTTATTTCCAACACACTTTTGGTCAGCATATTTAATTTTTAACCTTATTCGGACGAATTATTTGAACGATGCAAAAGTCATCCATTTGTATTTCCAACACACTTTTGGTCAGTATATTTAATTTTTAAACTTATTCGGACGAATTATTTGAACGATGCAAAAGTCATCCATTTTTATTTCCAACACACTTTTTGTCAGCATATTTAATTTTTAAACTTATTCGGACGAATTATTTGAACGATGCAAAAGTCATCCATTTCTATTCCAACACACTTTTGGTCAGCATATTTAATTTTTAAACTTATTCAGACGAATTATTTGAACGATGCAAAAGTCATCCATTTTTATTTCCAACACACTTTTGGTCAGCATATTTAATTTTTAAACTTATTCGGACGAATTATTTGAACGATGCAAAAGTCATCCATTTTTATTTCCAACACACTTTTTGTCAGCATATTTAATTTTTAAACTTATTCGGACGAATTATTTGAACGATGCAAAAGTCATCCATTTCTATTCCAACACACTTTTGGTCAACATATTTAATTTTTAAACTTATTCGGACGAATTATTTGAACGATGCAAAAGTCATCCATTTGTATTTCCAACACACTTTTGGTCAGCATATTTAATTTTTAAACTTATTCGGACGAATTATTTGAACGATGCAAAAGTCATCCATTTGTATTTCCAACACACTTTTGGTCAGTATATTTAATTTTTAAACTTATTCGGACGAATTATTTGAACGATGCAAAAGTCATCCATTTTTATTTCCGACACACTTTTGGTCAGCATATTTAATTTTTAAACTTATTCGGACGAATTATTTGAACGATGCAAAAGTCATCCATTTTTATTTCCAACACACTTTTGGTCAGCATATTTAATTTTAAACTTATTCGGACGAATTATTTGAACGATGCAAAAGTCATCCATTTTTATTTCCGACACACTTTTGGTCAGCATATTTAATTTTTAAACTTATTCGGACGAATTATTTGAACGATGCAAAAGTCATCCATTTTTATTTCCAACACACTTTTGGTCAGCATATTTAATTTTTAAACTTTTGTAAATTGTGTATGTTTTATGGTAAATGAACACGTTTTTGTCACTAAATATGTAAATACTAACCCTACTGTAATCGATTCTTTCTAGACTATTAATTAAACAAAATGGGATATTTTACCAATTGCTTCGGTGCAAGTGATGTTCGATCATTTTTTCAATGCTATTAGCTTGGCCGCAATATATTCTATATGATTTAAAGTAAGCTAAGTCTATTTCATAGTGTACAACAGTATACACTAGGCAAATAATGCACCCTGACTTTTGTTGGGAAGAGTTCAGTTATTCCTGAAATTACACGATTTAATGCCAACAAATTAATCAATCTATGTAAATCAGAAATCTAAGAAAAATATTTTAAATTAGAGACTAGAATAAATTCATTTAAATTGGAAAATTATTTTATTGATTTTTTTCTTTTTATCCAATCATGGATTGAAAAAAATATGCTGATATGAAACGTGTTGTTTCGAATGTTCTATGGTAGCGCCAAATCGTCTGTATACTTCAAGTTGAAAATAGCAATGTAGCAATTTTAAGTACATTTCAAACTTTTGATTTACCATCGATCACTCTTGCAAAAAACAACACTAAAGGACCTCTCAAAACTAATATACACATGCACATGCGTATAAAAAGCTTACAATATTAATATTTTATATCTTCTCTTTATGATTTTACTTTATTTCTGTTTTTCGATTTGTAGTCTTGGTACTATGGATTGCGTACCCTCACCGTCATGAATATGTGAAGTGCAATAATAGACATATTTTGGCAGAAAAACCTATATATATATACATATATATATATATATATATATATATGTGTGTGTGTGTGTGTGTGTGTCTGAGTGTATATATATATATAAACACATTGATATTTATAGATGTACATATATATATATATATATATATATATATATATATATATATATATATATATATATATATAACAGACGTAGATAGATAATTGACTACATTAATAGACGGATAGAATAGATATTCGGATGCATATATGTATACATATAAACCTTAATATACATATTTATGCGTATGGGTGTATTTGTATGGGTATACATGTACGTATGTATTTGTGTGTATGTGTGTGAGAACGTGCGTATATGTAAATTCGCATTTAGACGGGGTACTATGAGTGAGATTTCAAATAGAATGACAATAATATGGAGGATAATAATATCTAAAATATGTAAAAAAGATGTCTGTCAGTATGGGTGTATATGCTAATACGCCCCTAAATAGGATACCATGAAGAAGATTGGAAAGAGACTGACAAAAAATAAGAGGTAAACAACATCTAAACATCTTTTTTATTTGATTTATTTATCTACTTTTATGTGGAGTAATTTAGAACGATGCTCATTTGTTCAAGACTGATAACTGACAATTTGTTTCTACTTACAAACAGTCCGAATACCTCATCTCTGTCCGGGATTACAGAATATGCAATTTGATGTGGAAATAATTTAAATTCTCACTGAGATATATACCAAATGTTTTATTCCTGTGATTTCGCTTTGTTCTGGTGGATAATGAATATTTTGGGGCATTGTTGTTGATTTACTAGGTACATGTGAAATTGCTTTCTGATAAGAGTCGCTATTTGAACAAATTTTATTCAGTATTGTATGACTAAAAACATCGTCTTGAAACAGCTGTAAACATGTTTAATAGCTTTGTGTGTACTCTTTATTTGGAATATGATTTAGAAATACTAATCTACAGTCTGCTCCATCAATAGCAAAGAGTATATATCCATATTATTGTAGGAAGAAAATAACGAAAACAACTTAATTACAGATACCTGTAACTCACAGTTTTTCAATCAAATGCGTCCGGTATTTAAGGGCATTTATAGAAGTATATTGTTAAATATATAAATTAGTCTATTCATCTTTTCCATTAGTAGTTCATAATTCTAACTGTTTCACCGTTGCAGTGTTACTCTTGTATGTGTTTCTAAATAACATTGCAGTAGAAGTAATCTGTGGCATACTGAACTATCAGGTAAGGTATTATATGTCATGGGAATCGGTGTTTAAAGAAGTTTCTTGTAGTTATTGAAGGAAAGGAGCTTTGTCTTTGCGGCATTAAAAGTTACCATCAATTTATTACTCCCATCCACTACCGCCCCTCCTTTTCTTCAGGTATCACGTCTGTTTGCAGACACCGATAATCATGGCTCTCCATCATTCGGTCTTTTTGACCGATATTTTCTTTCGGAAATATCTTGTTTCACCATTATGTTCTTTGCAAATAGGTTACCTATAGTGCGTTTCAATTACCTTCTTTAGTGGCAATGCTCTTACAGAGCAGGAAGTCCTAGCTATTGTACGAAAATCAGTATCTTCTGCCTTAGACAAAACGAAAGGCTGACCAGTTTCTAAAATCCATTATGCTGCTTAACCCTCCATCCATCACCTGCCTGCCATGACTTCACGTACCCTGATCGGGGGCTATGTTGGTACTCGACCTTGCCCAAGAATCTCCCACAGGCTAGCGGAGGGATAGAGGCGCCTTACTGCTCCTGTTGGTGGAAATGTTTCCACCCCACTACCACTACCGCCTGGAGGTCATTTTCTAAGGATTCAGTCATTGTCTCGGATATATGCTCGTCGGTTTTGCCGATATGACGAGAGTAGAACGTGATGTCGTCAGCAATTATACCTATCTCAGTCTCAATAAAATCAGGGATGTCGTTTATGAAAATAAGGAACAGTAGAGGATCAAAAATTGATCCCTGGGGTGCACTGACATTTATGCCATTTTGATTAGATGAACGGTTATCGAGGAACACCTATATCTTTCTTTTGGTTAGGAAGGATCTAATTATATTATATATTTTCCCAGTAATACCATATGAGTGAACTTTTACGAAAAGCCATTCATGCCAAACATTGTCAAAGGCTTTAGTGATATCAAACGCTATCGCCCTAGCTAAACCTACCTTGTCCAGTGTATAATATATGCGTTCAGAGATTACCGTTAGGATATCGGTTGTAAATCGTTCTTGCCTACATCCGTACTGATGACCAAGAAAAAACTATTTAAGTAAATACCGGGAGTAGACTGATTGGGTGGTAGCTTTGAATATCAGTCCTATCTTCCGAATTCTTGAAGACTGGTACGACAGAGGCAATTTCCAGCTATCAGGGAAGCAAGATTTCGCAAGAGTTTGGAGAGGACAGGGTCCAGTTCAGCAGAGCATTTATTTATTACTATTACTTGTTAAGATCAGACCCACAAGCTTTGGAGGTGTCAAGGTTGTTTATGATGTCCCTGACATGAGATGAGGTGATGACCAGGTTCTCAAGTGTGGCTTCAGTTTGTAATTTGAATTTAAAGAGGAGGTTGTTTTCTGAGTCCAAAGTGGAGTTTTAGGCGAAACGCTTGGCAAATGGTTCAGCCTCATCATTTGCTGTGCAAACGGCATCGTTGTGGTTTGATAGCGGTGGAATTGTTGATTGCCTATTGTTCACCACGCTATTTCAGATTTTCCAGAAATCGTGAGTACCTAGTTTATGTGACAGAATGCGTTTTTTTGGTGATCGCTGTATACCTTCTCTTTGCTTCACTGATCATAACCTTACAATCATTTCTTGACTCTATACATTTCTGTCTATTCGCAGTTGATTTATGGCAGCCGAAATCTCGGAATGCTTTCTGCCTCTTAGCAATAGCAGCTTCACAGTACGAAGTGAACACTTAAGGATAGTAGGGTTTGCTGAATAATTTTGGCATGCAGACATAAACTTTGACACATTCGGTTTACTAATTTTCATACTGATCAGCAGGGAGTGAGAATGGTTTCAATCCACGAGGCGTCGCTGATGTGATCTCTGATGGATTAAAAATCAGCCTGCTCGTAGTATCTCGTCGTTTTGAGCAACAGCTCCTCAGCTTTTGAACAAGTCTTTTACGGGGATATCAATCATTACCACAATGTGATCAGAGTTTCCGAGCGAGCTATGCGCATTCGCCACACAAACTTTAGGTAGTGAGGTCAATAACAGGTAGAGAAGTGAAGCTTGCTGGTCTCCACGATCAGTGTGGGCGGGTCGGGAAAGTGACAATATGTGATCATGAGTGAGCAAAGTAGAAATTAACCAGTTACCAGCTGCATCAGTAAAGCTGAAGATTTCAAGCCAGTCACGGTGGGCTGCATTAAATACCTAAATACATGTGTTTGGGCATTCAACTCGAGTGAGATTGCTCTATCTATGATTTCATAGACAGAATTAAGCAGAGTACAGTCCTGAGTCGAAATAACGATATCTAATATATAAAGTAGAGACGTTTTTCCCCTGTACCTTCTCGGATTATAGGAAAATAACCACATACATAACAGGCTACTAAACTCACCGCTATACTACACGTATTCACTCGAGCGTGTTTCAGTAAAGTTGTTATTATTTTTTCCAACCTAACACTAAATATTATATTTGGCCCACCATCAACGTCTCTCCGAAAAACCAACTTCATATAGGTGGTAGCAAAGACTTTTCCCCCTAACAATTGTGTACTGTGACTACACTCATCGACACCGGGTATTAATAAACACAGCTTACTTTTCACAAAACAGTCCGTCCTTATTTATTATTTGCCTGGTATTAATTTACTACATAATATAAAGCAATACGCAAACAAATAATGACTGCTCCCGTGTAATCCGAGGATATTCCGCGAATATCAGATTACGTTTTTCTCATGTCTAACTATGATTTCCACATTTACATTCATTCCGGAATTAAGCGAATGACATTAACGAACACAGTTCCTGCAACATTTATTCTTCAAACATTACGGCTACAATTCCTTCATTAAATCGACTTCCTACTTAATTCAATAGCCGCCAAGATACTGTTAGACCCCGACACATTTATATTTTAAAAACCCTTCTCAAATAAATTACCTAAACCGTGTCATTGTTGAACTTTATTTTTCGTCGCCAGAAGCTGCCAGTAAACAAGCTTAGCTTAACTGGCCTATTTTCACATATGTTTTTCAAGTTGTAACTGTGGCGCAATGGTTAAGAAGGGAGGTTTCATTTTCGCCAGTATCGGCGTTCGATCCCATTCTGCTTTCTTTTTCTTTTCTTTTTTTTAATTTAAAACGTTCACCAACACGGTAGAGGGGGGGTACAACAATAGGCGGTTTCTTTTTTATGCAATAGGTAGTACTTTCTCCCGCGCAACGCCGGGCGACGGGTTCCGCTAGTAATAAATGAAAGTAACTAACGCTGTTATGTAAGGTCAATCTATATGGCATGTAGGATTGGTCATCTTATTCTAACCTATGTTCTCTCGTCAAGAGGAGGGTGTTCTGACATAAACTCCTAGCCTGTGCATATGTTTGTCAGAGTCTTTACGATAGAGTGGGAGGTAATTAGTCAAAGTGGTGAGAGGAGCGATCTAGCAATGCAGGACTGAAAGGAATTTTTTTTAAGTGTGACAAAAGATATACGAATATAAATTTAAGACCAGAACCACATCATTATTTCGTTTCTGGTTTGTTGGAAGCTTATTCATGAGTTGATAATGTCCCAGAAATGGGATAAAGTGACACATAAAATACACATAGAAGAAGAGTAGAAGGAATGACGGGTGCTAGTAGTATCTACCCAGAATTTTCTCGTTGCTTACATTTTTGTTTCGTTAAGTGTGTAGCAAAATTTAGATAAGGTAGTGTCTAGGTTTTTTCTATCACGAACATGGGGTTATGAGATCATCAAGTTTGGCTTCTGACCGCAAAGGGACATTTGGGAGGCAGTGGTGTGTGGGGTATAAGGTGTAGTTGGAGGCGAACCGGCGGACAAGAAGTTCAGTCTTCTAGGTTGCCGTGCAACTGACGGAATGGTTGGTTGAATGCCCATTATTCACCTCACTATTATACGTTTTCCAGAAATCCCGAGTTCCTAATTTCTGCGACTCAGTACGTTTTCTGGTCAATTCGGTATTTTTCTCTTGGCTGCGGCTATTTCACTCTTACAATGATCTTTAACTTCTATACACTGTTGCATATGTGTATTTGACTTATTGTGACTGAAACGGCGGAACGCATGCTACTTTTGAGCATTGGCAGCTACACAGGTTGAAGTGAACCATATGGGAGAGTGCTGTTTGCTATAGAACTTCCGCGTCGGAACATGTGATTAATTGGCTGCTTTGACCCATTCATTTGACTCATTTGTGCATTGTTCAGCAGAAAGAAAAAGATTGTACTCTATTGGACATCTCTGATGAGATCTCTGATGAATTTCAAATCAGCCTTTGTTTAAGTATCTCGTTCTTTTTAGTAACGGCTCGTCAGCTTGGGGTCAACAGTTAAGGACGAATATCACAAGATGATCAGCGTTCTTCAGTGGGCTATTGACATTCATAACACAAGCCTTGGGCAGTGTAGTCAGGAATAAATCAAGAAGTGACACTTATTGATCCGAACGATCAGGTAGGGGGTCGAGAAAGTGACAGTGTGTGAAAAGGAATTAAATATATAGAAACTATACACTTTGCTAACAGATCCGTATGTATAGCTCGGGAAACAGAGGCAAATACAGTTGTAGACATTAAAATCACCAAATACATGTATTGTATCTAAGGAGAATGCTGCATCTAGACTGTCAGAGAAATGGTTGATCAGGATACAGTTCTGGGTCGAATGACAATTGTAGAGGAAATAAAAGTAACTGAGTGTGGCAAGTTAGTCTAAAGCATATGGAGATCTTATAACCTGGTTCTAGATGGTACTCTTTAGTCAAGGAGAGGCTGTTACGAATATAGACTCTAAGTGATGCCTATGTCTGTCTGAGTCCTTACGGCAGAGTTAGAGGTATTCAGTAATGCCAAAGCGATTGGACTGGATTGAGGGAGGGTAATTTAGTTTCACTTTGTGTTAGGATACCTGGGAAGTTTAGTAGGATAAATGATTTTACATCGTCTAGATTAGTGCTAGGTCATCGCATATTTGTGAACTCGAGCCTCAAGAGAGGAAACGAATTAGTTTTGTTTAGGTCGATGTCTGGTTTGATCGGTTTATATTTATTTGAGATATAATTTCATTTAATTATTTCATTTCATTGAATTAATTAGGAAACCAGAATGAAAAGTTTAAAGTATCAGGAACAAGCCAGCAACAGAAAACATAAAGTAAAAACATGCGATATGTTGCGATTAGATAAGACTA
Organism: Sepiola atlantica; assembly: GCA_963556195.1. Taxonomy (NCBI): domain Eukaryota; kingdom Metazoa; phylum Mollusca; class Cephalopoda; order Sepiida; family Sepiolidae; genus Sepiola; species Sepiola atlantica. The sequence goes on along the minus strand of OY744524.1, from coordinate 141,634,384 downwards.
GGATAGAAAATGTAGAGTGTATGTTATCCCATTGACATTGGGTAATTATATGACTTAGTGTATTTGGATTTGGATTTGCTTTCTTCATTCCTCTAAACACTTGTAATGGTTTCGTCCTGCAGTTTTTTACTCGCTTGTTACATTTTGTGTGAAGGTGAAATTATATATTCATTTATATACAAATAAATACACATTGGTCTTTATTATAGAGCGGAGGAGGTTAACATTTTAGACAAAACAAATTTCCGATTTATTTTAGCTCTGAAAGAAGACTGAAAAATCGCAGTGATGATTTCCTCATGAGATTCAAACTTCAAATTCAACATATATGTACAACTACACACACATAAGTCTACGTGTATTTTGGTGGTTCATTGATAGTATCCAGTATTTTCCCAAATTAATTCAATAACACATCGATTCTTTGACTGATTAATTACACAGGATACTAATAACAACGTTAGAATAACTTCTAAAAACTGTTCTATTACTCACAGAAATTCAGTATTCCTAGTTCGGACTAGTTGACTTAGGTTCTTTAAAAGGAAACGTATAAATAAAAACCAGAATCGCTATTTTACGATGCGTCGATTCAATACACCCGGTTTGCGATGAAAATGTCATTTGAAATTTAAGTGTGTCGTATTTAAAGCTTAAGCTTACGTATGCCAACGAAAGTACTGTTTCAATGTAAAACGTGACAGACAAACAAAAGTATTATTTCAAAATGGTATTTAAAACCTACTAGTAGCAGGTGAAGAAATATGAAAGTTTTATTTCAAACTTAAAAATGGCATACGAACGACAGTTGTATTTAAAACTTAAAAATGGTATACGAACGACAGTTGTATTTAAAACTTAATTCTAACAGGCCAACGAAAGTACTATTGAAACTGAAGCCTGACTGATACACTGTTATTTCAAATGTAAGCGTCACATTTCTATAAAAGTGATATTTAAAGCTTAAGTGTCACATACCTATGAAAGTGGAATTTAAAGCTTAAACGCCACATTCCTATGAAAGTAGTATTTAAAACTAGCGTCACGTACATATGAAAGTAGTATTTAAAGATCAAGGGTCACATTCCTATTAATGTGGTATTTAAAGTGTAAGCGTCACATATCTATGAAAGTGGCATTTAAAGCTTAATCGTCACATACGTATAGAAGCTGTATTTAAATCTTAAGCGCCACATTCCTATTAAAGTATCTAAATCTTAATCGTTACCTATGAAAGAGATATTAAAAGCTTAATCCTCATATACTTATAAAAGTGTTATTTAAATCTTAAGCGTCACATACCTATAAAAGTGGTATTTAAAATTTAAGCGTCACATACAGATTAAAGTGGTATTTAAAGCAAGCGTCACATACATATGAAAGCTGTATTTAAAGCTTAAGCGCCACATTCCTATTAAAGTATTTAAAGCTTAAGCGTCACATACAGAGATATTATAAGCTTAAGCCTAACATACCTATAAAAGTGCTATTTAAATCTTAAACGTCAAATACATATGAAAGCGGTATTTAAAGCTTAAACGTCACATACATATGAACGTAGTATTAAAAGCTTAAGCTTCATATACCTATAAAAGCGGTATTTAAAGTTTAAATATCACATGCATAGCAAAGTGATATTTAAAGCTTAAGCGTAACAGGCCAACAAAGAAACAGTTTCAGGCATAAATTTGACAGATATTAGAGTCTTATTTCAAACTGTCTTAGTTAAATTACTATACTTCACTTTATTGAATAACTCTCAAAGAATCCTTACACATTTTAACAATCCTTCCCCTTTTTCAATTTTTGCCAATCCTTTCACTGTTAGGACAGAAGGTTTTACATTGCTCTGGATATGATTAATCCAGCACTTTGGAGGCACAGCGCGAGGTATTTATCCAGGAAATTGTTCTTTGAATGCGTTCTATATATTGTTTTCAGGACTTCTTCTGACGACCTAGCAAAATAAGTGTATTCCTGCATCATGTAATTTCGAAAGCCAAATGTGTCGTTAATGTTCATTATCCTGCAGCGATCCAAACGGGTTTTACTATGTTTCTCAGCCCAATTATAAAATTATAAATTATAAAAATTATAAAAATAAAAAGGAAATCCATAAAAACGAGGAAATAAAACTCTATCGACTTTCAACTCTTGCAATCGCACCAGCTCCTCCCTGTGCTCCGATTGGTATCACCAAGGTTACAAAACTTCTGACCAACCTAACTAGATCTGCTATCCAAATATACTTTCTCCGCATCTGACTTCTATTCCATATTCATTGTCTTACCCCAGTAAAACATGATTTTATATCTTTATTGCGTCCGTTGGGTCGAATGAGTCGATTGAAAGAGAGTGAAAGGGTGTGGAGTGTGCAAATAAGAATTGACGGAAGACGAATCTTCGGTTGGACCTCTAGCCAGTCTATCCACAGATCAAGAATCGGTTAAATAACATGTTGAACATCTACGTAACTTCATTTGTCGCCTACGCAACTTAATGTGGCCAAGCCTCTTTCAGCTTACATTATATTTTTGCCGCCAGTCCGATTAAAGCCAACCTCTGTTCTCAACCGACATCCAACATCTTTTGTTTTTAAATTACCACAAGCATTTGTATCTATTGAAATTAACAGTGCATTGTAGAGTCTAAGTTTTAAAGCGTACAACGAATATTTTCTTTTGTCTGTCAAAGGCAATGGACGTTGCACAATCTTTCTATTCACATTTTTTATACATTCGAAACTGAGAATATCAAATTCAAATCAAAACTTTAGTGTGACGTACCAACGAAATTTGGATTTAAAACATAAGCATAACAGTCCAACGAGGCTCTTATTTTAAACTTAAGCTTGACTGACTCACGAAAGTGATATTTCATATTAAAATATGTCATAACAACGGAAGTGGTATGCCAAACTTAAGCGTTACAGTTAAACGAAGTACTATTTTAAACGTAAGTGCGTGTGACCAACAAAAGTGCTATTTTACACATTAAGCCTGACATTCAAGCAACAGTTTTTTCAAACTAAAGAATGACACACCAAGGAGAGTGATATTTCAAACTTAAGCGTAACACATTAAGGAATGTGGTTACAAACCTAAGCGTTGGTATATAATCAAATAGACGAGCCACCCATAATACAGTTCATTTCTTAATTCTAAATCATCATTTGTGTGTTACGGTCAGCATATCAGTGTCCACGCGTGTTATCGCCATATCTTCCCAGACCGAGAATAATTCGACAGCTGCAATCAAAGTATCGGTCGCATCTTTCTTACACTTTCTTATATACATCAACTCAACATACACTTACAGAAGAAATTGATTTATTTTTCATCTTCATCTTAGGCTGCAAATTAATTAAGCAAGAAAAGGACAATTAACAAGTATAACTTGATGCTCGTCGGGATATATCAAACAATACGTCTGAACGCTGCGGATCTTCCATTCAGACTGCCAACTTCACGTTTTCAAATCAATCGTCTGACGTCATCTCCGTCAAACCAGCTGATCTTATCCTGAACTGATTTGCCCCCAAAAGTCAAGCGCCTTGAACCGTGCTGAACTCTTTTTAAAATACCCCCTTTTCATGACTTGACTTGTGTTAATTTGTTTCTACGAATATTTTAAAACCAAATAAGCACTGACTGATTCACTCAACAATATCCCAAAGTGTGACATACCAACGAAAGTTGTTTCAAACTTACCAGTAATACACGCATGTGTTATTAACTTCAAAAGTCTTGAGTCAATTCAACCCACATTTTAGGGAAATATCAAGGGCTATTGTTAGAATGATACACAAGTGTTCATGAAGCTAAACCATGTAGTTATTAATATTAATATGTATAGAAAAAAGTTCGGCGTGACAGACTAAACTTAATCGTAATAGATCGATAGAGTAAGCATCAACTGTTTGCACGTAGCTATTGACATTCAACGGACGTAAAACTCTTGAAAATATCTTCGACTTCGTGGCTAAAACATATAAACGATACCTATGAGTGTTTGTTTGGTTTATCTGTGCATGTAAATGTATGACCACTTAGAGTAAACCACTATCCGATAGTGGGTATGGATTTTGCCACGAACAAGACTTAAGATATATGTTGATTCTCGCCTCGGAGCGGAGACAAAGCATGTTATTGGAAGAAACTTCGAGAATTTAAAGATGAACCGTCTTTATGCATGTCAACGAGCTTTTTGTATTACCACTTGCTACTGAACGGTTTAGAAAAAAGTGATTAACCAAGAAATGTCCTTCACTATCATTACTATAATAATTAACCCCTTAAAAGGTTTCAAAAATTAAGAAAAGAGATTTGATCGAGAAGTTAAACATTACAAAAAAAAAATGGATAATCTCGAGATGTGTCCATTCAATTTGCGTTTTTAGAGATGAGAATACTATTTAAAAATGTATCTTAACATCCTATATTGCCCGGATCTCTATTTACCAAAGTAACATTTGTATTTTAAACCCATAAAATAACTATTTTTTAATTTTTATTTTTTGAAAAGAAAAAAGATTTACCAATTATTTTTTTTAATTTACTGAAAAAGAAATATGATTTACCAATTCTTTTGAAAAGTTTATTTGAAAATAAATAACATTTACCAATTCGTTTGAAACAATTATTTGAAAAGAAATAACATTTACCAATTATTTTTAAAACAAATATATTAAAAGAAATAACATTTACCAATTTTTCTGAAAAAATATTTGAAAAGAAATATAGTACAGGTATTGATACTGATTTAATTATCGCATCGTTTCCATAGCTGTTATACGACTTTTTTCACGTACCTAACTTCGGTAAAATATTCTAAAAATATCTGCTTTCGACGATAAATGAACTATTTTGTTCGATGACATTATTATTTTAGTGCAGATGACAACATAATATTACATACCAAAGTTGTCCAGTTATACTGTCAAGTTCCACAAAAGTAACAGAATAATTAACATGTATATTAAAATAGACTGTCTTAACTAAATGTTGGTAATTACTTACAACACTGAGGCTTTGGAATTATACTATTTCATCGAAGTTTTAAGAGTTAAGCCTGACAGACTGTCAGATTGATAGAAACTTTTATAGCATATCTCTGAACGCGTCTAGAAATAGATTGTATACGATCAATATGTTTATCAAAGGTGGTTTTAATATATGAGGTTATTTTTGTTTTCTTTTCTTAAAGAGACACCACTTATCAATGGCCAAAGGTTAGTTGAGGACGAGGGTGAATGAGTGTAAGGTAAATGGTGAGATCACACCGTGATGATCGGTAATGATGCTGAAAGTCTGTCAGAATTTGATTATTTAACAAGAATTTGTTTACATTGAACTTGAAAACGACAATGTAGCAGTGAGCTGGGAAGCCGTCCCACGGTCTTGAGTTCCACAGACGGGTGTAAATGAGATAACATTTTTTTTTTTTAAATCACAATAGTTGAGATTCCAAACAATGGAAGAAAAATTATGATTACAATTTTTTCAACAGACAAATTCTAATCTGTATGGGTTGAGATAAAAATGGTGAATTGGGTTGGCTTGCAAACAAATAGCATGTAAGAATATTCAAGATAATCGATGGCATTTCAATAAACATCAAAATAAGGTAAAAGAATGTAATAGAAAGTTTCGGAGATATTTGAAGGGTGTAGGTCGTCAGTGAACAAACAACAGATGGAGTTATCTGTCAGGAGTTCGAGTAGGAGGGGTGAGAGTATTACATTAGAGGGATGTGATACACTTTGTTTTTCTATCTATTTTTTAAACTTAGGTCACGACAAACAAGGCAAGTTGGCACTGTAGACGTAAGGGGGTGCTGAGAATCAGGGTCATAGTTTTGGGGGTCATCCTAAATAAAGAGCTGTGCAGCGAGATGCTTGTTCACATTAGTTTTATATTTCTGTATGTCGGTACAGTCAAGGAAACAGGGAGCAGGGAAATGTTCCAACGGCCGGCAGCTCGAGGAAAGAAGCTATTTGAGTAGAAGGCTCTCCGGAATTTGGGGACTTACACAGTGAATGGATTGGAGTTAGTTAGTTGTCGGGTTGGTCGAGTGTATTTACGTCGAGGAGGCAATTCGCAAATGGAAAAAAAAGTAATTACGTTAATGAGAAAACAAGTAAACATGTCTTTAGTTCCAGTCTTTCTACCGTGGGAGATATCAAGTCCTCTTTCACAGCTCCATTAAGTTGCAGTAGGCCACAGGAGATTACGGACGATCGAAAGTTTGACAGCACTTCAGTTCTTTGGAAAACCGCCTATTGTATGGCCCGAATAACGTTCATATATTATATATTAGTTATGCTCGTTGACTAAACAATAAAGTTCACCCGCGCTTCATCAGGTGTTTTTATCATGTTGAGTGACAGTCACGCCCAATGGAGTAATCAGTTTAGTCTCTGATAACCTAACTATGAAGCAGGTAGTTCTCGTTTACATAGTACAAAACACCAGAGAGAGATTTCGCCGTTATTGGCTATTGGCATCTTTTCAATCTGTGTTCATGTATTAAAGTAATACGTTCACTCCATTTTTAATCTTAATCGAAATCGATGTATTTTAAAGCTTCTTGTTTTAGGTTTGTTGTATCTTTAAATATTTTAAATATATTTAAAGGTAGAAATAATTTAGTTAATAACCAATAATTAAACGAAAGCTAAAACCAAACAAGAAAGTGGTAACAAAAATGGCGACTATCAGAATTTACGGATATCAGGGTAATTTCAAACACTGATAACCTATTATCTTTCAGATGCTATTCACATAAACTTGTTTTAATGCACACATAACTGGTTCTTTATAATCAAACTTAAGTGTATTACATTTTTGAAAATTAAATCTTGTAACGGAATTACAGCTTATTCATGAACATTAAATCTGTACCTCTATGATTAAGAACCGGAATTCTCAAAATGCATCTATTCACTTTTCGTATTTAAAATTATATTTATTATTTTTTTAACAGACCGACAGACTTAGATGTTATTTAATATAGATTCCTGAGCACAGCTAATGAATAAGCTGCATCCATTCAATGTGCCTGTTTAACGATGAAAATGCTATTTCAAACTTATGCGTGACGGTTATATATATATTAAGGACGTCATCAAGATCACAACTCATTTAGTTGTTTGTTATTTTCATCAAATTAAAATCACCCCCCCGTTGTTGGACGGCGTTGTCATACGTGCGTGTGTGTTTCTATCGACCGATGATAATGTCGTTAGCCGGTCGCGGCGCACTTCTTATATTATTTATCATGACAAGTTAACGGAATAACAATACATTCGACTGGAGGAGATAAAATAAAAAAGAGAAGATGTAAAACTCTTGAATGCATCTCAACGTTTCACCCAACATGAGGACATCTTAAAGAGTGACAATTTGGAAAAATGGCAAAACGAAATACACCTAATTAATTGACACAACACGTTCTTAGAAGAATATAAGATTTATTTAGCCATATGATCGTCCAGTAGATAAAATGTTAACAAAAGAGTAGACAAGACAGAGCGAGAGAGACAGAGGGTAAGTTATGTGTTAAGATTATTTCTTATTCATAATAACGTTATGTTAGGCCATTCTTAAACGTGTTTTCTCAGTTCAGTCGCTTTTGCTAAACTATCTTTTTCCAGAATAATCCAGTCATCCTGAGAACAGGTGATGTTATGTGTCTGATTGATAGGCCTCTAGTTTTCGCAATTCAGCAAGGTCAATCCCTTGACTGCTTCGTGGCCCATGTCTACAACCTTTTCTAGTGTGCCAACATAACTGCCATATCCATCTTAGCAATAGATACTGGCGATTATATCAATATTTAACACAACAAACGAGAATGCTATGTAAGTGTAAGCGTGATAAACCGACTAACAAATAAACCGTTAAAAGACCGACACACCAACATACAGCAAATGATAGAGATGCTTGGATGTCTCTAATATAAAATACATCCGTCACATCTGCATGTTTAGCGACTAAAATGCTACTTCAAACAAAAGTAAAGTCAAATCTCGATTTGAAGCGGATAAACCTATTATATGACTCGTCGGAAACTCTGAGAATGCGAATTCTTCTTTGGCTTTTCTAAAACTGTCCATTAGTATAAAATATCGATATTTCGAACTTTTACTGCTGCTTTGTACGGCTCCGAGAACTAGCCGTCAGCAAGGGAAACAGAAACTTCAAATATTTATAAATTATTTTGTAGATGTTAATTTACTTCGTTCATTGTTGTGTAGATGTGTTGACGTATGTACAATATTGGAAGAAACAAACGGGGTTTTCTATATAATAAAGTAAAGCCCATGTCCCCTGTTTTATTGGATATAATAGCTTACAAACCATAACCATGATATGCTGCTCTGTTTGCTCTGTTACGACAGCCATCAATGCCAATTCCTCATGCGTATTTCGAGAAAATACGCATTCGTTTCGTTCCCTTCGAAAATCTCTTAAATTGGGGTGGGGTAAACTGCTTCACTCAACACAGTCACTTATAGAGGAGATCTCAGGCATTTTCAGTCTCACGCTAATATCTACGCATTACAAATATTTACATCTACTAAATAATACCGAGATCAGAACTGTTCACAGCATCTTGCAGTGCAATTACTTCCAATCTGCTGCCATATTGATTATTCCCGTCCAACCAAATGATTGTCTATTTGTTTTAGATTACCCAGTTTCTTATCAAGAAACAATGGATAACCAATAAAAGGATTCTTGCGAGCAACTTCCTATTGAAGCCACACATGCACACTTCCTCGTCTTACTTACATGAGTAGCCATTGGTTGTCGAATTGCAGGTTGAACTCAAAGACGATCCCAGACAGTGCAAAGATAAGTTTTCTGTATTGCGAGACCTGTGGCTATGTCTTTTTGGTCGTGATGTCATGATTGAGGTGAGATATCGGATGCGTCTATTTCCTCAACTAAAATAAAATGATTCTTCAAATGACGTAAGACACACACCGACTTAAGGAGAAGAAGGTTTGAAAGCAGAAATGGCGATTAATAAAAGAGTGGACTGTTAATACTTGTCATATGTGTTTTGCAACAGCGTTGGTTTGTGTAATGCAGTGTTTATTACAGATAGTGAACATGCACGTGTTGTCTAGTTTAAGATAACAAAAATAAAAGTAGCGACAATACAACATAAATAGAAAAAGACAAGTATAAATTCGAAGTGTTACTGTACCTAGACTAGTTATTCTTCTACCATACTATAACATTACGTGACACAAATAAGTCATTTGAAACATCTGATGAGGGCATGATTTTAATCCCACTAGAGGGCTTATAATCATCCTATTGACAGAAAAAGTTGTTTGCAACATTGACTCGTCGTAAGTGGTTCGCCCAGTGCTTAGTGCCGTCTTTCTATAAGTGTGGCAGCTGTCATCGTTGTAGTCGCGATATAGCTAAAAACTTCATCTGTCTTTTTTTCTTCTTTTTCCTTTGTTCATAACAGCTTTCGTCGCTTACCTGCCGTTATAATAATTAAAGCAACAAAACAGCAACTCAGTTATTCGCTATTGGTCACATGGTATTTTCGGCTTGGTATATACATATATATATATATATATATATATATATATATAGCTTGATTTTACAGCATGCCCATCTAGAACAAGTGTCTCAAAACTTTAGATCTTCATGGATCACTAAGTGCATTATTTTTAATTAGGCGGACCACCACTATCAATTTATGGGAACAAGGAAATTATAGTTATATAATAATAATAATAATAACTTTTACTTTATTAATATCAAATACATCAATATAATGTAACATAATTATAGTGAAACTATTTATATAAACGTAACATCTATACAATATTACAATTAGCATAGAAGTAAACTTAAATTCACTGTTTTTAAAGTATGAGACTGTTGTGTTTAAAACATCCTCCACTCCTTCCACCGCTCTTTTTTGCATTACTCCCTCCTCTTACTTAATTCATTCATTGTGAAAATTATCAAGTAAGTAATATTATATATATATATATATATATATATATATATATATATATATATATATATATATATATATATATATATATATATATGTATATTTCTATGATCAGTTCGTCTGTCCATTAGGCTAAAGTTCTAAAGTACATGTTCGTCGATCATTAAAGCTAAAACTTGAAAGAACATTTATACGAGAACCACTCATCCCCAATGCTTGGCCTGTCACAATAAAATTAAATTGAATGTTCATCGCTAAACGCGTAGACTGAATAGGAGCATCTGAAGAATATCCACTTTTATTATTTCATCCAATGGGTTAAATAATTCTTGTTTGCTTTCGAATTAGACCTTTTCAATTTCACGAACCTTTCCCTTCCTGACAAACCTGTTATTTACTTGTATGGTGTATTATACATATACTAACGGAAATACGCGTTGTTATTTGTTTTATTTTGAAATGTATTTGCTTTTGCAAGTGAAGTGTAATAGTTAGTTTATCTTTTTGTCTTTAAAGTGTTGTCTACAGATTATTGCAGCTGGATTTCAAGGGTTACACTGTTCGACCACGTCTGTAATGACGGCATCCGAGGGATCTATGGCATCGCGTCGACATAGGGCATAATGAGGGAATGGCGGCTCAGACGGTGCGGAAATTTGTGGGGATCTGACGACGACACTGTCGGGAAACTCCGTTTTACATTTGAAGTCGCCGGGAAGCGACCGAGAGGAAAGTCGATGATGAGATATACAGACACACTGTTTAATGATATTCATAAAACCAGACTCGGATAGGCAGACGCGCTGTATAAATCTTGGGGATTTTATTTGACATACTACGTTCTCTGTTAGAGCAAAAAGTCGAAAATTCTCCGCTTCGACGCTTAAATTAATTAACTTTCTCAATAAAAAAGTATACTGTACATACTAAGTCTAAGGCTTAATTAAATATTTACATTAGTCTAATGATAATAACCAGCACTCATAATTGTGTTATAGGCGTAGTATATAAAATATATATTTAAATAAGTTCCTATATGGGTTAGCTAAAAACACAACAGAAAGAAAAAGCTAAGTATCTAAAAAAATGTCAGCAGCAAAAGAAAAAACAAAGACGAAATAAAAACACTACGAAATTAAAGATTAGAAAAACTTAGCATAAATCATTGAGAGTATAACTAATTTGATTATCACTGAGATTTAAAGATACTTTGTGATTTATAAAAGTCAACTTTTCATAAATAAATGATTGGGACATTATTTAACTACAAAATTTCAGCTCAAGAGAACATTTTAGATTTATTTTATCCGTGAAAGATAAATCAGAAATCTGATTAATCTCATTGATTATTTCCTCATGGAGATTCCAACTTCAAATTCAACACATGTTTACACCGACACACACTAAGCCATGTGTATGTGGGCGACGATTGATAATATCTAGTCTTTTCCCAAATTAATTCAATGGCATACTCGCAAACTTAGACTGATTAATTACCAACCACAAGCACGATAACGTTGGCATAACTTTTTAAAAACATTAAGAAACTGAATGTTTACAGTTTAAACTTGTTGACACGAGGTATCTAAAGTTACACATATAAACAAAAACAAAACCGGTATACTTAAGATGTGTCCATTTAAGACACAAGATTAGCGATCAAAGTGTTATTTTAAACATAAGCGTCACATTTCAACAAACGTGTTATTTAAAACCTAACATTAAGAGGCAAACGCAAGTACTATGTCGAACTTGAGCGTCACATACTAACGAATTTCTTATTTAAAACTTAACCATAACGTACCAAGAAAGTGGATTTTGAAACTTAAGCGTAACAGGCCAACGGAAATACTATTCCAAACTTAAGCCTTTCATAACAACAGAGATGTTTAAAACTTAAGTGCTACAAACCAATGCAAGCACTATTCCTAATATTAACGTGACAAACCAATGAAAGTGGTTTCAAAATTAAAAGTGACAGACCAACGAAATTATGATTTTAAACTTAACCACATGTTTTGTAATAACTCAAAAACCTTTAAGACTGCACGTATTCAGGCTATAGTGTGATAATTTTACTTACCGGAACTCGATGTGGAGGGGGAAGCAATGGAATTCTGTGTGGCTGCCGATCAAGCAAAAGGTTAGAAGATGCTTGATCAACTGCCTTTATAGTGGATTGGGTTGCTGTCCACCCACGTGGGTTGGATGAGACCACATTTAAATATTAATCGACTAGGGGGTTATAAAAACCACCCCTTTTGTCGATATGAAAAACGTTACTGTTTACATGTTACGGTTACAACGACGTATTGTCTTGTAAGCACCGAAGCAATTCGTTGCAACATAATCAACTAATCAGCAAAGCCGAGAAGGGTTCACCACACAAGGTAAGAGTTTTATTGTTATTTTCCTTCTACGTCGAGTTCTGGTTAAACATTGAGTTGCTAAACGGCCGCTTCCCCCCCTTCCAATTTAGTCGGTAAAAATCCGACAATAGTCACAATCAACGCACACATTTTAAGAAACCATTATCATGCAGTTTGTGTTTGAATATTAAGATATATTATTACAAAACTCAAGCGTGGCAGACTAAACTTAATCGTGACAGACCAGTAGAGAACAGTATCCGTCAAATAAATAGATAAATAAAACCAATTTAATATCTGAACCTACACGTAGCTGTTTACATTCAACGGTAGTCAAACACCGAAAAATATCTTCTACTTTCTGGCTAAAAGATAAGATCGAAACCTATGGGAATTGGGTTCGAGTTATTTGTGCATGTGAAAGTAAACAACTATCCGATAAGGCGGATGAATTTTGCCAGCTTATATTTCCTGTGACTTGGGGCGGAGTGATAAAAATGTTATTGAAAGAGACTCTGACACTTTTAACATAAACATCCTCTATTAAGCTTAACGTTATACACTTATCAATGTTTTACTTTGCTAAGAATGTTTTATAAGTTGATCATCAGCGCAGAGATGTACACCACTTTTATAGAAATATCTGACATTATATGTATCTCCACTGATGTTTACTCAGTCACTTAGTATTCAACTTCAGATCTGTCACATGAGCAAACTAACCAACTAGATGCACTTCCGGTATATGGATCAACCGGTATCCTCAAAGGTTATAAAACGATAAGTAAACCTAATGATATAGAAACGATATCTATACTTTACTCCCAAAATACAATACTCCAAGTAAGATGTAACACGATGAAGAATAGTGCGAATCCAGAACAAAGGTCGTTTGATGCAATCGGAGCAAAGTGAGACACATGATGGCAAACATTCTGACACGTACCACAGCCAGTTTGACGCTGTTTGTCCAGATGCGACAAACGAGTCCAGGACGAATAGTGATTATCTTCTAATATTCGCGGAATTTCCATCACTATAATTACTATACTTCGAACCCCTGGAATGTCACATGAAAAGAGACATTATCGAGAAGTTAAACATTAAGAAACAAGCACGGATAATTTTCAGATGCGTATGAAATGATAACTCTTTTTTATATTTATTTTTTAATAAATTTAAAAGTTCTTAATGGGAGATAAATAAGACAAGTCCTCTCAAGACTTAAATCGGTGTAATGATGCTGATTTTCATCGTTTTCATAAACGCCTTATTTTACGTGCGTTATTTCGGAAAATATTCCTCGATAGCTTAACTAAATTTTTCAATAATAAAATTACTTAGTGCAAATATCAAGATTATTGTCCACACATTATTAACGCTGGATCTTGTAGGAGGGGGTACGCTGTTCGACAACATCTGTAATTACGGCATCCGAAGGCTCTACGGCATCGCGTCGATCAAGGGCAAGGTGGGAAAATGGCGGCTCAGATAGTTCGAACATGTGCTGAGAGCTGACAACATTGTTGAGAAACTATGTTTTATATTTAAGTCGCCGATAAGCGACCTAGATAAAAGTCGATGATGGGATAGACAGACCTGCTGCGTAATAACCTTGGTAAAACCAGACTACCTGAATGAAGCCTGTTACCGTGCCAAGTGGAGACAAAATCCCATGATTGCGAAACCGGTCATAGTTCCGGACTAACGCAAAAAATGGGTATTTTCCTCCAAGCTTACTATTTATTTTCTGACCGTAAAGAATCTAAAAAATATAAATGCACCGATGAATAATTGCTGGTTTCATTTAAAAACAGTATAACTTACGATTAATACAAGTGTCAATCAATATGACATGCCACGTATATGAATGTGCAGACTGTTTCTTCAATACATCGTTAAATAGTACGGACGACTTTTGTCTGCATATTTTCTCGTTGATCGTTTCACTAAAACATCTATAAGCTTACTTATTTACTTTACTCGATACCCAATCCCCTCAAGACGTCCTAGAAAAGAACCAAAAATACTAGAGTACCCTACAAGAACGGCAATTCCATCGGCCAGTTTAAGCCAGAAGAATATACATACATATATATATATATATATATATATATATTATTTTTATTTACACAGACATGTACAAAATCTGCGACACTGGCATGTCGATGTTATCGATCAACAGCTATTATAAACTGAGATCTTATCAGGCAGAGTTAGAATCCGATGTTTACCTTACATCATATTTGGAAAGCTCATGCCGGTGTCGCAGATTTTGTACATGTCTGTGTAAATAAAAATGATCATATATAAAAGCTCTATTTTATATTGAGCACTTTTTATAAACCCGATTGAAATTCTTTGGATTACTACCCTGTGGATGTTTTACCTGGATTATATATATATATACATATATATATATATATATATATATATATATATATATATATATATATATATATATATATATATATATTAAAGTGTTTTTTACCTCCAGATGATATTGTTTCGGGTTTTCTAGTGCAGTGCAGGAGTGGCGGTTGCAGGCGGTCGCGTAGTACACCAAGCCGCTATATTGTGTACTGATTAGATGTTCCTTTAACGCGTTAAACGAATGATTAGATTGACTGATAAATAGGAAAATAGTAGAGAATACAAAAAGATGTACGGTTGGTTAAGCAATGAGAAAAGTCACTTCGAATGAAAGTTCTCTATAAAAGAACTAACAGTTTAGCGATTAACAAAGAGAGAGAGAGAGAGAGAGAAATACAAAACTTATTGAAAACAAGCAACTAATGAAGATAAAGACAATTTCTCCCAATACACTTTATAAAACAAAGAAAATGAAAAACCCAGAATTAGCATAAGTTTGATTTCTTAACATGATTTTCTCATCAAACAAAATATTTAATTTTTTTAATTTTTTTTATTAATCTGACAAAAGGGTGCACGAAATTAACACATAAGAACATACAGTGGCCCACCACCTGTTCAAATTAACCTTAAATTGCTGCGTTGTTCGGTATGTATTACCTCTCTTGGAAGTCGATTCCAAGGTCCAAGGATTCTGAATAAGAAAGCGGCTTTTCTCTGGTTCAATAAAAACTATGATCACTATTGAGGAGATTGTAGGCCAAAATGAGATCACCGCGTAATTGTCGGTGCCAAAATGGGAAAAGGTTAAGTTCTTGCGTCGGCTATAATAGGACAGACTCCTTCAACCCTGCATGGGTTTGTCTTGCTCGCCTTTTGTGGATGATTTAGGAGATTTGAGGTAAATAGGCGTACAGCAGAGTTTTGTAGGATGCTGATTTCAGGATTCGTGCAAAGCGGTATGGGGATACTTTTTGGAGTTCCCATTAAATCTTTTCCGAAATAACTCCTAATAGTACTGACACGGCAAGACACGGAATAATAGATATATTTTATTTGCTCATTGACATCGCATTTTCTTATGCTGAATAACTTATGTGAATGCTTGCCATTTAATGCAATGGTATTTAAAAAAAATAAATCATGTGAACTTAGAGATATATGTCCATTGCTGCTAGCTCTAGGCTATTAAGAAGATATTCGACGTGAGCAGGTGTATTTAAAAGAAGTCGGTTTCGGTAATTGCTTCTCTTTTCTCTTTAACCAATTATATCCTAAGCTCCTTAAAGTAAGTCAATGAATAGTTCTATCTACCACGTTTGTGTTTCTCTATATTTTAATACACAAAATACATGCTAAAATAATTATTTGGTTTGGGGATTGAGTTATCTTTTTACGAACCATTTAAGTTGTCCTAATACGCTTTAATTTCAAATTAACTAACCAAATGGCCCACTTCCTACCAAGTTCTTCTCACCACTTTATATCACATACAAGTCTCTCACCCTATTTTTCTTTTTCACTCTCTCTTGGAAAGAATAAACAGATTGAAATAATCCATTATCAATGAATATCAAACCCGTAGCCCAGAGTGAAAGAGAGAGGGATATAGGATATATAGCGAGCAGAAAGCGATTAATAATGGATTTTGTGATTTTTCAAGACTTAACTGAATTTCTGATTGAGAAAATTCAATCCTAGTTAAATGGGTGACTCAAAGGGTCACCTTATTAGTAGTATTTATTTAAATGTGTCTACTAATTCGTCGCTTTCCGAAAACTATTTGTTTACAAAAAACGTCTCAGAAATAAAAGTGTCTAGAAAGAGACATTTGTAAAATTGTCTAAACGAATACATAATTGTTTCTCTCATTATTTCATCGAGTGATCAATGTTTTAAGATTGACGCTTTTAATGCCATTCTCATCGGCCTGTTATGCTTAAGTGGAGTTTCGTATTCTGTATGGTCTCACCCGCTTTCAAATTATAATAGCACCTGTTACCCCATGATTGCTTCCCTGGGCGATACAACGTGGTCATCTTAAAATCCGATGTCAATAAACCCTCATAAGTCATCAAATCCTATTCCTTCCATTTATTTTGAATTCTCTCATAATAATATCATTCGACTGACGATCTATCTATGTCAATATCATTTTCTCTCGAATGGCATTTAGTCTTAAGAAGCGGAAACTCGTTAGGAAGTAATAAAATAGCATTTTAGTTGCGTCCAATTATCTATAAACGAAGCTGTGTCCGTCGGTAGCTCGGTCTATAAGTCTTCACGTTGAAGTTTAGCATGTTTATTGTTACGCGCAGATAGAATAGACGCAGTCTAAAAAAGCGATGTTGAATTCATTTTGAATTTAACTGATTGAAAAAGTTTTTCTTTTTCATATATTCCGGAAGTTAACATGATATAAAGATTTGAGACACTTTTTTTTTCATTTTGCAAACATAACCCCCCCACCCGTCTCCATTCCGCATATGTTCGTTTAAACGTTCCCTTTCTCTTGTCACCACTTTTTTTTATCTTATTCATATGGTAATAGATTTTCCCCAATTAAATACAAGTGTTATCAGGGTTGTTTTTATATCTGTAGGAGATATACATGTAACCGAAATATCATATGAATTTAATCAACATATACACACATAAAAAATTGGCAGAGAATATATACGCCGTGTTATAAAAATTTGCAAAACACAGCTAACAAACAAAAACAAAGTAACTGCCATTAACCAATAAGCTATGCCAGTGATAACATACAGCTTTGGAATTATTGATTGGCCACAAAAGGACATTAATAGAGTAGACACTAAAACGAGAAAAATGTTGACAATGTACAGGGTAATGTACAGAAACCAGTTTCTACCAAGGCTGTACTTCCCAAGAGGAGCAGGGGGTACGGGTCTCTCAGAAATTGACCATCAACATCGAGCCACTAAAGACACCGGCCAATATCTGATGAGCTCCCAGAACCCAAACCTTATGATGGTATGCCAACATCAAGACACCAGAGCAAGCAGAACAACCTCTATCACAAAACTGGCCAAACATTTTGAACAGGACTGTCTGACAAATGAGGCGGAAACAGACCACAATCCTGCCACAAAAATAGCTAGCAAAAGCCGTCATAAATACACCAAGACCTTCCATTCCAGAAAACTGGAAGAATGGGCCAACCAACAACGTGCTAAGTATTTATTTACTAGGTGAATTATCCCAGGAATATATCGATAAGGAATGGTCTGTAGACTGGCTGAAAAGAGGATCTCTCCATTATGATCAGGAGAGAATGATAATGGCTGCTCAGGATCAAGGCTTGGTGACCAATGCCTTTAAAAATATGAGTGGTCTCAGCAACAATAACAAGTGCAGGTTCTGTCTGACAGAAGTAGAGAGTGTGAGCCACCTGCCATCCAGTTGAAAGGTTCTCCTGAGGGATGGCTATTATACAATGCGACACAACGGAGTGTGTAAATATCTTCACTAGACTATTTGTAAAAAGTTGAATATCCAGTGTAGCAGCAAGTCCTGGGAGCATATACCAGAAACAACAGTTGGAAATAATTTATACACCATCCACTATGACTATACAATTCCTAGAGCTACATATCTAGAAAACGGAGCTGTTAAACCTGACATCGTAATATGGGACAAAAGAGAGAAAGTAGCAACCCTAGTTGAATTCAGTGGCCATAATGATGCAGGATTGAACAGAGCAGAAAGGGGAAATACTACGAAATACCAAGGTCTTATGTACGACATGAAAATAAACTGGAATATTAGGAAAATCTCCATCATACCAGTAATTATAGGAGCAACAGAACTAATGAAGAAGAATTTCAAGAGCTATCTGGCGAGTATACCCGGTGAACCGATTGCAAGAGAAATACAAACAACTGCACTTAAAGGGACGGTTAGAATCGTAAAACGATCTCTAGGCTGGAGTGTCTGAAATAGCCGGTGAATGTCTGGCATCCGGTAGGATGCCCCATCTCCAGCAAAAACAGAAAGATAAGAAAAGTAAGAAATAATATATATATATATAATATTTATAAATAAATATTAATTATTTATTACCTACAGACATCGATGTTTTATGCTTACGCAATCTTCAGTGCAGGAAGTTAATTTCCGACGGTCGGCGGGGGCGAAATCCGATCACAAATCGCCACTGATTCGCAAGAGCGTTTCCCGTTGGCCACCACAAATTAGCTTAGAATTTAGAAGGTATTTAACTTTGTAAATACCAAGTCGGCGGGTATTTTACAACGAGCAGCGAATAGTGATCTACAACAAGAAGCTGTGTTTGATCTCGCAATGAAGCTAGTAGTACTGCTTGTTATTAAACTCACTCAGATTGCACGGACTTAATAAAGGGGGCTTTTAATAATATCTATAAATAAATATTGATTATATATATTATATATATTATATATATATATATATATATATATATAGATAGATAGATAGATAGATAGATAGATAGATAGATAGATAGATAGATATGGTATATGTATTATATTAGTTTCTGTAGATGTTAATCCGTTGAAACTCCAGTGTTTATAAAAAAGTGCTCAGTAACAAGAAGAGCTGTTCTTCAGTATACATTATTATTTATACAAACATTATTGGTTACATATGTGCATACATGTTTCGGTTTTACTCTTCATAAAAAACCAACCACTTCACACCAAAACGTGAAATTGAAATGAGACAGAAATCTTTCATCTTTTAGTGTATTTTCTAGGTTTGGATGTGTTTATAATTCTACGGTCAACCTCAGTATCCGATTTTGTATTTAACTCGTTGACATTTTCAATTCGTCTATATATTTTATTTTTTATTATTGTTTTGCCTGACTCGCGTTTATGACTATTTCCTATTTTTCCCCTTTACTTTTCTATTTTCTCACCTCTTTGAAATAACTTGTTATCAACACTGGGGATCCTGGTTGCTAGCTGGATTCAACACATAAAGTCATAACTTTCCTACATGCATGCTAATGTATCAATATTTCACCATATATACATGCACACACCTATAAGATAATCATATATACATATGTTTATATACATACTCTGATCTCTATATACAACATATAAATGCGTATATCTGCATATAACAAGTGCACACCCATACATACACACATATAGATATAGATATATACACACACCTACAAAAATATATATGTATATATATATATACATATACATACACACATACATGCACACACATATATACATACAAGTTCAACATATCCACACCAAATAATATATATATATATATATATATATATATATATATAGCCTGATCATGGCTAACTTTTATTTTCATCTCTAACCTTATGACACTCTTCCATTCACCCACACCCTTCCCTTTTCTCCCTGTATCTTCTCTTATTTTTTCCTCATTTTTCTTTCCCTCACATTTTTAATACTACAGTCCAAATAAACTTTCTCATGTTCCAAATATTTCAAATATATTCCTCACCCACCCTTTCAATCACCCCCTCCCCCACCCACTCCAATCCCCCACTCATTGCTATCATTTTCCAAATATTTCAAATATTTCACACCCTATCACGACAAATCCTCCCTCTTCCCCCTCTCATCCGTTTTCTCCCATGCCTCTTCTTAAATTCCCTCATTTTCTTCAAACGCTCTCTGGGACTATGGCTTTCGCCCATCCACCGAGATCACAGCCCCCCCCCCTCCCTCTCTGCCCATCCCCATTTCCCTGCACACACCCCACACACACAAACGTTCCAACTCACTCTTCCCCTTCGGTCTCGACCGCAGCCATCTGGTCAGACACCCCCTCCCCCTTTTCCCCCAATCTCTCTCTGCCATCCATTTCACCCCTGCTCATCCCCCACCTCTTTCTCTCATCGCCAGCCACAGTAGTCCTTGCTCCCTCCACCCTTCCCCTTTTTTCTCCCACTCATTTTTCATTCTCTAACAAGTACGGACGTCCAGCTTAGACGCTGCTATTATTTTTCATTTTATTTTATTTTTCTTCCCAACATGTCTACCCTACATGTATCCGTGCTTGCATGATATCTTTTCCCTATATCATCATCCTGATGAAGTCTTATAAATAAAGACGAAACGTTGATGTACACATAAAAAAACATCCAGTTTTTTGGTTTTCCTTTTTCATTTTACCATATATATATATATATATATATATATATATATTACCAACGGATACATCCCTTTTTCTACTGGTTGACCCAGTATAAATATATATTACCTCTATTTGTCCAATATTCTTACGGTTATTGAGTAAATTTCCTATAATCACCGTGTTATACATACATACATACATACATACACACCTTACTCGTGTTAACACGTATATGCACATAAGAGGCCTGTCTAAAAAATATCCGCCTTTTTTTCAGTGCGAAATAGAGACGATAGGGCGGCGCCACTGTACACAGTGAAGAAAGACACCTTCATGCTCATATATGAATTTTATCACCGACTACTTGCGCGTTAGTCGCTGCCTGTCGATCACTGAATAAGGTGCTTCACAACGTGTTCGTCGGACTATTGATTCTCTCAAGATGACTGAACGTGTTAAGAAAAAGTACTGCATTAAATTTTGTCAAAAGTTTGGTGATTCTTAAAGCAAAACAATTCGTAAGATTCCGCATGTATTTGGAGGAGAGACGATGGGTGTAACACAAATTCAGGAGTGGCTCAACCAATTCAACAATGGCCGCACAACAGCGGAGAGTAACAAGCGTTCTGGCAGGCCCGAAACTGCTGTTGTTGAGAGGGTGCGAAATTTGGTGATATAAGCTCGTCATTCAACCGTGCGCGAGATCGCCCAAGAGGTCGGAGTGAGTAAAGATAACGCACATGCAATTTTGCGTGATGATTTGAACATACACAGAGTGGCTGCAAAATGTGTGCCCAAGTTGTTGTTGTTGTAAGTACAAAAGAACCTCTGTTTTCAAGTTGCACAGGACCTTCTGAAAACCGCCAACACTGAGGTTCTGAACACTGTGATAACTGGAGATGAGTCATCGGTGTACGGGTACGACCCAGAAACCAAAAGACAGTCGTCGCAATGGAAGAATCCCGAGTCTCCAAGGCCCCAAAAATGCGCCACAGGTGCGAAGCAAAATCAATGTTATGCTGACTGTCTGCTTTGATATCTGTGGAACTGTGCCTCACGGATACGCACCGAGGGGACAAACAGTGATAAAGGAGTACTATCAAGATGTTCTCCGGCGTCAACGTGACGCAGTTCAGCGCAAAAGACCAGACATGTGGACGGCGAAAAACTGGCAACTGTATAACACAACGCCTTCGCACATTTATCCCAATTAATCCAATGTTTCTGGGCCAAACATGAAATTCCAGTTGTTCGCCAACCTCCCTACTCTCTAGACATGGCTCCTTGCGACTTCTGGTTGTTAGGAAAATGTAAGACGCCACTGAAAGGTTCCCGTTTTGAGACTAGTGAAGAGATAATGTGGAACGAGACGGTGGAGATGAACACCATTCCTAAAGATGACTTTCAATATGTGTTTCCGGCAGTAGATGTTTCGGTGGGCTAAGTATGTGCTAGAACAAGGGGCCTACTTTGAAGTGGGTTAGGGTCCCAAACCCGTCAGGTATTTGAAATATTTTTTTCTGGTTGAACGTCGATACTTTTTAGAGCGGCCTCTTCGCGGGTTGTAAGTTGGTGTAATGAAGCAACACTGCTGTTTCTTCATAAGACGAAACACGTGCATGTGGATGTTATTATATATATACGTTTTATGAATATGATACATTGTTATTTATAATATATAAGTGATTATATTCATATGAATCCAATTTATATCGATCAAAATTATTCCTGAAGCGATTGTGTTCCAATTATAAGCAACAAGCTGAATATGTATTATTTATCAGTGTTGGATAATGGGTATGTGAGGCCGGACGCATGTTGAGTGGACGTATGTGTGGGGGATTGTTTGGCTTGCGCGATTTATTGCGTATGGCTCGTACAATTAAGTGCAAAATAAAGCGTGTTCTCACAGTCGGAGCTCACAAGCGTTGACAGGACCACGACGTTTGACGAAACCTTAGGTTAAGGGTCAAAATGCACCTGCGCATAAGGGTTCTTGTGTGTGAAACCGAGTTTTGCCAGTCTAGTTTTTGGAAGCAAGCTGAACAGACTTATTTCTCCATATAGTCCGCAAATGAAAAGGGGGATTTATTTCCCTAAAAAAATACAGGCGTGATGAAATTCCTTCATCTCCCTCCTCTAATAGCTAAGGACTTAATGGACCATAGAAAGCTAGGAATTAACTACGATACAAATTTCTATAACTTTTCTCTTTCTCTTTCTTTTTCTTTTTCTTTCCCCTCATTGTCATATTCACAGCACATTTCAACACTTTCCTTCTAACTTACTTATATTCACACACTCCTGATATAGCCAGCTGGTCAATACTCCTACCATCTAAAAATTTCACACCTAACCACAACAAAATCTCCCCTCTCCCCCTCACTCATCTACCCCTTTTGACTACTTATTTCACACTCTTACCCA
This sequence comes from Sepiola atlantica, assembly GCA_963556195.1. Lineage (NCBI taxonomy): Eukaryota > Metazoa > Mollusca > Cephalopoda > Sepiida > Sepiolidae > Sepiola > Sepiola atlantica. The sequence continues at coordinate 141,611,090 of OY744524.1, read as the reverse complement.
CCCACCCCGCCCACTTTCAAATCATCTTCATTTCTTCAAATCTTTTTCTAAAACTATGATACTACCTACACATCAAAGACACAGAGCTTCCCCCCTTCCCTCCTCTTTTCCCAACCCCTCAAAATCCATGCTACACCTTACCACGACAAAAACCTCAGCACCCCCTTCCCTCTCTCTCCCACCCTAAGACAAATTCACTAACACTCCCACCCTCCCTTTTTTAACTCACAGCCATCCACATTAATTCCACTCTTTGCCACCGTCTTCTATCAGCCCGGATCTTGGTTCTTCGCTCCCAGTAGTGGCTACTACCTACACATCAAAGACACAGAGCTTCCTCCCTTCCCTCCTCTTTCCAGAACCCCTCAAAGTCCATGCAACACCTTACCACGACAAAAACCTCAGCACCCTCTCCTCTCTCTCCCACCCTAAGACAAATTCACTAACACTCCCCCCTCCCCTTTTTAACTCACAGCCATCCACATTCATTTCACTCTCTGCCACCGTCTTCTCTCAGCCCGGACCTTGGTCCTGCGCTCCCAGTAGTAGCTACTACTTCTCATTTACCCATCATGTCAACTCAATATTTCTATGTGCTTGCATGACATTTTTCTTGAAATTATCATCCTGAAGAAGTCTTACAAATAAAGACGAAACGTTGATGAATACATAAAACAACAAAAACATATTTTGGGTTTGCCTTTTTTATTTCTTATTACGTCGGATTACTCTCACCCTTTCTTTCTCATATATATATATATATATATATATATATATATATATATATATATATTGATATATATATATATATATTGATTTATTTATTAATTTATTTATTGATATAATATATTCTTTATTTATTTATTTTATCTTTTTATTTTTATATATCTTACTATATTCTTTGGTTTATATTAGTGTGTATCTAAAATATAATTGTATCCGTAGGTATATCTCTTCAACGTACATTTTCATGTATCTATATTTGTTATGTTTATTAACATGTTTATTATCTAGTTATTGTGTCTGTATAATTATAAATGTATATGTATATATGCGTATGTTCGTATGTGTGCGTTGTACATCTGTATGTATACACATATGTCGGTGTGTACATATCAGTATATATATACGTATATTTGTGTATGTGTGTATATATATATACATCTATGTATTTCTGTGTATATACATGTGTATATGTGTATATGCTTTTAATATATTTGTATATATATTTTCTGAATATATATTTTTTATTTACTTGTTATTATTATAATATCATATTATTTTTATTATTAGCAGTTCTATATTTATTATTATTAGCAGTTCGTTTTATTATTTTATATATTTATATATATTTTTCGTTATTTTTTTGGTTATTTTCTGCGTTATGATGTGTAACTTAATTTAAATGTAATTTTGTTTATAAATAAAATGTTTTTTGTGTAACGAAAAGTTTCAAAAGATGAATTTATTATTTAACTAACAATGAATAAACTGTTTTTAGCCAATTTTTTTGTTTGTTTGCTTTTTCATTTCGTTCCACTGTTTTTTTCTTTTTAACATTTTCTGGGTTAGGGTTAGGGTTTAGGTTTAGGGTTTAGGCTTCGGGTTAGTGTTTGTCTTTCGCTAGAAGTGACCGTCGCTGACAGAACTCACTATGTCCTTCGGGAAATCTATCGCGTTTACACAGATCGTAGAAATTCATTTTTTTACGCGCTGCATATTGTGGAAATTAATTTCTTCAAAAATTATCATCTGCTGCTGCAACCTGATTGTCTAATTCCTGCTGCAACCTGATAGGTAAATAGTCTCGTCAACTCTCGGGCACTTCCGAGACCTGCCCGAATGTGGACGACGCAAAGTCACAGAAACGCGGGTCGTTCTCAATAAAAGTTATGTATTTTTTTTCGGACTGAATTTTAACTATGAACAAATTACTTGAAAATAAGGGTAATAAAAACATAAGAGACAATATTAATGATAAAAGAGAAGAAATTGTCTTTACAATTTAAACGTACGATTTTTTGTCAAACTTACAGACACGTGCTAACGATAGATCATCATAGAAGGCCAGTTATCATACGCGTTTTTATTATGAAATACGAACTAAACAATAAAAATAAAGTCACTTATTTGTAAGTATATCCAGTTATTTATAAAAACTTCATATACTTTTCATCAAAAATAACATTTTGGGGGGAAATAAAAAGACTGTGCGAAATATTGAAATGTTAATAACATGTATAATTGACATGTTTGTTTGTGTTTTACATCCGGTTGTTATTTTCCAAATTAATAGAAAATCATCAGTTTTAGCCAGGTAACACTCTCACTAACATTTGGCCAGTGTCGCATGATAGCGCATGGGTAGAAGAGCCGACTGTCAGCTTGACGGTTGAGTTTCAATCCCGGCTTTAGGCACTAACTGGTGTAGCCGCACTGAAGAGCTGTGATATAGCGAAACAGTCTGTATGTGGATGACTATATATATATATATATATATATATATATATATATATATATGTATTTATATAAGATGCGACAAAGAACAAAGCAACAGACGGTTGAGAAATAAATGCAACATAAGTCTTGCATGTGTGTGTGTTTCTTTTTATAATTTTATATTTGGATAAAGATAGCGAAATGAATTTCCGAGAATCTCTAATCAAGCAATGGGAAAATAAAAAATAAAAATACCTCGATATTTAAAAAAAACTATATATACTATACTTCTAAAATACGTCTAATCAAACTAGAGGAATTTAATAAACAAAACGACGAGTTGCAGCGATCTAGAATTGACTTGGTCTCGTTATTGGTCCCCCGATTTAGTTATCGGTCCGTCCGTCCGGATTTTTCTCCGCAACCATCCATTGAAGTTCTCTGAAATTTTGCATGAAGTTGTAACTTTGGTAAGGTCAGAAAGTGACATTCTCCGATTATTGATACTAAATCTGTTTAGCCCCCCAGGGGGTCAAAAGCCCCCGAAATGGCAAACAATGATATTTTTTGCCCCATAACTTTTCATCCATCCATTCAATTTCTCTTAAACTTGGCCAAAATGTGGAGGCAATTGTTCCTAATAGAAAATGTGTATCGCTGACCTTGGAAAAGATCTGGTTCGCGCCTCCAGGGGGTCAAAGTTGGGGTAAAAAATGCCCCAAATTGCGCCACATCGAGTCACATACAGAGGGGAACCACGCACGCCCGGCTTGTTTATTTATTATAATAACAACTTACAAAAGCAATATTCGTGGACAAACATTATAATAGTATATGCGTGTAGTACATGTGCGATAATCTGTGTGTATGAATATACGTTCTGTTTGTGTGTATATATATATATATATATATATATATATATATATATATATACATGTGTATAATTTAATTTATTTGAAAACTGCGTTACATCTTTCAAAACCGTACCTCGGGTTCATCCAGATGGGCTGACTTTTTACATTTAAACAAATTATATGACCAAAATGTAAAAAGTCATCCCATCTGGATGAAACTGCAGTACGTTCCTGAAATATGTTACATATAGTTTTCAAATAAATTATATTAGCTCTAACTCTTCTGCGATCGAACTCCTTATTTATTTCGTTTCAATATAACTTGACACACTGAAACATTTCGAGAAATCTTCTGAGATTAAGTTATCATTTTTTATTTCATTTCATTTTACATTTTATATTTCGAGATTATGAAATACGAAAGGACAATTTTTGTCCGATTTTTAAAGATTGCCTGTAATTGTTATTATCCAGGTAAGCGTATGTAGAAGTAATACATTAATATATGAATATAATTTACGGTACCAGTGTAGTCGTATGTGTTTGTGCGACTGTAGATGGTCTTCTCTGTTACTTATATGTATAAATGATATCATATATACGGTGACATGTGTGTATATTTCGGCTGAGGGTGTAAGCATGTCATGTTTTACCGTGCGTATGTATGTGAGAGTTCTGAGTGTTAATAAAATGTGTGCTTGTTTGAGGGTGTGTCATGACTTATGTGTATTAATATACATTCTGTGTGTGCGTTTATGTAATAATTCAGCCATGATATGTTTTGACGTGTGTATGTATGTGAGATTTCTAAGTGGTGATACATGTGTGTGCTTATTTGAAGGTCTTTCACAACTTGTACGTATGAACATATATTCTGATTATGAATGGGTGTAGCTAACGTCGTTATTCTCTATAGCGTAAGTTTTAGAATAGTATAAGGAGTGGGGCGACTTGAAATTTGATCGTCGATTTTGGGGAATAAGTTGGCATACTTAAAACGTCACCGAATCTTACCTCTGCAGTTATAAACACTATTATTTAATTCAGCTTCTGATGTCTATATTTTTTATTTTATTTAGGAGAATGTAATCTTTGTTTTAATCATCAATTAGGCCGGATCGTATGAACTTGAGTACAGAAACATAACTTAATTCATGTAAACTGTTTTATTTTCTTCATAAAGCTCTATCTTGTATTTACCATTTGTAAAAAAGTATTAGTTTTAAGTGCATTGTAACAATATATTTGAACTTAATTAATTTATATATATATATATATATATATATATATATGTGTGTGTGTATATATATATATATATATATATATATATATATATATATACATATATATATATATATATATATCGGTCGAAACGTTGTGACAATCATATCCAAGATGAGAACAGTAGTTAGAATAATGTAAATAATTTAAAAAGTAAGAATATACAGAAATTAGCGCCACCATTGTATTTACATTGTTTTAGAGACATAATCTTAAAAAAGTAGTTTTAATACGTTGTATAACGTTTTAAGTTGTTTTATTATTGTGTTTACTCTTTTGATGAAACATTTTTTCTTTTGATATCTAAGTTTTAAAGAGAAAAGAAATGTCGAATCCTTTGAAACCATCTGTCGATAAAAGCAAACACGTCTATTGCTTAAGACCGTTGCCAGGATCGTCCCTTAAATGTTAACAGCCAAACATTTGCACTTATTTCGATCGCGAGCGCATTTAGCAACAAACTTCTTTTTTGTTATCATGTTATTTTCTTCGTTCCTGTTTGTATTTTATTCTCCCCTCTCCGCCTTTCCGTATCTGTTTTCTTGAAGTCTTTACATACCTCGTTAAAGGCGCGGGAGCAGCTGTGTCATCAGCAACAGAAATACTAAAAAATGTAAAAAACAGATAACATGTTTGTTACTTCGATCCCATCCAGAGTTACGACATTGTGTATACAGGTGTAAACACTTGGAAAAGTGTCGAAACGTGTAGACAAATCAGACGTGAATCGACCATTTTACAAGAAGAAAAGGCGTAAATCGAAGCAAGATAATCAATAGACAACAAAAAAGACTTTTATTAGCGATGTGTAATGCACGCACACACATCTGCCATCAGATAAATTTCCTGAACAAATTAGGTTTTCGCACTATTAGTTGTTTAATTTCATTATCTTTGATCATTACCTACGTTATAAATAATAGTATATGTACACTGTGTAGGTCAGAGCTCGAAACGACGTCGTATGTAGGTAACACATTAAAAAATATAATTTAATATTATAAGAAGCCTCTTTCAAGTAAAATTAAAAGTAGAGCAATATCGGAGAGATTAAAAAGAGACATTCATCTGAGGCTCCATTGTAATACTCCGACTCTGTCGTTTAGTTCTTTCATGTGTCTAGATATTTATACTCGCCGCTTTCAGTGTAAATATCACTTAATTTCTCCGTAATCACATGCCCATCTCTCGTGGCCCCAAAGACTAAGTGAAGGCATACAGATTCAAGGTGTTTCTGCAAACCGGGTTAGTGCCCTGTGACCGTCTGTGATTGCTTATTCCACTGCACTAATTAGAGCCGTAAGCTCGAAACGACGTCGTACGTAAGTAAAATATATTTAAAAAATAGCATTTAATAGTATATTATATATATGTATATATATATATATTTATAAATATATATTTATTTAGAGATAAAATAGTTATCCATGAACACGTGTTTCGACGTTACTGTTGCTCATAAGCGTGTGACATTAACAGAATTCAGACCTTTGATCACAGGGACTGTAATCAAGTGCGCTAATCAGTACGCTACGAAGATGATGATGATTTATCTCATATAAATTTATGACGTTACTTTGTGTTGTTGTTATTGTTAGCGATAAATTACTGTACTGCAGCTACTGGTACTTATTGCTCCCTGAGCATTTATGAGTTTCCTCCCCTAGATACGAAATATCGTCAGATTTGTTTAGAAAAACATCGACTGAAGGGGTATGCCTGTAAGCGAATAGAACCAAGGTTGCCGACGATGACACGGTTGTATGATGGCATATACACGCACCAGTATTTGAACATGTGTATCTCTTCTAAAGTTTATTTGAATGTGGTAGATCGCATTGTCAAATGACACATGTATACTTTATACATGTGGTCTTACACCTAAGAAATAGAAAGGTCAAGTAAAGGTCAAGTAAATAATACATATTTGAAAAGTCTGATCAAACGGGTCTATTTCTCAATCTAAATGGTAGATCAAACTAAAACGTCACTGATGCACAATATCCGTGAAGTTAACAATAACTAATAATAAAAAAGATACAGAAAAGCAAGAGACAAGAGCGTCACGTGACATTCACCAGAGGCATGATCATTGAAACTAAAGAACTAACTGTGTCTTTTGTTCTAAAAGAAGGACAACAGTGTAAATGCTGCAAAGGCAGTTTTGGATTACAATACACATTCGTTGTGAAGCGGTGAAGGTTACAATACTAAAGAAAAAATGGTAAAGTTGTTCAAATAATTTTTTTTTTTGTTCATTTTCAAGTTGTGGACTTGACAGCTCCTTTCACGCCTTGTGAATGTGTAATTTACAAGGCGTGTACAGAACGGTTTAATTAGAAAGCGAAGCTTCAGAAATTAAGAATGGACAAGAAGTGGAGCACATTCAGTGTATAACCAAATAATTGTGCGCAAAATGAAACCTTCAAAGAGAAACTACACCGAGAACTTTCGTTTAATTATAACATAATGTTATAGAGTGCAGAAGGTTTTAGTGCGATTTTCAGTGAACAATGGAAATTTATAAGATTCGGTCGTTATGTCTGTCCGGTAGGATTATTGTATTATATCCTTTTATTTTATTTGAATTAATTTGGATCACAGACATCTAAAAGACACGGTGATTAAACATTTTTATGATATTTTACAATTTTCGAAGTTGCCTGCAAAATCTACGAAGCTAATGATAATAAAATCTAATCAGTTCTCATTTAGGTGTATGTGAACTGACGCTACACGATCTTCATTAATGGTGACTGTTATCAGTTACTTGGCGAAGAATCAGTATTAATTAGGGATATGAAAACCGAATCCAAATCTAGTCGAGTTTGGACCTTGTATAACGTATTACATTCGTACAATGTCTAGATATTTGAAACTAATATTTATGTTGTGGAATATACACATAAGAGTGGCAAACGAATAAAAGACTCTAGGATTACAATTACAGGTGCAGATTGAAAAAATTAGAATGGACCACTATATTACAGAGAAGTATTAGGAATTATTTAATTGAAACTGTCAATATAATTAATGTTATTTCGAACAACTTTGACCGGCATTTTAAAAAATATTTCTCTTTGATTTGGATTAAGAACGGTATAACGTAGAACATTGTAAGATAAGCTTCGGTGTAACATTTGGGCAACAAAAAAGTTTAAAGGCATTTTTGGGAACTATCAGATGCTATATTGTACAAAATGCATTTTTTGTTATTGATATTGTATTAGCAGTGTACATTTTCTGAATGGTTTTTAAAAATTGCATTTTGATGGTAGTGAATCAGCGAGATGCTCAAACAGGTAGAACAAACAAATATTAATCGAATTTTGTTGACAACTACTAATGTTAACATGCTTGAAACCTGAATTCCTTCCGGCTATTGGTTGCGTAGAAACTGTGTTTAATGGATACTGTATAATAGAATTTGATTTCGCTATTAACTAACCCGAAATGACGATATTACTATAAAAACCACCAAGCTAATTTCACTTTATTCGTGAACCATGACTCTAAATCAGTCGGTCTGAGAGCATCGCTCATGAGATGTTGGGAGTCATAAAAGTACCACAGCCGATAAAGCACACCTTGGCGATGGTTGCTGATTACATATCAGATTATTTCTGCTGATAAAAAACCTTAATAAAATGTCAGCCTGGAAGCTACAAACCTGGGTAGGTGATTTACTAATCTACATAGGCGCGTGTGCAGTGCTTACCGGCATGAGTTAGATGATCGATATGCAGTGTTTCATTTCTATGTGGCATATTAAATCACTACAAGTAGGGGATGTTTACAACCTTTAGATGGTACCTCCCGTGAGTTCTTGATTCTTAAAACGATTCAGAGAATCTAATGCCAACACAAATTAGTGTGTGTTTGTTTATACGAATATATATATATATATATATATATATATATATATATATATATATATATATATATATATATATTGATTTTATTCCATTAGTTGCGACAAAACAAGTTTTGTTTCATTGGTGCAAATAGCGACCAACTCATCGGGCTGGCGATGGAATTCAATTGTTTTGTCGCAACTAATGGAATAAAATCAAAAAATATATATTTTGCTCTGAATTTTCATTGAGCACTCTCATAAACCCGGTTTCAACTTCCTTCGGATTCATACCCCCTGGATATTTGTAACAAGTTAATTATATATATATATATATATATATATATATATATATATATATATATATATATATATATATAGATATATATATATATAAAGTCAGTCAGATTCTCGATGTAAGTCATTGATACGTTCCCCTTACAAAAGTAATATTTCATTCTTAATAGCCATTCAGTTTTTTTGAACGGTAGTCAATGTTGTTGAAAAAATAAAATATAATTTAGGTAAATTCACTAAAAGAAATTATCTGGTCAGAGTTATTTTCGTATACCAACCATTTTTTTTAAAGAAAGGGCTAGTCTCTATTCGTCTAATACATACTTATGTCGCTTTGTTTAGAAGAAAAACATGATATGTTTTAAAAGAAAAGAAACATAGTTAATTGGAAACACCGATATGTAAATGTATATATATATATATATATATATATATATATATATACGTTATTCATACGTTAATCCTGTGCTATGGTGAGATGAACGATATATATATATAAATATATATATATATATATATATATATATATATATATATATATATAGATATATATATAGTGAGTAAGGAAAATTTACAATAAACGTTACGCTGGTTTTCGCAACCTACTAAATATTAATGTAATAAGCAGACCTAACACTATTATTCTTACAATTTCAAAAACCTTTGCTCATATGCGTTATCAGGAAAGCAAACATCAAACAGCAGATATTTGCAGGATAGTTAGAGTGTCCATAAAGATTGTTGATAAGTTAAAGAATATAATTACTATGAGAAAAACTATAATGGGCATACCCGGAAGTGGACGAATCAACAAAAAACGTACTAAAGCTTTTATCAAAGATCTCAAATCTCAAATCCTAAAGGATCCAACTAGATTCATGAATAAATTAGCCATTGAACAAGACAATTAGAAATGCAGTAAAATATGATTGATAGTTAAAAGCTTACCCATAAACACCAAAACACTTGTTGGCAACAGCTATGAAGGAAAATAATTGGAGAATTGCAATAAAATTATCATGTAATTTCAAAAGTCTTTCATTATAACGACTTTTCCAGATGAGAAGATCTTTACTGCCAACGCTGTTCTAGACCGCAGAAATGAGAGATTTCTCTCAAAATCGACAGCTGATATTAAGGGCCCATTTAGAAAGAACATCATGCTCAATTTATTGTTATTCGTATTGTGGCTAGAATGGCAGGAAAATTATTATACAATTATATTAAGCTGATAAAAAGATTAATGTAAATACTTATTAGAAGACTCTGAGATACCAGTTATTGCCATGGCTTAAAATTAATTAAGCAAACCCACACAGCTAAAACAATTTCTGCAAATCTAACTTTAGTAATGTTAGTGAATCATGTTTATGGCCGACTTCTAGCCCAGCTCTAAACTCTCTGGAATATTTTATTTAGGGCTTTTTAAAAAATGCTACCAAATAAACATCACACAGCAATTTCCACTCTCTTAAAGATGACATTACAGAATGAGAAAAGTTGTCTCCCGAATATTTGAGGAACACTTGTGCGAGTTTCATGAAGCGTGTGAAGCCAGTTAATGAGAAAGTAAGGAAACACATAGAATAACTACATTTAAAAAAATTCTGATCTTGTTGTTATTGCTAGGGATTATGCATCAAACCAGATGCCAGACATTCACCCGTTAATTCAACTACTCCAACCGAGAGATCTTTTGATGATTCTAACCATCTCTTCTAGTGAAATTGTGTGCATCTCTCTTGCACTTGGTTCACCGGGCATATTTGCCAGGTAGTTTTTGAAATTCTTTTTCACGAGCCCGGTTGCTCCACTTTGAATAAACTAATTGGTCATATATTGTATCTCAATCCCTGCCTCAAAATATTTTAAATTTTACTTCCCTGTCCTATGTATATATATATATATATATATATATACATATACATATATATATATATATACACACATATATATATACATATATATATACATATATATATACATATATATATATATATATATATATATATATATATATATATATATATATATATATATATATATATATTAAAACACGACTGTAAAGCTGAATAGATGTTAGAAATTTACACTGTAGTAATATATAGTTATAGAACAAAAATAAATGAATATATTTTCTTACAAAAGCATGGGATCATATAAAAAGCAAAATTGCTTTTAATCTCAAATAATTGCGAATTATTCTTATATTTCTTCTGTCTTATAAGGGTTAGTAGAAGAAAGTAGCTCGTCCGATATCTGAATATGTGAACGCTTTAGCTAAATCATAAGAACATATAAAATGGCGAATATGCAGTTTAACCGTAAGCGTTGTGTTTTAATAAGGAAAAAGATAGAAGTAAATTTCGATTGTTTTCTTTAAATCTGATTATTCTTTGATTGAGAAAACTCGCGCTTAGTCGTTATAAATGCCTTGTCTGCATGAACCATTGATGAAACGTTTTTACTTCTCTAAAATAGAAGCCAATTTTGCGTTTCGTAAGGTCTTGTGTGTTGGAAAATGTCTTCATTATATATATATATATATATATATATATATATATTACTTTTTTTATTTTACTTCAGTCGAAGTTCTCAGAAATCAAGGAGCCTCTTTCTGGGGCTAACACTTGATCTCTATATAAGATACATAGATATGTGTATATTCCATTAGTATTCTCTTTAACAGTCAAACGTTGAGTGAGTAAATAAGTTCAGAATTTTATTTTCCTCTCCCCAATTGACCCGTGAACTATGTTATAGTATTTTTTGTGGTCTCTTGGTCTTACCAGATTTCAGGACAAGAATTAATTTACTCTAGTGGAGTATCCAGCTAAATGTTGTTACTTGAGGTAACATTACTTGGAAAATGCGCACCATACCACGTATAAGCCAGTGTATAGCCGTTTCGAGGGGATCTTATTTGGGCTTTCAATACTACGTTATTTTGAATATTTAGTGAGGGTTTACTTGTAAGGGAAGTATCCTCATGTCAGGTTATCCTGACAAACCCTTTGTACAGAGAGACCGAAGACACTCGAAGATGGTGTCTAGTCGGTAATTCAAACTCATATATATATATATATATATATATATATATATATATATATATATATATATATATATATATGGGAAAATGAAAAAGGAAAACCAAAAAATGGATGTTTTTTATGTGTACATCAACGTTTAGTCTTTATTTATAAGACTTCATCAGGATGATAAAATAGAGAAAAAATGTCATGCAAGCACAGATACATGTAGGGTAGACATATTGGGAGGAAAAATAGAATGAAATAATGGCCACTGCTGGGTGGACGTCCGTATTTGTTGGAGAAATAGAAATGAATGTTGAAGAAAATGAGTGGGGAAAAAATGGAAGGAAGGGGTGAGCAAGGACTACTGTGGCTGGTGGTAAGAGAAAGAGGTGGGGGATGAGCAGGGGTAAAGTGGATGGCAGAGAGGGAGTGGACGAAGAGGGGGGAGGGAGGTGTTTGACCAGATGGCTGCGGTCAAGATTGAAGGGGAAAAGTAAGTTGGAATGTTTGTGTATGGGGGGTGTATGCAGGGAAAGGAGGATGGTTAGAGAGGGAGGGGGCCTGTGATTTTGGTGGATGGGCGAAAATAAAAAACATCCATTTTTTGGTTTTTCTTTTTCATTTTCCCATCACGTCGGATTACCTTCATTTTTCTCTTCCCATATATATATATATATATATATATATATATATATATATATATATATATATATATATATATATATATATATGTGTGTGTGTGTGTGTGTGTGTGTTTGGAAACATAAAAACAACAGTACATCGTGTATGGCAATTTCCTTTTTTATGAGTTGTTATTGGTCTGAAGAACCCAGTCAGTACATTATTAACTCAACGTGACATCACTTACATCGACATAATATCTATATTAAGGAGTTTACCTTATAAATATAGTATATCATACAATAATATATATATATTGAAAAATAATTCAAACATACTGTTATATTACAAAGAAGAGAAATAATGCAATATTCTTTAAATCCTTGTTTAAATATCGTGATAAAGATTTTTGAAAATGGTAAACGTTTTAGATATGCTCTTACCTTTAATTTAAATAATGAAACCCATAAGAGCTACAGAAAACAAACTACTACTTACGATATATGAATAAGGTTTTTAATCGTCCTTACCACTTTACAAACACTCCCATACAACAATAAGCTATACACTATCCACAAACTGCAGCACTATGGACATATTTAATCCAAACAAGAAACAATAGTAAATAGCTTTTAAAAGCAGTGGATATATTAAGATTAAATATATATATATGTATATATATATATATATGTATATATATATATATATATACATAATTTAGACGGACAATCCAATTGCACGAGAAGATAACAGAATGCTCTGACGTCACGCCAAATAGATTTAAATAATAACCTTAGAATTCGATTTCCAGCTAGATTAAGTTGCTTCAAATATATGTGGGACTAGGAGACGTTTCTGACAGTCAGGTTTACACAGAAACACAGTAAAATGTTAGCTTGAGCCATATTAGTTATACACACACACACACACACACACACATATATATATATATATATATATATATAGAGAGAGAGAGAGAGAGAGAGAGAGAGAGAAAGAAAAAGATAGATAGATAGAGAAAGAGAGACTATCGAGAATTTGAATGCCTACTAGAGAGAACTTGAAAGTCTACTAAATACTGCCCTCTAGTGTCTAAGGTCTCTCTGTACAGAGTTGTTATGGCAACCTAGCATGAGGATACTTCCCCCTACAAGTACATCCTGAAGATTAGTGCATCTTCTTCAAGTAATGTTACCGCAAATAACAACACTAAGCTGGATACTTCACAAGACAATATGAATTCTTGACCTGGACTCCGTTAAAATCAAGATACCACAAGAACGATACACTATAACACAGTTTACTGGTCGTTTGGGAAGAGGAAAATTAATGTTCTTCCCTTCTGTTCTTACTTAACGTTCAAGAGGTAAACGAGAAAATTAATGGAATACTCGTTTATCTATGTATCTCATATAGAAATCAAGTGCTAGCCCAGGACAAAGAGCCCTAGCTTTCTGAAAACTTACACTGAAGTAAAATGGAAATATATATATATATATATATATATATATATATATATATATATATATATATATATATATATATATATATATATATATATATATATATATATATATTAATGTACAATGGATGTCAAGGATATTCAAATATACAAACTAAATGATTAGTATAAACTAAAATTATCATTGATTTAGCTGTTTTCAAATCTTTTTAAGACAGGCGCACAAACATGCGCGTAGACTACCATAAAGAGAATAAATGTTTAAAAGGGGTTGTAGTAGAGTGTGAAATTTCCATGTATTTTCTTGTTATGCTGATTCGTGTTCAGAATCTGTGGGACAACCATTTATTATTACGACCGAAACTGTTGTAAACATCTTTCCAGTAAGATTAACTTAACCAGACTTATGTACACGAACATAAACACATAAACTAAATGTCTAAGAGTAGGAGTACTGTGTGGAATTAACGTAGATAAGGTGTTTTTTATTGTAACATGTATATACGCGGACCTACACACACCCATACCACACACATACAGACGACATGTTTGAAGCAGTTGAATAATCATATGAAACTACGATGGGTGTTTAACAATACCTCTCACGAAACGATTGTTCTCTGTCAGTGTATGTGATTTTCTCATGAAATTGATTTCATTTTATTCATTTACGCGCTAAGAATATAAATTATGATATTTTTATGTTTTAACGTTTGATTCGTGGTTCTATTGTATCATATAAAAACTAAAAACATTACTATAGTTTAATCACTGAATATTATCATTAAAATGATTTTGTTTTTTTAAACGATTTTACTTTTAACTTGTTAAAATAAATGAGATGAACACAATGAAACACATCAAAATAAATAATCACATGTTTAATTCAATAGTAATATTATGCATGTGTGACCCCTTAAAAATGCAACCCATGTAATCGTTAATAAAATCCACAGTCTTTTTCCTCTATCCAACCATCCCTTATACTAATAAACGAAAGTCTATGCGTGACTTGTCCGCCAAGTTTCAGTTATGAATATCCAACAGTCGAAATGTGCACATCTGCATTGATCAATACTGACCTTGTGCTCGTTAAAGAGGTTTTCTCAGTTTGAGGCAGACGAACAGGTGTTGTGAGATATGAGCAGTGTGTTCAACAGGATAGGGAAACTCTCCGTAGTTCAAACGATTCGGTGGAAACTTTGGTGATCGTCTTATTAACTGGTGGTGTGATCCTAAATAGGGTACACACTTACCAGATCATAACACACTTACACTGGCTGGGATTATCTTAATAATAATGTACATCAAAACAATCTTTACACTCTCCCTTAACGAAAGAGGGTCAATCGAGCTGAAATCAGAACAGTGAAAAGTGTCACAGACATTAAGCGGTAACGCTGCAACATATCCCCAATATTTACCCTTTCTTGTTGATGTAGGTTTGACTTTTGTGGATTAGGTATTATTTGGGTTACTTCGTATTATTTGGGTTTAGTGTTTCACTGTGTATTTATTGTGCTGGTATTCTTTCAAATTTGCTTGATATGATTTTACTTCAATTTTATAATTGATTTAGGAGTAGACAATTGAAAACTATAAACAGCATATATGAAATAATGTAAATTCCGACAAAGCATGCTTAACTGATGTCCGTTATACATAATTCTAGCACGGACCATTCTTGAGTATACCATCCAAGGAACTAATCATTATCTTCAAAAAGACACCGTACACCTGGAGTGTGTTAAACAGTTGACAACCTGGATGATGACGGAACTCTCCATGCTACAAAGAGCAGCTCAAAAGACTACATCGGTTCTCCATTGAAGAGAAGATGGTGCGAAAGTATCTGATTCTGTATATACCATGATTAACAGAAATTAAAATCTGATAAGATGAGTTTTTCATCCAAGCGCCACATCGCAGTCTTCGCGGGCATCCGAAAGACATGTACAACTGTCTGTTTCATCGCAATAGAAGTAAAACAGCATTCTGTGTCCATTTGTCTCCTCCAGGGAAGAGCGTGCCGGGGGGGGGACAATAACTACCATACTCAGGTTTAAAGTCGCCCCAGACAAACATTAAAAGTATATGTGGATGTACACATGCCAATACACTTTATCTGATTGATTTAATTTGATGTTGCGTTGTCACATGATTTTTATAGAGAATGTTGTGTCACAACATCTCCTCACTTGTCTGTTTTTATTTGGTTGAGAATCCCAGACCACGACGTTGTTATACATCATTGTTATGACATATTCGTCAAGTCGATACAAGATAAACATTGAATAACTCGAGAGTATCTCTTGGATTTTATTTAAACATTCATAAAAAGATTACAACCTTATTTTATATGCATCGCCAGGGTAATAATAACTTTCAAGAGAAAATATTGTATTATGATACCATACAATTCGCTTAGATTAATTATAGAATTAATGTATTAAAAGAAAAAGAAGACAAAACAAACATTTTATTGAGAAGTGAAAAACATAATTATCGTTTCGAATAATCAAATAAGCGGGAAATAAACTTTGAAAGGTGTTATTACTCGAATAGAAGCGGCGGGAGCAAAAGGTCAACGCAGCAAGGCCAAACGACACCTGTAAAGTCTGTATTGTTTGCTTGTAATTATTATAACAAACCGACAGAAATATTTTGCGTGGTTTCGAAGTTGAATGTCGTATACGATACGTTATTTAGGTATGGATAACAATGGATAATCTGAAGTTAGCACATTACCTGCTCCACCGTGGCAGATATAACCATGGTGACGGTAATTTCTACTTAGATGAGACAGATATTTTAAATGGGAAAGTTGTTACTAAACGGTTTAAATGAAGAAGGATATAATAATAAGCTCTGAGATAATTAAAAACCCTTAGCAAGAAAATGCTTTGATAAAATAATTAAATTGAATAAAACATATTTTTATAGTGAAATGTCTTTGTCTTCGCATATGAATATTTATTCCAAACCGATCGCCAACAACACAAGTGAAGCACAGCACCAAGAAAAATGCAGAGTTTAACGTTTTGGTAGTTTGGTTTGGTAGTTTTGTTTTACGGCATATCAACCCTTTTTGGGTTATTTAATGCCGAATCTGGTCATTATAGTAAAAGTTTTTATGCTTCAAGTTCTTTATATCTTCAAATGTTTAATCATCGTTTTTGGTTTGGTAGTTTTGTTTTACGGCATATCAACCCTTTTTGGGTTATTTAATGCCGAATCTGGTCATTATAGTAAAAGATTTATGCTTCAAGTTCTAAAAATAAAATAAAAAAGGGGAGGGAGAAAGGGAGAGGGGCTGTTGTTTTTGTTTTTGGTTTTGTAGAACATACTTAAGTTTTACAAAAAAAAAAAAAAAAAAAAAACATCAATGTAGGTGAATTTCGTCTCAGGGAGCCACAGGGCAGCCTGATCTGGTATCACCAGGTTTAACGTTTTAAAGCATAAATGAGTACAAATGGTGCCGTGAAAACTATAGGTACACGAAAAAGAAGCTATAAGTTTATAACGTTAAATATTCAATAATAAACTTGAATAGAAACCAATGAAAAATATTTAAATGTAATTAGTATATAAACGGTGAGAACTTTACGAAATAAATAAGTAGTTATATAACTCAATGGTTTCCCTTCCTTTCCATTCTTTCTCTTATGTGCTTTATCACTTCATGCTTATAGCATGAGTTTAACTTCATCTCTATTCATGCGACTTCCCACGAGTAGAAAGGTAAACACAGAGTCTGTTTTTAACGTTAAGAGAATCCATCTCTCTGGATGGTGAAAACAAACAAACATTGCTTTAGTCTAGAATGAAGGCTTCTCTTTTCATTGAGAACAGAACAGATACGGCACTTTGGTGCTAGCTTATATATTCAGCTTTATATGAACCATTTAGTTATTTATTTTGCGTTTTACGTCATATTTTATTTCAATTAATAATACTATTTTAATTTTTTTTAATATCGCCAAATCTATAAATAAATATGACGCCTGCGTTGTCTTTACTGTATGCCACTCGGCCCGGTTGTGCAAATTAAAAACAAAGCCTTATGCTAAAATCTTTTTTATGAATGAAATCTTACGAAATGCAAAATGGTGGTGTTCATTTTATATGCGGAAATTTTGCAATGATATCGAGGGGCCTGAGTCCGCATCGGACATCCATAACCATTTTACTTATTTCATAAGCAATGTATAATATCTGTTCTGATACTACAGTTCATCTATACTGAGGTACATTTTATTTTTGTCTCAATCTAGAGTGTTCCGCTTTGGGGAGTAATGTTTTTCTCACATAAAAACGAAATACCCTCCTGTGGAAGCAAGTAAATAGGGGCTTGAAAATAAAAAATATCGACATTTTTACATTAGAGTAAAAATTATAATATGGGTCTCCGTGTTGTGGACAAGAGTATGTAATTGATGTCGTTTATCTCAAGGAAAGGCGACTATTAAATGCATATCCATTCATCTTAAATATTCTATCAGCTAGACTCTAACTCATTTTAAATTCAGTTTTTATCAGAACTTATACTAAAAATGCATAGTTTATTCTTACAATGAGCTACAATCGACTCAGTGTAACCTTTTAAAGTATTAGGATTTTTCCAATATCGCTATTAGAAAATATATAGTTATTTCATAGATAAAGTTTTTTATGTATTTCTTTACCAATATAATATCAATTCAAGGAGATATATTTAAAAACGTGTTTGTTTTATATTTAGACATCCCATAACTTATTCTAAACGTTTTAAATAAATTTACACCTCATTTAATGTTTTTGTAAAATAGTTAAACCTAAGGATTGTCTTTTTTCTTTTTATTAGTGTAGTCTCTGTCTTTGTACAATCTAGTTCAAATAATATATCACGATTTTCATGTTAAGAATATGATGCGGAGGACAGAACATATATTGTATTAGTTTTAACTGTTCTTACAATAACATTTGTTTCCCTTGACTGTATTCTTCTCCGATTATGGTACACCAAAGACATTTCACAGAAGAAACAGAAATGTTGGTTAATTTTAACGTAATCTTTTTCCCCGCCGGATAATATGTGGCTTCGGGTGGAGAGAACAAAGAGAGACATTATAACGGTTCGGTTCCTGTAAGAATAGTAATTTGAGTATCTTTTCGTATATAATAATTCAAAGCAAAATCTTTGCCGACATACGTTTACCAAAGATAAATTAGGTCGAAATTTCTGTGGCCTATTTCGTGATTTTTCCTTTTTATCGGCAATCCTATCTAAAAATGTCAGTGTACTTGAAGTCTTCTTTCTTATTTCTTATTTAATGTACTTCCTAATACTACAACTATTTGATAATCCAATTACCCATAGCCGGACCATTCTCACAACCCTACCACTTTTTATCTGAATCCCTCGTAGGCACTTTGATAGAAACCTTAATAAACATTAAGGTTTATAAATGGTTCAATTCTATCCTCCGTACTGGAGATTTCTAAGTTGTTCTGAGGATGTGTCCAACCAAACGAATCTTCCTTATTACTAATTCAAAGGAATCAAATTATATGGAGCATCGGTAACTTGGTAACGTGGGCAGAGTTTGAATCTATTTCTTAACAAACTTCGTTTTTTTAAACATCTAAAGGTAAAATATAAAAATGAACCAAACTGCTCATTAAAAAAAAAATACTCCCTTTCTGTATCACGTGATTGATCCACCTTTAGATCATCAAAGCTACTGATTTTTTTCTTCATGTCCCTATTTACTTTCTAACATATTTATGGCAATCGGTAATTACAGTAGGTATCTTTTTCATTCAATATATTTGACTTTATTCATTAAATCTTCGTTTGTAAAATACGTATTATAAACCTGATTAATTTTTTTATGAACTGAATACTGGTTAAATGCTGCACACATTGTTTAGTCTAGTAAAGAATACAAATGGGAAAATGGGGATGAGCCAATAAAATAGAGGGAAAGGATATTTTCATTTCTTTATGCAAAATAATTATAAATTTATTTTAACTAATTGTCAAATTCATAGCATACAATCAAGATTTGTCAGATCCCTATCGCTTATCAAAGTTCGCTTCTTAAATCGCTTGAAGCCAACGTGTTTAATAATAAACATTCTATTGATAAGTTTATTGTAAACACAAGACAACAACTTTCGCATTTAAAGATATAAATAGATGAACATAAATATTTATATAAATAGATATTAGCATTTTGACAATTTTGATACAAAATTATGTAACCTATAAATTGATGCAAAAGAGGGGAAGAAAAAGAGGGAGAGAGAGTGAGGGCAGTAACTTCCTTTCTCCCTTTCTGAACTCTTGGCTATGCCTCGTATATTTTTCTCTCAAGTTATTTTACTCAAAATCACAATCAACAAATATTTTAAGAAAAGTTTTAATAATGTATATTTCTTCTGTTAAATTACTTTAATTACTCTTAATATCGACAAAACTATTGCATATATAGAGAACCAAATAGGGCAATAAAATTACGAATGAATCACACCAAACATTAAGTTATTATAAACTGTTTAATAACAAAGTTATGCAAATTAAGAAGACACAGAATTGTCTTTGGCCTCTTCGTCACTACGATATGTACAGTATTTAAAAATACCATTTGTATTGACTTAAATAACAGTAAATAAGCCTGAATCTAATTAGTCTGTTTTTCTGTACTAAACGTATTTCTTCACGGCTGGCTTGTCCGGAAGCCAGCCCATAATGAAGTTTGTTTTGTACAGAACCACAAATTAATTACTTTAAGCTGATTTCATATTTTAAAATAATTATATATATATATATATATATATATATATATATATATATATATATATATATATATATATATATATATATATATATATATATATATACATATATATATATATATATATACATATATATATATATATATATATATAAATAATTCTAGTTTCTCTGCTCATCCCAGTCTTACTTTCAGTCGTTTAGAACTTTTTCTTTCCACAATATCAAGGTACGGCTTGTGAGTGCGCACCCCTTGATTCACTGTACTCTTAGCACAGGGGGCGTCTATTGTCTCCTAAGAGTGAACTGAGGACTTTATAAGATAGTTGGGTTACATCAGCATACCTAGTTTACGAATGAGAAACACTTTCTGAACAGACATTTTCGTTGAAAACTTGAAATGTCGATATAAGCCAAATAACTAGTATGAAATTTCTAATCTCTGTTTTAAATCCAGTTTAAATTTTACACGACATATTTATTAATATTCTGTGCTTGTAATCGTGAATTTTCAATTTAATGTTTACTTTATATTTAAAACCAATTAGGCATTTCACTCCTTTATTTATTCACATATTTATGTTGTGAGTCCCTGCAAACCTACATATTCAGGAGTTCACCATCTATGACGACATACATAATTTATTATATTTTTTCTTACTTTGGTTAGTCTTCTTACTGTAACATTATGAAGCAGGGCGCGAGTTTTAACGCAGATTGTCTGCAGACATGGTTAGTGAAAAAAGGAATGAATGAACAGTTAATTAATTTGAAAATTAACGAGCAAAGCAAAACAGATTCCTGATTTATGACGTAAGTGGTTTAATAATACACGACTAGAAAAGAGTGGTATCTTCTATAAAAGTGTGTAGCGGGTAATGGCTCAACTATTGATTTCAGAGAGGTGATCGGATAACGTAAGCAAAAGTTATTTAACTTGTGCACTGCGAATGACGAGATAAGATAGGGCGTAACAGCTGGCCGGCTAGTATAGAAGTAGAAGGGGTCGGAATGGCAATTGGGTAAGTCCGAGTTTGTATCGGTGAATTGTAGTTTAAAATATAAAGGAGAATTAAATGTTATCTACTGTAACAATGGGATGAAAATGAAATCTTAGCTGATTTGAAGCGTGTGGGATGTTTCGCATGTTGGGCACTCGTTTTTCAGTGAAAAAATATCTTGTGTTTGTAGTTTGTTTCATAGATGGCATTCATTTTAATATGAGGAGAACAACTACATTAAAAAGTTGAATTTGAGAAGACAGGCAGTTGATTTTAGGACAGCTTAGAGAGAACATTGCAGTTGAGATTGTCATTGTTTGTTGCGGTGTTGCAGAGAGGAGTTCCTTTAATTTAATTACAAAAATACATGAATGCATTTAACTTTCGAATAAAAACATTTGCTATAACCCAAAGGAAAACACGATATCACTTATTTCAGTGAAGCGCATTTCTATTTATTGGGGATGGTTAATAAACTGGGCTTAAAATACTTGTTAGCCAATGACGCTTGTGAACTACATGAACGACCACTTTACATTGCGGAAGTGTCAATTGGTGATTTCCTTAAAAATAATGTGTTCCATAAATGTTACATCTTACCGTTATTGTGAACTCCTCGAAAGGTATCTTTATTCTAAAGTCGTCGAGTTGATTGCCAGTCATAAACCGGATAATATGTGGTTCGAACAAGATGGTTCCATGTCGCATACGGTATTACGTTTATTCGAAATCCTCCATGACATGGTTCTAGGTCAACTTGCTGCTCTGCAAAATAAAATTTGGTGTTCCGCCACGTTCCGTTTATTTGTGAGTTTGTTTTTCAATGGAAACATCTTAAAACAATAATTATCAACACAGATCAGCAACTGCAGAATGCAAGAAAACCAATGTTATTCGACGGAGAACGGTGCAATGTGCTACGCTAAACTATGGGCAGATACTTCGTGACTTAAATAATACCAATTTCAAACTATTGGACCCGCTAAGACATATAAAGTATTATTAAGATATTTTTTCTCATTTTTTTGTATTACTTTCGCCACACAGGTTATTTTTTCGGTTTATTTTGTAACAATGTTTCCTTATTTGTTTTGTTATGAATAGCCTAACTCCCACACCGTTTGACCAATTGTAACCAAATTTTGTAAAAATATAGTTCATGAACTAATTTGGAACTGATTTAATTTTGGAATATTAAAATCAATAGTCCATGTACAGAGCATAAAAAGGTGACACTTTTGATGATAACTTCGGTTCTGTTATACGGCGAGACTCTCTACTTGGTCTATATTGTTGCAAATTAGTTTGAAATAAAATGTTTATATGAGAACACGGATCTCTATTAAAGTCTCTATTACGAATTTAAGCGTGACAGATCGACAGACGAACGTAGACATTTATACAAGTTCGAAGACACTTCTAGAAAATATAGTTCAACCTTGAACGTGACAGACTGACGAACACAGACCGGTTTGTGTTTGAATATACTTGCTTATAAAGAACATACTCAAACACAGACATACATTATAGACGACTTATTTTGGGTGCTTGCAAAAAAACGTAATAAGAGTTAGTCGTTCCGTCGGTCACGCTGTTTGAATAAAAATGTTCCTTGATCTATCACGCTTAAGTTTTAAATAGAATGTTTAGACGAGTCCACGCATCAGATTTATAGGCTCTGATTGTCCATCTGTCTGTCACATTTCATAGCTAAATGAGCAGAGTGCATGTTCATAATGTTCATTTTGTTATTCTGCTTTACATTTGATAATACATGGTGTGGTATTCAGTAGCTGGTTTCCACCGAAGCAGAAAGTTTCCAGGTAATATCAAATTCACATGTGGTCCCAAGTTTTAGATATATTCCTATTGGGAGATATGACATACAACGTCTACTATTCCCAAATGGTCACCAATCTGATACTTACCTGGTCCAAGTAATCTAACGAGAAACATGGCGCGAAGGTGATTATGCTGTTCTTGTAATGAGTTTTATAGATGTTATGGTAAATGGAGAATAAACGGTGTTTTACGTTAAAAGAATAAAGTATTCTTTTATTTCTTGTAAAATCTTAAAAACCAAAGGTCTCCGGAGAAATATTGATACGATGTCTTTTCCAAGTTGATTGTTTGCATCTTGGTACATCCGAGGAAATCAATAAACAGTTATTGATCCTAATTTTATTGGGCGTTACTCAACGAGAAAAACGTAATGCTTTTATTTGAGATACACTTGTTTTCATTGTGCTTTGGTCGATTACATAAATATAGAGCACATACTAATCAATGTCCTTTTTACGAAAATCGTTTGTCCTATTAGATGGAGCGTAATATAATTGGTTGTTAAACCTCGAAATTATTCTGAGGCTTCGTTTCGTATCTCCCCGTTTCGATAAATAAGCTAAGATTTTTGTAACGACCTAACAAATGTATTGACCGTCTGCTACATTTGATCAAATGAAGTAAACCAAATCCCCTCTCCTGTATTACAAGTAACACTATAATTAAATTTAGTATAAAACGAATTGAGAAAAATACACGTCTATATAACCGTGTATAAGTCGAGGTGTTCATGGTAATTGCTTATTTTACAGTGTTTTCATATTCAGAATGCAAACAATCTTTGCTTTTTGTTTGGTTAAGTTCGCTTTCAAGTGATTTCTGTAATTTGTTGCAAACAATGTTAAATCTTAAAGTAGTGTAATAGTCTAACCATACGTTCGCTTGTGTTAACAGATGTCCGGCGTTGTCTAGGTCGCACGTTCTAAATAGTCAGTTAAATGGGTAGTGGCGTCTGGCTGGAGTAGTCGCGGTAGCAGTTGTCGTACTTTTTTGTTGCTGATTTTCGCAATAAAAACAAAAATAATAACTGGATTATGTTCTCTCGACTGTATTTTAGTTTCTGCCTGATTAATCTGGTTTACTTTTTTAAAGCAGCTACATTTAGATAAACACGTTTTAGAACCATCTCCTGTGGTGGAGGTGAAAGTACCTAAAAAAGACGCCTGCTCTCTTTGACGTAGAATACTAAAGAATAATGATCCATCTGATCTTTTTGCACGTCGCTTCCTGTCGTGACTTAACTTTCTCTACACGTCAGCCTAACCACTAATTTCACTATCATGGTCATTTTTTCGTACTAATCTAACCATACGTGAATTTTCTCATCCTCGACTAAATGGTATCACATTAGTACTACATATGCGGTGTACGCATAATTGTTGACTTGAAAAAAAGAGATACAAAAAACAAATATAGTATTGCGCATCTTAATTCGTGCTTGAAAAAATAGTGAGTGTTTTATATGTGTGTTTACGTTTTAGACAATGCATGTGGAACATTTTTGAATTTTTGAAGATATCTTTATTATCATTCAATTTTCCGTTCGGATTAACTTCATCATCTTTATTATTTTTATTAAGACTATGGCCAATAAACTGAGAGTTACATGGAGTTTTTAATTGTAACTGAATAATTGAAACTCGTTTGGTCTTGTAGCCGATACAAGAAAGTCGTTGCTTACGGATTTGATCAATAGACTAACTATTTTGATATTTATCTGGTGATATTTCTGAGATTCAGAACTTACCAAAATCAAAGCCAACTCGAGGATAAAGGTTAACAAGATTCTCGGTTGGATAATAAACTATATTATGAGATGCTTTGGCCAGAAATTTATTTCTTAAGGAGTATTTGCTGACATTTGATTTGAAAACGATTATGTTGTAGTCAGCTGGGAATCAACTACGTGCTATTGTGTTCCACAGATGTGAGGTTCTTGGAAAGCGACTCTACTCATGGACGTTCCATTTGGTTTTAGGTACAGAACATAATAAGATTAAGTGATTTGCAGTGGTTAGAGAGTCTTTGCTGTGAACTTGGACCGGATATTTCATCTCAGTCGAACAACTACCATGGAAATAAGTATAGATTAGATAAAGACTAGCAACGGCTCTTCTGTGATAAAGGAGATTCAAAAAAAAAAAGGATCACCCCCAAAGATTGCGAAGATGATGTTGTACTCTGTCGCGGTTAAAACGTCTGCTTTGAACGGCACCTCGTCACGTGTTGTAGCAACACTCCATCTTAAGGCGCATATAACACTTATACAGACATATAATTGTATCAGGAGTCATGTACATCTTGGAGTAATAGACTGATCCAATCATTTTTTCAGCAAACTTAGCAACATATTTTTTATAAGTCTTCAATTTCAAGTTTGGAGTAAACGTCAGTCCGAGGAGTCTATCAAAGCAAGGGTTTTTTTTCAATGAAGGCAACATGACGATCCGAGCGTTGGTACTGAAAATAGATAATCATTTTTTTTTCATTTCACCACGTGTTTCAAGATCGGAAAAGAAGACCTTGATCACCATGCGCTTCGAAATGCAGCATAGATGTCAACACGTGATATTCGAATAGATGTGGAAAATCATTGACAAAATTGACTAAAAAATGTGTTAATTGCTAAGAGTAGAGACTTCAGGCAATGCGACGTATCAGAGTTGATTTAATAAAGAGGTCAGTTCAACGTTCCGTATAGATTGTCGTGTTAGACAAGACGCTTGTGTCAAAAATAATAGATTACATCGATCAAGCGGATGTGAGAATAACCCTCAACATGAGAACAGTAACAGACTTATCCAAAATAATATTAATTATCAATTCCAAAACATAAAACTATTAGATTATATGGCTTAAACTTACACGCCAAATGATTTAACACCATAAAAAGCCTATTTACTTAAAACGTCAATCAAAATTCTAATTTTCAGGATGCAATGAGCGCAATGGGCTAATAAAGTCAATCAACAGTAAATCCAAAACAATTTCATTAAGAAAATAATGACGAAAATAAAGATATTTTCAAATGAACTTTCTATGAAATTTTAGTTTTACATATAAAACCGGAAATATGTAACCATAGAAACAGTTGGCCAATATACCGAGTACAATATATTGAAGATAGGCAAACAAGAGCATACAAATATACACACTCATGCATACAAACACAAACAAATACATACACACACCTACTCAATCGCAATACACGAAGATTCGCATACACACATAATCACGCAGTCGCATAGGAAATTAAGAAATCACATATTTCACTGTTGACATAAAATATTTTTATTTTAATGAAACATATGTTTGTTTTTAAATAATAAATTGCCTGGTAATCAAATAATTTTAATATTAATTTAATTGTATATAAAACGTTTGGACAAAACAATGGCACCACGTACCATAATGGTTCGGAATTTCTTTGATGCGTATTGATAATGTGTGTCATTCGGATCATTCGGATTACTATTCTCATCTTGATTAGTATATTAACAACGTTTCGGCCGGTGCATATGTTCGAACTTGGAAATCCAAGGGAACTCCCACGGAAACCATAGAATCGTTACACAGCATCACTTCATGCTTACTTTAAATAATTGTGTACATCCGATTTTATTTTTTAAATTTATTTTGTTTTTTACATCTCCCAATAATAAAGAGATATCTATAGGAAGTTGTTTCAAAGAAAAATAGCTCATTCAAAGATTACATTATCGAATTGAGGGAAATAAAAAAATAGTGTATTTTCAGTGGGGGGGGGGGGTCACAAAAATAAGCATTTTAATGTGATGTTTTAGATTTTTACAGATAGCTAAAACAGAAAGTAAATAGTTTTCTTGTACATTATGATTTTAAAACAAGTTTTTATCATAACTAACCAGCTCTTCAATCAGACGTTTAAAAGATAAGTCAAGTTTTATGAATTTTAAAGGCAAGTAGTCGTTAAAACATATTTATTAATGCTATTGGAAAAGAATTTCCGACACTAAAAATGAATTTTAACAGTTTCGTTGGCCAAAAAATGCTTCATACAAAAATAAATAATTGCATTATTCAAAATTCCGTACTACACTTATATAATAATGCAAATAAAACATTTTAAAAAATAGGTTTTAATTATATTTAAATATAAAAACTAGTTTAAAATGACTAATGGAAGTATTGTTTGTTTGCTATTATTTTATTTTGTCTTGTTAGCTTTTAGCTCATTTTTTCCTGTAAAAAGAAAAACACATAAATGTAACATTGAGAAATCATTGTGGTTTATTAATGCTAAACAATGTTTGAAAATATTATGTTTGAATCAACATAAATGAAGGACATTTAAAAATTAAAATAGGTTGACGCCAGTGATATTAAATCTGATTTTCTGCCGGATTAAATTAAAATTTGGAAGAAATTTTGAATTAATAACCATTTAAATTTGAAAAAACAAACATTGCATGAAAATACTATAATATTTTTTGTAATAAGATGTAGGTTGTTTTTCTTTAGCGTAACTAATTTGATAAAATGTTGCAGTCACGTGTGTGTTTGAAGAAGTAACTCGTTTCTCATTAAGATGTGAACAGTTTAAACATGAAATTACGACCTTCCATACAATCGTCAATGCCAAATGAATCTCCCAAATGCTAGTTACCAATAGCATAAGAGATGAAAATTCTATTAAAAATCACAAATTATAAGGCATCAGTCGATGTGGTTTGTTACGATTGTTATTAGTCAAGGTTATATTATATTAAAGTATTTTGAAAAATTGGGTAGCCGTATATTCAAAGAGTAAAATTTACAAAATTAACTTCATAATATAAATGAAATAAAATCTCTTAAAAATGAATTATTTTTAGATTTTCTTTCTTTGCAATTAAAGAGATCATCGTATATATTAATGCGAAAAGGATGTTAAATTTTTCAAAACAAAATATTATTGTATTTATTTCTACTTTAATTGATGGATTTACCGAAACTGTACCAAAATACAGTATCAAAAATTTTAAAAGGCAAATCTACTGTTTTTTTTCATATTTTTTCACTTAAAACAATATTTAAATTTCGATCGGTCTGAATACATTTTGTTCAGATTTCAAAAAATGAATTATGGGGGGGGATGATCACATAGTCACTTTTTTCTTAATATATTTTACGAAAACAGTATTTTTTTTTAAAATTCATTCAATACTGAATAAGTAACGAGAATTTCTAGAAAATCTGACCATTAGTTGATTTTTTTTAGATTTATCAAACACGCGTTTGTAAATGCGTTTAAAATGGTTACTATACAGGAACGTTGTTTAAGGCGTCAATAATATAAACACAATTTGTGAACCTCATTTATATTATTTTCGAACACTGAATTTCAAAAAAAAACATCAACAGTCGAGTTTATGTCATTTTCTTTACATAGTATAAAAATTATGATTATAATAACTTATATTAAAGTAAGATCGTGCTATATACATAGGGTGTAAATTCCATAGTTCAGTTTGGAGTCCCTAATAGTCGAACTTCGAAATCTACATTTCAAACTCAGAAGCCTATACGAAATTTTAAACTTAATCCTTTATTTAATACACTAAAGTAGATTGTTCTCATTCTGTCAAGAACGACCAAATAGAAATGTTCATTTTACTTATTATCATCTGTAGTAAGGATTGATTGAATCTTCAACCTCCAGAAGCATGTCACTTACAACTGAGTCTTAACCAACGCCATATCCTGTTAAGCCACATGCCCAATAATCGTCAGTGCATTTATGCTTTTGTATGTCATTTTTAATGAATAAAAATGTTCAAAAGTTTATGAAAGCTTTTTTCGACGATCTATGATCAATAAACTCCAGCAAATTAGCAAAATAAGCAATAGTTATCACACAAACAAACACACACACAAACACACACACACACACACACACACACATATATATATATATATATATATATATATATATATATATAACCTAAATGTATTCATACCCGTTGGGTCATAACCACTACCACTATTAACTCTACTTTGTTTTCATTCAAAAATTCATAAATCGTGACATATCTGTTAAGACATTCTTCTAGCATAACAAAAGAAAATAAGTATATTTACTTTTATATTATCATAATTTTATTATTAATTATTATTATTATTATTATTATTATTATTATTATTATTATTATTATCATTATTATTATTATTATTGTTATTATCATTATTATATATAAGTATTATAATTATTGATTGTTATGTGGAAGCAAAACCGTATTCTTTTTCCATCTAATTTACATACGTGTTTCTGGTGTATACGGGCATCGTAAATTAGATGCCATACTTTAAAAAGAAAGTCACTCTTTTCTAAATTCTCAAAATACATTGAGAAATGTTAGATATTGGCTGAATAAATATATAATAAGAGAAATGCCTAGATTCCAAAGAGACATATGGGTGACTTGTTCAGCCAATTAGAAATTACGGCTTATTCAACAGAACTCAATTTCAGAAATAAGGTATATTTTAACGTGTATTTTTTGTTATTAAAGTATATAAGAAAAACCCCAGGGAAATAAATGTTTATCAATTCAAATGTAGTATAATAATAATATATATATATATATATATATATTTATATATATATATATATATATATATTAAAATAAATAAAACAGTGAATACAGTTTTAAATCGTTTTCCTCAGAGCATGTATGTATTCGAGAATTTTTTGTCGTTTTTGTATGTAAATTGCTGTTAACAAGGCATGAAGCCACTTAATGTAAGGAGCTACACATACTACTTTAAGGTAAAAAAATTCTAGCCAGCAATTAGCGTTAGATAGATCGATTCTAACCCAGAAACAGAAATTATTGCCCTTTGTCAGTAATATCACTCATGAAATGTGAAAATTACACGACAAAATAAGAGAAGCTATGATTACGAGGCTACTGACAGTAACCAGAATGTTCACTTTCTACTCTCCTTTTAATGAAAAGCCCCAAATTTGTTAAACCGAATGTGTATGCATATCGTGTGCGTATGTTTGTAAATATTGCGATAGTCTTGCCGGTCCACATACTACTGGAAAGCATATTTTCAAATAATATATAATTGATGGAAAGCATATTTTCAAATAATATATAATTGATGGAAAGCATATTTTCAAATAATATATAATTGATGGAAAGCATATTTTCAAATAATATATAATTGATGGAAAGCATATTTTCAAATAATATATAATTGATGGAAAGCATATTTTCAAATAATATATAATTGATGGAAAGCATATTTTCAAATAATATATAATTGATGGAAAGCATATTTTCAAATAATATATAATTGATGAAAGCATATTTTCAAATAATATATAATTGATGGAAAGCATATTTTCAAATAATATATAATTGATGGAAAGCATATTTTCAAATAATATATAATTGATGGAAAGCATATTTTCAAATAATATATAATTGATGGAAAGCATATTTTCAAATAATATATAATTGATGGAAAGCATATTTTCAAATAATATATAATTGATGGAAAGCA
The DNA here is from genome assembly GCA_963556195.1 of Sepiola atlantica. Lineage (NCBI taxonomy): Eukaryota > Metazoa > Mollusca > Cephalopoda > Sepiida > Sepiolidae > Sepiola > Sepiola atlantica. Next base: position 141,580,094 of record OY744524.1, on the reverse strand, counting down.
TATTTTCAAATAATATATAATTGATGGAAAGCATATTTTCAAATAATATATAATTGATGGAAAGCATATTTTCAAATAATATATAATTGATGGAAAGCATATTTTCAAATAATATATAATTGATGGAAAGCATATTTTCAAATAATATATAATTGATGGAAAGCATATTTTCAAATAATATATAATTGATCGAAAAGCATATTTTCAAATAATATATAATTTATGGAAAGCATATTTTCAAATAATATATAATTCATGGAAAGCATATTTTCAAATAATATATAATTTATGGAAAGCATATTTTCAAATAATATATAATTCATGGAAAGCATATTTTCAAATAATATATAATTTATGGAAAGCATATTTTCAAATAATATATAGTTTATGGAAAGCATATTTTCAAATAATATATAACTTATGGAAAGCATATTTTCAAATAATATATAATTTATGGAAAGCATATTTTCAAATAATATATAATTTATGGAAACCATATTTTCAAATAATATACAACTTATGGAAAACATATTTTCAAATAATATATAATTGATGGAAAGCATATTTTCAAATAATATATAATTTATGGAAAGCATATTTTCAAATAATATATAACTTATGGAAAGCATATTTTCAAATAATACGGATGTGCGAATCACAACAAATTGACATTGAGAATAGGAAGTAGGTATTTTTTCGTGTAACTTCATCTACTCAAGATAATAGCCGTTCAATTTCATCATCCATAAGCCGGAGTTGATGTAGCTATCCCAACCTGGAATTCATGCACAATCTATATACTTTAGAGTTTTCAGATTTTTCTATCTATCTATCTATCTATTTATCTATCTATCTATCTATCTATCTATCTATTGCCTTATTCCACTCAGAAATTTGGGAAAGTTCCTTTTTTAAGCATCTTTAAAATTTAAAACTTAAAGAAAGCGGCAAAATGCATTTAGAAAACATGTGTTAGATGCAGATATTTTTATTAAAATAAAAATACTATTTTTTTTTCATCTTGAGTTTTTTTTCAAATAATTTCGCTCGGTATCACAAGCTTCATCAGATATTTAAACAACAAAAAAGAATTAACGTTATTTTTTCTCGTAAGAATATTACCTGGCATTGTAGAAGTGACGTTCGATGTTATGTGGACTTAACAGAGTAAATGTCTCTTTTAAATTTGAACTTAAATCGCGCATGGTCGCTGGTAAGTATACATTTGGGAAAGTTCATTTTTGTAAGCATCTTTAAAATTTAAAACTTAAAGAATCAGGCAAAATGCTTTCAAAAACCATGTGTCAGATGGAGATATTTTTTATTAAAATCAAAATACTATGTTTTACATCTTGACTTTTTTTCTAATAATTTCGCTCGGTATCACAAGCTTCATCAGAGATTTACACAAATAAGAGGTATTAACTTTTTTTGTAAGAATTCTTCCTGGTCTTGTAGAAGTAAATGTTAAATGCTGATAGATAACAGAAAATACAGATGAATCATTTTAGTTCATACGTGTCAAAGTAAGGTAACTTTTTGTTAATTTAACAGATGTATTAGTTGAAAGTGCCCAAACACATCTAAAACAAAAGAAGTGACAGACATTTGATGACGTGACTGGATAGCTTCAGAAAGTAATAAAACCAACGCATCTGATATAAAAGCAACCAACCGTAAACCAAACATTCACTCAAGTAGCGCTACAGCTTAATTACTTATTGAGCACTGTTGAAGTAACTATGTGTGTGTAATCAATTATAATATAATATAATATATTCATCCGGGTTTTTTCTTTTCCTCCGTTTTATCCCTTTCCTTTTCTTGTTGTTTAGCTCTAAAGTAAACTTCATATAACTAATTTATTTATTTTAAACGTTATCCGTCGACGTTTCATACTTTAAAATGTGTCGACCGAAAGGTACCTCGTATTTCTAGTTGTCTAAGCAACATTTTTACATTCCGGAATACAGCTGAATCATCACTATCGAAAAAACGAATGGCATACTCACATACGCACGGCATGCATGCAGTTTAGTAAACAGGAGGGTTTATTCCTTTTCAATTTTGAATAGTTGCATTCAAGACAGCGACAGACAATCCATTAAAGTAACATTATATTTTGTTTCGACCTTATTTTGGTGGCAATGATCCCCACCCGCGGCTCAAAAATATACTAACCCGTAAATTATTTAAAGCGTAGCCACAAAAAATACGTTCGAAATTAAATATGATGTTAAAAATGTAGTAACATAATTTTTCTTGACTACGGTAACATTTATTTGTTGTATATTTGTTTTTTACCCCTTTTCGTTCTGTTCGCTGTAGTTAACATTTCTTTCATGTGGATTGCATTCCCCTGTCTTGAATGTACCTCTTCAAAATTGAAAACAAATAAATGCTGCTGTTTACTAAACTTCATAATGTCTATACGCACACAGACATATACACACCCACACCAACGCCCACACACGCATATATATATATATATATATATATATATATATATATATATATATATATATATATATATATATATATATATGTGTGTGTGTGTGTGTGTGTGTGGGTGTGTGTGTGATTTATCTCTACATTATATATTGAATTTTCATATTAAGAAATATATATTTTTAAATGTTGTTTTTTTCAGAATAAAGAGTTGCAAGACTGCTGCAAGCAAAACAATATATGATCGAGTATCTGAACTATCGATGTGTAGAGGTACCACATCATAGAAACCTATTATTCGACTTCTGTGAAATTAAGCCATGAAACTTTACAAAATTTTCAAACATTTGAATAAAAATTCATTCTGATAAGCAGACAAAGATATAGCATATTCTCAGTCGCTTCGAAAAGTTCCATAAAAAAGGAGCATTGGAAATATTATTTGTAGCATTTCACAACCTTCCACTGATGTTTGCATGATTCATGAACATATTTTTGTTGATAGTTAAATCTAGTGAACGTCATACAGTTGACGGAATTATAAAAGCTATCAACCTCACTGATAATTCGGTTCAAAGCAGAATAGATAAAATGACTGAATACATTAAAAGAAACATTATTCAAGATTCGTATCGCAATAGAATTTAGTTTTCAATTAGATGAGTCGACTCTATATAAATCGATCTTGGCCCTTTATTTATATTCGGTCTATAAAAGACCAAACGTTCGTTCGAGAACGGATGCTTAAAACAGACACTAAATCAGAATCAGTATTTAATGTTTTAGAATTGTTTTACAAAAAGAAAATCAACCAACTTTCAGACATGCTTGTTTGTGAAAAAAAAATAACGCATCAATGATCGGCCATCTTCGTTTCTTGAGCCACCTGCACCCGGTGTACTTACGGTGCATTGTGTAATTTACATGCTGCATCTGGCAGCAATATCGAAGTCGCAATCACAAATCTACGAATGTCATAGCGGTAAACACAATTTAGGCAGATTATTCTATTCCGACACGTTTGCATTGATAATGATGAAGAATTCAAACATAAGTGAAACGTTTCTATTCACTATTTTGATACAGTTTTCGGAATTCTCCAAAACTTTGGCTTTGGGGTCTGTAATCTTGAAAACACTTAAATATTCATGGAAATAAATTACAGTTGGAAGAAAATAATGTTAATCAAAGTAAAATCTACTATCAGACGAAATTTAACTCTTCATGAACTCTACCAGTGTTCAGCCTCTTTAAAGTGGATAAAGCGACATGATTATCCGATGAGTACCATAATGTTTATTCTCCTCACCAAGTAGAGTTGCAATGATTGCTGTCTGAACGATATCAGGATATACTATTGCTTAAAATATAAGACTGGATACCCAATCCATTCTGGGATATCACATGTCAAAAAACATGAGAGGCATTTTTAATATATAACAAGTCTAAAGAATCTCTGACTTATATCAAGTATAATAGGGCAATGTAAATATATATGTTATTGCCTTTCAAACAAAATAGTTGGTAGAATAGGACTTTCAGTAGAATTTGCACACTTCTGTCCAAGCAAAGGAACTTATTGTTAAAATATCTTACCAAATGTAGGGATCTACGATTTGTTTTTGTGAGTTCCAGCCTGATGTGGAGACAGAAATATTCGTTCAAAAAGTACACCAATTCTATTATAATTGTGAAAACTAAATAAAATACTCTATTGGATTCATTAGTATTTTCGAGATATCTGGTGTGTAATCGTTTTGTTCTCAATTTGTAACAAACAAAAAGATGATCGCATCTAGGTAATTGTAGACTTAAAATAATGTTTATGTAATTAAGTATTATTTTTGAAACACATAGTTGGTTTTTAATCGCCCTTTTTTCTAATTTAGAAAAAAATGCTTGAATGTGTGTATTTGTAGAAATTATGAAAAACAAAAAAAATGTTTATTGATTTTTTTAAAATATATATTTTCTGTTTAATATTATTGTTTGCAGTTCATAAAAACTCGCATAAATATATATATATATATATATATATATATATATATATATATATATATATATATATATATATATATGTATATATATATATGGAAAGAGGGACGCTAGATATCTCCTGGCAGGAAACTCGGATAAACGCCATTAATTATATCAGTATATATTTAAAATTCTGCTGAATATTTTATAAAATAGTTTCTTAAAATTATCCTCTTTATTCCTTATTCAACTTTTTCTGAATGCATCTAATTACATCTTAAACTATTAAACGATATGATATCCTTATCTAATATTGACATTCACTCCTGAAATATATTACTATATTAGAATAACAGAAATTACTTGGTTTATAGTCTAACCACAGTCTTTGTATATTTTTCTGAAAACTTTATATGTTCATACATAATATACCGTCAGAATGTCCACTTAGTTTTTAGCCCAATTTATGTTAGATAGAAAATAAACAATCGAAAGGAGTCATCGTTATTAGCTCATTCGCCATTTTCAATTGTAATTAAAACCGGTTCCAATAGCATTCGTCTGGATATACGCCAACTGCAACATTTTTATCATTCCTTGTTTTATCGTCTATCTTGTTTTTTCGTTTTTTAATCAATACAAGTTTGTTTATTGAACTCATCTAAAAAATGCAGACTCTCTCTCGTAATATAATTATAGCAGAACTAATCCAACATGAAATGGTAGCGGTATATGAAACGTCGTCCCAAATGTTTACGGTATTCACTGCGCGGTTGATCGCCATTGTATTATATGTGTTTATTTAAAATGACTCGCAAAACAAAATGCAATACAATACAAAATGGAGAATATTTGATCATTCTCTGCTTATAAATACCCAGCTAAAAATGCCGTCTTTACACATATACGTTGCAACACATTCTGTAATATTGTCTAAAAGGTCGGAATTAATCAAATATGTTATGCAATCATATCTTCGTCTTGATCGTGATAGTATGTCGCTCTCATCATGTAATCTTTCTGTGTTCTGTGCTTCAACTCTTGAAGCTCGGATTCTTCATTTTTTAAGTGTATTTCTTTCAAACATGAACATATATAAAAACCTTCTTCTTTTGAACAAGACTCAACCGTTAACTCGAAATTACTAAAACCAACTCTAAGATGATTCTTTGCTGAAGAATTGCTTTTATTTTTTGTTTCCCATAATCTCGACACAGCGATGTTTATGTTAAGAGAACCACTGTACGACTTGCTTCATAGTCGAGTGTCCATTACTTAACAGTTCTCCCATCTGTTCTTCTATGACGTCCTTCCTCATCAGCTTGTAATTTTCTTCGCTTTCCTCTCCACATTTCTAATAATTTTACTTTCTAACACCACCAAACAGATATCTTTCTCGACAGCCTTTAAATAAACATAAAATAAAAACTAGTTGACATAATCGACTTTACATATACAGGGTGGGCAAAAATAAGGGTCCTATTTTTAAAAATTCATAATTTTTTTAATTATTGATTTTTTTTTTCTTTTAGAATAAGTAAAGGACCCCTTCCGAAGCAAGCATGAGCCGTATTAGCCCTAAGGAACGTACCCTCATTTAGAAAACATTATTTTTGCTTAAAAAACTCAAAACAGTGTAAAAAACAATACTTTAGTTTTTGTAAGTTTTAAGAAGTGTTTTTCGGCTAAAATTTGCTTTGTTTATTTCAAAAAATCTCGGAAGGGTCAGTCTACACACACATAAAGTTTGGTGAGTTTAACTTTTATTTTGTGGAAGTTATTCAAATTCAAGTTATTCAAATTTAAAGATAGGACCCTTATTTTGGCCCACCCTGTATAACAGATTGCAATGGCGTTTTTATAGACTCCCGATGAAGTTTCTGTAACTTAACCTCATAAGATTGAAAATACGTTGCGTCGTAAAAAAAGAGAAGTACATATAAATTGTAACCGTAATAAAGTTTAGCTTGTGGTTACTAATCACAGTATTGTAAACGGTTCATTGTATACGAATAATTAACTAAACTTGATATTTTCGCGGTTTAACGCGGTTTTCGGTTCACACCTTCGCTATTAGTGTATAAATGAATACAATGGTAGAAGATATTGAAATAATTAAGCCAAATAAAACTAACTTATTTTCTACTAGTGAAGTACGTGAAACACGGCATTGCCGGTAGCCATGACCCCAGGGTGTTTTATTCGGCAATGATAATTCAATCAATTGACAAACCAACAAAGTTGTTGATCTGCTCGGTATAATCCATTTGCTCCTTACATGTGCTTCTTGCCAATGACCTTTGATAATTAAGATATTTCTTTTTGTTGTTGTTGTTGACAATCGACTTTATGGTGCGTCTTCCAATGGGAGCTGCATTCTTTTTATCCAATGACCTTTTCGTCATCCGATTATTATCTTATCTTTTGACAATCGCCAGGTGAATCTCTTCTGGTCAACATGGCTTTCCATCATGACAATTGATCATATTAGGTCGCTTCTTCCGATGCGGGTGGTTGATGTTAGGTACATTATTTTTATTCAAATGACAGTTTAGTCATCCGATATTATTTTATATTTTGGTAATCGTCAGGTGAATCTTCCTGTAAACACAGCCTGGATATTTAACACAAAGCCAATACTACCTAGGTGTTACTGCTAAACAATTTTCGTGACCACTGTATTGTCGCTGACAATACAGTGGTCACGAAAATTGTTTAGCCCACCGATCCATGCACTGCCGGAAACACTTCTGGAAGTTTTCCTTTGCAATGGTCTTCATCTCAACTGTCGCGTTAGATTAAGCAGGTGTTTAGAGAAGATGCGATGGGTGTAACACAAATTAAAAAATTAAAAAATGGCCGCACATCAGCGGAGAGTGACCAGCGTTCTGGCAGGCCACGAACTGCTCGAAGTGCAGCTGTTGTTGAGAGGGTGCGAAAATAGAGATAATGCGGAACACGACAGCGGAGATTAACACCATTCAAAAAAAAGACTTCCATAGGTGTTTCCGGCAGTGAATGGGTCGATGGGCTTTGGGTGTCCAAGCACAAGGGGCCTACTTTGAAGGGGTGTAGGGTCCCAACCCTGTTACATATTTGAAATATTTCTGGCCTACGGTCGAATACGTTTTATACAGGCCTCGTATATATATATATATATATATATATATATATATATATATATATATATGTTGATGATTTTCTCAGGAAATAAAATACAAATATGTTTCTGTAGCCTACCTGCCATAAGTCTTCTATATACTATTACTAAGCTCTCTTAATGCATTGCGTGCTGTTAAAAAATGTGTCAGTTATATAAAAATGTTTCAGTTATATAATTGTATTAAATAATCGCAATATTAATATATATGTATATATATATATGTATATATATATATATAAGTGTAAGTGAAATTAAAGATGTAATAGTCTTCTACATAAAGCATCATGAAATTGAGAAAATGTGTTTCCACTTGCAACAAGCGAGTTCCGCTAGAGCGTTGATCACTGTAGACAACAATGACACTTTCCCTTCTTCCCTAAGTAAGTGTATCTAAATTTCAATTAATGCAGGTATCGATTGCCGACGGCCGTGTGGTCCTGAGAGTTTGGCTCGTGTTTTTAGCATGAATCCACGAACTGTGTTCGATTCAAGTCCACCGCCTACAACTGCCACTCTGGAAAGGAAAAAATCCTCTATAGTTAAAAATACATATATATATATATATATATATATATATATATATATATATATATATATATATATATATATATATAGTTGTGCATGGGAAAAGAAAATTCGATTTAATATTAAAACGTTTATATCAAAGTGTAGATTTCATGGAAAACTTTTAATAGAAATACCTTTATAGTAACATATTTATGAAATCAAGCAGTGTTGCAGTATATATTAAGTTGCTTGTGAAGGTGTTTCAAAATTGGAATCTACATAGGTGTATCATCGCTGTTTATATATATATATATATATATATATATATATATATATATATATATATAGTTAGTTAAATATTACAGATGACTTGTGTCTGCATATTTTTTTCTGTAATGCGTGAAATTATCCAGGAAAAATAGGCAGACACAAGTCATATTTAATATTTAACGAAATATGTCTTCAAGAATAAAAGTTGCCAAGATATATATGTGTGTGTATATATATATATATATATATATATATATATATATATATATATATATATATATATATATATAATAAAGCTAAACGACCACACAAAACTTAATACCGAGACTCAATTCTGTAAAAAAGCCTTCCACCTAGGGCAGGTCGATTTTGGAATCGTGGTGATGCGATGGCAATGATAGTTGGGGTTTGGCATGATAAATAACGACACAAAATATTTTTTCCCAAATTGTTACCTTAAGTGAGGAAACACTTTAAAGGTAGGAAATAAGCGTTTTCGCATGTGTTTTCGGTGATCAGTGAAATATTTCCCGCCGTAAAAAGATTCCGTACCGTTGGAGAAATAAAAATGTGTAAATATCATTTAATAAAAATTTTGTCTACTAAATTATTTACATTATTCTCAATAAATAAAATAAAAATAAATAAGGATCATAAATAATGAAAAATATTCACTTGTAAAGGCAAAATTGAGATTAAATATACAGTGTTAGTAAATACAGTATGCTACTGTTTACGTAAGTGACCGATAAAATATTGCTTCATTTTTTTTCTCTCGTGGAATTTAGGATTTGTGATTTTTCAGTAGAAAACAAATTAGACTAATTGGAATTATTAATAAAACACCATTAAACCGAAAAATGCCTTCATTTTAATGATGAAATAAGATAAATATAATGTTTTTATTAATAGTGACGCTGGAACTTTCATTTGGGGGTATTATTTAAATTTACACTGTTTCTTAAATGCGTGCTTGTTATTGTATATCGAGTGTATGAAATATTGACCGCTGTTGGATTTTAATTGTAAAAATAATTAGTAATTTTGTATTTTTATGTAAGAAACTTAATTATTTGTCATAAAAAGAAAAAAAGCTTGTTTAATCTACATAATTTTATATTTTAAGTGTATCTGGCGTTTCAAACGAGTTTGTTTTTCTCCGTCGAAGAAATATTTCAATGAAGTTTGTATTAAAATACCATAATGTTTTAGTTTTGTATTAGAAAAAAACTAATTTTTGGCGCATTTTAAGTTATTACCCACCATTTATTTTTCTATTTTACGGACCTTTTTTTCTGTGTAAAATTACCGATTATGTCGCTAGAGTAATCCGTTTTTTTTTGTTTTTTTTACCCAATATTTTAGATTTTAGAGTATTTTTATTTTTAGTGTGATTGTCATGAATTGGGTGATCATTTTACATTAAATGTATTTGGGAAAGTGATCCCCCCACTCTAAAATCTAAATTATTTGGTACAAAAAAATAACGAGTTTACCATAACTCAAACAGTATTGATTCTGTTTAAATAGTCCTGTCATTTTAAGCCACACTTTTAGATGCAGCCTAACCCTAACTCCAACAGACTATCACTAAAGCTAACCAAAACTCCTTACCATAATTGTCAGCCATTTTTTTTAATATGAAACTAGAAGATATAAATCAAACTGTTTTAGACTTATTTATTTTCTTCTTTTTTTTTCAGATAAAAATGTCTGTAAAAGGACGTTCTGTTTTAACTCGCAGTAAGAGTTCCAAAACATTTGCTGGTCCACCTTGTCCTTTGGATAAAACGGAACCCCCCAACTTTACGACAAGTTATCCAGTTTAGTTATTTCCTTGGAAATACCTATCCCCACGTTACAAATAATGATACTTCCAAATTGATCGCGAAGGAAATAATCAACATTTGGCAAGCAGTGAACCCACAATTGCCTTTGTTATATAAGGCAGAGGGTGAATGTATTTTGCTTCGAGAGAGCCAAACTGATTAACAGGAAAACTCTTACTGCTCCCAAAGTGAAAATAATTAAGGAACAGCTGGACAAATTATTTGATATTTTTTCATGTTGATGCAAACTGCCTGTCTTAATATGTGATGACTTTGCTGTAAAGTATAATACAGAAAAAAGCCAAACAAGGCATATAGTCTGCACTTGTCCTCCTAACAAGAAGGTAATATCAATTCTATGGTTGTTTTTTGTTTGAATTTTTAAAATTGAACTAATTCATGTCCCAATTTTCAATATTTAAATTAATTGAAAAATATGAATTTACTTCTGATAATCGTTCTTTTTCTAGTAAATAATGTTATATTTTCCTTAATATTTGTCATGTATGTTAGATCTGTTATTAAACACAAATATTTTGACATTTCAGGTTCCCATTCAAGAGAGAGTATATTTAAAAGATCAGAGAAAGAAAACAGGACCAAAAGGCAGTTTCCAACTTGGACGTATTGATAAAGATGCTGTCAAAAATACAAAAAGGATTCAGCTGAAGCAGATAGATTAGACAGGCAAATTGAAAGACAGCAACAAGATTATTTACATGTTGCTTCCTCTACATCAGAAATCCTTTCACAGACAGTTTCCAGTGAAGAAACAACCGATGACAGTTTTGAGCCAGGGAGACAGTCTAAGGGACCTTACAGTCTTTTAAAAGTCCCGAGATATTCTATGGAACTGATTAGAGGTGATATATCTTCTAACCTTGGGGCTTGCCTTGCTAATGCCTTTCTATTAAACTTACAACACATGGGCCTTCTTCATCCAACCATTAATTTAAAAAAACATTATTATAGATAAATCAAAAATAGATAGAGAAAAGGCAAGAGTGAAAGTAACCAGCTATCAAAAACATGTCCAGGAATATGAACATCTTATCTTCATTAGAGTTGATTGCAGAGTTGATAAGGACACTTTGTATTACAAGGAAGTTACAGGGGAAAATGGTGAAAAAATGATTAAGAAAAGCAAGGGACCAGAGCGCCACTTAACATTTACCAGAGAGATAGAAACTGCAAGTAAATATCTCACCCATAGAGTGATACCCAACATTGGTGCAACTGGTGTTCTACTAGCAGAGGATGTTGCTGCTGTTCTAGAAGAGTACAACAGTGTAAATACTATTAAGGCAATTCTGGTGAACAATACCAGTACAAACACTGGTTGTGAAACCGGGATGGTTACTGCTTTGGAGAAAAAACTTAAAAGAAAGTTACCTACCATTGGCTGCTTACTTCATCAAAATGAACTGCCATTTAGAGCCATCTTTAAGTTAATTGATGGAACTACAAGAAGCCCTACCACTTTCACTGGTCCTGTAGGGAAACTTTGTGGAACTAATTACCAGGATTTGCCCCAAGTAGAATTTCATAGTATTAGTGGTCCTCTGGGTAATTTATATCTTACTGCAGAGGTAATGAATGAGTTAAGTGATGACCAGCGACTACTTTGGGAATATGCTATAGGCATTTCTACAGGGAAAGTGAACCCTAGATTTGCTGCCTGGAAGATTGGGCCTCTGAATCAATCAAGATGGCTGACTTTAGCCATCAAGTTAATGTGGTTGTGGACCAGACGTGCCTATCCACCAGAACTCTCGGATAAATTACACACCATTATAAAATTTATAATTGAAGTATATGCAGTTAGTTGCTTTGAGATCAAACGGGACAATACATTTTTTAACCAACAATTGTATATCTTCAATATGATCCAGAGAGTAGAGCAACAGTCGACTGAAATCCAGAATGTTGTATAAAAAAGTTTACGATACAATGCTTCCGGAAAACATTATGTTGTCGATGTTGAAGTCAAATGAATTGGAGGTGAGGGAAGAGGCCATAACAAAGATCTTGTCCATTAGGTAAGTAAACATGTATGTATACTTAATTAGTTATGTCAATTTACAAGAATAATTTTAAGTTTTATTAAAATTGCATACAAAAATATTACCAAGTACAGGTAAATTTTCTAATATAAATATTTTTTGTTTTGTTTCAGAAGTAGCGAACTATCAAAGAAAAGATTGAAGAAAATTACTGCCATCAATTTTGAAGCCACACATTGGTCAACTTTGATTGACCTCTCACAAAGTGGGGTCTGTGAACCTGCACTCACAGAAAGGTTTTCAAACAATGAACTCCTAGAAGCTTCAATGAATGGGACAACATTGGAATTTCCAAATTTACCTGCACATTCACAAGGCGTGGAAAGAGCTGTCAAGTTAACAGCCGAAGTTTCACAAATTGTATATGGACAGGAAGCAAAGCACAAGCACATTATAACCAAAACATTGTGTAACCAATTAAGACCTTCATTTACTTCGAAGGGAAACTACAGGGAACTATTTAGTTCTATTATAACATAATTTGGTAAACTTACCCTATTGTCCTCACAACAAAAATTACATAAGCTAAAAAAATGGCTTCAATGCAAAACAAATTTAAATAAATATATCGAATCGCATACTTTAAAAAGCGAACTTAACGGTATCAAAACTAATTATTATTTATCGTAGCTAGAAAAGAGTCAGCAGTTAAAACAAGAACATGGCGCTACATTTCGTGACAGTCTCAATCCAATAATGGTGGTATTTTCAAAATCATTTACACTTCAGGTAAAAGACAAAAACGTATGAAATTAAATTCGGTTTTCACATGCTTAAACTATGCAAGTTTGTAGAGAATTTCATTCTGATGCGTTTTTATATAAGGTAAGTGTTTTTTAAATTTTTTATTTAGAAGTTATGGCCTGAGGACTACACTGTAAGCTTGCCCATAATTTTATATGGTGTAGTAGGTTTTAGCACATTGTTTAATGAACAATTCAAATTTAAAATATTTGTTCCTATAATCTGTTTCCAGTAGTATTATTGTATAATACACTTTTATTTATATATTTTTAAAAGTAATTATGACACAAAAATGTAAAAGTGATTAGCTTTTTTTGTAATTTTGTACAATTTCTACAGTTCTCATTTATTGAATACAGTTAAAAAATGACATATTTTACCAGTGGTGATTCATACTTAGAATTCTGGTTTGAATATATTTTCTATTCATTGTATCTAACAAAAAATATCAATTTTATCTGGATTTATTAGTGAAATAGTAAAATTTTGAAGTCAGATTGTCAGCAAAATACTGCGAAAATTAGGTATTTCTGAACATTTTCGTACCCGATCTTTAAAACTAAATGCTCAGTTAAGTTTTAAAGTTAGGAATTTTATTTTTGGTATCAGTTCTCACAACACCAACCCCCAGCTTTCGCCATCATAGCAGCGTTGATTTTCTAAAAAAAGTGGAAAATCGACCTGCCCAATACAATCGTAATAATACAACCAACGCTACACATGTATTCCCTGTCTACCAACTTGACCACGCATTGCACACACCAGCTAGTAACCACCTACTTGACCAAAAACTTTCTAGATTAAAACAGAGGATCTTGGATATACGCCGACAAGAACACCCTCACATTACCCCTAACATCACCAGATCCCAACGCCTTACTCTGGAAAACTTGAAAGATAAAAATCCAGTTTACTTACCCTGTGATAAAGGCAAGGAATTCTGCATCATCTTTCAAGACTCCTACAACACGCTCACCCTTGAACACCTTAACAGCAACAACAACTTATACACCCCGCCCCTAACATTTCAGCCACATTAGTCCAAAACTCCATTAACAACACCTGGTCCCAAATCTGTATCACACGTAACCTTCCCAAAAAATACAAAATGAACTTCACCACCAAAAACAGCAAACACCCCACCTTCTAGCACATCATTAAACCACACAAGCCCAACACACACACACACACATACACACATTAGACCTATAGTCTCCAGTATTGAAGGACCACTCTACAAAATGTCCTATCTTCTCTCTCAACTACTCAAACCGCTACTCCCCACCTTTCCCGCACATGTCAGCAGCTCTGACGAAGTCATTAGCAGACTACACTCACTATATAGCTATAGACCTCATGACAGACTACATATCTGCCTCTGACAACCTTTAGCTCTTCGGACCATATTAAGTTATGCCCATAATGAAATCACCAGCACACAAAACAAATGCTCTTCTGCTGCTGACAAAATAACACATATTAAAAACTTCCATAAAACCCTCCAAACTAATGGCTACCCCGCTCCCACCATAGCCCACCTAAATGAATCCAAAACACGTAGACACCGCACCCTCTCTAACATGTGTTTCCTAAAACTCTTTTTAGTGATAAAATAACCACCTTCAACCGCAAGGATATACACAAAGACAACCTTGATATCCAACTAACCCACACTGGCAATTCCCTACGCCAACACCTATTCAAGAAACATACTAACTACACACCCGAACCCTCCTCCCTGACCAATTGCCCTATCCCCAACATTAATCTATGCCATCGCACCAACTGTGTATATAAATTACAATGCAATAAATGCAACAAGTTCTACATCGGAAACGCAACAAGACCACCACACCTGCGCATCAAAGAGCACAGGAACGCCCGTATATCTTCTATCCACAAGAACATAGCGATATGCTCGAATACTCAGCGGGATATTCATGTCTCCATCCTAGCGTCTGTCAGAAACATTGGGGACCTTAGAATCCCAGAATCAATCCTCATCTCCAGATTAAACCCTCACTCAATCAGCGTCACAGGCTCTACTCACCGTGTATTCTATACTAATCTACCATCTCACCCACTGACAAACCCTCATATCTTACACTCATTATATTCCATTTCCACCATTTCACTCATTACTTAACTTCTATATTAAGTCATCACACACCCAAACAATCAAATAGGTCCCCCATATAAACATCCATCTCAACACACATTCAACCACAAACCGAAACCCATAATCAACCTACTCCGCTACCCCACCAAAATAATTCACCTCATAACCTGGCATTATTAATTAATTAATCTAAATATATATAAAATGTATACACAAAATTAACATACAAGTATTAAAAAATAAGAATAATAAATAAATAAATATAGAAATAATTTAAATAAGGAAAATAAAGAAAAATAAATTATGAATAAATAAATATATGTATAAAAATAAATTAAATAGATAAATAGAAAAAATAGAAAAAAAAAGAAAAAAAGAAATAAAGAAATAAAAACAAGATAAAATATAGAATAAATAAATAAATAAACAAAAAATAATACATATATATACATATGGATATATATGTATTATGTATGTATGTATATATATACATTTATATGTATATGTGTATATATATGTATATAAATAATAACTTAATACACAGACTTCTACCGATAATAATAAAGAAAGAAAGAAAAAAAGATTAAATGAAGTATGAATAAATAAATAAACAATAATACATATATATATATATACATATGTATATATATGTAGGTATATATACATTTATATGTATATGTGTATATATATGTATATAAATAATAACTTAATACACAGACTTCTACCGACTAAATCTATAAATTAATTCGCATTAATGACCCGAATACAAGCAGAGTTATTTTCCTCACATTGTCTTCGCTCCCGAACATATTATAATGTTATGATTCGATAATAAATGACAGTTTACATTAATTCGATAAACTAATTTCATGAAACTAACAATTAATAATACTTTTTAAATATATGATAATCGATAAATTTAATAAAATCTAGAATATTTAAAATGAGAAATGAATTACTTTACTTTATATTATAAATTCTTAAAATACGGAAAAAATACGAAAATAAAACAACACACAGAAAAAAATAAAAATAAAATAAATAAATAAAGATAAATAAATGAAGAAAATATATATTATCAATACTAACAGTTAATCGATCACCATACAATACCTATCATTTATCCAATATTACACACATATTTTGAACACCACATTTATACATATAACATAACAGACAGAGTTTTTCTCAAGTGTTTATTATATTTGAAAGAGGGGATTTTAATTTCCCGAAATATTAAATTAATGATTTTTAATAATCATCCGGACATCACACAACCAGCTAACACCACACTTGCTGTTTTGCAAGATTTTAAGAAAAATAAATAGCAAGTCACAGTTCGTATTCGATTTATTATTTTTGTTCCTTCCAGCTTACATGCTACCCGGAAATTGCATTACCCACAGCCCTTTAAAAACATACTACTACTATTCCCAGCAATGCTTCAAGCAAACTACCATTTTCTATTAATATATATATATAATAAATTACGACGTACACTAAGGAAAACATTACATTAATATCATTACAGAAATATCAACATTTTGGTGAGTCAGTCGTAACTTTACCATTTTTATCAGCGTCATTATAGATTGTCTTTTAAACATTAATCACCGTGAATAAACGTTTAAATACATCTGATTTCGTTAGTTCGTAAAACATGATTAATTTATTCTCATTGAGCATTTTTTCAAACAGTTTGCAAAATAGACGACCCTTTACCTCTTATCACGAAGCATTAATTTGCTCTCTACATCTAGTGTTATGCATGACATCAACACTTCATGACGCCATCAACTCTCTACGTTCATCTCCACATTTATGTTTTAGTAGATGACGCCATTTTTTGTGATGTAATGCACCGTGTATGGTTATACGCCGAAAGCATGTTGTCAGAAAACGATGAAGTCATCCAAAATACACATAGGAGCAAACAGACACACGAGCAAGCGGAGTTTTAGTTAAATATGGATAAGTGGACGGGAAATGTATTTTTCGAGAAATAGAGTGTTCGATTATATATATTTATATATAATCGATAATAATAATAATAATAATAATAATAATCGATAATAATAATAATAATAATAGTAATAATAATTATAATAATAATAATAATAATAATAATAATAATAATAATAATAATAATAATAATAATAATAATAATAATAATAATAGGCGAAAATCAGGAAAGCATTAAATGTAGACTTTGTGAACAAAGAGACGAAACAGTAAACCAAACAATAAGTGAATGGAGCAAAGTAGCCTGAAATAATACAAAAACAGACAAAATTGCGTGGGGAATGCAATACACTGTGAACTATGCATTTTGAATTGGCAAACAAATTATACTAACAAATACCAGAGACAGTAAAACGAAAACACCTCTTAAGGAAAATCTTCAAATACGGAAACCAACACACGTAAACTACAAACGCTAACCTACTATATGAAAGTTGCAATAGAAATTTTAAATAAAAACATATAAAGAACACCACGTGAATTAAAGGAAACTTAAACTACAAGAAATGTCATAAAGTGCCCCCCAAGAGTAAACACACACTCTCTGACGGCACTAAACTCAGCTGATACGACATAAATTCCGGTGATGGATAAAACGGAGAAAGTATAGGATTAACAAGACTTCCGCTGGAAGGGTGTAGAGAGTACTGGGACTTTCGAGAGGGTTATTGCCACCCAAATACCAGAGACAACTAATTGATGATGCCTACGAGAAATCAATGTAATCTCTTCCCTATATCTTATATCTATATTGTATTCCCAAGTAGATATAATTCTGAAAATGTCTCTGTGTGTACGCACTCAATGTATTTCTTCATTCGTAAGGGATTTTGGTAATTCTGTCAGGTGTAGCAACTTTATCAGAACAAACGATGACATACCTGGCATCATTTCAGTATCATTTCTTCCAAGTGCAAATCGATAATTGCACATGGAAAATGTACTTATATTTTTTGTCTTCTGTTTATATTTTTTTGTAAATGTCGACTACGTGAACCTGTTTAAATGCGATTTTTATTTTATATTGCGAAGATTTTTCCTGCTTCTAAAAACGTTTCGTACATGGCGACTATTTGAACATCTTTAAGTTTTCCTCATATATAAACTAAAGCAAGTCTATTTGTTGGAGTTTTACGAAGTATAGTTTACTTCCAACTACAACAATATTTAATTCGGTTTCAATATAAGCACAGAGTTTTAATCTGAGTATATTCGATAAAACTATATTCATACGCGTCGATATATTAATTTAAGATAATAAAGGAGTGGTAAGAGCTTTCCCTTGCTGAATACTTATGTAATAAGACCACAATTCTATAAGAACCTTGAAAATATTTAGTAATAGGGTCTTTTATTTATTCACCTGTATTAACTTATGTTTCAAGCGTTTTGGGTGGATAATCAGCATAGATTTACTAATCGTCGCTTCTTACTAACTTATATAATTGGCAATGAGATGGAAGAAAAAGTAAAGGTTTAGACAAAACCTGACGGTACAAACAAAGAGATATGATAAAGTGGAAACAATTTCGTTGAGGTTATATTGGAATAATATGGCGCAGAATGTTGATTAGATATGTAGTGCTGGAAAAGCTGTTAAGTTTCGGTGCAGTCAAGTCGCAGGTGAAACGTTGTCCACGCATTCGTGTTGACTACTAGTTTGGAAAGCCTGCTTACCTCTTCTGCGTTTCTCTTCATGAAATCTCTCTTCATACATTAAAACATATTACGTAACAAACTAACAACTAAAATGGTACTTCAAATGTAAGCATAACAGATTAGCGGATATACTAAACTTAAGCGCTATACACCGACTGACTGACAGAGCCTCTTATATCGATAACTTGACACATCCTTAATAATAGATATTCAATCAATCCGTTATATGTTAGACTGAAGCATAACAAACCGACTTACCGATAAGTCATCACATATAAATGTATAATGCTTCTAAAAACGTGAACATAAATAAAAGTTAAATATACATAGGTTTTAATTAGTAGACTACTCTGTCAAAAGTAAGTTAGAAAATATTATCAAATTTAAATGACTTACCTGTCGACGGAGAATATAGAATTCATTAAAGAAATGCATACATTTTTAAGAATATAGTTTTCTTTCTTTTATTTACTATAGCTGTTTCGTATGGAATGTGACAAAATTTTGTGTTGATTTCTTTAATTATAATTTCTTTTTTAAACTTCTCGCTGATTAGAGAAAAAGTTATTCTGTTTAAAATAAATTAATTTAAAGGAATGGCTTTTCTAAAGAGCATCGTTACAATTGACGGAAAAATTCCAGCTTTTGTTTCATTTAAAAAGAATAACTTTTTTCTATAATTTCTGAAGAGTTCAAGGAAAATGTATTATTTTTTCAGATTAACACAAAACATTCTGACATTCCAGGCGAAACAGCTGTACAAAACGTAATAGTTTTTAAACATGATAAAAATGGATTATTTCTATAATTTTTATCTGCAGTTACTAAATTTATTCTTTAGTTAAATACTATCTATTTAGCTTCTTCTTGTGATTGGAACTGTCATATAAATCGGTTATTACATGAAGAGTACTTGACCACAACTTGGAAAACATTAAAGAAAAACAAAAATAATACAGGAGAACACATGTAGTTCTAGATGTAGATAAGAAAATATTATACATTAAACATGCAAATAACAGAAAAGGTAATAAACATTAAGTATGTGTGTCGTTAATTGAATGGAAGTTGCCCTTATATTACAAGACCGAATCCTAAAAAGGGAAATTATAACTGATAAACAATATTATTCAGGTAAATATTTTTTAAAAGATCCGAAAGACTAAATCCCATAATATATTTGGAAAGATGCTGATATACAAACAAATGTTCCCCAAATTTGAATACAGAATATAGAATGTTATAAAATAATAAAAACTAGTCATGTTATTTATGTATTAACACAGTTTCATTGTTTAAACATATAAAAATATTTTTTAAAGTTAAAAATAATTGTATTTACGTTAATGATATGACTAAAACACTCAATAATACATATTTAGTAAAATGCTGAATACGATAACATAATTAGGTTATTTAAGTAAACAATATCAGCTTTGTGGTATAAGGGGTCTTGTTTTTTACAATGCATAATAGTGAAAACATCACATTACATTATTACTGCTGGGTATCCAATTAATAAATTTCTCAGATTTTTCCTGACTTCATTAAGATCACGTAGGACCAATTTCTCCAGTTTATTTAATAGAAGTCACCCCAAAAAAGGCTGAAGCCACGTGACCTAAGACGGTAAAAACGCAAAGACAGGAAATTCCTAGTGAGTTTAGTCTTTAAAAGACTGAGCTAATAAGTAACATGTAGAGAGTTTAACGAGTCTGCAGTCCTTCGAAAGAAGTTAGTAGAAGGAATATGTATATTAACGAGGTACTTGAACAGCGTTCTGATAAAGACCAGCCAACTAACGAATCAAACGAGCTTGAGGAAAGGAAGCGTAAAATAATGCAGACAGTTCTGAAGTAGACATGCCACAACTGTACTCATTGAAGGGAGTGAGACAAGCAACATCACGTGTGTGATAGTAAGGTGCAGTGAAGAAGAAAATTGTATGTACCGTGTCTATAGCTTTCAACTGGCGTGACATGGACATTGTTAAAAAGAACGATGATTAAAGGAGAGGTCGTTTTACGTTAATTATCGGCCATTGCATCCAATATGATAGTGAAAATTGTAGTTAATGTTGGGCAAAACATAAGATTTGAGGTTATCAACGGATTATACTACCAAACGCATTATATTTATTTTTGTATTGAGAATTAGTTTAACCAACTTCCAACAGCATGTTAGCAAATACAGCTTAAATACGATGTTTGGAAAACAAAGTTCAAAAATACTAATATTTTAAATAATTCGTAATTGTACCAATTCATGTCCCATTCGGAATCACTTGAAAAATCTGATGCAAAACTAAGGTTATATCATTAAAGAGAGCATTCATTTCCTTGATATTCCTCAGCATCTGATTATCCAGAGATTCAAATCCCATTTTATTTGACATGGCAAACTCATCACAGATTCTGAGCCAGCAATGTATTAGTACTTGTATGCCTTTCATAATGATACGTGTAGCTGTACGTGTATTAACTTAAAGGCACTGCAAGTTATTAGTCACACGGGTGTAAGTGACAGCAATACGAGAAGATGCAACGAGCACATCGATTTCCTCGGCTTTCTAATTAAGACAGTTTTATCAGACAAATTCTCTGATACCAGTATTGAATAATATCGGAAGTGATAATATAAAAAGGTATTCTGTGATCATGGGCTGGTTTTGGTGTTATTTCTGTGATCATGGACAAGGTTTTGTTTTATTTCTGTGACCATAGACAAGTTTTGGTTTTATTTCGGTGACCATGGACAAGTTTTGGTTTTATTTCTGTGACCATGAGCAAGGTTTGGTTTATTTCTGTGACCATAGACAAGTTATGGTTTTATTTCTCTTATCATAGACAAGTTGGTTTTTTTTTATTTAGGCGACCATGAACAAGTTTTTTCTTCTGTGATCATGGACAAGTTATGGTTTTATTTTTGTGATCATGGACAAGTTTTGGTTTTATTTCTGTGATCATGGACAAGTTATGGTTTTATTTTTGTGATCATGGATAATTTTGGTTTAATTTCTGTGATAAGTGACAAATTTTGGTTTTATTTCTTTGATTATAGACAAGTTTTGGTTTTAATTTTGTGATCATGGACAATTTTGGTTTTAATTTTGTGATCATGGACAATTTTGGTTTTAATTTTGTGATCATGGACAATTTTGGTTTTAATTTTGTGATCATGGACAATTTTGGTTTTAATTTTGTGATCATGGACAATTTTGGTTTTAATTTTGTGATCATGGACAATTTTGGTTTTAATTTTGTGATCATGGACAATTTTGGTTTTAATTTTGTGATCATGGACAATTTTGGTTTTAATTTTGTGATCATGGACAATTTTGGTTTTATTTTTGCAACAATTCTGTAGCTTATCATTTATTTAGTTTTCATGATGACAGTTACTTTGACCTAAATTATTATCCTTTTCTGAGAGGAGATCACCAACTAATGGAGCATACTCTAACAGTATTGAGGAATCAGGATTAGAAAACATACATAAAACCCAAGAGTTGTTAACGGGAAATGAGATGCCTACTACTTAAAAAAACGTATTTAACTAATTTCTAAAAGAAAGTACGACGGGGCTTCAAGTTATGGCTGAAAAGACAATTTAGCTTCAAATTAATTATAATCGAAACTGGAAACTATTTATTTAATTATACTGCGTACATTTATTAGTAGGTGTTGCCACAATAGTGTATGTTTATTTCTCTCAATGAAGATAACTAAATAAAAATAAAACTGGCATAAAAATATGTTTAAAGTAATGTTTTCCTTGCCTGGATATGAGTACTTTAATTTATCACTTCCCAATGTATCCATGCTACTATATATTAGAAGAAATTGCAAATGTATTCTTAACTGCGGTTTTCTGGGTCCGAATCAGTCCATCTAACAATTATCGTTAGCTGTTTTTTACCTTGAAGTAGTATTTATTTAGCTCCTTACATCAAGTGGGTTCATGTCTTGTCTGGAGCGATTTTCATTTTCAAAAATGTATTAACTAATTATTCATGAAGGTATAGAATTTAAAAGTAATTAAAGTTCATCATGTAATTCATTGAAGCTCTTCGTGAAACGTCTTTTATGCGGGTTATTTTAGACTGGATTATATGAGCAAACGTCCGATTTGAAAATTCATTTTTTCAGATTTGCATTTAATTTGATGCATATTCATTAGACAACAGCAAGCAGTTCCAGTTTCCTGAATTACAATGTATTATCAAGACACCTTAAGCTTAAGAATTGGCTTTAAGACATTTTCTTGAATGAAAATCATGTAATAGGTTTTGATCAATATTGGAACAAGGGTTCTAGGCATAAAAGTAAGTTAATGGTTTTAAATAATCAATATAATGAGGATTATGGATGTTGGTCAAAATTATAACAAGTAGTCTATGCATAATATTTAGTATAATTATTTATTAATTTTAATCTTTGCATGAACGCATAAAAGTGGTGCAAAATGTTATGTTCGAGCAATTAATTTTACTCGCCTGGGACGGGTATTCTTATATTATATATATAAATATATACACACACCTAACTTACGTGTGTGAATATATTTGCATATATACGCGTGTGTATATATTAATATATATATATATATATGTGTGTGTGTGTGTGTGTGTGTGTATGTGTGTGTATGTGTGTGTGTGAAAAATTGACAAACGGAAAACAAGTTAAAGTGCAGGAGAAAAACAAAAACAAGAGATTTTGACCGGTTTTGTTCTGTTGGAGCACGTCTTCAGAAATTAAGATAAGAAAATAGTTTTAATTTGAAAGCACATACATGGGATGAGGGAAGGATTATATGATTGGAACACATGAGAAGACATTAGGTGTTGTTTAAATATGACGGGTGGGTGGCACATTCTTCTATGTTTCTTATTCTTTTGTTTATATTTCTATTTATTTTCTTTCTCTTTTTTACTTTCACAACTAATGAGCTAGTATGGAGAAGGTGGTGGGCGATGGGGAAAGGCGACAAGAGGGGAGATAGCACGAGTAGCTGACCAGGGTGAACAAGTGGGAGTGGGCATGAAATTGATACACTGGACGCCAGAACCCAAAGATTAATCAGAATGAATCAGGGATAGGTCTGCTAGTTTATCACACATTAGATTTTTAAAGAGCAATAAAAGGTCTTACACCCACAGTCTATATATGCTGCCAAAATACACACACACAATGTATATATTTTTATATATATATATATATATATATATAAATTATTGGGTCGTTTACTCTCATGTTGGTACTTATAGTATATCGCATGATGGTTAACTGCACAGTTGCTCTGTGGTGAGATAATTACTGTAAACATTTGTTTATGGAGTATGTTGTATTTTGATCAGTAATACGGACGAGCCATAAATGTAATAATTGTTCTGTTTTTAAGTCTGCAAAACAGTTACATGGTACACAGCTGATGAACTTTTCATTTATAACGTTATAGGGGTTGGTTTATGTTTATGTTTCCCAACTGATACAGATCGGCCCCTTTGTTAGTTTATAAACTTTCCAAAGTGCTCAGTTTGCAATATGCGTATTTCGTTAGTATCCAAATAATTCAAACCTCCTTGGAAGCGGTGAATTAGTGTTAGTACTACTTTCATTAGGAATACGTAAGAGTGGAATGCTTCTGTATTGTTCGCAATGGGAGTTGTTTCTGTAGAAGGGTTTTTTTGTAGATGACCTAAACAAACTGGATTTTTTTACTTGCATTATTTCATTAATGTTGAATACATACATATAGTGGGTTTTCGTCTATGTATAAATGAAGAAAAGCTTTTTCAACACACACAGACAAACACACACACACACACACACACACATATATATATATATATATTAAGGGGGGTTTAAATTACCTACTAAACACTATCCGCGAGTGTCGTCGGTCTCTCTGTACGAAGGTTCTTGAGGACAGCTTGACACGAAGATACTTCACCCTGCAAGTAAACTATGACCAAAAATTCAGAATAACATAGTATTCGCAGCACAAATAAGATCCCTCAGCACGGCTATACACTTGCTAATACGATGAATAGTTCACCTTCCCCTATGGATGTTACCTCAAGTAACAAAACTTAGCTCCACCAGAGTAGATTAATTTTTGTCCTGGAATCTAGTAGACTAAAAGATCATAAGAAAGACATACTACAACATAGTTAACAGCCCAATTGGGAAGAAGAAAAAATTAATGTACTTAACTCCTTTAAAAACTCCACGTTTGAGAAATAAAGGAGAACCATAATAGAATATTCGAATATCTACGTATCTCATATACTAGTATATATATATATATATATATATATATATATATATATATATATATATATATATATATATGATACTCAGAAGTTACGAGAGTACTTATGATGGCGATGTACTGATGAACTAGTAATTAGTTATGTAATGAATGCCTTATCACTAGTAATTTTCTTTACAAAATGATTAGGTTTTAAGAAAATGAACTAGTCTTGATGTAGAAAATACTAGAAGAAAATTAAGAAAACTTTCTAAAAATTGAGGCTCTGAAAAAGATATGAAACAAAATTAAAGAATTCGATGTTAATATAAATTGTATACGAATATTTTCCGCCATTATTATAGTATCACAAAAATTATATATATATATATATATATATATGTATATATATACATATATATATATACACATATATATACATATATATATATACATATATATAAATATATACGTATATATATAAATATATATTTATATATATATATATATATATTAGAGAGTAACGATGCAAAATAAAGTAATGTTTAATTCATTTATAAAGATATACAGTTTAGTATGTGTATATATATATATATATATATATATATATAGATAGATAGATAGATAGATAGATAGATAGATAGATAGATAGATAGATAGATAGATGTATTTATTTATTTATATATATATTATATATTTATATATTTATATATATATATATATATATATATATTGACAGGATACTGCATATATATAAAGTTAGCTATGCGTATATGTTTATATACAAATAAATATATATATATATATAAATATATATATATGTATATATGCATATATATATATATATATTATTTTTAAGATTAAGTATTTAGGGTATGTATCTATATAAAGTTAGGTATGCGTATATATTTATATGTATATATATATATATATATATATATATATATATATATATATATATATGTATATATATATATATATATGTATATATATATATATATATGTATATATATATATATAGTGAATGCTTTTATTCAAACATGTACAAGGTCTGCTACACTGGCATGTCGATGTTATCGATCTACAGCTCTCAAGAGCTGAGGTCTCATCAGGCAGAAAATCGTTTTTTGATTCAACTGGTTGCTGAATTCCAGGAATTCTCCCTGGAATTCAGCAACCAGTTGAATCAAAAAACGATTTTCTGCCTGATGAGACCTCAGCTCTTGAGAGCTGTAGATCGATAACATCGACATGCCAGTGTAGCAGACCTTGTACATGTTTGAATAAAAGCATTCACAATACAGCTCTATATTTTTATTGAGCACTCTTTTATAAACCCGGTTTAATTCCCTTTGGATTTCTACCCTATGGATTTTTACCCTACCTGGATTATATATATATATATATATATATATATATATATATATATATATATATATATATATATATATGAGTGGGTGTGTGTGTCTGTGAAAAAAAGGCAAACGTAAAAAAACAATATTTCAAATACATAAAAACATCATCAAAGAAACCGAGAGATTTTACCGGTGTCGTTTCGAAAACGAACGTCTTCAGAAAATAACTTTGGTTACCCGAACGAACGGTAGAATCTCTCGTTTTTCATGCATTTTGCCTGTATTTAATTTTGTTTTTCGTTTGTCTTTTTTTTACACGTCTTGTTTTTCACGCATCCTATTCTTATGATATATCGTGCATTTTAACCTTATATATATATATATATATATATATATATATATATATATATATATATATATTTGTTTAATTTAGGTTCATGCAAAAAGTGCAAAAAAGAAGATTCATGAGAAATTTAAACAATAAATATTGCACATCCATTAATACAATTCAGTTTCTTGAAGTATTTTGAAAGGCATAAAACTTTCTCAAGTTTACTTTTTACTTTAATTTAAATTATTTATAAAGCTTCCATAGATAGAAATATTAATTTTTAGACATTTTTAAGAATCATAATCATGTAATGAATTTTTATCAAAATTCGAATTTGGATTCTAGATAAAAGGTTTAGTATTATTATATATTGATTGTAACCTTCGTAACGGGGCATTAAATTGGTGTTAAGCTGTTTTGGTCAGGGAATTAATTTTATCCGTCCTGGCTCAGGTATTTTCTAGTCAAATATAAAGACCAAACGAAAATCTATGTTAAAAAAATCAACAATGGTGTAAGTATATGGGAGAAAGAAGATGCTAGAAACTAATGGTATCCACGCAAGCTGCTTGGTTTTCTGTTGAGAGTAATAAGTGACGAAGTAAGTACACAGGGTTCGACAGATACTAATCATTTATATCGGCAATGCAGAAGTCTGTCGCAGGAAAAATAGATGGAGAAAACGTATTTGTGGATTTTTTAAAATCATATATTGTTCAATTTAAACAAAAAATGTCTTAAACACTTTTGTATGCATCCTTTCACATATGTATATGTCTATATGTCTATATGCATGTTAAAATGTGAGTGAGAAACACTATTGTTATCGTTAATGCGCAGATGGACTGAGAGTGGATATCTTTTTAGATATACGCCCAAACATATCTATGATCCAATCTGCCCATCGGTAGGTTATGTTTGAAGGAACATGTTTATCGATTTCCATAAAGATTGAATCATTTTGTCAGACTTTTGGTTCATACACCACATACCCCATAATAAAACAGAAAAAAGAAACTGAGTTGCTTTCTTTTCTGTTATTGCAGCTTCTGGATATTCGCGTCAAATTTAGGTAAATTTAGGTAAATTTAGTTCAATAATAATGAAACATATCCAACTTACTCGACGACAAAAAAATCCAATCCTACAAAACTGCTTTATAGTTAGCGTAACTTTATGCTGTTAATTTAGTGTATTTTCAAAACGAAAGAAAGCGTGTTTATTTATGTGTCCGCAAAACGTGACGATAAAAAGGTTTTAACAATAATGAAACTATTATTTTACGAGATTCTATATAAGCGGGGTTCACTATTTTTCGTTGCTTCACATCACCTTCATAACAGTCTTCTAACCAAAACGAATACATGTGATCAATGTTTACTTAAATGAAATCTACCCCTACAATAAAATTCGAGGATAAAACTATTAAAATTCTATAATTAAATACTATTATATTATTTTTTGATTACAATTGAACATTTAAATTTGTAATAACATATACATTTATATATATATATATATATATATATATATATATATATATATATTAGAGAATGGTAGTTTGCTTGAAGCATTGCTGGGTATAGTAGTAGTAAGTTTTTGAAAGGCTGTGGGCAATGCAATTCCGGGTAAGATGCAAGATGAAAGGAAAGGAACAAAAACAATAAAAATAAATCGAATACGATATAAGACTTACTATTTATTTTTCCTTTTTTTCCTTTTTTTTTTTTTTTTCTTACATAACAGCAAGAGTGTTTTAGCTGTCCGGGTGATTAAAAATCACTATTTGATATTTCGGGAAAAGACATCCCTTTTTCAAAAATAATTAGACCAGAAGAAGAATAATATTTTATTCTTCTCCGACTGTGTAGAGAATAATACAAAACAAAATGGCTGCCAGATATAGACCGCAGCAAAAAACAGTTTCACAGGGAATATAAATTAAGTTAAGTTTTATTTTAATATTATGTTAAATATATGATTGGTGTTTAGAATATTAGTGTAATGTTGGTTAGGTGTATGGTGTTCGATAAACTGTTATTTTTGATAATATATATATATCATTTTTTTATTTTATTTATTTATTTTTTTTTTTTTTTATATTTGAATATTTACTTTGTTTTATCTTCGTATTTTTAATTTGTTTATCTTTCTATCGTAATTTAAGAATTTTTATATAAATTAAAGTAATTAGTCTCATATTTTAAATATTCTAGATCTATCTACTTATCGATTTCGATTATCATCTATTAAAGAAGTGTTATTAATAACACTGTTATTAATAACACTTCTTTAATAGATGATAATCGAAATCGATAAGTAGATAGATCTAGAATATTTAAAATATGAGACTAATTACTTTAATTTATATTAAAATTCTTAAATTACGATAGAAAGATAAACAAATTAAAAATACGAAGATAAAACAAAGTAAATATTCAAATATAAAAAAAAAAAAAAATAAATAAATAAAATAAAAAAATGATATATATATATTATCAAAAATAACAGTTTATCGAACACCATACACCTAACCAACATTACACTAATATTCTAAACACCAATCATATATTTAACATAATATTAAAATAAAACTTAACTTAATTTATATTCCCTGTGAAACTGTTTTTTGCTGCGGTCTATATCTGGCAGCCATTTTGTTTTGTATTATTCTCTACACAGTCGGAGAAGAATAAAATATTATTCTTCTTCTGGTCTAATTATTTTTGAAAAAGGGATGTCTTTTCCCGAAATATCAAATAGTGATTTTTAATCACCCGGACAGCTAAAACACTCTTGCTGTTATGT
The DNA here is from genome assembly GCA_963556195.1 of Sepiola atlantica. Taxonomy (NCBI): domain Eukaryota; kingdom Metazoa; phylum Mollusca; class Cephalopoda; order Sepiida; family Sepiolidae; genus Sepiola; species Sepiola atlantica. Next base: position 141,550,547 of record OY744524.1, on the reverse strand, counting down.
AAGAAAAAAAAAAAAAAAAGGAAAAAAAGGAAAAATAAATAGTAAGTCTTATATCGTATTCGATTTATTTTTATTGTTTTTGTTCCTTTCCTTTCATCTTGCATCTTACCCGGAATTGCATTGCCCACAGCCTTTCAAAAACTTACTAATATATATATATATATATATATATATATATATATATATATATATATATATACACAATAATATTTGTATAAATAAATATTAATTATTTAAATACCTACAGACATCGATGTTTCATGCTAACGCAATCTTCAGTGTAGGAACTAATTCTCTTATATATATATATATATATATATATATATATATATATATATATATATATATATATATATATATCATACGGAGTTTCTACCAGACCATCTTGATACAGGTATTACATAACATTGTAACATTGTGTAGATAAACATATATATGTGTTTTTGTGAAAAAAAAAATATATATATATAAATATATATATATGTGTGTGTGTGTATGTATATGTCTTATTTGCTCCAACTTGTGTCTATGCGTCACACCACTGCATTGTATTGCCTTCTAAGTATCATATTTCTATATACTAATAAACAATGCTTATAGCAAACTACATAAACTTCTTATATATATTTATATATATATATATATATATATATATATATATATATATATATATATATATATATATATATATAAACTAGAAATATATACGGGTCAAGATGAGTATAAAAATAAAAAATAAGCATAAGTTTTAAATTTTGACATTTTTCTTTCTTTGGAAAGTATGGTACAATTTCAGTGGTTTCCCTTTAAATGGTAATGTTTACAGAAAAAAGGGTATGCCCACGTTACTCACGCCGTTTCCTATAATACATATTCTATCATTCATAAGAGCAATACTATTGTACCAAGGATGTACATATTATTGACGTTCACGCACACGCACCCATCATTTTAATAATGTATTACTTAATATAACTCAAAAGTTGATGTAAAACAATTCTTTTGTTTATTATTTTTTATATAAACCTTGCTTTAAATTTTTTGGGGGGAGAGGTTTACAAAATATAATATGCTCATATTACTTACCGTGTTGCCGAAAATATATATTTCAACATTCCTAATTATCGGTTTATATAAACACAATAAAAATAAATTAAGAAAATACTTTGTATATATATATATATATATATATATATATATATATATATATATATATATATATATATATATATATATATATTCTGAGGTGATCGATCTGTACAATTTAGCCTTTTATTTACAATGCATAAGAAGTTGGTGGATGAGAGAGAGATAAAGAAAGATTTTTGTTGTCTTCATTGCATTTTGTCAATCGAAGAAGAACTTCTTTTTTTCGTGTAGCAAGTTCCTAGGACTGACTTATCTTCTAGACCTGAAATGGAAGACTTATATCAAATCTGTTGCTAAGGTCGCGGCCAAAAGTGTTAGACCATTCAACCGTTGCAGAAAATATCTTCCTTCTGAGGCAATCCTCTTCCTTATACGAGCCAGATACGTCCTAAGATGGAGCTCTGCCACTATATCTGGGTAGGTGCCACTCCAAGCACTCTTTCTCGCCCTGTGCAGATCACTTCGAAATCTGGTGAGGATGTCTTATGCTCTTTTGCCTCAGCCTCTTTATCACAGAATAGACGTTAATAGTCTTCGTCTAGTCCATCATTATTTTCATGGTAGTTGTTCGACTGAGCTTCATCTCTGCCCCCACCCTTTAAAACATTCACAGTAAAGACTCGTCGAGATAAAACCACTAAATATGTTTCCTTTCTTCCTCTGTGTACCGGCAGCTAAATATAACTTCCATGAGCAGAGTTTCTCTGAAAGAACGACCCATCTGTTGAACACAACACCACAAGGCTGCTTCTCAGCTGTCTACAGAATAATCGTGCTTATGTTTAATGTTAACAACTTTTTATTGAGCTGTTCTCTTAAATAATCTAATTTTACCAAGTTCAACCGTTGTTTTTTATCTTCATGGTGTTTATCACACCGTCCACCTGACTAATTTATAAATCCTTATTCTTGAGGAGCCTTTGGGACTTAATAACATTGACTCATTTGTAAAAGTAATTAGTAAACATATTTTCGCTCAATTCTAGAGAACAAACCTAATTAAACTTACGACGTATTAGATGACAACGAGACGCTTTCTTCTGCTCGTGTACTATTTTTTCTTTTCTTTAGATTTTTGTGATTTTTGAAATTATTTCACATGAAAGCCATAAATATAGCTGTCATATGTTTTACGCCATCTTGAAAAAAAATACGATTTTCACTGTTACTTTGCGTAGACTATGTAAACGGTGTCGCAAGCTTCTTTTATTTTGAAACTAATAAGTCGACACATTTACTAAGGCGGAAGAAATAAGAACAAATAATAATGGAAGACATTTATTAGTTTCGTATGTTCAATAAGACTAATTTAATGTGTGTTTACAACACGGTTCTTAGCCTGCACGGACATTTAATGAGTGCGGTGGATATTAGATTTGCCATTGTCTATAAGTTTTTTTTATCCAATATCTATCTATGTATCTATATATTTACTTATCTATCTGTAAATATACTTACATACATATATGTATATATATATATATACACACCCATATATATATATATATATATATATATATATATATACATGAACACACACACACACACATATATATATATATATATATATATATATATATATATATATATATATATATATAGCATGTCTCATGAATTATATTCTTAATTAAAATCACTCCAGACAAGTCAGGAGCTAAATAATTACCACTTGAAGATAAAAATGAGCCAACTATAAGTTGACATTGGATAAGTTCCGACTCAGAAACCACCAATTCTTGCCCGTTCGTCAGAAACATCGTTCATTAAATGTGAGAACAAAAGGCCAAATAAGAGAAGCGAGAGTTACGAGGGACCCGAAAGTAAACGCAAGGTCTATTTCTACTATCATCAATATTCAGCACTACCATTATATATATATATATATATATATATATATATATATATATATATATATATATATATATATAAGGGTCACATGACGCTTTTCAGATAATACTTTTGCTTCATTCTTCAAAATGAAAACAGAACGAATCCTGATTTTGGGCTTTAAAAAATCAAGCTTATAAAAGCTACGATTGAAACATGTTTTGGATGTGTAGCCATGCTATTTTCGCATAAATAAAACATATATATATATATATATATATATATATATATATATAGAGAGAGAGAGAGAGATAGATAGATAGATAGATAGATAGATAGATAGATAGATAGATAGATAGATAGATAGATAGATAGATATAATAAACGTTTAAGGAAACCATAAAGTTCCTGATCATAGGTTCTACAAGAGCTAATATAATGTATTTTATTTAAATACTATAGATTACAGTATCCATTTGGTGTATTAGGTTTCATAGTTACAGACACACTCTCTGGTGTAGAAACCGTCTAATTATTGTCTCGTCAGATCATCAACGTGCTGAAAGCTTCCGATGAAGGATCGGACAATTTCAAGTTTCTTTGTGTGGGCGATCAAGTGCGCGGATATATAGTTTTCTTATTAAAATGTATTTGGATAAGCTTTTTCTTAGCAGAGAGGATGAAATGTTTGGGCATTTCAATGTTTTGAGTGAAGATTCTATTATATTGTATTCCTTAGTAAGATATACTTGGCTGTATATACGTAAAGTTCTAAGATAAAAACTTATAATCATACTATTGTTATGTAGTGATTGTGGTGTGAGTAATAATGTATGTAATCATTTTTGTTTGTTGGTTTTCGATAAACTTGATAAGATAGAGTGTTATTATTTCTGTGAATGAGAATATCGAGAAAAGGTAAAACAATTTTTTCTTCCGTCTCGAAAGTAAAATTGATAGAGGGTTCAACGTTGGTGAGTGTTTGTGCTAACGTATCTATTTTATAACTATTAGGACGAAAAATGTTAATGTCGTTAATATATCTGAAATAAATAGAGTTTTTAGGGATGCGATATAAAAAGGGGCATATTTCGAGAGATTCAAGAAAAAGACTAAAACGGGACTGAGGGGTTACCCATAATTAATCCGAATTTTTGTCCGTAATATGTGTTATTGTATTTTAAGAAATTGAGGGAAGTGATGTTTCTGATAGTATCTATAATACTTTTGATAAGGAGAGAGCAAGAACAATTGGTTTTGTTCATGTGTTTAGTGAGAAGGTTTATGCATTTATTTACGGATATGTTTGTGTATAGAGAAGTGATATCAAGGCTCTGCATTGTGTGGTTTTGTAAATTAATCTGTTGTAATTTCTTAAGGTGATGACTTGAATTGTTTATATGTGCGATGCTGATGGTACCAACTAGAGGTGTAAGAATGTTTGCTAATGCCGATACTGGATATAATAGTGCGTAGAAGTATATTGTGTTTGTTTGTTTTAGGGAGACGGTAGATTGATAGAATGTATTAAATAAATGACGTCCATTCCTTTGATTTCTTGGTCATATTTTTGACAAATTTGTGGAATTTGTCATTATTTATGTTAATGATCTTGAGATCCGTAGGTTCGTATAAGCAGTCGCCATTGAGTATGCCCATTATTTTATTCTGATAGTCTGTTTTGTTTAGGATCACGCCGCCTTCTGTTTTATCCGCGGGGGGGGGGGGGTGATGATGTGTTGTATGGCGGCTAGATTATGCAGGGCTATCATGTATCGTTTGGAAGAGTTCGTTCCTGTAGTGTGATAGAAGCGGCGAGGGTAAGATCTTGTAAAAAAAGCCTTTTGTGAGGTCCGTCTCTGTGTTATTGTAGTTGCGAAGAATGCTTAGAGTGGTGTGATTGTTTTGGATACCGGTAGAGAATGGTAGACCGAAGCTGAGGGATTCTAAATCTATCGTGGATAAGTTGATATCGCTGTGGGTTTGGGACCATGTCAGGACGTCTGAGGTGCTTCCAATCACTGTGAATGATAATATTCTGCGACTTACAGTTTATTTTAGTAGAGTGTTTGTTATTAAATGTGTTAATGTTTTAGGAATGTTTTTGAAGTCTTTTTTGAAGTGTTTTTGAAGTTAATTAGGAGAAAAGCTGGATTTGTCAACTTAAATGTTTTTCGAACTGACATTTAAAAGCTAACAAGATAAATATGAGCGAAATAGAGATACACCCGCAGTAAAGGGCAATTTGCGTATGAATAATTATTAAATGATATAATAATAATTTTTGAAAGAAATCAGTATTTATAAGTTTTATGTAATGCTAAGTACTAAGCTTGTTGTTGTAATTAAAACTCAGTGCCTTCAATAATTATTATGATGATACATATAAATTAAATTCATATTTTCATGATTTATACATATATATATATATGCAGATATATATATATACATACATATATATATATATGTATGTATATATATATGTGTGTATAGAGAGAGAGAGAGAGAGAGAGAGAGAGAGAGAGTGAGAGATAACAAGGTAAATTAAGAATCAGATTTTAATCTTGCTTCATACTATCTCAGTTTCTAACAGCTGTTGATCGATAACATCGACATGCCTGTGTCGCGAGCTTTATGCATATCCGTTTAAATAAATAAAATCATATATATATATATATATATATATATATATATATATACATATATATATATATATATATATATTTGCGTGTCTGTCATTATCTCTCTATCTATCACAGCGTGTCTTGCTAGTTTATACTTCCGGCTAGCGCTATATAAACATCATCATGAAAGTAAAGTAAAGAAAAACGTATCCAATTCTCGTTATTTCATAGAAACGCTGAATATATGTTTGCAAATACTTCATATTCGACGTAGAATTTGATTTGCGCCTCCGTCAACAGAAAAACGCGAACATTGACTTCATCCTTAGCTGATGAAATGGATTGGCTAATCACCAATTACACCGTACATGTAATTCATCACTGCACATGTCTGATACGATTAAATTTTCTAAATAGTTTGGCAAGACATATTTTACTGTACGAGGGGCGTTCAATAAGTAATGCCACTGATCCACTTCCAATGGTCTGATCTAGATGAAATGTTGCATGTGTAATGATTTATATCTGTTTGGGTTGTTTGCAAAAAAAACAGCTCAGAACTAATTAGTGTTTCTGATTTACAGGTGTTTGAACTGAGTCGGATGTGAAATGGAGCTAATTGAGTGTTGCGCAGTAGTCTTGTTTTTGTATTTGAAAGGACGCAAACCGAAGGATACTTTTGATGAAATGAAAGAAACTTATGGCGATGATGCCCCATCATATGACCTTTTAAAACGCTAGCATCGTGAATTAAAACATGGCCGGAGCCTGTTGAAACAGCTCTCATACCTGGTCGTCCCTCTTCTGCTATTGATGAGGCATCTGCCCATCAAGTTGAGGCTGATATTGTGGAAGATCGACGCATTACTATTCGCCAAATAGCCCAAGAGGTCAAGATAAGTAAAGGGTATGTGGAAACTATTAGTCATGACGATTTGCATATGCATAAAGTCTCTGTCAGATGGATTCTCAGGTTTCTCACACCTTTCTAGAAGCAAGAACGCGTTGAGTGCTCGAGGATGAATTTGGAGATGTACAAAGAAGATGAGTCAAAGTTTTTTAAAAGACTGATTGCACAGGATTAAACTTGGTTCCATCACTATGATACAGAGACCAATGCCCAGTCAATGCAGTGGAAGCACTTAAACCCACTTCCCTCCAAAGAAGGCGATCATTATATTAAACAATATAAAAGCTGTTATCTGATTCTGATTTTTAGATGATTATTTAAAAATGTTTCATATTAGCAGGTGTTTGGTCCGTACTAAGTAGTTTTCTTAAATAAATGTTAACTTAGTAAGTTATTATAATAAATGAAAAGTGGTTGATTAGAAGAAAAATAGATTTGTCAGCTTAAATTCATTATCGAACTGTCATTAAAAAACTGATAAATATGAGGGATATAGAAATACACACGCAGTAAATGACTATTTGTTCTTATACTTATATTATACAGTGCTTATTTTGTCATGAATTATGGAGAGAAATGTTTACTTTTCGAACGAATCAAGTTCCCTCATCCTTATAATGATGGTAACTGAGCAATTTATTTATTTCTCTCTCTCTCTCTCTCTCTCTCTCTCTCTCTCTCTCTCTCTCTCTATCTCTCTCTCTCTCTATATATATATATATATATATATATATATATATATGATTTCACCTCGTCACGCAATAGTTTACAAGTAAAAAAGTGCTTTTTTCTATTCTCTCGACGTAACTATATCAAATGGTCAAGGGAAGCAAGAATGATAATAGTAATATGAAAATTGAAATTGCTGGCGTAATTCTATTATTTAATTATAATGTTGTAGTAACATATCTTAATAAATAGCGTGTGCAAACATTGGGGAAGCATACATATTTCGCCATTTTTGTACACAATGTGTGTAATATTTTGCCAATTGAGTTTAGCATATCCACCAAATTCAACAACTAGTTTATTCATCTAGCAACAACACGAAATAAACAAAATAAGAAAAAACGAAACGATAATTAAGCCAAAATAGTTGACTCAAACTAAATAATCGTTCAGATAGTTCATTCACATTTACGTAATATAGCACTAAGGTGTAAAATATCTTTTAATGTAACGTAAAGTTCCCAAACGGCAAAACAAATTTCTGGTCGGTGTTTTGTATAGAGTTAAGTTCTGTTGGCACGTTGTTACTCTGTGTATATTTCGTCTCCCAGCTTATTTTTCCTTTCCTTCTGGTAGCTATTATGATTGGAGCAATTAGAAAAAAACAAATCAGCGATTATTTAGTTGGAGGGTTCAGACTATAGACGTTAACGTCGAGGGTTCGGATCTTGCCATAGTTAGCCGTGCTGATGACGTGTTATACACATAAACACGTGTCCATGTATTACGTTTATGAACGTAAAAATTAATATATATATATATACATATATATATATATATATATATTGTGTATTGAGGCATCATGATATTATTTATGCAAACATTGTTTTTAATAACAGATTTTTTCTGTTTTATTATAAACTATGCTGTAGTTTGCATTAAAGTCTAAAAAAATGATAAATAGTCCAAGGGTTTCACGAACGTTTTGGATCCTTCGTCGAATCATCCCTAGGTGTGAAAAGCAAATCAACAAATAAGATAGAGAATGAAGATGAATTATAAAAGATGGCAGGGAAAAGCGCAGAGATTGTTGTTCGCCTTGTTTCGGCAAATCGTTAACGATTTAAATTCAGCGACGCTGGAATGGCATTACAGAACAAAATCGCATTACGTTAAACATTTTGAAATGTTATCACTTGTTTCATATGTGATATTATCATTTTAGGTTGTTGTGTTTTTAAGTAGTTTTCGTTGTCTGCGCGTTTCTCCGGCGTCTTTTTGAAAATTCTCTTTGTCCGCGTTTCTTTATATCTGCTTTGAACACGTAGGGATGAGTCGACGAAGAATCGAAGACGTTATGGAACGAAAACGAAAAATTTATTCACTGTCAAAACTTATCTTTTTCGAGCTGGAGCGAAAGACAGCCGACGTCAACAGTGTTCAACTTATGAAGAAACATGTATTAATGCTATGATTTTATACAACTGTATTAATAGTACTAACTAGAGTACCTAACATGAATTAGGGGGGACAAACATCATAAATATTTGTTTATACACATACGTGTACGTTTCGTCTTTCTGTAACTGTAAGTGTACAGATTATTATTAAAGCCGGTCGTAAGGTTTGATACCTCAGAACAGAAATATATATATATATATATATATATATATATATATATATACATATATATATATATATATATATAAGACCATTTTTTTATTCATTTCTAAAAAGATTATTTTTTTACGGACCGTTTTATTAAAACTTAGACAGGAAAATACAGAGTCATATATTTGCTTTTTTTCAATAAGTGCAACTCATCAAAAGGAAAAGTCAACATATCTTGTCCAAAAAATCAGGAACTAAACAATGATAATAAAATTCACATCATATGATCATTTATATTTGTAGGCTCAATTTCAGATATAATTTCAACAAATTATATATATATATATATATATATATATATATATATATATATATATATATATATAATTTCATAATAGATTATACCAAAACCAAATAATCTGATTTACAATTATTGAAATGTATCTGCATAGTAAACGGAAAGTCTATGTAGTTTAGCATAAAAAACAACCTTCTATCTTTGTTTTCTTTATTGTAAAACAACATGGACTTTGTGTCACAACATAAGTGTGTTTCCGTATGAATAATTATAAAATGATATAATAATAAATTTTGTAAAGCAATATGTATTTATATGTTCTATTAAATGCTAAGTATTAAGTTTGTTTTTGTAGTTGAAAGTCATTAAATTTATACGGATCATAATGATTATTCATTATGATCCGTATAAATTTAATTTATATTTTATAATCTATATATATATATATATGTATATGTATATACATATATAAATATATACAGATATATATATATATATATATATATATATATATATATATATATATATATATATATATATATATATATATAAAGAGAGAGAGAGAGAGAGAGGGAGAGAGAGAGATAACAAGGTAAATTAAGAGTCGGATTTGATATCTGCCTCATACGATCTCAGTTTCCAGCAGCTGTTGATCGATAACATGGACATGCCAGTGTCGCAGATTATATACATGTCCGTTTTAATAAAAATGATCATATATATATATATATATATATATATATATATATATATATATATATATATATATATATATATATATATATATAATTATATTAGTGTGTGTGGGTGTGTCGTTATCTCGCTATGTATCACAGCGTGTCTTGCTAGAGGATTCTTTAGGCGAGCGCTATCTAAACATCAAGATGAAAGAAAGCTAAAGAAAAACTTATCCAATTCTCGGACTGGTGATATTTCTAAACAGCATCGTTATGTCTCAGAAATAGCTGAATATTCTTCTGCAAATACTTCATATTCGACGTAGAATTTGATTTGCGCCTCCTTTAACAGAAAAACGCGGACATTGACTTCATCCTGAGCTGATGAAATGGATTGGCTAATTGCCAATTACACCGTACATGTGATTTATCACTGTATATATATATACAATTAATATTTCCAAATAGTTCGGCAATACATATATTAGTGTACATAGTATATACATGAAATGTTATTTCAGGATCAACGGTTATTTAATATGCCTACGGCAATTTTTCAAAGGCGTTACCCAGGATGTTGCATATTACATACATTACTATATGCGTATTATTATATTAAACAATATAAAAAGCTGTAATCTGATTTTGATATTTAGATGATTATTCAAAAATGTTTCATATTAGTAGTTGTTTCGTCTGAACTACGTAGTTACTTAAATAAATTTACACTAAGTAGGCTATTATGTTGCAACTAACTAAGTTTTATGATAACATGAAAAGTGGTTAATTCGAAGAAAAGCTGCATTCGTCAGCTTAAATTCTTTATCGAACCGACATTAAAAATCTAAAAAGATACATATGAGAGAAATAGAGATACAAGCGCAGTAAAGGACAAGTTCTGCTTATGCTTATATAATACAGTGCTTTTATTGGTCATAAATGATGGAGAGAAATATTTGCTTTCGAACAACTAAATCAAGCATCATCATCTGAATAATAATATCAATAGGCTATTTACTTCTCTCTCCTTCTTTCTCTCTCTCCCTCTCTCTAAATGTAAATGCGTAGAAACTCAAGTGTTTATAAAAAGTGCTCAATACCAAGTAGAGCTGTTTATAAGTATAAATTTTTATTTATACAAACATTATTGGGTACATATGTGCATACATGTTTCGGTTGCACTGATTCCTGAATAATTCTTGGTCTGATGAGGTTGACTTTCTTGGAAAAGTGCAACCGAAACATGTATGCACATATGTAACCAATAATGTCTGTATAAATAAACATTTATACTTATAAACAGCTCTACTTGGTATTGAGCACTTTTTATAAACACTTGAGTTTCTACGGATTTACATTTACAGAAACTAATACAATACATGTACTATATATATATATATATATATATATATATATATATATATATACTAAGTTATGAAAATATATTTATGGCAATTAAGCTTCACAGAGGGAACTTTAAGGCTATAACGCCTGGAGTTCGTTTTGCCTGGTGTTTTTATATATACGGCTAGCTAGTTAACCAATCAGATTATTTGTTGTTCTCTTAGCCAATCGTTGGGCTTCTCACAAACAAAGGTCCGGTTATTTTACTTTTTATTTCCTATACTATTTTTTCTGTTTTCTATAAAGTGGCCTATATCTTGTTTATTTGTTGTTGCAATATAATGGGTGACTTTATGTTAACACGTGGTTGTATTTTTATTTTAGTTTTTTTTTTTAGTTTTCAGGTTTTAGTTTAGTTCAGTTTTTTTTTTCTTATTTGTTTGTTTATTTATTTATTTATTTATTTATTTATGTATTGTTAGCCTAAGGTAAATTTTCTTCTGTCCAGGCAGCTGTTGATTTTGGTTGTCTTTAGATTTTAGAATTTCAAATTTTTCATTCCGAATAATCTACACCGGTTGTCCAAATTTCTACATGTACTGGCCTGTCGTATTATTTTCCATTCAATTATTGGTGAGCGTCCATTCTTTGAGCTTTTAATAGTGCTTTGTTAGTACTGTTTTAATTCGACGCTCTCCGTTTTTTAATGTGCTTTTGTTGTCATAATATCTGGTTTTAAAATCTTAGGATGTCATACCCACGTAGTAATTCTTATTCGGTCTTTCTATGACAAATAGTGTGGCTTGGTAAACAATACTTTTGGTTAGGCATTTGTTTTGTAGAGGACAAACTGTACGATTTATGCAGTTACATCGTTTCTCTTCATTGCTAACTTTTTCATTTCTGTTCGAGTGATTACTATAAGAGTATTGGTGATTTCTTTTTGTAGTGTTTATATTTCTGTTCTACTTAGTGTTATTTTTGCTATATTTGTCACTTTTTATGTAATTTGTTATTTTTTCTTCCTCTCTGTTGTTCTCGTTTAGTATTTTGTTATTGTGTTCTTTACTTATCATTCCTAGGTTTTCACAGCAGCTGAAGGACAGTTTAAATCTATTTTTATTAAATATTTTATGCAGGGGATAGGTGTAGGGGAATTGTTTTTTCAATCAGATTAAGAAATTTCTTGCCCAGTTAACTTTTCGCATCTGGTTGTCGGGCGGTGTATACCAGATTATATTTGTTTTTCATTTATTATTAATTTTATTATAATTATTGGTGTCCTGTTTCCTATATTTAATTTCGATATTATTGTAATCACTATTTGTTCAGTTGTATTGTGAATGTAGCTTGATTTAAAAAAAAACATTTTCGTTGCTAGAATTATTGATAAGCCTGCGTTCGATAGAATTCAGAATCTGTTTTATGATTGATGGGGTGATTAAACTTTGGGTTTACGTGTATTAGATTGGCGTTATCTTTTAGGTATGGTTTGTAAGTATATTTATTTAAGTTTAACGTGACATCTAGACAGTGAGATTTGTTTATGTTAGCAAGTACTTCTACTTTCAGATGTATACTAATATATCCACATCATTAAAAAATGTAGAATATCAGTTTTAATCAATAATGATGACCAATGGATTAAAACAAATATGACAAACTTCTTTCGATTTGGCCATGGGCGCCCTTGATTCTGCGGAGGCATCAGATAAGTGCTGATGAAGACTATTTAAAATTCATAAAGGTTGTTCGTCTCAGAAACGATCGTACACTTAAATTGTTGTTGATGTTTAATTCTTGGCATGGATATGAATAAATATGTTGTAATTATATTTATGTATTTAACATAAATTATATGAATTATATGTATATATATATATATATATATATATATATATATATATATATATATATATATATATATATATATATTGTTGCTTAGCAGAAGATAGAGTACCACAGGACATGAGAGACACCAAAATTGTTTCTCTATATAATAACAAAGGTGATCGGAAGAACTGTAACAATTGCAGAGGCATATCTCTCTTAAGTATTGTGGGCAAGGTTTATGCAATGGTACTACTTGTAAGGTTACAGGGGCTTGCTGAAGTAGACATGCTATTTTCATTGAGACAACTTCAAGAGATATTCAGGGAACAAATATCCGTTGTAGATTGCTTTTGTAGATATCACAGAAGCACTTGATACTGTCAATCGCGAAGAGTTGTAATTGACACTTTCAAAATTGGTTAGCCTCAAAAACTCTTGATGCTCGTAAGATCATTCTACCTAAATATGAAAGGAACAGTAAAATTTGATGGGAACCTTTCTGAACTATTTAGCATTTGCAATAGAAGCAACCAGGGCTATGTCTTGGCCCCAACCCTCTTTGGGGTATTTTTCTCAATGCTTTTGAAGCATACTTTTGGTGATGCAGATGAAGGCATACTTTGTATGACGAAATCTGATGGTTGCTTCTTTAAACTTTCCAGACTCAAAGCAAACACTAAAGTAAAACAAGCCGTGAGGAGGGGTAAGATGTATTCTGATAATACAGGCATTGCTTGTCACACTGAGGAAGAGCTCTGTTGTCTGTAAGAATTTCGACCTGATCATTAGACTTCCATAGACGAAGATACTGTCCAAGAGATCGACTGACAAGCCTTTTATCAAAATTGCCAACTATAAGCTAGGTATTGTTGAAGAGTTTCCATATCTTGACTCAAACATCTCAGAACTACTCTCATTGGATACATAGATCAACAAAAATAGTGGTAAAGCAGCAGACAAGCAAAGTCAGCACAAAAAAGTCAATCTATAGTACTTGCATTATAAGCATCCTGTTGTATGGCAGTAAGACATGGACACCTCATGCTAAACAAAAAGAAATGTTTCAGATATACCACCTGAAAAGCCTGCGTTTTATCCTTGGAATCAGATGGGAACACAAATAAACAAATGTTAAGGTGCTTGAAATAGCTGGTCTGAAATTCACGTACACACTTCTGAGGCAACGCTGACTGAGATGGCTTGGTCACGTTCACAGGATAGCTAATGGCAGAACTCCAAAAGAATTAAAAGAAGATTTGTCTGCAGGAGAGACATGGAGGCCCTTGACATCGATCCGTTATCTTGGAAAAGCAGTGCCTCTTACTGGATTGAGTGGAGAAAAATCTCAAACGACAGGTTGATATCGGAAAAGCAGAGTGAAAGACGAAAGCCGCTGAAACGCGTGTGATGAAAAAAGAAGGGGCAAAAGCCAGTGAGCTTCCTCATCCACCCTACTTCTTTATCTCTGGCAACTGTGGCGGAGACGGCAAAGCCCGCATAGGCCTTCTCGGACACAACAATAAATGCCTAAGTTGAGTCAATATGTTTATTGAGGCATTAGCATTACTGACAAAAATTTGTAAATACTGAAACTAACCGGTTGGATATGCAAGTGTTATTTATGGTTGGGCACGACCGACGAAGGCTTACTATATATATATATATATATATATATATATATATATATATATATATATATATATATATATATATATATATATATATATATATATATATATATAATTAACTTGTTACAAATATCAGAGGGGTATAAATCCGAAGGAAGTTGAAACCGGGTTCATGAGAGTACTCAATGAAAATTCAGAGCAAAATATGTTTTGTTGATGGTTGATGGATTCCAAAATGCCTGACGTGTTTACGTTTATTTTAAACGTTAATGAAACACAATATATTATGTAGCAAAATGGAATAAAACCATCAACAATATATATATATATATATATATATATATATATATATATATATATATATATATATATATATATATATATAATCCAGAGTGATCCAAATAATTTCAACCGGGTTTATAAAAAGTGCTCAATATCAAATAGAGCTTATAGATATGATTATTTTTATTATTTTTATTTACACAGACATGAACGAACTCTGTGACACTAATATGTCAATGTTATCGATCAACAGCTATTATAAACTGAGATCTCACCAGGAAGAGTTACAATCAAATCTTAACAATAGATCATATTTGGGAAGAATCAAATGGAGAAAAAAGAAAATATCGACATGACAGTGTCGCAGATTTTGTACATGTCTGTGTAAATAAAAGTTATAATATATATATATATATATATTATATATATATATATATATATATATATATATTGTTATCTCTCTATCTATAACGTTGTGAGTTGCTGTGTCCAACTTCCACCAGACCTCAACATGAAATGAAAGTGAGGAGAACCTATTCAATTCCTTAACAAATAGCATTTCTTAACAACATCGTCGGTTCTTAGAAATGGCTGAATATTCTTTTGAAAATCCTTCATATCCGACGAAGAATTTGATTTGAGCCTCCTTCGACAGAAAAAAAACCGCTAACATTGCCATCATCCTTAGCTTATAAAATAGAGTGTATGATAACCAATGATACCACATATGTAATTCATGACTTTACATGTCTGATACGATTTATCTTTCAAAATTGTTTGGCAAGAAATATTTTAGTATACGTAGTCTATAGAAGCCGTACATGAAATGAGATTTGAGGATTAGCGGTGGTTTTATATGCCTACAGTGATTTAGCAAGTGCGTTTACCAAAATGTTGACTCCATACAAAATTAATGTATAAACCTTGCATCATGCATACATTACTTTATCTATATTAGCATATTCTTCAATTTAAAAGGAGTTGTCCCGTTACTAATTGTTATATTCAAAGAGTTATTTCAAACTGTTTTATATTAGCAGTTGTCTTGGCCGGGCTACACATTTTTTTAAATAAATTTTAGTAAAGTACGTTATTATAGTGCCAATAACACGGTACAACAATAACAAATTAAAAGCGGCTCTTCATAATAAAAGTTTGAGTTGTAAGCTTAAATGCTATTAAGTACTGATATTAACATCTGACAAGGTAACTTTTTATGTTAGATTATATGAGAGAGATTGAGATACACACGTAGTAAAGGACCATTTATGCTCATACTTATACATGTAATCGAGTATTTATTTACTCCTCTCCAAGAGTTAGGAATAAGGCCAGTTTTATCTGACTCCCACAAGTAAGATGTGACCCAAGGTCAGGTCGGGAAAGTGGGGTTTGAAAAGCCAGCACCCGAGAGGTGAGCACTCTAGCCATTAAAAATTGTCTGGGCAGCCCCGTCGGCATACACCGGTAGGTGTGCCTCAGGCAGTAAGCTATAAACTTACTCCTCCCCAAAGAGGGGAGGCGAAGCCTGGGAGCGTGCACCTCCTAGAACTGCACAGGATAGACCCATAGACCGGCGTAAATCAAGCCCCGAAGGCCAAGACAATACCAGTCTATGGGGTGCAGTATCCATCGGAACAGATACTACACTTTGATCTTAGCCAAAAGATATAATCGAGTACCCATTCTGTAAATAATGATGGAGAGAAATGTTTGCTTTTATAACAAATAAATTAAGTATCTAATAATTTATAATAAAGATTAATATGCATTTATATATATATATATATATATATATATATATATATATATATATATATATATAGTAGGATCAAAATAAACCAAAGTGAAAACTTTTAGTAGATGGAACCTATTGTGAAAAGGATTAGCTCAATATACGGGATAGAGCAATAGTAGAGATATAAGAAAAAAGAGTGATAAATATGCGACGATTGTCCAAATTTATTTCAAATTTCAATTGTTCAATGCAAGGTTGTCAGTAATAAACTAGTGTTTATTTTTCTTTCCTTAAGCCAAGGCTTTTCAAAGATCGAAATCTTATCATCAGAGGAGAAATACAGATGGATAAGTTGGCTTTCGAAAAAAACAAAGTTCAAATATTTGAAAAATATGAGAATTATTTTTAAAAATTATTAAAATAATTTTTGTCAAAAAACGTACTGAATGAAAAGAAAATTTCGTGAAAAAGATATACAATTGTCCGGGTGGTAAGTTTCCGTTGAAAAAGTTCGGTGAAATTGTAGAAAGTGAAGAAAAACACTTTGGGAGCAGGTTGGAAAAGGTAATCCTAATCCCTCTAAATACTCGCGAGCCACTTTCTATCGGCCCATTCTCTCTTTGTTCAACTTATCTTATCTTTGACCAATTTCACCCCCCCCCTCCCAAATCATATGTTCATACTACTTGGAAACCCCTTGCAAGTTTCCCTTATATATCTAATTAAATTTAAACTGTAACTGTTAATTGTTACCCTGTTACGACTCACTCACCATTTAAACCATAGATTATAAAATTGACACTGCACTCAAATTTTTGATTGAACCAACTCAACTCCACCCCTATTACTAGAAATCGAAACAAATTGTTTCTAACAATCCATCGTTATCCCTTACATTGTTCCCCTCTCCTAAATTTCAATATACCTGAGTAGAACAGACTTGACCTTTAAATTTCACTAACCCTTTTCCCATTAATTTATTTCCCCCCCCCCTTATCTCTTTGGCCATTTAATGTCCCTCCAAATTATTCATCTAACCCTTAATTTGGTTTTAAATTAAAAATAAATAAATAAATTTTTTAATTAACTATTCCCTAGCTTTTTAAATTTAAATTTAATCTTTTAATTTTTAATTTTAATCATCCACTCTCTCACATTCCTATATTTATTATACCATGCTTTCACTAATTCTACTTTATTCTTTATTCCTTAAACACACTGAAACCATATCTGATAACTACATTTTAATCTGCCTTTAGCTGCCTGAAATATTTGGAAGCTCACATTTTTTATTTCTATTTTTAGAATCAACTATTTTTATACCTATTCACCATTTAAGATTAACCCCACCCCCAAAACCTACACCCTACCGCTAGCCCGCACCCTTAACCCACCTGTCACTTTATCTACATCCCCATGCCAACCCGTCCTCCTTTTATTTTTCCCCCAAATTCACAAAGCGACTTTTTAAACTACCCCGCACCTCCTAACCCCCCCCCATCCTGACCCCAAATCTGAAACTTTCATCAACTTTGGCTTTTTCTCATTCTGAGTTAATCCTTGTATGAGATCCTACCGTTTTACTAGGCCCGGAAGTAAATAAAAAAAAAATGGCCTGTTTTCCTCTTCACAGCCTCTTTTAAGTGCATCTGGACTTATCTACTTTTGAGCACCTTTTCCAACCTGCTCCCATGCAAAGTGTTTTTCTTCACTTTCTACAATTTCACCGAACTTTTTCAACGGAAACTTACCACCCGGACAATTGTATATCTTTTTCACGAAATTTTCTTTTCATTCAGTACGTTTTTTGACAAAAATTATTTTAATAATTTTTAAAAATAATTCTCATATTTTTCAAATATTTGAACTTTGGTTTTTTCGAAAGCCAACTTATCCATCTGTATTTCTCCTCTGATGATAAGATTTCGATCTTTGAAAAGCCTTGGCTTAAGGAAAGAAAAATAAACACTAGTTTATTACTGACAACCTTGCATTGAACAATTGAAATTTGAAATAAATTTGGACAATCGTCGCATATTTATCACTCTTTTTTCTTATATCTCTCTCTCTATATATATATATATATATATACTTCCACCCCGTCACGCAAACGTTAGCGAGTAAAATACCTGTTTTTTATCTTTAGACGAAACTATTTCAAGTGGTGATGGGATACGAGAAAGCAAACAGCAAGTCAGACAGCAACCTGAGACTTACCCTGTCCTGTGAAATGACTTCGAAAATAAATCCTCTACTCTATAATATAAAGTCAACGGATGTATGTTATTTCTTTAGTCCTCAAATGATAATAATAATTTATTTATGAAAAATTAAATTGCTGACATCCATCTATGATTTTATATGAATATTGTAGTAATATATCTAGATAAATAACATGCTCAAACACTGGATGTGATGTCTGCTACATAGTGTATAAATAGTGACCGCTCAGTCGAGTGAGGAAGTCGTCAGTGAAAAGAGAAAGAGAAAGTAAAGATAGCGACAAGGATTTCACGAATTCAGAAACACGTGTCGGATTTAACAAAATAGCTATTTTAAAGAAAAACCTATTCGAATTAAACCACACGAGTCGGATTTAACGAAACAAATAGTTTTTTTTTAAAAGAAACATATAAATGATACTCTCTATGCCAACAATAGTTCTTCTGCGAAAGACTCCTACCAGGAGAAAGCATGACATAAATGGAGTGACCATATCGAAGACGCATTTAATATAGTGTATGTAAAACGACATATCTCACACTTTCGGTTTTATGGGAGAAAGAAACTCAAAGATATCATCAAAACCTTAACGCCGGAAATACAACAAGGTCAAGGAGAGTCTACATACAAGACAACATAAATAGTGCTGGACGAATACTTTATCTAGAAAGAAAAGTCTTTGAGCGACATAAATTCAGGATGGTTAGTTATGAAAACGGGGAAGCAACACACGATTAGGTTACTCGTCTACACAGACAAAGAGCAAAATGAAACTTCGGCGAATATAACCTTCACAAAGCTATAGTGGACCAATTAATAGAAAAATGCTGGTCGTGCTTATTTGAAATAAGCAGAATCAACCGTAGAGGAAGCACTTCAAAGAGCATTCATATGTGAGTCCACTGAAACACAATCTCGTCATTTAGGCAGAGGGTGTACACGAGTTAGACTTTCTTTGCAAATTGAATTCAGTATATCCACCGAATTAAGACAGCAATGTCATTACTTAAGAAACGGCACGAACTAAACAAAATAAGAGAAAACGAAACGATAAAGAGGCAAAACTAATTGACTTAAATAAATTGGTAATATATATATATACATATATATATATATATATATATATATATATATATATATATATATATATATATATACCAGCACAGTAAGCAATCTTTAAAATAGTTAAGTTACTTTTATGTTAAGCTTCGGATATATGTTAGTGTAATATCATGAGGTTTTCTTCGTTCCCAAACTGAAACACCCATATTTGATCAATGTTCTGTCCGAAGTTCTGTTCTGTTTTCACGTCGCAAATTGCTCTGTGTATATTTCGTCTCTAATCATGTTTTCGTTCCTTCTGATAACTGTAAAAATCTGAAGAATGTAAAAAACAAACAAATGGACCACTATTTACGTCTGTGGTTTACTTAATTATTTCCTAACAATTCACTGCAATGTACCTCTCTATGGTTGTAATTTCCCGTTTCACTCATGTAAGGATTGAGAATGGCATTGAAGAAGTCGTTTTCTCATTGTGGTGTCGTAAACCTCAAAAATGAATTGCTCTCATTTCTCTGTCTCATACTTCATCTCATTATGTTATATCCTGTAATGTAATTATATCTCTAGTCTATTCATTTTTAATGGAATTTGCCACTATTTTAATTCGATGTTTACTCTAAGTTAGTGTTGACCATTACTATTTTAAATATTATTTTTACATAGCTGTCTTTAATCTTACTATATTAGGAATGTGGTTATTCCACTTCTCTGGGGCGGTGTATCTCTGGACTGTTTTGTTCGCGGTGGATCATAACCGTCCATAGAAAGAAAAAAGCATTTTACTTTTAAAATAAATATCGTTTTTACACGCTCTTCGCAATCATCGTGATAGCATTCAAATCTAGTTCTATATATAATCCATTTGAACTTGGAGAAAAGAAACATAGCAAAATCGGATGAATTGGACAGATGTGCTCGCACGATGATGCTGTGTTTCTTCCTCGCTTTGTGTTAATAGTTCCCGTCTCGAAACTCATAGCTGACTTAGAAACGATTACACTAAAAACAAAATCATCTCCAAAATGCAATGGTTTAAGAAAGCTAAGATTCCAGTTATATACTTCCAAGAAATAATGTCACATAATAAGCAACTAAGTTAATAAGGCTTGTCTTTTTCCATAGCTCATCCAGCACTTAGCATAATCAGTTTTATTAAATTTTATACCTACGCTGTATATATATATATATATATATATATATATATATATATATATATATATATATATATATATATATATATATATATATATATGTGTGTGAACCTCTATGCAACATTAGAAATGTAAATTTTTTCAGCTAATTAAAAGGCTTTGCGATATTAGCTTCCACTATCGAAGTATGTGTGCTTAAATGTATAGTTCCTCATCGTCCCCTTTCTCTCATATCCTCTTAATTGGAAAACTTTCTGGATATATTTATTCTTAGCCTAGTTACACTTCCTACAAAACGTATGCAATATTATCCGAAAAACAGTAGTTAATATCTTTACTTTTCTCTGAATATAAATCATCAGAGAAATTATCAGTGTTAATTCACGGAAACTCATATAATTGACTGTAACTACGTTTCCAAACAATACTCTGCAACCTACTGAATACACATCATATATATATATATATATATATATATATATATATATATATATATATATATATATATATATATATATATATATATACATATATATATATATATATATATATATATATATATATATATATATATATATATATATATATATATCGATAATGAAGTGATGAAGTGGATAAAATTTGTATAGTTTATAGTGTTAAAACAAGGAATACAAATACAAAAGGACCTTTAAATCATGGCTTTTCAAAGATAACGCTCTTACCGTCAGAAGGTCCGACCAATAATAATTGAATATTAATTAATTATTAGAGGTGAATATCTTGAAAATGCAAAAGTGAAGAATTTTGAGAAATATTAATGGGAAAAAATGTCTCCATTTATTTCCCGAAACAGATCAAATATGCATAGAACTATGGGCAGAATGTTGTATCAAATCCAAATGATCTCAAATTTTAAAAAAACAGTCCAAACAAAGAAATCGAATATTTTCCTATGAGTTTCACAAACCTTGAGTGCCCCAAGAAATAGCATTTAAAGGTAATATATTTTCCCGCACTTTTAGGCCTATTGAACGTTGAAAATTACTGAGAGAATAATAGAGCAGTGCCTTAAAAAGCCACATGCGGGAAGCCAAGTATATGTTTGAGGTATGGATTTGTACATTTTATTATTGATAAATACATATTAAATTATATTTACCTACAGACGGCGTCGTTTTGCGCGTATTCCTCTCTTTAGTGTAGGGTAGTGTAATCATAAGGCGCTAACCCCGTGCACAGACCCACATTTGGATCTGCACGCTTGTACTCACCCTCGCAGCCATAGTAAATTACCACGTGATACGGAGAATTTAAGTTATATTTATGACCATTCAAGCGTAAACATTAAGACAGACTAATGAGAACTCAACTACCTTACTCGGAGTATGTAGCGAAGTGAATGTCTATTTTTAAATATCTCCTAATAGTGCTAAACTTAATTTTCTTAAAGGGACTAAATCATAATAGTCATAAATAAATATTACATTAAATTTAACTACAGAGGACGTCGTTTCGAGCTTATTGCTCTCTTCAGTGTAAGGAAGGTATAATATTAGACGGCCATGAGTCGCGAACCCGGTTAACAGTAATGTATGTACGTATACAAAATAATATGAATATATATATATATATATATATATATATATATATATATACCATGTGAAATGTTCGTTTACCCATTTAGCTCGGGTTAGATATTTTGAATCAGGAAAAAGTTATTTTAAATATACAAATAAAAAGAAATACTTTAAAGTATTCGCTATCTGTTGGGTTTACGTGCATCGTTTTTTTTTCTTTTTATTTCTCCATCTCTTCCCTCATATCCTTCTATATTTTCTCTGTTATTTTTTCAGCTACGGGTTACATCGTTATTTTTTTATATCAAACTCAATTTTGCTTAATACAAAACCTCGCTTTTGATGAAAAATATCTGCATTCATTATTGCCCTAGAATTACATATTAGAACTCTCAGATCATCTAATATCTTGAAAGATACAGAAATTCGAGTCAACTTGATGGGGTACAACACACAGACCAAGGCACTGGTTAAAACAATTGACATATTAAGAAAACTCCTCGAATGCCTATACCAACCCACATAATTAAGTGACAATTAGCAACTACATGCATATTGTTACAAAGCCTTTGCTCAAAACACAAGTAGAAGTATAGATGAAGTATATCAAAACATAATTGAGGGAGCTAAGATTATTTGGTTAAATATATACGAAAAATACAACATACCCTTTCAACCTCTATAAACATATAAATAAAAAATAGTTAAACAAATACAATGGCACAAATGTCGGTTGTTAATCTCCATAAGTGAATTGCAGAATTTAAAACAAGTTTCTAACGGTAACAATCATTAACCCTCATAAAATGTAATTATCATAATCTGGCCGTTGATACTTTTTTCAATGGAAATAATATTTTTCCATTTCAAAAATTACTTTAATAAATAATTGAAATTGGCGGACTTTTACTGAAGTTTTTCTAACCAAAGATCGATTTAAATTTATTTTTCTTTTTATTCTATTTAATGATAAAATATATATCCGGTACCTTGATACTTGAAGACTGATGTAGCATGCTCTTCTTTGCGAATTTGTTTTGTTACGTAAGAATAATTTGGAAATAATATGTTGTGTTTTCTTGATTATAAGTAATGTTTTTGTAGTATTTTTGTATAGCTTCGTATACCCTAAATTTTGATAAATAAATCTAAATGTGTTGAATACACTATCTGTTGAAAAGTTTCCTAAAATGTAATTTTACTAATAAAGTTGATTCTCGGAAATGTGTGTACATACTGAGAACTTGTGTATTTATCTCCGGAACTCAATTCAAATATTTGAAATTCTAATTAATATCATTGGAATGTTTCTAATGGTACCATATAATTATATATAAAAGCTCTAATTGATATAACATAGTAATTATTGGGCTTATATTGAACGGCAATATTTAAATATAATGATGAGTATAAAATTATATCTGTTTTTTTAGAAAACTAGATATAGAAGAGTCTTGTCCTGGAGAATTCAAGGATTAATTTAGTTTATCAATTATATATATATATATATATATATATATATATATATATATATATATATATATATATATATATATATATAGGGTAACATCATATACTCATTGTTACAAGTTCACAAAAATCGTAGGTATTTGAATTTTCACGAAGGGCTACCGTCCCTTTATAATTATTTGCATGAAAATAAATAAAAGTAAATAAACCCACATTAAGACCCGCTACGCTCTGTACCAAAATTCATAATAATCCGTTTATTAGTTTAAGAGTTTATGATGTACATATAAATATAAAAACAGATACACATTCGTAACTTTATATAGATACTAGAATTAATAAACTGAAGTGAATATTTTTGCACGACATTGTGTCCGAGATAAAATGCTACTTAAACTTATCTAGAACTCTTAATCTAATTTTGATAAAAATTCATTATATATTTGTTTGTTTTAAGTTAGAAAATGCTTAAAATATAATGATTAAGCCTTATGGGTCTAAAAACACATCAATTATGAAGATCTTGTTTGATTATTTCATAATGATTACAAATCAAATTCAATGGAAATCTGTTATATTTGAATTATGCCCGGTAAAACCCTTTCATATACTCGAAGGAAACAAAAATTTTGGAAATATTTATCAATGATTTATGATATCTTATTAATTTAAATAGGAGGTGTTTGAAATTTCATGAAGGGCTTCCACCTCTTCTTTGCCCTATTCTGCATGAAACTTAATTAAACTATATTTAGCCCCGCTTACACACACTTACGCCTACCAACTGTATTCGGAAATTGATAATGATAGTTTTGTTTGCTGAAGAGTGAATCATGCATAGGCAAATATATAAACATATATACGTACCTAACTTCATGAAAATAAATGGATATAAACATATATAAACATACTTAAATTGAATATATATATATATATATATATATATATATATATATATATATATATATATATATATTGGTACAGAGCTGCTAAGCGTAGCGGGTCTTAATGTGGGTTTATTTACTTTTATTTATTTTCATGCAAATAATTATAATGGGGCGGTAGCCCTTCGTGAAAATTCAAATTCCTACGATTTTTGTGAACTTGTAACAATGAGTCTATGATGTTACCCTATATATATATATATATATATATATATAGATATATATATATATATTTATATATACACCCATACATATATATATATATATATATATATATATATATATATATAGTAAAACACAGC
Organism: Sepiola atlantica; assembly: GCA_963556195.1. Lineage (NCBI taxonomy): Eukaryota > Metazoa > Mollusca > Cephalopoda > Sepiida > Sepiolidae > Sepiola > Sepiola atlantica. Next base: position 141,525,243 of record OY744524.1, on the reverse strand, counting down.
TATACACAGTTTTGCATCGTATTATTGTTCACCAGCAAACATGGCTAATGAACCATGCTTAAAAAGTATACGCAATAGCTGCAGAATTGTACAAATAAAAAATATTTTTTTAAATACGAAAAATTACACAGGATTTTTCTGGATTTTTTTCAAAGCAAAGGATTTATTTCATACAACAAAGTTTTTCTATAATTTTATATTTAAAAAAAATATTTTCTCCCTCTAAATATTTCATTCTTGCCAATATTTTGTTATACATGGATTTATAGTGATTATTTTCTCATTTAAGATACGGCTATTATTCTCGTCAATATTTCTCTTCTATGTACATATTTTCACGTCCCAGTTGCATACGGTCAGCCGTCTCCTTTGAAGTGTCTGTGATTCTGTACTTATTGTCAATACTGTCGGCCCGGTATGTTATGTTTGATCGTAACTATTACCAAACTTTTAGGTGAGCAACATCACGTTACATCTTTTGTTGTGTCTAAATCAAAAACAGTCAGAGTAATTAAAGCCAACACTTTAAATTGTTTATTCATACGAATATATCCATATAGAGTCATCTACAGACTGTGTTTTGCGCTGTATCATGATTTATCATAGACATAGTGAGTTTTTCAAGCTGTGATTTGAAACCCGATTGCTTTACAGTGTCAGCGATCTTTCCTGTATACCATATTAGTCACAATGAAAGTAAAAGAAATTATATATTTTACATTATCGATTACCAAGAGAACTTTATTCTAATTACAAATAGTTTCTATACTGTCTCCTACTAGAGAGGGCAATATTCTGGATGAACACGCCTGGCACAATATAGCAATGTACTAAAAAATGTATACCTGTTCGTCCATCTTTGCATGGAAATAGTTTCATTGTTATTTTTACCTTTTTATCAAAACCAATGATGCATCATTATTGATATTGTTGATTTTTATATTTTTGATTCGAACAAAAACGATCTTAACTGTTTCTACTTCTTCGTTTAATATTAGAAAATAACCGATGGGACCTATATGTTTATTTTTTATTTCAATTGTCACATGCGAAATAGAGAGAAACATCATTACATTCTTATGAGAGACAATAGTAAACCTTTAGAGGGTCCTGCACGATCAGGATTTTATAGTAAAACGAGGATTTCCCAACTTCTCCTGGCCTGATATAGCTTAAGGGTTTTCAAAAATCAAATACAATTCGAGCATTGTTGTGGATAAGCAGGAAAAGACTGGTGCAATTTTTTAGGTTTCTTTCTCATACATTATCTCATCAAGGCTTGGAAATATAGTTTACTCAAGTATTTCATCTAGAGCCAGACTGAAGTTAAAATGAGTCACACTTTCTCAAGTGTTTTATAGTGACATTTGTTTACGGGAAAGTTTATTGCTGAACTGTACCTGGTATTTAAAAACGGACACTAATCTAATTACTGATCGGTTCTAATGATGCTTTACTTTTGTGATACAATGATAACCAATGTTTTAATGTAGAAGCTGTAGATTAAAGAATGAAAGCGTTATGAATTAACCATCCTCGACCATCCACTCTTCACCTGTATCTCCTTTCGCGGAGAAAAACTGTCTGACTGTATCAGATCTTAAATTGACAACTAAGCTGGTTTTCTTACCAGAATGTCTGGTATATGCCTTTGATCTGCTTCCTAGTTTCATAGAAATGTCACATCATTAACATCATTCTATTTCATATGTTTCAATTAACCTACACATCGCTAATAATCTGTTTTATTTGTATTTTGAGGATTATTTTTCTCATATTGGATGCTATTCTCACAACGTTTCTGGCAATGTAACATCCGATCTTCTACGGCTGCATTTTGCCGAACTCGGGTATGTATATGTCGAACTCGGAAATTTGTACAGAATGTTTAACGAAACATTTTCACGTAATCCACGGGGATGCCCTTGTTCCGTCAGCCATGATTCGGTAGAGGTCTTAAGTAATTCTTAATTATATCTTTGTGTCGCCTGTACAGAGCATTGAACCTTCAACGTCTAGAAAACTGTCACTGAGAACTGATTATTACGTAGTATTAAATCATTTAGTTTAAGGTTCCCAAACTTCATACGGAAGAATCCCTAAATCTAATAATCTCCTATTCCCATGGGTTATAACAATGTTTTCAATAATTATGCAAATATGATTTTTTATAATCCCGAACTAATCTTTGTTTCTGTACAACTCGAAACCAAATTATTTATGTTTAGCGAATGTTTAGAATAACTAATAATTAATAGAATTTACCTAAAATGAATTTCTATGATTGCATTCTTTTTATCAATTTCCTATATTGTAGAATAATGAAACTGCTAGCCCTGTCTTCATATCACCTCTGCCATCAAATGTAAACGTTGTTTTATTGATTTCATGAAAATCTATTCGTTATGACTCCTATCACACTTGTCCTAGAAGGAGAATCATATGAAACAACATCAAAACTGGAAGAAACTTGTCGTAGTTTACACTTCCTATACGTTCGCTCTCTTTACTCTTGGACATGGCAGACGCGTCCTAGAGAGTTGATGTCTAGGCTGTCGTGTTGCACACTCTACGTGAGGTACTTCAAACACCCGCGGTGTATTACTACCGTTTTCAGGAAACATGAATAAACACATGAACCGACACAGGAGGTTGTTGTTTCTTTGAAAACTTTTATCATAGGTTGACAAACGTGTGCGAACCTAATTCAAGATGGTAGACTTCAATAATCAACATAACTAGACGATTACCTAGCAGCACAATCGTCGTCACCATCAGACGATAGTCGAATCAAGGCCTGACATCAATTTGCACTGCTTATCCTGAAATATGCTATAATATATTTAAATGTTTTAATTCATGTTTTAACTCATCTACGATATGTTGGTGATTCTATTGCTTCTATCTTTCATTTTATTTCAGTGATCGCCTTCTAATCCTGTTTTGCCTATAGATACAATGAATATCCCCTACGTCATAACAAGTTTATAATGAAATAGATATTTTGTAATCCGAATCATACTTTCTTCTGGTACAAAATTGCTACTATCTAGTGTCAAGGAGAAAAGCAACGGAGGCAATTTTGGAAGAAAGTGAAATAGACTAGTGGTAACACAATTTGAAGTGAGTTTAGAATCGGAATTAGTTATAATATACCTGCATTTACTTCCTACAATTCGTTAAGGTATGAATATATATCTCTTCCTGGAGAAATACGTATAATAATAGAGTAAACTTGACTTTCAAGTCTTGGTAGGGTAAGGACATTTCAAAATAAAACTAGTCCGAATCTGCTTATTTTACCGTCACTTTAAGTCGCGTTGTAATTCTTCTTGCAATTGAACTTGCAGTGGAGAGTTGGTTTTAATTGGTTTTAATCACGAGAGACGCGTTCTAGGTAGTCGTGTTGCGCTACCTTCGTGCGATACTTTAAAAGACCAGAGTTAACTACTTCCGTTTGCAGGAAATATTAATAAACATATACACCTACTGAAGGTGTCGTTGTTTCTTTGAAAGTTATTTATTTTATGTCGACAAACGTATACCTCATTATAATGCATATTCTTGTTCCAAGAACTGCAGGATTGTGGAACTCCTTTCTACTTGCTGTTTTCTTCTTACCTATAGCCTTAGTCTTTTCAAGGCTAAAGTCAATAGATATGTCCTGTCTTTGCGTTTTAACTCTTAACATCAAGTGGATCCATGCCTTATGTTGAGCGACTTCCATAAAAGAGCCAGACTCGGTTTAAGGGTTGCGTAACAATTGTTTCACTATAAACTCTATGTGTATATGAGAATGATAAGAGTGTTACAGCCTAACATATGTGCTCGAAACTATGGGGAAACTTAGATATTTATAAGTATTATAACATATGTAGCTAGTATTGTACAAAGAATGTCACTCAACTAGACAAGATAACTAGAGAAGTTTAGTAATTCATCTACATACGTATATGTGGAGATAAGAAAAGCTACAGAAAATTAAATTTCCTCACGTAATCCTATTTATATGCTACAAATAACTCAATTTTTGAAACAATAAATTAGCTACAGAAATATCCCTGCGTGCAATTATAGTATCCCGTCATGTACTCGTGTATCTAAACGCGGTAGATTGCAAATATCATCTTAAATGAATCATGCTACAATATACAATACGTCCAAGAATACCAAGTCTTTATTTTTTTTTACTTTTCATTTTTTCATATTTGCTTACTTCATGACAAAGTTTAGCTTCTTTTGATGAAGTTAACAATTATATATTCTGAACAATTCGTAAAACATTCCGGTTGAAACCCAACGGCATTTTTTAAATTGTCAGTTGTACCGAAAGAACACCGTGCATACAGAATTAAAATCATTTGCCTTGCAAATAGTATATTCCTCTCGGAGCATCTATCATTATGTTAATTTTGCTTTCCAAATAATTTTCTACATCATTTAATGACAGAAAATTCATCACTAAAATATTCCCCCACTCTGTAATTGAGTTATGTTTGAAATGAGAATGTATTTTAATTATTCTAATTAACTGTGAATCGTAATTAAATAAACAAGTGACCAATCTCTCACTTAGCTATCTATGTATTTATCTCGCCTTCTCTCACTGTCTGTTGAACCAGCAATCCTCCAGTAGATTTTATGTCTCATTGAACATTTAGAGAAAACGTGAGTCTCTTTTTTCAGCTATTTATATTGTGTTAGTAAACACCGTAAACAGGTATGTAAATTAGATGGTAAAATAATAGAACTCATTACTTATTCATTATTCATAAGGATAACATAGAAGTAAACAGACTCATTTTGAGTTATGCAAGAACAATATTCATATATATATATATATATATATATATATATATATATATATATATCATAGTTTATGAATTTTCGAATGAAATAAAGTGACACAAATAATGGAAGTGATAGGGAATGTATTTATTAAAATCCGATTTTTATAACTACGGTTAACCTAAATAGCATACAATCTGTATCGAACTCCCTTGAATACTATCGTGAAATCTAGGAAGAAATAAATCAGAAGTAATAATTAGTCTTTAGTGGCAATATACCAGTCAAACAAATCAAATTCCGTCAGTAAACAAAAATATACCTTTTTTCCTCTGCTCCTCCCAAAGACGATATAATCTCTGCTGTGCGCGTCTGTCCTTATTCGATATAGAATCAAAGAGGTGAAAATCAAAAGTCCGCAAATATTCTTGTATTTTGAAGGCAAACAAAATAACTCGAACAAGAATCATATCGAAAGAATCATAAATGTATTATTGACTCGCACTCGAATCATTTGTTAATTAAACAAGGTCGTAACTGTGTTTCGTATAATAGACAGTAGATAGAAATAGCCTATTAAGCGTACAACTTTTTACATTACAGGATCGTTAGCACGCGTACATACTTAATCACTTTTGCGGGTTTTTTGCCGTACACTGGAGACTAGCAATCAGTTACCAACCAACTATACATCACTAGGCACCTTCTCCTGGACAGGATTAGTTCATAATGAAACTGATTTAACTTTGTATTGCAAGTTCATTTACAAAAACACATACAGAACACCATGTTTGTGTTTTTATAAATATACTTGCAATACATAGTTAAATTATGTACGGCTGAGGATTGTGCAAAACTTACCTCATTATGAACTAATCGTATTCGGCAGAAGGTACTTAGTGATATGTAATTTGTTTATGATGTATGGAGAAGGCGTAACTATGATAAGACAACGAGAATACGTTATATATTAATAAATGAGTCAACTTTAAATATAAAATTGCATTTGCTTTACCATATTATGTTTATTGTAAAGATACATCGATTTTAATGCAGTAAGTTGCTGAAGAAATATCAATAATGTGAGGTTGAGATATTTGGACGACTCTTTTTAGGGTTCCAGTTTATTTGTGAAGGTTTTAGGAAGAACCAATTTTATAGAAGCATATTAAATAAAACAGTTTTAGGTTATACTCAAATGTGTGAGAGAGCGCGAGAAATGTTGTATGATAAACAAACAAAATAAACAATACAAAGGCATAAGTTCACAAAAGAGATGTTTTATATATGTTTAAAAATGGAAGTCTACAATGATAAGAAAACATAGAATATTTGTTCATATTTGAGTGTCCATGCCGAACAACGGGGAATTCATTAGTTACGATATCGATGAAGCCTAAGTCAATAATTTAAGTGTTGTGAATTATCCACATGCATTACATTTCATTAACAGTTATTAAATAGAGTCAATAATAATTTGTTTTAATTTTAGAAAGTTCAGTGAAAAATGTAAGAAGTATTAAAATTGTTAAGTTTGTATATTTGCTTCTAATCAGCAGACGACATTTGAAGAGGATTCAAGCAGTCTGCGTGTGTGTCACCTTTAGTGTGCGTGTGTGTGAGACAGTAGAAGAGTTAATGTATTGTGTGTGTGTCTGCGTTGGTGTCAGTGTGGTTATGTGTGCGTGAGTTGAGAAAATGCATTTTCAGCGTTCTAAGGCTCAACAGAGTGCACGTTAGAGCTAGTAAAATGTGGATGTTAGGACTTGGGTTAAGCATACATTCAACGAAGGAAAAATCCGGCCTTATATGGGGTCGAAGTGGCTCCTAAATGGACATTTGTATAAATTCAGAAAAATATGCTGATTGGTTCAAAATATTATTATTTGTTTTTATTAATTCTGGCAGAAACGAGTTTAAGCACTTTCATTTTTGAAACTTCGCTACTACTCAACTCTCCGCCACGAAAACGGAATCGTTTTCTCGTCTCTCATAATAAAACAATGGTTTGTTCTCTTTAGTAAAAAGAATTGTGTTTTGTTTCGGGAAAATAATTTTTTACTGTTTTTGAAAGGGATATTTTTTGTATAATTATTATCATTATTATTTGTTTGTCTCGTGAAAATGTATATTTGAAAATGTTGTTATGTTTAAAGGGATCTCTTTTTTTCGTTTTTTTAGTTTTGTAGATCTTTTTTTTGTTTTGTGAAAAGGGAGTTTTTGTTGTTGAAAAAAGATTATTTGTCTGTATAATTATTATTATTATTTTGTTTGTTTCGTGAAAATGGATTTCTTTTATTTTGTTGTGTCTAAAGGGATTTCCTTTTTTTTAGTTTAATAGATCCTTTTTTGTTTTGTAAAAATAGATTTTTTGTGTTTCAAACGATTGTTTTGATTTTTTGTGAATATGTTTTGCTTTTGTTTCGTAAACAGAATGTTTTGTTAATGAAGTTCGCTTTTGGTTGTTCTGGTCAAAGGTTGTTTTAGTTGTACTGGTCAAAGGAATCAAATTTCGTGGGCTTTTGTCTTTGAGTTTATTTTGTATTCCTTTGAAGAAGGAATTTTGTTGAATTTCGTTGTGAGAAATTAAAAATTTTGGAAAGATTTACTGTTCAATATAACACGAAAACGAACAAACTCAAAAATATCTTAAAATATGATCACACGCGATGATATTTGGGGATTATAAATGTCGACATATGTCGCTTCATTTTGCTTTTAGTTTCATGGAGAGGGAGATCATCTCCCGTTATCTTTATTTTTTCAATTTTTAGTTTAACTCGTGGTAAGAGATTCGGCCTTCCGTATTTTTATTTTCGCTGGTTTTCGTAGGATTTTTATATCAGCAGGTTGAATTTTTCTCTTGTCATTTTGTGCCGAGAGATGTTTGGTGTTTTTTGTGGATTTTCGTTGATTCTTTTTAATATCAGAAGGTTGAATTTTTCTTTTGTGGTGAGAGATTTTCTTTAGCTGTTTTTGTTGATTTTGGTTGAATGTTATTTTATATAAAAAGCTAGGTTTTTCTTTTGTCGTAAGAGATTTACTTTAGTTGTGTTTTTTTTTCGTTGAATTTTATTTCATATAAAAAAGGTAGGCTTTTCTTTTTTCGTGAGAGATTTAATTTATTTTTTTATATTTTTATTTTAGCTAAATTTTATATCAGAAGGTTTTGTTTTTCTTTGGTACTTTTGCGATGAGATATGTTCTTTGGTTGTTGGTGTTCATATCAGAAGGTCACACTTTCCGTGTTCATATCATGTCGGATGTTAACCAGTTTTTAGAAGACCCTTATAAAGGTTCTAGTTTTTTTTGGGGGGGGGATATTTTAGGAAAAACTAATTTTATAGAAGCATTTAAATGAAACAGTTTTAGGTTAAATTCAAATGTGTGAAAGAGCGAGAGACATGTTGTATGATAAACGAACAAATAAAGAATGCAAATGCATAAGTTCACAATGAGATATTTTATATATGTTTAAAAATGGAAGTCTACAGTGATAAGAAAACATAGAATACTTCTTCATATTTGAGTGCGCATGCCGACCAACGGGGAATTCATTAGTTACGATATCGATAAACACTGATTAGATAATTTTAAAGGGCTGTGAATTATCCACGGGTCTGGAAAATCGTAATCATAACTCTCTCACTAAATTACATGAATTACATTTCATTGAAAGTTACTAAATAGAGTCAATCATCATTTGTTTTCATATTAGAAAGTTCAGTGTGAAATGTATGAAGTATTAAAATTGTTAAGTTTATATATTTGTTTTCAATCAGCAGACGATACTGAAAGGGGAGTCAAGCAGTGTGGGTGTGCGTGTGTGTCGCTTTTAGTGCGTGTTTGCAAAGGACAGTGAAAGATTTAATGCATTGTGTATGTGTGTGCGTTATTGTCAGTGTGGTTATGTGTGCGTGAGGGGTCGATGAGGTTGAAGAAACGTCGATGTTAGATCTCTCGTGGATATGGGCTAAACATTCAGTTGAAGGAATAATCTGGCCTTATATGGGGTTGAGGTGGCTCTAAAAGGTCAATATCTATGAATTCAGAAAATCCGCTGATTGGTTCAAAATATTATTATTAGTTTTTATTAATTCTGGCGGATGCTTGCGCAAAGCCATGTGCGCAGAAACAAGTGTAAACTCCACTGCTACAGATATATGATCAGGTACTCTATTACAAACTAGCAATACTTTCCAAATATAAGTGTAAATAAATAATATCATAATATTAATTACGAAAGTTTTCTTGTACGACTACGTATCCGAAGACTCAATTTTAGCGAAGAATTACGTTTTTTCTATTCTTTTTTTGGTCTTTATATATTTTATTTTAGGATAAAACTTTTCATCTTCTGATGAAATTAATAATTATATCTTCCAAGAATTCGTAAAACATTCCGGTTGAATTCCAAACGCAGTTTGTAAATTGCCAATTGTGCAGAAGAAAACCAGATGTGCAAAATTATAATAATTCGCCTTACAAATAATATAGACATTTACAAGCATGCATTCATGGACGTCAGAATTCTATAGCTACGGAGGACACGCATAATTCTTTTTTTAAATTCGAAATCTCCTGTACACCAGCTTATACGTTAATAATATTCACCAGCAATAATCGTGGTATGGTTGTAACATACAAAATATAGATTTACATAATAGGGACAAGAACAGGCATTGGCAAATATTTCAGATAATAAATCCGAAAAAGTAAGTAAAAAGTAGGGATAATTTATGTAGCTCTTCTACTGGATGACGTAATCACTTTGTGAAGGAATTAATTTGTGACGCTAAAAGGTGATGGCGTCATCTAGTAAAAAAGATACAAGACATTCTGAAAATAGTTTTTTTAAATATAGTTCACCCCAAACAAGGTAGGCCGCCACTGAGAAAAAAGGGTGAAGGTTTGGGGGGTGTCAACATAAATTGGGAGCTACGCAGCGAGATATCTGTTTACATTAGTTTTAAATTTCTGCATGTCAGTACCGTCAGAAAAACAGGGAGCAGTGAGGGAGTTCCAGCGTCCAGAGGAAATAAAATTTTCGGCATCTGGGGACCTTCAGAGTGAATGGATGGGATTTGGTAGATTGTCGGGCTTGTCTAGTGAATTTACGCCGCGGGGGCTACCAGAGCAGCAAGCTCATCAGACCACAATCCATTAGACTACTTGTAAAACAGGCGCAATAAAGCAACATTGCGGCGATGGGACAGGGGCTGGAGCTTGGAAGATAGCGAAGGACCTATCAAGTTGGCGACTCTTTTTTGGACCTTGTTTAAGAGGAAGAGACTAGTAGATGATGCCCCAGCCAAGATGTGGCAACAATACTCCAGGCATGGACAGATGGTGGATTTGTAGAGATATAGGGTAATGTCAAGTGTGAGGAGTTTCCTAGCACGGTAGAGGCAGCCCACAATGTTTTGGATGTATTTATTCCAAGTCATATTATCTGTGAAAGTTAGACCGAGGAGGTTAAATGATGAACTGTCAGGTAGGGTTGTATTTGCCATGACAATCTGTGGTTGAAGAGGTGTCTTGTAATTATTGAAGGAATGTAGCTTTGTCTTTGCGGCATTAAAAGTTACCATCCATTTTTTACCCCATTCCACTACAGACTGGAGGTAATTTTCTAAGGATTCAGCCATTACCTCAGAAATTTGCGCGAACGTTTTGCCCACATGATAAGAGTAAAGCATGGTGTCGTCAGTAAATATTCCTATCTCAGTCTCAATGACAGCAGGGAGGAAATTTATGAAAATCAGGAACAGTAGAAGTCCAAGGATGGATCCCTGGGGTACACCAGCATTTATCTCATGTTGCTTAGAAGAACCGCCATCGATGACAACCTGGGTCATTCCTTCTGTTAGGAAGGATTTAATTATATTAAATATTTGTCCAGTAATACCATATGAGTGCAGTTTTAGAAGAAGTCATTCATGCCAGACCGTGTCTAAGGCCTTGGATATATCGAGTGCTACCTCCCTAGCTTCACCTGCCTTGTCCAGTGTATGGTGTATGCGTTCAAAGATAACTGTTGATATATCTGCAGTAGATCGTACTCGTCTAAATCCGTATTGAAGATCAGAAAGAGGTTTACCATCAACTAGGTGCCGGACTTTCGCTAGATTGATTAATGATTCAAAGATGTTAGCATAGATCTGGAGCAGACTGATTGGGCGGTAGTTTAGATGATCAGTTCTATCTTCAGAATTCTTGAAGACTGGTACCACAGAGGCAATTTTCCAACTATCATGGAAACAAGATTCAGTAAGGCATTTGTTGTATAGTTTGGAGAGGACAGGGGCCAGCTCAGCAGAGCATTTGTTTATTACTATTACTGGTATTAGATCAGGCCCACAAACTTTAAAGGTGTCAAGGTTTTTTATGATGTCTCTGACTTCAGTTGGTGTGATGACCAGGTTCTCAACTGTGGCTTCAGTCCGCAATGGGAATTTAGGAAGGAGGTGGTTTGCTGAGTCCAAAGTGGAGTTTAATGCGAAACGCTGGGCAAGTAGATCAGCCTTATTTTTTTGCTGTGCAAACAACATCGTTCTGATTTGATAGCGGGGAAATTGTCGATTGTTTATCACACTATTGCAGATATTCCAGAAATCACGAGTACCTAATTTCTGTGACTGAATGGGTTTTTTGGTTATCTCTGTATACCCTCTCTTTGCTTCATCTATCACTATTTTATGACGTTACAATAGAATGGCGTACCAAAGAGATAACATCATCCATTAAAAGAGATGGAATGGACCAGAAACATCTTTATGACGCCATAAATAACGAAGTAACAAAATGATGATCTTATCTATTGACATAGAGAACATAGACGACCGGTCGTCTATATAGAAAAAACTATATATATATATATATATAGTACATGTATTGTATTAGTTTCTATAAATGTAAATCCGTAGAAACTCAAGTGTTTATAAAAAGTGCTCAATACCAAGTAGAGCTGTTTATATTGTATAAATAAAAATGTATACTTATATATATATATATATATATATATATATATATATATATATATATATACTCACGTTTGATTGAACAAGAGGTGCTTGCTTCTGTTTATTCATTTTCTGATCTATTTTTCCATTCGTCGAACGACCGATTTCGTGTTGTTACCCATGGTGTGTAAGAAATCCGCATATGTTTGGCGGTCGTCATCAGGCAGATGATGAGTAAGCAAGATAAAGCTGGTGAATCCACTAAGAGGACGTTCTTTTAAACATTTCAGCAACACTTCAACATACCTTCGCCGTCCTAATAACGAGAATGGTTGATGCTAGGTTTATGTATGCGAATTAACAACGCTTCCATTATGGTGAGGCGAATACTTCAATATGAAACCGCAAGAATGCACGTGTTTCCAATTTAAATTTTCCTAAATTCGGAGTATTTTAATTGATAATAACGGTTGAAAACGTTCGCCAAAAAAATGAAGATTTCTTAGACACCATGGATAACAATACCAAATCGGTCGTTCAACGACTGGGAAAAATGGATCAGAAAATGAAGAAATAGAAGCTAGTACTCTTGTTCAGTCAAACGTGTATAAAGGATAGAATGCTGTTTAATTATACATATATATATATATATATATATATATATATTAGTAGTATGTTTTAAAAGGCTGTGGGCAATGCACATTCTGGGTAAGATGTAAGCTGGATGGAACAAAAATAATAAATCTGATACGAAATGTGAATTACTATTTTTTCTTAAAATCTTACATAACAGCAAGTGTGGTGTTAGCTGTTTGGGTGATGCCCGAATGATTATAAAAATCATTTATTTAATATTTTGGGAAGAGAAACTTCCCTTTGTCAAAAATAATAAACACCAGAGGAAAATTCCGTCTGTGCAAAGAATCTGCCAAAATGTATGCCAGAAGACAGAGATAGCGTAGCAGCAAACCAGTCCCACAGAGAATAGAAATTAATAAGTTTTAAATCTATCTATATATATATATATATATATATATATATATATATATAAACTATCTGGCCTTGCAGCTCGCTATTGCTGCGCAAATGTCGGAACTTGAAATACTTGAAAACAAATTGTTAAATATTAAACATTTCATTCATCAGTTTGTTGTAAAATATAAATAGATAAACATTAACATTTATTCATATAAATAGATATTAAAAGTTTAGTAATGTTGATACTAATTTATTTATCTTTTAAATAACACCACCAAGAAATAAAAAGAAAGAGAAAATATATTCGTCTATGCGATGCTATGTTTGTATGCGTGTGCTTTTAATTTTTACAATGTTTTATTGAATTTAAAATCAATTTAAAAAATGTGGTGTCGATCGCTTACGGTAAGGAGCAGTACGTAACTCTCAGCCCTTCCTTTATATGGTGTCCGGCGTCGTTAATGGGAAAGAGAATGCGAAAGAGAGAGAGAGAGAGAGGGAGGGGGTCAACTTCTTCTCTTTCTGAACGCTTGCTTATGTCTCGTATATCTTTCTTTCTAGTTAGTTTAATTTAAATTACCTCCTGTGAAAATTAATCAGCCAATATTTTTAGAAAGCTTTAAAAATAATTTATCTTCTTTTGTTTTAAATTAAATGCCTTGAATTAATTACTGTTAATATTGACAAAACAATTGTATATATATAAAATATAGGACAAAAAAATTACGAATGAATAACACCAATCATTTATTTATCATGAACTTTAAAAAATATTTGTTACCTAAATAAGACATTCAAAATCCCATCCTATATAATTTATTTGAAAACTATATGTTACATATTTTAGAATCGTACCGCGGATACTGGGTTTTATTTTATGTATCGGATTTATTATTTATTTCATTTATAGTTTTGTGATTTAAAGGTTTGATCTAAAAAATCAACCCACTTGGATGAAACCGCGGTACGATTCTAAAATATGTAACATATAGTTTTCAAATAAAGTATTTGTATTAGCTCTCACTCTTCTGCACTCGAACACTTTATTGATTTCTTTTCAATATAACTTGACACACACTATATATATATATATATATATATATATATATATATATATATATATATATATATACCATTGGAGAGCCATGAATATTGTAACTGTCCAGTTTTTAAATCCCCGAAACAGTTACACGATAAACAGCTGATTATCCCCGTTTTAATATTTCACGCTTGAGTTTAGGTCCCCTGTTTTTGTTTCACTGTTAGATAGTTGAATCCCTCTTTTTTATGAATTTTCCAACGAAAACTAAGTCTGCGATATTTTGGACTTAGTTGTTTCTCTGGGAATTTAAACTGCATTTTCCTTTTTTTTCTTTTGTTTAAAATGACTCAAAGCTTCTTTAGACATATATATATATATATATATATATATATATATATATATATATATATATATACTAGATCAACCGTATATTAATAAATATCATGAACAACTGTAAATAGAAGCTTGGAACAGTATCCTACTTGAAGTTATAAAATCACATGGCGACCGGAAGTTGCTCAATTTGTCTACGTCGATGTGCAGCTACTCATATTTGAGACAATCTTTTTGGGCCTTTTGGCTAAGATCAAAGTGTAGTATCTGTTCCGATGGATACTGCACCCCATAGACTGGTATTGTCTTGGCCTTCGGGGCTTGATTTACGCCGGTCTATGGGTCTGTCCTGTGCAGTTCATGGAGGTCCACCCTCCCAGGCTTCGCCTCCCCTCTTTGAGGAGGAATAAGTTTATTGCTTACTGCCTGAGGCGCCCCTACCGGGGAATACCGACGGAGCTGCCCAGGCAATTTTTAAACCCCACTTTCCCGACCCGACCTGGGTCACATCTTACTTGTGGGAGTAAGATAAAAACTGGCCTTGTGCCTAACTCCTGGAGAGGAGTAAATCAATACTCATATAACGTACAGTGAACATTTCATCTAATTTGTATTTCTTTTTCTTTTTCAACAATGCTTTTGTGGGGCACAATATATATTGAAAATATATAAGTATAATCTTTGTTTGCAAAACCTATTGTATTTTTTCACCTTTTTCTTTGCATCTTCTATGTTTCAGGTCGTTCAGCTTGGAGCACATAGGGAAGACCGTTGAACACCGAGCAACGAATCAAAAGAGCATATCGTAACGTAATAACCTGATCTTAATAAGATTTTTTCTTTCGACTATGTTCATGAGGATCATCAAGGTATCGTTTACGAGCGTATCGTTGCAATGGAGCTGGTGAGGCACCCGAAAAGAATCATACAAGTGTTTCTAAGAAGGGCGGGAACGTACATTTGACTGAAGGTGTTTACTTTAAAAGGAAAACCAGCGTATTCTGTTAGTTCGAATAAAAATAAATTGTCCGTGGCGCTATTTCCCCTAATGTTCATACACAGTTCGTTTTCGTTTAAGTTATCTGTGTGTATCTTGCCATAGACAGCTTTGTTTACATATTCAAAATTGCCTCCAGTTTCAAGTAAAACATACAATGTATTTGCATAAAGTGTAAAAATTGAAGTTGCATTAAATCAATAAGATATACATAATCAATAACATAAGTTTCTTCCAAATTGGAAACCTTTCTAAATTAAAGCTGTAAGGAAAAGATAAATGAAAAGTAATTGATATATGATGAATAATATTATACACTGATAAATCAATAAGGCATAGATAGCTGAGGTCAAATAATGTAATAAAAACAAGTTTCGCGTTTTCACATCGTTGTATAATGCTATGGCTAATCGATTTATTTTGGTATAGTTTAATCAATATATATATATATATATATATATATATATACATATATATATATATATATATATATATAATACTCTTACAGAAGCAATTTAGCTCTTCTGATTAATTACTCTTAAACTATATATATATACATATATATATATTATAGTTATTAATTTATATATGTTCCAACGATTCAACGTCAACAACTGTTTAGTGTACGATCGTTTCAGAAACGAAATGGGGCTTTATTTATATCAAGTCTCTTTACCAGCACAGAATACAAACACCAAAGCGGAGCTTTACGCGCTCCACTACTTTTGGAGTTGCTCCCAAAGTTCGGAATTTCACAAAACAGTTAAGATTTCAGTCATTGTACACCCTAAATTATGCGGCAATTCGCGAACTAGTGGGGAGTAATGACATGACAATTTTAATTCTCTTCGAAAGAGCATGCATAACAATGAAACGAGACGTATAAAAGGACACAATAAGAGAACAACATATCCAAAGTACAGGAAAATGTAAACAGCATTAGGAAAATGTTATAAAAGAAAAGAAGTTTACAATAATATACAAAATTATAAGATTGTTAAAGTGAAAAATGAAAAGATTGATAAAAATTCAAAATGAATTAAATTGAAAACATATTCTTTTAGAAAAACAATTTTAAGAACAATTATCACTATCATAATACAAAATAGTAAAAGAGTAACAAATATATAGTCTAATATTTACACTGTATTGTAGTAAATAGAATAGTAAAATGAAATAACTGAAAATAATTAAAAAGTCAACAATAAAAATAGAAACATAATTGTAACAAATTTAAATAGGAAAGTTCAAAATTAATTAAAAAAGGATATTTACTTTAAAAACAACAGTTTTAAAAACAATTATCCAAAAAACTATTTTAACAAACAATTAAATAACTGACACATAAAAATATAGTCTAACATTTGTACTAGATTATGATAATAATAATAATTATAAAATAAAGTAGAAATACTAATGGCATTAGAGAAATTATGACAACAATACAAAATAAAAAATTGACTAACCATGCAGGTTAGAACTAAATATAGGTAAAATATAATATTACATATAGAAAAATAAAATGTTTTAAAAAGGATTCGCAAACTATAAATATAATTCACAGAATATATGGTTAATACAAACAGAAGTTGTAATACATATTTAACGATACAAGGCAAATCAATTAAAAAATCAAATATAGACATATATACATGAACCAACATATACATTTATATATATATATATGTATATATATGCATATATATATATATATATATATATATATATATATATATATATATATATGGGTAGATAAAAGGATAAAACAATTCAACGGGATGAAATTAAAAATGGAACAGTGGAGGACCCATTAGCTCAACGTTTCGCACACTTTTCATCCGCTCTTGAAAAAGCCCACACCACATCGGGCGAAACGTTGAGCTTATGAGTCTTCCACTGTTCCATTTTCAATTACATATATATATATATATATATATATATATATATATATATATATATATATATCTATATATATATATATATAGAGAGAGAGAGAGAGAGAGATAGATAGATAGATAGATAGATAGATAGATAGATAGATAGATAGATAGATAGATGTGTATATATAAATACATATATATATATATATATGCATCTATATATACATATATATAAATATATGCACACATACACACACATCGAGAAAACCGGACGAGAACCGTGTACGGTCAAGCGCAGTTGCTAGTACATAATCATAAGTGCAATAGAAAATGTATAAGCAGCAAAAAAATGGAATAGAGGTAGATTGACATTGCCTGAACTTCCTTGATAGATGTCTCAAACGACCAGAGTTTAATCGCAGTTCACTATTTAACATGGTTGAAATGAGAAGTTCGAATAGATTAAATCTATACAGAAGAGAGGGGTTATTTAAAATGCGACTGAAAAAAAAAACGATATCACTTTAAACTTTAAACAGTGTCGCAAAACGAAGTGCATATAATCTTAGGTAAAAGTTCCAAAGGCTGCCTCCTAAAATAGTTTAAACTGAACACCGGTAAAAAGCGGTGTCATAAGGGAGATAAATTAAAAACGCCAGACTATAAGACCTGCACATATCGAGATGGTGTAAGAGAGATACTCGGTTAGCGGAACTTTCGTACAGTATCAATCATGTAGGGTTAATTGATCCAGGGTAAAGAGGTGTATTAAGACTCCAAGTAGCTAGAAAGGTAAAGGTTAGCACACCTAAAAATAATATATTCTATTACTATAAAGGAGATAGACGAATGTGATTTTCATGAGTTTCTGAATGGAAGGCATCATGAATATATTTGATCAAATGAAAATGGTTATCGACCAGCTGAGATATTGATAGTTTCTGAGTTTATTATTTGGGAAGAGTCAGCACAATTATGACATGGATAAAAAAAATTGTTTTACGAATGTGGTCTCTCTAGTTATACACCCAATGTTGCATCCTTGTGCTTGTTTTACAAATACTTCAATGGATTATGCTCCGATGAACTCGCTACTCTGGTGCCCCTTGACGTAAATCTACAAGACCAACTCGACAATCAGCTAAATCCTATCCATTCACTGTTGAGGTCCCCAGATGCCGGAGAGCCTTCTACTCCAATAGCTTCGTTTCTCGTGCTGCTGGCCTCTGGAACACCTTCCGTGCTTCCTGTTTCCCCAACAGTAGCGACATGCAGATGTTTAAAATTAATGTAAACAGACATCTCGCTACACAGCTCCCAACTTAGGATGACACCCAAAACCTACATCCTAATTCTCAGTAACCCTTTAGGTCTACAGTGGCGGACTGCCTTGTTTGGGGTGAAATATGTTTAAAAAAAACAAAGATAGCTTGATGAAAAGTTGATTTTTGAATTAAAAACATATGTAAATAATAGAGGTCAGGATTTAATATTTAACGATGATAAAGAAATAAAGTTTTTAAAATTTAAATTAAAATAAAGATAATAATAGTAATTACAATTATAATAATGAAAAATAGAATAAGAATAAGTATACTTGATGAAGAAATTTAGTAGAGGAAATAATTCTTATATTAAACTTATATAATATGAAAGGGGAATAGTAGTGTTTTAATATATAGTTAAGTAATGTAATGGACATAGTATCGCGTTAATGAATCACCAGACTCGTCGTTCCCGGAATGATGTATAGTTTCAACCCTCTAGTCATTATACTCTCTTTCAGAACCAGCTGTCGAACGTTTGGAATCCTGTGAAGTCCATTCGCGGCTTTTGTTGTACTTGGGTGGACGGCTTCATCTTGTCTCAATTTAGTGATTAAAAATTCATATAAGACTTATAGTTATTTGCGTACATGGGAAACGTAAAAGCTAGACAATATGAGCAGAGAAGGTTTATCATTTATATATAAAGACGTACTAAAAAGTGTTGACAAATAAAATTGGGTTTGCTTAATCTTATTGTCTTTATAGTAAATAGTAAAGATACTTAAACTGTTGTACTAGTAAGTTAGCTAAACATCATTGATATTAGGTTAAGCTATCGTGTCAGGGTCTCTTTGACGAAGACTCTTTAGATTACAAATATTATCCTAAATGAATCATAACATTATATTACATACAAAGTGTTCATTGTACGATTACGAATATACATTTTTGTGAACAATAAACTTTAAACATTTTCCTTTTCATTTTTATACTTCCTCATTGCATGACTAATCTTTCTCTTTTCCGATAACCCTAACCCTAACCCATACCCTAACTGATATAGTTAGTATTTTTTCGATAAAGATAACAATTATCTCTCCGAATGAATTCGTAAAACAGTGCTTCAATCCCAACAGCATGTTCTCGGTCGTCAATTATGTAGAAGAATACCATGTGCATAACAAGACTAATAATTAGCCTTACACATAATGTACATAAATACAATCATATATTTATGAAATGCTGTCTGTTGTAATTAAACATAACAGAAATAAACTACAATGTATCCTCATCAATCGGGAACAAAAGCAAAATGTGTAATAATACATCAGCATTAACAATAGAGGTATATGCGTAGAATATAAAGTTAATGGTTACTTAAGTTACAATATGACATATGTCCTGAAATATTGCAGATAGAAAAACAGAACATGAACTATAGTGAAGAAAGGAATAAAATATGAGAAAAGTGCTTAAGATAACAAGGCAAAAAACCAGGATAAACCATTAAGTGATACGCGGTTAAAATTGCTGCTATACTATTATTAGGCTACCATTCTTTAGAAAAACTGGAGAAAATGCGTGATTATTGGTTATAACTGGCCATCCGTAACTATACAAACAGAGATATTTAAAAAATACGTCTATTCGGTCAACGATATTTGCAATGTAAATCATATGTTAAGCGATACAGGCTGACGAAAATAATGTTTCAGCTCTTTTAAATAACATATTCTTTTATTGTATAATCTTTTCAAAAAATTAAAATATTTTCTCAAATGAAATAAATTAAGATGGATGATAAAAAGGGGCGAAACAAAAATGAGAGTTAAATCACTCCCGAAAACATCAGATAGGGAGAGCTGTTTTTTTAATATATATTCTCACGTTGTCAGTAATAATTTGGTCTTGCCTGTGATGCTGGTGCGGGCTGTATGATATTATAGTAAGTGAACTCCTGAAGTTGGAAACTGTTGTGATGTAACATAAGATAACATATTTGCTGAACAAGATTTATTAGTTAAGTGGAAATCAATAAAACCACTTTTAACCGGAGAGTTTTGTCTTTATTTTAATGTCACAGAAAGTCGACAGATGGCGAATCTAGAGAGACTTTTGAATGATTCTATTTTAAAGAATCCATGTTCATATTCTCCTTGACCCGCTTTTCAACTGGATTCTCATCTGCAACAACTCATATCTTATTCAATGACGCCACTACCACGCGATTAACGTATTTCTAACTTTATGTTCTTAAAGTTTTTTTTTAACAATCTTCTGAACCCACCAGGCAGTCCTCTGCCCTATGTGTCCTTGAACGATCTAAGAACATCTGCACGGACAAGAGTAATTAAATTATAGTAATGTAGATACCTAACCTTCAACATATTTATTCAAGTGAAAAATTCGAAATATCTTTTAGAGTTATCGCATTTTTGTATCTACTATGCAATTAAACCATTCAATTTGTTAGGGAAATAATTAATGCTTAGTTTATTATAAAGCTAGAGAAACCAATCGTTTAAAAACCTAACAATATTACATTTTTAAATGTTCCATTCTATAATTAGTATCATATTTTTCATTTTTAATTGCCAGAAGTAGTTTGACAAAGATATAGGATATGTTTGCTTAATATTTGGGAAAGAACGAATGTGGTTAACAAAACGTCATTTTGACTGCTCTATATTTATGTATATTTTCATTGAATCTGTTGTTCTACAGTATTGACGTTAGTTTTATAAACTACGTCTTTTGTTAAACATTTTGTGTCACGTATAAAATGATCTAGATTTCAGCAATTAAAAGTCTCCTGATATTATGTAGTTTTATAATTATTAACATGTTAACCTAATAAATAAACATATAAATGTTGTTTCTGTATTATTTAACTGTTATACGATGTCATTTTTCTCAGGAGTCACTGTAAAATGATACTTAGGTTTTCGTGCGTTTTCATTGCAGCTTTGTTGAGCAGGAAGTTTATTTAGAAGAGATGTCACATTAAAATAAAAAATATATACTTTGTTAATTCAAGATTTTACCAGTTCGTTGAATTGAGGTGTTAACTAAATTATCTTATATTTTTATATCTTATTTATCTTTTTGCTACTATTTTTACATTAATTATACAACACAGCCCCATTTTGGCGTATTGGTAGCAGTATACATTGATGGGTGAGGAGACCAGGGTTCAATCCTCGATCGAGTCATAGCAAAGACTTAAAAGTTGTACTTGATGCCCCTTGTTAAAACACTCATAATTAAAAAGTAAGGATCAATAGAAAGTAGAGTAATCCTGAGAAAAGAGTAGCGCCCTCCCCTACACCTCGCTGTAGTAGCTAATGAAAAGGGAGCCTTAAAGTCGCCCTCGACTATGGTCGACCACTTTATTTTATGTTTGGCTGTCCCTACCCGGCGCTGCATATAATCATATTTACTTCAATTAATGATTTAAATAAGTTAAATTTAAAAAAAATATTTTGCGTCACCTTTAGAAAAAAAAGAAAACAAACAAAACAAAGATATGTAACTTTGTATTCTTCAATAGTGAGTTATATAAACAGAACTTACGAACCAGAATAACACATTTATTTTGTAGAACAAAAGGTATCAATGACCAATATCGACAAACCGAATGTATTTTATAATATACTAGCGGAACCCGTCGCCCGGCGTTGCACGGGAGAAAGTACTACCTATTGCATGACGTCGAATAAAAAAAGAAACGGCCTATTGTTATTTCTCCCCGTCTACCGTGTTGACGAATGTTTTAAATTAAAAAAAAAGAAAAAAGTGGTAGAGTAGAATGGGATCGAACGCTAAAACTGGTGATCATGAAACCTGCCTTCTTAATGACTGCGCCACGGTTTAGCGTTAAAAATACATGTGAAAATAGTCCAATAAACCTAAGCTTGATTATTGGCATGCGTGTAATGTTAAGATTTAGCTTTCGCGAAAAATCATTGGAGTCAACGGGAGCGGTCATTAAGTATTTGCGTATTGCTTTATATTATGTAGTAAATTAATACCAGGCAAATAATAAATAAGAACGGGTGTTTTGTGAAAATTAAACTGTGTTTATTAGTTCCCGGTGTCGATGAGTGTAGTGACAGTACAGAATTGTTAGGGAGAAAAGTTTTTGCCACCACCTATATGGAGTTGGTTTGTCGGAGAGCCGTAGATGGTGGGACAAATGTAATATTTAGTGTTAGCTGGAAAAAAATAATAACAATTTTACTAAAACACGAATAAGTGTAATATAATAGTGAGTTTAGTAGCCTGTGGTGCATGTGGTTATTTTCCTATTCTCCGAGAAGGTACAGGGGAAAATCGTCTCTACTTTATATATAAGATAAACAATGCACTGAAAGTATGGGTGGTTTAGTTGTCAATTGAGTTATCTCCCCTTTTCAGATTGGTGGTTTAAGAGACTGTTAGCATAGATAGCTCTGGTTGGTAGGCAATTTACATAGGGGATGGGTAGATTAGTATAAGAATTGTACTCTTTGGATTGAAGAGTTGAGTTCTCTAGACAGCAGAGTGAAGTGCAGAGAGAAAGAGATGGAGTTGGAAGTCGATTGAACATTGGATTGCCAGTAAAACCTTTTATTTATTAACTTTCTCTTACGGATAGACCACAGTATGAGTTGAGAAATGATAAATCAGTAAGTTCAGTATTAGGCTAGGTAAATTAATATGGCCTCCGTAAATAAATACTCACATACATCATTTTGTTTTCGTTTTGCTTGTTCGGTTTACTTTCAAAGTAATTGTTTTTTCATGTTTTAAACTTAATTATTAAAGTTAAATGTGATTATTACAATATCGTAAGATATTTATCTCCCTCCCACGGCGTAAAGATTTGACACAGGGTCGGAAAGTAGGATTTGAAACCAGCGCCATAGATAAAGAGAACTTTGACCGAACACAAATGTCCTGGCCAGCCCCGTCGGCATTCCCCGGTATGGGGCTTCTCAGGCGATTAGAACTAACCTTTTTTTCTAACAAAGGAGAGAAATCAAAGCCTGTGACGGTACACCTCCTAGAACTGCACAGACCTATCGATACCTGAGAGCGACAGAGAAGAGGCCATCCTCAAAAACTGGCATAAACTCTGCCGCTCTGATTTGGTTCATACCCAAATCAGAGCGGCAGAGTATATGCCAGTACCTTTGAAAAAGAAATGGAAATGCATTAATTTCAGTTGAGTACGTAATTTTATTTATGGTTAAAGTGAAAATTGTATTAAGCAATGGATTTCCAAAAAAATGAGAGGAAAACAGAAAAAGCAGAAGTCTTAAGTTCTTCAGTCTTATATTCTACCATATGAGCTATGTATACAGCTGGCTGGATATTTGATAAAGATAAGCTATAATAATTGTAATGGCAACGGCGGTTACAACGGCTGCTACTGTTGCTTTTATTGTGTGTCAGTTTGTTTATTTTTTAAATCCCCAAATATACTTCAAGCGGGATACAATTTTTTGAAAGAAATTGAATAAAAATGCCGTTTTCGTTAAAATGGTTGTCCGGGTTTCCAGAAATAAAACTGATAATTCAAAGTAGAATATTAAGTGTGTAGGTAGGAAGCTTTATATGAATAAAAATCAGACTGAGCCTCTTTTATTATAGAGATCAGTAGTCTTACAGATAGTTGTCATCTTATTGTGTTTTCATTGACTGTTTGTAAAACAATAATGAACTTTATTGCACATACTATTTGTTAGACACAAAACAATGTTGACACTGACTATGGAACACTATTATATTATTCTAACTAGAATTCTTTGGAAAAATCGAAACTCAATGGTTTATGAAAGATGGGGCTACATCCCACTAAACACTAAAAATGATTAACGTCATCTGTAGAATAACACAAATCCCACGAGGGCCTCGTTGATCTGTTCACATTGAGAATTCGAATATTTCAGATTTACATTGAATTTGAGCTATACTCATTAGACACCAATTAAGCTTGATCAAGCTTTAAATTTTGCATATTTTTTAGAATCCAGAGCATGTAATAAAGTTTGATTAAAATTGGAATGAGGATATTCAACATACGGTTTACTAGCATTATAATTTAATTGTAATATTCGTAAGGGTACATAAACGCGGTGCAAACCAGTTCTGA
This sequence comes from Sepiola atlantica, assembly GCA_963556195.1. Lineage (NCBI taxonomy): Eukaryota > Metazoa > Mollusca > Cephalopoda > Sepiida > Sepiolidae > Sepiola > Sepiola atlantica. Next base: position 141,500,859 of record OY744524.1, on the reverse strand, counting down.
GTAAAATAAAGTTATATATATATATATATATATATATATATAAATATATATATATGTAAATGTATATATAAGTTTAACATACATGTGCCAACATGCCACAATGTGGATATTCAGATGTAAAACTAGGTCAAAACAGATATTTTCCTCGAATAATATGATAGGCAAATAGAAAGCAGACAAATAGAATAAAACATACAATATATAAATATATAGAGAAAAATAGAAAATAAAATAATAAATGAAAACTGTATTAACTACGGTTATTTGCAGATCGATTGGTGAACATTTGATAGTCACTGATAAAGCCTCCTGAAGAAGTTGATATTTTGTATATTCATGAATTTATGAATATTTGTTTTCTGCATTTGCTGATGCATACATGACATTAAATTATATATATATATATATATATATATATATATATATATATATATATATATATATATATATGTGGGTGTGTGTGTTTAGATGGGTATGTTGTTATATATATTATACATATATATATATATATATATATATATATATATATATAACAACACACACCTAAACATATACATGTATATATATATATATATATATCACATGTACACACACATGTGTGTGTGCGTGTGATGCTTAGTACTCTCCCTTCACTGTTAAAGAAACTTTGAATGCTATTAATCATATGACCAGACACGCGAATACCTAGTATATTTTCATTCTCTATTATGTGTTGGTTCAGGAAGCTGAACAAGCAAATCTCTGACTGCCGTTCAATTCTGAAATACAGTAATACAAAATGTTTAAAGCTGCGCAATAAATCACCTGGGATACATGGCATCGTTGTTTTTTTCCGACTACATAACCACACTGTCCTTCTCTCCCGTCCACTCCATAACAAATTACACGTACACACGCAAAACCGAAGTGTTTCTTATTTGAGAGAGTAAACAAGAAATTCCGATGGATAGTTTAATTCGTAAAAAACAGAATTTGACCCTTAACCGTCAGAAGTTTCATCTATATAAATGAATCAAAACATGTTAATAATGTATTATGGTCGATTATATATATTTTGGAGAGTGAAGGTGTCTGCAGAGGAGAAGAACCTGAATTCCGGGGGTGTCCTCGACTGGTCTTCTTGCTTCCCACCACTATGTGACGCGCCAAATATAGCCTCTCCATAGTGGATGACCGTCTGTGCGTGGTGATTGGTTACCTTACTCAACGTGTAGCACTATTCTAACTTGCACTCATCGACAAACTGATGATCTTGTTTTTAGAACAGCATGACTTCGCAGATGACTATATTTGACAATTATAAGACTTAAATGCTCTAGATACTATGTACTATATACAAGTTTATCGTACCGCATATAAAATACGCCTATTATCTAAAACATTATGAAGTTCAATAATAGCACCAAAGATACGGGATTTGAGCTTCAGGCTGCAATGAGTGAACAAAAATTGTGATGCACAAATGTCTTGACTATGTCACCATTAATTGATGGATGATTGAAGTCAGTGAAATAATTCTTTAATTGAAAATAACCCACACATTTCCGTTAACTCAACAGATTCCAGATGGATATTTTGTTTTTTATATATAATACTATTGTTTAACAAGCGCTTCGTTTTTCTTGGACTAGTTACAAGGAAATACGCGCATACCAAGGGAATGGACGAGGAATGACACCAAAATGTTATGAGAAACAAATGAACTGGAAATATTGGACAATGAAGTTACGCTTCACATCTCTCTCTCACTCTCTCTCTCTCTCTCTCTCTCTCTCTCTCTGTCTATATATATATATATATATATATATATATATATATATATATAAAAGTGGTGAACAAAAGGCAAACTTTTAGGAAAGGTAAAACCTATTGTGAAAGGTATACACCTCAATATCCAGGATAGAGCAGATAGATATGTAAAAGGATGAAAAGGAATTAGAAAAGCAAAAGTCAAATCTTTTTTCAATTCAGTTGCTTATTGGACCTTTTACCCTCTGGATTCTACCTATCTTCGCCGCACCTGAAGACGTTTGTTTTTGGGGGATTTTAACTTTGAATCCTCTCTTGTCCCTTCTCGTGCCTTTTAACAACCTACCTATCTAGATTTCACTTTATCCGCTGGACTTTTTGACACCGGACTTTTTTGCAATCGGACTTTTGCTTGCATTCGGGCAGAGTTTTGCCTTGTGTTTTTTTCCCTACAATTTTTATTTTACTTTCTCAAATTTTTAATTTTGGCCTTTGCCAACTTATCTATCCCAGCGTCTTCCTCTGATGATAAGATTTTGATCTTTGAAAAGCCTGGCTTAAGGAAAAATTTAACTTGAATAAATTGCCTTTTTGCGGAATATACTTTGCTATGAGCAACTGAATTGAAAAAAGATTTGACTTTTGCTTTTCTAATTCCTTTTCATTCTTCTACATATATATATATATATATATATATATATATATATATATATATATATGTATATATATGTATATGTATATGTATGTATATATATATATATATATATATATATATATATATATATATATATATATATATATATATTAACTTAGTTCACCCCAAACAAAGATAGTTGACACTGTAGGCGTAAACGACTACTGAAAATTAGAGTGAAAGTTTTGGGGGTCATCCAAAATATGGAGCTTTGCAGCGAGATACTTGTTTACATTAGTTTTAAATTTCTGCATGTCAGTACAGTTGGGGAAAGAAGGAGCATGGAGGGAGGTCAAAAGGCCGGTAGTTCTAAGAAAAAAAATCTAATGGAGTAGAAGGATTTAGCTGATTGTCGGATTGGTCGAGTGTATTTACGTCGAGAGGGCACCAGAGCTAAAAATTCATCAGAGCACATTCCTTTAAAGTACTTGTAAAACAAGCAGAAGGATGCAACATAGCGACGATGAGACAAGGCCGGAGCTTGGTTAATAGTAAGGGACCTATCAGATTAGTTACTCTTTTTTGGACCTTGTTTACGAGGGAGAGACTAGTTGATGGTGCGCCATTCCAGATGTGACAACAATACTGTATGCATGGCCGAATGGTGGCTTTGTAGAGATATAGGATACTGTCAGGTGTGAGAATTTTACTAGCTCAGTAGAGGAAACCCACTTTCTTTGCAGCAGCCTTGGCAATGCCTTCTATGTATTAGTTCCATTTAATGTTACCTCTGAATGTAAGGCCGGGGAGTTTGAACGTTAGACTCTCAGGTAGAGTGTTTTTTGCAATGACAATCGGTGGTTGGAGAGGTTTCTTTTAGTTGTTAAATGAAATGAGCTTTGTCTTTGCAGCATTAAATGTTACCAACCATTTATGACCCCATTCCACTACAAACTGGAAGTCATTTTCTAAGGATTCAGCCATTGTCTTGGATGTGTGCGCTTGTTTTACCCACTTAACGAAAATAGAATGTGATGTAGTCAGCAAATATACCAATTTCAGACACAATGTTATCATGAAGGTCGTTTATTAAAGCGATTGATCTCTGGAATACACTTGAATTTATCAAATGTTGTTTGGATTAATGGCCATCGAGGACAACCTGGATCTTTCTTTTGGATAGGAAGGATCTAAGTATATTAAATATTTGTCCAGTAATACCATATGAATTAATTTTTATGAGAAGATCTTTATGCCAAACCATGTCATATCCTTTAGATATATATCAAGCTTCATCTGCCTTTTCCAATGTATGTTATATGCGTTCAGAGATGACAGTCAGGATATCCGCAGGCAGTAGTCCGTGCTTGCCTAAACCAATACTGATGGTCAGAAACAAGTTTAGCATTAACGAGATGATGGGTTATCGCTATATTGATTTAGGATTCAAATATTTTACCTAAGAGCGGGAGTGGACTAATAGGACGATAATTCTGAGGGTCAATTCTATCTCCAGAATTCTTGAATACTAGTATACGAGAGACACTTTTCTAGCTGTCAAAGAAGGGAGATTAGGCAAGGAATTTGTTGAAGAGTTTGGAGGGGACAGGGGCAAGATCAGCAGAGTATTTCGTTATTACTATTACTGGTGTAAGATCAGGTCCACATGCTTTGGAGGGGTCAAGGTTTTTATGATGTCGTGGACATGAGATGTGGTGATATCAGGTCATTAAGTGTGGCTTCAGTCCGCCATGGGAAATTTGGGAGATAGTGGTATCAGTTGCCGTGCAAACGACGTCATTGTAGTTGTATAGTGGAGGGGTTGTTGATTGTACATTGTTCACCACACTATTGAAGATTTTTCAGAAATTACGAGTACCTAGTTTATAGGACTGAATGCGTGGGCTTTAAGGCTTGCTTTGACCTATGCAGTTATCTCAATTGCGCACTGATCAGCAAGAAGAAAAAAGTTCTGATGTGATATTTGATGGATTTTCAAATCATCCTGCTTGTAGTATATCGTCGTTTTGAGCAATGTCTCATCAGCTTTGGGAAGAGATTAAAGAGTGATATCAATCATTACCATAAGGTGATCAGCGCTCTCGAGCCGGCTATGGGCATTCGTCACACAAGCCTCCGGCTGTGAGAGAAAAATCAGGTCAAGAACTGAGGCTTGCTGGTCATCACAATCACGGATGGCGGGTCGGAAAAGTGACAGTCTGTGAGAGGTGGTACGCTATGGAGAAGCTATGTTGTGTCTGTATAGCTGGAGAATTCAAGTCAGTCAAAGTGATGTACGTTTAAATCCCCAAATACGTGTATTTTGGAACTCGAGTCAAGTGATAGTACTATATATATGCGTTCAGAGACAAAGTTCAGCAGGGTACAGTCCTGGTGCAAAGGAGAACTGTATAAGAAATATAAGTAACTAACAATGTGTTGTAAGGTTAATCAAAATCACATGTAGGCTTGATCATCTGATTCTAGCCTATGTTCTCTAGTCTAGGGGTGGGGGTGGGGGGTTCTAAACATAAGCTCCTAGGTAGAGTGGGGGGTATTTAGTTATGTCAAAATAGTGTGAGGAGATTTAGGATTGTTGGTTTGTTTCACTTAGTGCTAGGATATCTGGAGGTTGATTAGGATAAAGATTTCTACGTGATTGAATTTTGGCCCTTCAGATATCTCTGAATGCTAGGTTCAAAGGCGAATGCGAATATGTAGTTTGGTGGGTGTCTGTTTTTTTTTTGTATTGTCATTTTGTTTTTAGATAAGAATAAAAATGAATTTGTTTAAAAGATATATATATGCAAATTAAGTTGCGAAAAATTCGTTTCTGCGTACCTTCTTTGAAAAGTAATGCCATGGTTTGGGTTATTTATCTTTTTTTTTATTAAATCGCTTGCATTAATTACTGTTGATATCGACAAAATAAATAGCATATTCAAATTACAATCGATATAAGCTGTTTACAAAGAAATTATGCAAATGAAGTAAACAATACCTGTGTTTGAGCCCTTGCTTTTTATTATATATACAGTATTCTAAAATACTATTATGTATTATTGATTTAAATTAGAGTTACCAGGTAATTGTAGTATAGTTGTATTAAATAATAAAAAACATTTCGCATATATGTGTAAAAAAGTATACATGTATGTCTGTATAAATGTTCGTGTGTATGCGCAATTGATCGCCTGATAATGCGCCTTTGTATGTGTTATTTATTCTACCTATACCCAAGTGAACCTTTATTTATTAACTCAAGTACTTCGTCTATTTTTGCTTTACATTTCTTCAGTAATTCTGAGTTTGGATCAAATTCTAATGTTAATTTTGTAATAGAGTTTCACTGTTGGTTTTAAGGTGTTCATTCTTTATTATTTCATTTTTTTTGGTTTAAAGGGAGATAACAAAAATAAAAAATGAGAATTGACTCCTGATCTTCAAAATGTTATTCTCGCTTTGAGTTGTTGAAATTACTAGAACACTTTTGCAAATAGACACTAGGCAAGTAACCTGCACCATCCTGCCCTAAACTTGACGGAATAAGCAACCTGACTCCTACGAGCCAACTTCCCACTTAGACCAAAAAAGTGCCCAACGACCTTATAATAAGATATTTCCGGGATTTATCCATGTAGGTAATTTAGGATAAATACATCATATTTTTTCATAAGATCTTGTAATCTTCTGGCTCTTGACCGAAAACTGACGAATTATGAACTAAAAACAAGAATACACTCTCAAAATCTGAACAGAACTGAATTAAGACGGTAGATCTTGAACAAATTGTACAAAAATCAGTATCATCTAACTAACACAAAACGAAGGGTTGACCAGTTTTTAAAATCCATTAGTCTGCTCAACCCTCCATCAATCACCTGCCTGCCATGACTTTACGTACCCTGATCGGGGGGGGGGACTGGACTAAGTGGGTACTCAACCTTGGCCAAGGGTCTCCCACAAGTTAGTGGAGGGAAGGAGGCGCCTTACTGCTCCTGTTGGTGGAAATGTTTCCACCCCACTAACTCAGCTTTGGTATAATGATATATATATATTGTTACATATTAGAATAGAATTGCGAGCTAGACACTCCTATGTGATGTGTGATTAGCTGCTGATTTATGCTTGGTTAGGGTTAGGGTATAATGGATTAGAGGTACGTATATGTGGTTGCAATTCGGCAGATGGGCACACGTAAGGGGTTAAAAGTTGAAATATGATTATGGATCAAAATAAGAGATGTGCAAAGAGGCATAATAAATAAATAAATGGTAATAAGCGCATTTAAATATAACTTAAGTTTTAATGGTGTGTCCAATTGGTTGAACGGCTGATGTGTGGGTGGAGGGGGATAGAGATTATCTTATAATATAGATAGGTATCAGTAATAACTGATAATTAAATGTACTTAGTGTAAACATTAATTAACACGTGTGAAAGTTAAGTACATTTTATTATCATTTTATTATTATTTATTTATTCTTGTACTAATAAGTCACCTCTTATCAAGGCCGGAAAGCCACTCGAACGTAAAGGTTAATGGGTTTGTCAGATGGGGTGATATTAACACCATAAAGATTGGAAATGATGGTTGAAACTGGGCAGAATTGGATTATCGACGAGGTCGTTTTAACAAGAATTTGATGAGATTAAACTTGAAAACGACCATGTTGTAGTCAGCTGGGAAGCAGTCCCGTGATATTGCTTAATAGACGGATAGTTATTGGAAAAGAACTTTTCTCATATACGTTCTGTTTACCTCCAAGTACACATAGGAAGAAAGGAACATGATTTACAATGGTTTGAGTTAAACAGGTTTTTGCTTTGAATGTTTTACAGGGGAATCAGAGATTTGAGCTGAGTCGAGCACCTACTATGGAAATAACAATAGTGTAGTATGACAATAAAGAGGAACCCCTACCAGCTGAAAAGAGAATGCGGTGCTTTACATGTCGTTACTGTCCACCCGTCAGAGTGAAAGAGGGATTCTTTTCGCAGATGTAAAATGTTATAGTTGCAACTAATTAGAATATATGAGGACCAGCTGAGGCAAATGTAAGGACGTAAATGGAAAGCGGTGAATTTATTTTCAGAAAGCGGTGAGCAAAGAGCAGAGTAAAAGCGGTAGTGCTGCTGCTGGGAATTTCTTTGATTGTTTTTGAAACATTTTATTTTTATTCTTACAGTTAGACCACAAGATGTAGAGAAATACTAGCAACGTTTTATTTTCTGTTAGAAAAAGGGTGCAGGTAAGAGCACCCCACTAGATTTCGAAGTCGATGTTGTGCTCTGCCAAGACATACATTAATGATCTAAGCAGCAACCTCACAGATGTTGCAACGATACTCTATCTCAGGGCGTATCTGACTCTTATCCAGGTAGAGGATTGTGTAAGGAATAGGATACTTTCTGGAGCGGTGGAAATATCCAAACATTTTTCCAGCGACCTTAACAACATATCTCATGTACGTCTTCCACTTCAGGTCTGGAGTGAAAGTTAGTGCTTGAAGCTTATCAAAGTAGGTGGCCTACTAAAGTAGATAGCGATCTATTTTAACTGGGGAAAGTGGGGATCGGAGCGTTAGTGATGAAGGAAGATAAGCTTGTTTTTAGATGTATTAAAAGTAATCAGACATGTTCCCCTTATTGCACCAGGTGGATCCGAGTCGGAAGAGAAAGAACCAGAAAAATACTGATTATTACCGTTCATGGAAGTGCTACCATAGATGGTTATGTCATCTGCATAAATATCAACGAATGATATCAGAATGTGATTTGGGAGACCATTGAATCAATATAAGTAAGAAGGGAAAGATTAGATCTTTGAGGCACGCCGGCTTCGGACTTCTGATATAAACGATTACGTATATAATCCTATCAAAATGATGGTTGAAAAGACATTTCCATATATGCAATAGCTACCAAGCTTGTGAAACAGACCTTTTGTACCAAACCTTATGAAAGACCTTTAATATATCAAGAGCTACTGCTCTAGAAACGAACTGCTCGTCAAGAGATTCACTGATCCTGTTGGATATTACAGTCAGTATGTTAGTTGTTGAATTTGCAGGACGAAATCCATATTGATGGTCACTTAGTAGATTGTTTTAGCTGAGGTAGTTGACAACTTCGTGATTTGTTACAGATTCAAAAAACTTACTCATGACGCACAGAATGCAGAAAACTGATCGTCAGTAATATTAAAGAATGGCAAAGTTTTCCAAAGTGAATAGCAGCATTTTCTTCTTAAGCAAGGATTAAACAGTCCTGTTGCGGCGTCTTAAGCACTATAATTTAAATTGTTGTCAGGACCAGTTGCTTTGTAGGTATGAAAGTTCTTGATAAAGTTAACAACACACCTAACAGATATATGAATATCTCTCAGGGTGTTTACAGGCATAGAGGGAATTTAAGAGGTAAGCGGCCATGATCTCAAAGGGCAGAATTTGATGCAACGATTTTTGCGAAAAGTTTGGCCTCAGCGAATTCTAAGATTACCGCTGGATGATAATTGGAGTAGAGGTTTTGAATCTGTTCGAGATTTTATTTAGTGGGAACAAAGCCTCTGCTCAGCTGCTCTTGAGTTAACGGATTGAGCAGAGGACTCTTTCGCGTTCTCTATAACACTTTTGCAGCGATTTCTGGCAGTGTTAAAGGTGGCTTTGGGATCAAAGTATCTAGTACGTTGAAGCAATTTAAATCGTGATTTCTGTGAGAAATAGCAGCGACACATTCAGGTGTTTACCAAGGCTGGCTGTTAGGTTTCTGTTGGAATTCCAATACCTGAGATTAACTTAATCAGTTTATTTTAACCTGATACATGACGATATGAAAAAGCTGAGGCTGTTCCAGTAAGCCATCGAGTATCTATACACTCTGAGATAGAAAAAAAATATCTGAGGTATTACTTAACTTTGTTTTTTATTTTAGTTAAGACAACTGAGGCATCGGAAAATCCCAGCGGATACAGAACAACGGATGAGCATTGTTAAGGACAACGTGTCAAGAAAAGTCCAAGGAGGCTTTAAAATATCTATCGGTATCGGGTACTTGAGTAAGTTCGAACTGTTACTACTAATAATAATGATATGTATGAAATAATATTGTTCATTAGTAGAGGATTTAGCATATTACCATTACTTTTTTTAAATATCAGTATGAAACAAGTTTATTATTTATTTAGTTGATGTGTTCATATTTTAGACGAGTAGTAAGACTATGTTATTAGCAAGTCCCAAGGAATTAAAATAATCATATAAACCAGGAGTTATGTTTCTATTTTTTTTAGTTCATAAGAGTTGGGCGTGAATTGAATTGAACGTGGCTTTTTTCGGGCGTTTACCCATCTACCACACGCACACGAATTATCCTGTTGAAGTAAACCACCAAAGATGCCGTATGTCTCGTACTTGTACCGCCACAGTCACACGTGATCTAATTGTCTATCACCCAGTCCCTGCCACATACTCATTACGTACTTTTTGTCTGTATTACTCCTAGATAGACTTTTCCCAAACGTATTTTCACCGAACATTTCAGATTCGTAGAAACATAAAAAGTCAACGTTTCGTTTAATGCTGGTTACTTTTTATAAAAAAGCGTTTCAACGAAAAGTGTAATATTAGACAATTATTATTTGATGCAGATAAAGACTAGGGAATTTAATATGAATTGGTAGGAAGGTAAATCTTAAAAATAACGCAATATAAATAATGTGGGTGGATTGAAAGTCAAGAGACCAGCATGCCAGCAAGAAAGAAGATGAAGTAAAAATATACTCAACAAAAAAGTAAAAAGAAAAAAGACAGTTGAAGGAAATTGAAGTTGAAAAAAGTAATAGTAAGTACATTCAATTTTGAACACACTATAGAATGTATAATCAAGGGAGGCGCGAGATCGCTCCATCCCTTAATAGAGCACGAATGCCCTATACTGAAATCTCATTTCTTGGATCAATCATAACTCAAAAACCAATAAACCAAATTAGTTAAAACTTTTCACAAAATTCTTATTTGATAGGTTCTATAAGTGTGTAGAATTTCTAACATCATTAGTCAAGGCAATCCAGAGATCCAGAAAGTTCAATCATGAAATCATGTTATCTGTGTGTACGTACGTACGTATGTGCCACCCTGTATCTCATCAACTACTTGATAGATTCAGCTGATTGTTGGCAGAGATAGAGGTTCTAGGTTCTAGTTGATACCATTTTAATTTTAATTTACCATATACCTTAGTTTTCCAGAAATTCCAAAAAACCTTATGAGAAGGCATTGTATTGAGGCATAGCATTTACAAAAGTAGTGACATTCCAGTAAAAATGCCCGTATACTGAAATCATACGCCCTTAATAGGGTTACGATGAAAATTCATATATACTAAATGTACAAAATCAAGGAAATTCTCAAATTTTTACACTTTTATTAAGGGTATGACTACATATCAACCAAACCATTTCATTATCACATCACTACAGTATAAATATCTATGCATGAGTGGATGAAGTGTGTGAGGTGCACTGAAGAAAAATTCCTACCAGTGAAATACATAGCCCTGTTGTGCTCGCATACCCTTAATGACAATGAAAATGTAAAAATTTGGGAATTTTTGTACATTTAGTGTATATGAATTTTCATCTTAATTTTCATCTTAACCCTATTAAGGGCATATGATTTCAGTATACTGGCATTTATCATGGAATATATATTTTAGAACTAATAAAAGAAAAGATGACAAAAAAGACACCTTAAAAACATACGTCTTTATAAATACAAAACAAAACTATTAAATTGCTATGCAAACAGAGGCGCCTGAGAAATATAAACAAAATTAAGTAGATAACAAGACATATGACTTACTCTTTGTAGTATCTGTTCCGATGGATGCTACACTCGATATACCGGTACCTCTTCGCCTTCGGGCGGGCTTTGATTCTACCGGTCTGCGGTATTGTCCTGTGCAGTCTTAGGAGGTCCACCCTCCATGTTTTGCCTTCTCATCCTTTGAGAAAGGGTAAGTTTATTGCTAATCGCCTGAGGCGCCAATACCAGAGAATGTCGACGGCACTGTCCAGGCATTTTTTTAGGTTAGAGCGCTCTAATCCTAGTATCTAGCCACCTGGAAAGGAGGTAAAAAAATACTCTGACCTTGTGTTTAACCTTCTGTTGGGGAGGTAAAAAACTTGGCTAAGATCAGAGTGTAGTATTTACTTCCATGGATGCTTCACTCTGTATACCGGTACCGTTTTGGCCTTCGGGCCTTGATTCTGCCGGTCTGAAGTATTTTTTCTACAGTTCTAGGAGGTCCACCCTCCCAGGCTTTACATTTTCTTTGAGAAGAGGTTTATTTATTTTTAATCGCCTAGCGCGCCACTACCGATGTATGTCGACGGGGCTGTCCACGCATTGTTGCCGGTCAGAGCGCGCTAATCCTAGTGTGCTGGCTAACCACACCTGAGCTTGTGTCTAGCCTCCTGAAGAGGAAATAAATAAAAATACTTTGACCTTGTGTTTAACCTACTAGAGGTAAATAACTTAGTATTTTTGCTTTGAACAAAGTGTAGTATCTGTTCTGATGCTACACTTTGTGCTTTCTGTCCTCAGTTAGTGACGAATCCAGAGTGCTCTTTTTTGGGTAGCTGAATTTTCGCCATATTAAAAACTGACATTGTGTCTAACTTTGCCCTCCTGGAGAGGCAAGTAAATAGATAGAAGACAGATGGCCTGTTTGCTTCTTAATCCTCCCAATTTACCTCAGATAATCGTTCCAAATCTAAGTTACAGGTCAAAATACCAAATCATTATCGCCAGAAAAGGGAAGTGATTCTGCAAAGACAGTAATACTCCATATAAATGATAGCGGCAACATGAAATTAAGTAGAGCTATTAGTAGACAGTCAACAAACTTCGTGGGAGGTGACAGTCGTTAATTGGATATCGACACGGACTGAAGACCTTTGTGTTCCAAGTTCGAATCTAGTCGGTTCCACATTACCACGGTTCCACATTACCACTGTCACTTAGGGATGTTGGCAACCTTCTCGTGGTCCTTCCCGTAAGTACCCGATGTCTTTCCAGAAATATATCTAACTAGAAAAACATCGTGGAAACTAATGCCAACACCAGAATCATCTGATTCACACGAAAGAAGAAGAAGAATAACAAACTTCGTCATACGTTGCCAACATTTCTGAGCTGGTGAGAAGCGGAAAACTAACAACAACCATCACAGCTGATGGGACTAGAGCCACACATGGCACATCATGGGTACGCATGCGTACATACTCAACCAGGTGCATATACTGTCCGGTAAAATGAAACACACGTGCACGCATTAATGACTATTACGCACCATCGTCCAGTGTCTTCGGTCTCTCCGTAAAGAGGTTTGTCAGGACAATATAACATGAAAATACTTCACCCTACAAGTAAACTCTAGCCAAATGTTCAAGATAGTATAGTATTCAAAGCCCAAATAAGATGCCCTTACACGGCTATTAACTTGCTTATAAGAGCATCCTAGTGATGATACTCACGTTGAGTTAGTGCAGAGGTTAAGAACATAAATTTTCCTCTCCCTAATTGACCAGTTAACTATGTTATAGTATATATATCCTCTGTTGTATCTTGGCTTTACCGTATTCAAGAACCTGAATTTATCGAGTTTGGTGGAGTATTCGGATAAGTGCTGTTACTTGAGGTAACATTAATTGAAGAAGGTGCACCCTTCCTCGTATGAGCCAGTGTATAGCCGTGTCAACGTGATCTTATTTGCGCTTCGGATACTATGTTATTTTGAATATTTGGTCAGGGTTTACTTGTAGCAGGAAGTATCCTCATGTTGGGATGTACTGACCAGCCCTTGTACATGGAGACCGGATACAATCGAGGGCGGTGTCTAGTAAGCATTTAAACTCTTTTATACCAATGTGTAAACTTGCATATACATGTAAATATGCGATGTTCGTTTAACTTGTTTTCTATTCTTCTTACAACGAACAGCATTTTGTTTTGTTTATATTTTATAAAAATTCGAATTTTATTTTACTACTTGAATTCCCGGTGACGAGTGCTCTTCAGAACATTTGAAAACATGATGAAACGAAAGTAACCTAACATTATAAATCTAAGGAATTATAATGTTTCCATACACATACACACCAAACAGCACAATACAGCACAATTTCCTAATGGAAATAATATTATATTTGTAGAAATATCGTAATCTCTCATAATTCTTTCATAATCATTTAACACATTTCTTGAGATTAAAACTCTTTCAGTAAATATCTTAAGTTGTTCTGTTCTTCTTACAAAATATAGATCACTTCCCACTGACTCACGGCTAAATTTAAACTGTATATGCCTTGAATAGTTGACAAGTAAATGTGCTAAGTAAATGTCGAAAACAATAAATTCAACTTAAAATTCCTGACTTTCGTTACCCTCAATTTTGGCCGTGAAGTAAGGCTAATATTAGTTCTGTTTGTTTTGTAAATACAACAACGAAATTATCCATAATTTTGTATGCATTTTAGATACACCTTGAATTTCAGGATACGTCGATTAGTTTAAAGTAATTTTTTGTTTCCCTTTTTTTATTTCTCGTCACTCAATATGTATCGAGTCTTATTAATAAAACAACAACATTTTGGTAAAATTCGATGTTATTCATCAACATAGTCTCCTCATAGGAGTATACACTAATTCCAACGCTTCTGTAACAATTCGATCCTTTTTAGTATTAGAATTGTTTATCTTTTGTTTCAAAATACGCCTCAGTTTCGGATATAATTTCTTCATTGGAGCAAAATATTTTTTGAGGATTCCTTAGAGGTCTGCAAACAGCCAGTAATAACTGAGGGTCAGATCTGGAGAATAGGGTGAATACGAAGGGAATTCGAAGTACAATTTATGTATTTTGGCCACTGTTGCGATCGACTTGTGACACGGTGCATTGTCTTCGTGAAAAAGCATTTTTAGGGGCGGTTTCTTCCTTTAAATGTGTAATAATAAATATATATATAATATTCGCTATTGATGTTTTTTTTTCTAAAGGAAAATCATATTATATATATATATATATATATATATATATATATATATGTGTGTGTGTGTGTGTGTGTGTGTGTGTGAGGAAAGTGTACTATATTTTTTAATACTACACTTCATCTTTTTTGTCCTCGATCAGTGTCCTAGAAATCCTTCTTGACTGAGGTTATTTTTTATTTTTGCCTCAATCTAGAGTGTCTTTTTTTTTGGAGGCTAGATTTTCCCTACATTAAAACTCGATATTGTCTCTCACTCTGGTCTGGTGTACAACTCAAAAGCTGTGTAATTCCTTTAAAAAATGCGATGCACTTCAGTAATATCCAGTCTGGTTTATTTTTCCGTGTAATATTTTTCTAAGTCAAGAAGTTTCACGTCATATATATCTTCTTCTTTCTCATCTTCTACTTCTTCTTCTTCTTCTTCTTCTTCTTCTTCTTCTTCTTCTTCTTCTTCTTATTATTATTATTATTATTATTACTATTATCACTATTACTATTATTATTATTATTATTAGTAGTAGTAGTAGTAGTAGTAGTAGTAGTAGTAATAGTTGTAGTTTATATCCTCTCCTTGGGTGGTATTAGTACAGTCATCTTTTAGATTTACCTAGCCTCTACTGCTTTATAGTTAATAATACGGAAATAAATTTGTGAAATTTCGTGGAAAAATACCTTATATCATATTTGGATTGGAGAGTAAGTGACTACACTGAATGTATTTACGTATCATTTATAATTAACGAAAACATTAGACATTGTGTTTATAACCAAACACAATTCGCTTTTAACTAATATTGAATGCGTTTCATGTCTATTTTTCTGCGGATTATTTAAATAAAAGATCACTTAGTTTTTAAAATATATATGCATGTTATCTTTTAATGATATTATGTTATATTAATTCCTTTAACTTTATAAAACACGTATTTAGTTTGTTTTTTAATCGTTTAGACTTACGTGAGGGTCGAACTGGGTATTGACATTGTAACACCTTTTCCCTAAGTAATTTATATTTTGCCTCTTCATTTTTGTCCACCAACTAAATGTTGTTGTTTTTTTGCGTACAAACTAAAAAAACATCATACCTTTTGACTTGTATATAGATTTACTCACGATGAGTTTTCACGCAAGTCATTATCAGTGATCTCTCACTGTGGTGCACCCTGTCGTTTGAGACACAACCACATCTTCTCAAATTTCCACGACTCTCCGCCTCTTTCGAAAACTGTTAAAAATCATTTTGCGTTGCCAGAACAGGCGTTTAATATTGATTTTCGCTTGTAATAACCGTTGGTCTTCTCTGGGGTTTGAGTTGCGATACACCTCCCAAAATTTCCAATATTATTTACAACCGTGAAGTTGAGTTCTAGTTCATGAATTCCTTTCTCAGTCTTTCAATTTTCCTTAACCTTGGCGATCATTTGTTGTGGTGCAAGTATCATTACATTTATGTATTTTTATTGTTTTAATTCTTTTCGTTTTTGCCGACGTTGCTGCCCTTTCCTCATTGATAGTTATTGTTACTATTCATTCAGGTTTTTCTCGCTTTTTAAATTTATTTCTCCTATTATTCCGTCGTTCCTTTTTTCTTTATCTTAGTTCTTCTTTATTTCATTTTCAATTCTTCTCTGTCTACTTTTAATTCTTTTTTTTGTTTATTCTGTTAGTTTTTTGTTTCTTTATCGTCTTTCTAGTTTTAATCATTTATCTCTCCACATATCTGATTTTACACTTCTGTAATTTCTTTTTACTTAACCTTCTTCAAATTCATCATGGGTATTATATTTTATACTTATCTAATCCTGCCATCACAGTTCTCGCCTTTACCTTCCTTTTCATTTGAGAAGCACATTCTTGCTTTGTTTTATTTATTCTTCATTTTCGTTCCATTCTTATTTTATCTGGAACACATAAAAATGGAAAAAAAGAGAAGCAACGAAATAATAAGGAGAAGAAGAAAATTATATTTAGACTAAAGGAGTGAAAAGAAAAGGAAGTTAAAACTTCCTTTTCTTTTCACTCTCTTAGTCTAAATATAATTTTCTTCTTCTTCTCCTTATTATTTCGTTGCTTCTCTTTTTTTCCATTTTGCATGTGTTTTTTTTTCATTTCTCTTTCCTATCGATCTTTCAAACAACAATTTCTCTATCATTTCTTTTTCTTCCTCTTCTTCTTTTGATAATTCCTCTTCTCTCTTTTTGATCCTTTAATGTCCTCACATTTCCCTCTTTCTTCCTTCCATTGTTTGTTTTCATCAAGTAATCCTTGCTTTATTTCTTAAATAGTTATCCTTCATTTCCTCTCGTTTGTATATGTTATGGCTTCTTCGTTTATTGATGGTTTTTTATTTTCCACATTTTTCCATCATTTTATTCCTCTGCTTCACTTTTGGCTCCGCTTCTTTTCCCCAATGTTTGTTTTTGTTCCGTTTTTACGTTCTTCCACGTCTTAGAATCTCTCATAGTATTTTCCTTCTGTCTTTTAAAGAAAGTTTATTTTGGTTTATACCTTCTAGCGTAATCGTACTTTTCACCAATTTCTAATTTCTCTTCAGTTAAAGCATAATATTATTTACAACAACTTTGTTTATCTCATCTAACAAAATATACGACAATAACAAAGTAACGCAGACATGATTAGACATTTCCCTTTTTGCGGAAGACGATCACTTCAAGCGAGATAACTTCTCTCCTTGTTATCGTTAACAAAAGAATCAGATTAAATTAATCAATATTTTCGTCTAATTACGAAGTGCAGTCAAAACGTAATCATTGATTTTTGGTTGAAGTTGACAAACCAAATCGAAAATAAAGTTCACAATTAATAAGTGTGAAAACATTTAGGTGATGTTTTCATCTCACAATTAACGTTCGGTTGGGGAATCTTGAATTAGTTTCTCCTCTTTTGTCATTTTAGTTCAGTAATCTCTTAGAGATTAATTCTTCCTTTCTGAGCCTAACAGTTTATGCTTTTATAAGTTATATTGCTATCTGAATATTGATATACGGATATTCCCCTCTTCTCAAAACTTGAGTAAGTTTCTTTTTTTACTATTAAGTCATCATTTATCAAGGCCAAGAGTCACCAGAGGATAACGACAAATGCGACGGAATGATTGTCAGTCATAGGGGAAATTCCGGACGTTGGTATCCGTAATCGCAAAGGATGCAGTTTGTAACAATTTTTTTTACGAAATATTTTGTATCATCGGAATCTGAGGACATTTAATGATGGCTGGAATAAATGTCTTACATCTGTTCAGTATACTTTTTATATTACCCCAAACTCTCGATAAAAAGCTGTTGCTAAGCGACTCTGACTTTAATAGATTGGGTAGAGAAGGTAGAAAAGAAATGAAATAATGCTCTTACTCCCAATGAACAAAACCTATATTATAATCTATATTTCATGTGTTCTGTGATGGGTTTAGCCGTATTATAGGACCAAATTTTTTCAGTTGAAGTATTCATCTTAGTTTTATTACTTATGGTCGCATCACTAGAAAAAAGCGAAACATTAGATTACTCGTGTGAGCGAGTATGTAGCCATATTGAGGGGATCTTGCTTAGTATTGGAATACTATGCTATTTTCATTTGTATATTTGAGCAGGGTTTGCTTGTAAGAGGAAGCATCATCATGTGAAGATGCCCTGCCAAACGTATGTACAGAGAGACCAAAGACACTTGATGCTAGTGTTTTATCGGCAGTCAAACTTGAGAGTGTTCCGTTATGTGTATCGCTATATTGTTTATGAAAAGACAAGCTATACAATGTTTAAAATATTGAATACCCTTGTGCCAGACAATGATGTATTGAATGTTGGATATTGGATACTCTACGGGGAGTAAAATATTTGACCTTGAGTGTGTTGAGGAACAAACAGGCGATTTGACGGATATGATATCGCTAGACGTATATGTAATTATTAAATTAAGTGACGAATGAAAACACAGGATGGGCAATATCAGAATTCCCGAATTACCTTATACTACTATGTGACGTTAACTACTTCCTCACTCGCATCATACGTTGTCTATTTGATACATTTATATTTTATATATTTTTTACTTTATATTATTTTTGATTTTCATTTTTAACGGTCCCAACCACGTGACTTTCCAAATTTTAATTTTAAATTTTAAATTTTAAATTTCTTTTTTTTTGTCTCTCCATGTCATTCTTTCCCACTATGATCAAAGTTTAAGATCGGATTTTAACTCTGCTTGATGAGATCTCAGTTTATAACAGCTGTTGATCGATAACATCGACATGCCAGTGTCACAGATGTTGTACATGGCTGTGTAAATAAAACCTAATCATATATAAAAGATCTATTTGATATTGAATACTTTTTATAAGCCCCGTTGAAATTCTTTGGATTACTATTCTGTGGAGGTTTACCTTGCCTGGATAATATATATATATATATATATATATATATATATATATATATATATATATATATATATATATATATATATATATTGTTGTTGATTTTATTATTCCATTAATTGCGACAAAATATATGCTGTTTCATTAGCGCCCACAATGAACGCCAACTTTTCAAGCAACAATGGAATCCAAATGGCTAAGATTTTAAATTCAACCTCAACCGGAAATTGAAGATGCATTAGAGAGAGGGGGACGGAGATGGGGTTCTGCCTATAGCGAGTACATGAAAAGGGAGGGGGAGACCCTAACAAGTTCTATTTCAGGAAGTTGAGTGGGATGATCTCTAGCGTCTGGGCCATCGTGACCTCTATTCCAACCAGGGCGGGGGGGGCAGGGCGGGGGGGCAGGGGGGGGGGGGTAATTTAATAATGAGAATAGAATTATAATTATAAAGTTATAACTGTCATTTTTGTTGTAATAGGTGATTAACGTGTAGATAAAAATGTTTGATAATTTTAATTTAGGGTATTAATTGCTACTTTTTCATTCTATTTTAATATAATTATTTATGGCTTGCTCAGTAACGGTAGTGAATTTTGCTGTGATAATATTTTTTTAATTGTGACTAAAAAAATATTTTTTAATTGTGACTAAAAAAATATTATCACAGCAAAATGCACTACCGTTAGAGTTGGCAAAGTCTCCACTCGCCTGAAGAAGACTGGTTGTGTTCACCGGGCTGTACTTCCCACAGTTCGTGTTAATTGATCAAGAAGTCCGGGCTGAGTTGGATCAAAGGATTGGTCGTCAAAGGCCATGCAAGATATCGATAATTCGAACAAATATTCTTAATTTAAAAAAAATAAGAATATATATTTCAATGAAACTTGTTACGATAACAACAAGCGTTTCGCTGGTTCATGGCTAATACCTCTGTGCTTCTGGGCTAAGTTTGCTAAACAGTCGATTGGTTAACGTTTTTACCTGGATGGGACAGACAGCGTTTTCCTGCTCATTGTACCTTATGCGGATATATAATATATAATAACGTACCAATTTTTCGCGATTTTCGATGGGGTCCAGTCACACAGAAGTTATGTTTTAGAAAGTGTTGTTAGACGTGCAGTGATTTTGAAACTTTCGACATTCCGAAACGTATCTGTGAAATTTGGCTTTTCCTACTCTCCCCCCCCCCCCCTCTGTTATTTTCATTTGGATAACTTATTGTGTGTTGATGGTTACACACGAAATATTTCTATAGTGAAATATGTTTATCTGGGCGTGATTAAATATTGAATAGTAGATAATATATGAAGGAATTTTATAATAACCCGGAAAGTTGCGTACAGAAATCAACGTTTAAAAAAAATGCGGGGGGGAGCTTCGGGCGATTTTAAATATTAAGTGTGAATTATGACAGTGAATGGTTAGCAACAAATTTACATCTAGATACACAATTCTGGAGAATATCAGATTATATTAAAACAAAAAAATAGAACTCTATTTTGATTTGTATCTACGTAATATGCTTGCACTTATTTCTCTCTATCTCACCCTCTCTCCCTCTCTAACTCTCACTCTCACTCTCTCTCTTCTCTCTTCTCTCTCTTTCTCTCTCACTCTCTCTCTCTCTCTCTCAGTGGATGAAGGACTATTTTCAGGGGAAGTGAGACTTTTTTTCCTCTTGAAATGAAAATGGTAGAGATCTAGAGAAGTAAAAAAAATAATAAAACTTAATCTATATAAAATTAAAGAGACATATACATATCTATATATTGTCCACTATAATAAATGATATCCAACTATGGTAGCGTTAGGAAGTGAAAAATGTGCCAGACAAAAGCATTTCTAATGTTGAGATGGCAAAAGACATACCCGTTGTCTGTAGTACAATCCACAAAGAAATGTTCGCCTCTAAATACAAAGTGCGCAGTTGGTGTTGTTTTTCTATTTAGGTGATGATAATTTTTATGTGAAAAATAACTAACGTAATTATATATTTTTTTATGAATATGAGTACACTAGTGATCTATACTTTTTCTGTCATCTTTGACGGAGCGTGTAGATTAGTGTATATATATATATATATATATATATATATATATATATATATATATATATAAAGGAGGAAAGATGAAGATAAAAAATTGCATATAATTACATAAAATTGATACAAATCTTATTACATCTAAATTTCTGGTGCAAGGAGTTACACTGATCCTTAAACCATGGTTTTTCAAAGATAAAATTCGGTAAGTGGTATTTATAATAAATAAATATTACTTGTTCCATTTCACTTTTAAATTTGAAGAAGAAATAACAGAAAAGGATGGAAATAAAGAAATAAATGGCCGAGAGGGAGAATGGTAGCAGTATTGAGTAGCCATTGTGTAAGACAAAAGGGGACGCTATGGTGCAGATAGCAAAATAGTAAAAGTTTGTAGATTTGGAGAAAAGTTTGTAGATTTGGAGAAAGTTTTTTAAAAATTTTTACAGGGTTTCAAATAAAAGGCAGAGGGTTCAAAAATATCTCACTTGGTCCGTAGGGATTCGTGTCTCCGTTTTGTGTATAGTTCCGTAGAATTACAAGTAAACATCCGTGGACAGATACTTTAAGTATCCAATTCGGCGGATCCGAGGCGAAGATGGTCTGTTAAAAGACGCTATGTGGCAAGATTCATATCTGCCTTCAAACACCTGACCTCCCGGGCAGAGAGATGTTTTAAAAGTTGTAATATACTATCTTAAATATTCGGCTTTTGGTAGGAAACTCAGCCGACTAAAGTGAACAGAACTGGATCCACCGAAGTCAGTTGGAATAATGCGTACAGCTAATGTTTTAATGGTGTGTGTGAAAGAGTGGGGTGAGGTTGGGGGAGTGGTAAAGTCTATAAATTTAATTTTACTTTGAATTGTCCGCTAAAGCAGTGTTGGGTGTATCTTTATGGTGGGGGGAATTCAGTTGAAGGGAGATATGAACCTTGCCACATAGCGTCTTTTAACAGACAATCTTCGCCTCGGATCCGCTGAATTGGATCGTGTAGGGGCAAGAGCAGCAAGCTCATCAGAGCACAATCCATTGAAGTACTTGTAAAACAGGCACAGGGAAGTAACATTGCGACGATAAGACAGGGGCTGGAGTTTGGTTCACAGCGAGGGACCTATCAGGTTTGCGACTCTTTTTAGGACCTTGTCTAAGAGGGAGAGGCTAGTGAATTATGCACCAGCCCAGATGTGGCAACAATACTCCATGCATGGGCGGATGAGTCCTTTGTAGAGATACAGAATATGTCAGGTGTGAAAAGTTTACTGGCACAGTAAAGTGAGTTCACCTTCTTTGTAGCAACCTTGTCAATGTGTTCAATGTATTTGTTCCAATTCATGTTATCTGTGAAAGTTAGAGCGAGAAGTTTGAATGATAGACTCTCATGTATGTTGTTATTTGCCATGACAATCGGTGGTTGAAGAGGTTTTTGTAGTTATTAAAGGAAGGTAGCTGTGTCTTTGCGATATTGAAAGTTACCATCTATTTTTTATTCCATTCTACTACAGACTGGAGGTTAATTTCTAAGGATTCAGCCATTGTCTCAGATATGTGCACGTCGGTGTTGCCCACATGACGAGAGTTGAGCGTAATGTCGTCAGCAAATATTTCTATCTCAGTCTCAATGACATCAGGCAGGTCATTTATGAAAATAAGAAACAGTAGAGGTCCAAGGATGGATCCCTGGGGTACCAGCACTTATATCATGTTGCTTAAAAAGAAGGAAATGGAGGACATCCTGGATCCTTGTTTTTGTTATGAAGGATTTAATTACATTAAATATTTGTCCACTAAGTGCAGTTTTAGAAGAAGCCATTCATGCAAACCTTGTCAAAGGCCTTGGATATATCGAGCGCTACCGCCCTAGCTTCACCTGTCTTGTACAGTGTATAATATATACGTTCAGCGATGACCGCTAGGATATATGCAGTAGATCGTGATTGTCTGAATCCGTATTAATGATCAGAAAGATGTTTTACATCAACTAGGTGCCGGACTATCGCTGGATTGATTAATGATTCAAAGAGTTTAGCAAAAGTTGAGAGTAGACTGATTGGGCGGTAGTTTAGAGGATCAGTTCTATCTCCAGAATTCTTGAAGACTGGTATCACAGAGGCAATTTTCCCACTATCAGGGAAACATGATTCAGTAAGGCATTTGTTGCATAGTTTTCAGAGGACAGGGGTAAGCTCATCAGAGCATTTCTCTATTACTATTGCTGGTATAAGATCAGGCCCACAGGCTTAGGAGGTGTCAAGGTTTTGATGATGTCTCTGACTAGAGATAGGGTGATGACCAGGTTCTCAAGCGTGGATTCAGTCCGCAATGGTAATTTGGGGAGGGGTGGTTTGCTGAGTACAAAGTAAAGTTAGAGGTGAAACGCAGTTTCCGTGCAAACTACATCGCTGTGATTCGATAGCGGGGGAGTTGTCGATTGTCCATTGTTCATCACACTATTTTAGATTTTCCAGAATTACCTAGTTTCTGTGACTGAATGCGTTTTTTGGTTATCTCTGTATACTTTCTCTTTGCTTCATCTATCGATACTTTACAATAATTTTTTGCCCCTACAATGTTTTGTCTGATCGCAGTTGACTCATGCCTTCTGCTTCTCAGCAATAGCGGCTGCACATTCTTAGGTGAACCATTGAGGAGGGGTTTGCTGAAGAATTTTTGTGTGGGTACATAAGCATCAATGCCGGCTTTGACCCATTCTGTTAGCTCATTTGCACACTGATCAGCAGGGAGCGAGAAGGTTTCACACCATGGGGCGTCGCTGATGTGATCTCTAATGGATTCGAAAACAACCTGCTCATAGTTTCCTGCCATTTTGAGCAACGCCTTTTCAGAGTTTTGACTATGAGCATTCGCCACACAACCTCAGCACTCAGGTTAAGAACAGGTCGAGAATTAGGCTTGAGTTCCCAGCTGCATCAGCAACGCTAGAGAATCCAAATCAGTGACGGTGGTTGGCATTAAAATATCCATATACATGTATCTGGGCATCTGAGTCAAATGATAGTGCTCTATCTAAGCTTTCAGAGACAGAGTTAAGCAGTGTACCGGCTTGGGTCGAAGAAGAACGATATAAAAAATATAACTAACTCTGTGATGTAAAGTCAATCTAAAGCACATGTAGGCTTAGTCATCTGATTCTAATCTATGTTTTCTAGTCATGGGGAGAGTGTCCGGAACATGAACCTTTAGCCCATGCATATGTTTGTCAGAGTCCTTACAGTAGAGTGGAAGGCAATCAGTTATGTCAAGGTAGTGAGAGGAGAATTGAAGGTTCGTTTCACTTAGTGCTAGGATATCCGGGGAGTTTGCCAGGAGAAAAGTTTCTACGTCCTATATGTTGGTTCTAAGTCCCCGGATATTTTTGAATGCGAGTATCAAGGGCGGAGGCGAAGATGTTATTTATTAGGTGCCTAGTTTAGGTTTGGTTTTCTTATTTTGTAAATTCATGTTTGTTTTTAGATAGAGTGGGGAGGGAAAAGTGGGTGCTTGTTTGGTGTCAATAAGATCACACAACCAGTCTATTAGACGTGACCTGATCTATGGGGTTTGTGGCATCAGGAAAGTCCACCGGGATAACTTGAAGACCCTTTTCCATGCGCGACATGGAGCGTACAGTTACCCACGATATTATGCAGCTTTTGGCGGAGTTGCCGTTCTTAGCGCTACCTAAGAGTTTGAGCTCCTAACTACTAGTCGGAAACAGCAGCCAGACAAGATGTCTCTGTACCCACAACCGGTGGGACAAGTGCGACCCAGACTAATTATGTACGACTTAGTGACGACACAAAATTCCCCAAGTTGCCCAAATAAAGATAAGGAGAAGTGGCGTCCATTACCCTAGTCATGAAATAAGGCCATATACCGGGTGTATTTAGAGGTATCCAAGTGATTGTACCTCTATTCCTGGCTAATAGACAAAAAAGGACTGCGAAGGTCGGGCGATAGGCAGACCCCCATCTACTCCTTAAGCACTTATAGGTTTTCAAACCGTATACTTTGTTCGAGATTTCAGCTCTAAGAAAGTTGTCGCTCAAGACTTAAGAGACCTCCTTCTTCAACAGTTTGCTGCCAAGACGTAGATGGTTGGTAGCAAGTTTTTATTGTCAGAGTTTTTTTCTCTTCGATAGATGACCTGACAAGGTCTACGAGTTCAACACTCCGAAACAGGATAGCCTGTGCCCATCTATCAGTCGGGTGTTGCCAAACCTCGGCAGGTAAAAAAGTTTTTTTCTCTTTCTTTCTAATCACATATGCACACATATATATATATATATATATATATATATATATATATATATAGAATAATGCTAGTCACCGGCTTCTAAATATAATCAAGAACTAATAATAAATTTCCCTCACACTATTATAAGTAAATATTGTTGTAGAGACATTTCACCGGCCATTATCGTATGCGGGAGGGTTTAATCTACTATTGGGTAGGTTCAACGAAGAGGCAGTTCAGCTATGACGTTACAGTATAAAAGGTCCTTTTATGGTCGCACTATGTAGAAAAAATATTTTTGAACTAACTAGTCATTGCAACGTAAATATATGCATTTTTTTAATGTAGAAACTATTCAGAAATAAGAAATTAAGAACTTAGCTGTTTTTTTTATTTTCTAACATTTTGCCTATAAGCTTTAGTTGAATTTGAGAGCTCTATTCCTTGACGGTGGTCGATACAAATGTATCAACACGTAGCTCTTTACAAAACTCAGGGAAGAGGGTTTCAGTGGTCCCTTTCCATGCGTGACATGGCAAATACAGTTACCCACGGTATTATTCAACTGTTGATGGAAAACCCGTGTTAGCGCTACTTAAGAGGAAACAGCAGCCAGACAAGCTGTTTAACCTGTATCCTCACTATGTCGGAACAAGAGCGGACCAGACTAGTCATGTAGGACAAACCGACGAAAAACAAATCCCCAAGTTGCCTTGATAGCGAGAAAGAGAGACTGTGTTCATTGCCCTAGTCAGGAAACAAGCTATGACGTTACAGTATGAAAGGCAATTTTGTGGTTGCGTTACGTGGAAAACATATTGTTTAACTAAGTATTCATAGCAACGTAAATACATGCATTATTTAAGATAAAGACACTTCAGAAATAAGAAAATAAGAATTAGCACGGTTTTTTTCTAACATTTTGCCTATAAGCTTTAGTTGAATTTGAGGTCTCCATTCCTTGTCGGTGGTTGATATAAATGTATCAACCCGTGGCTCTTTACTAATATCAGGCTAGTGGTTTGAGTGGAACTTCCCCCTTTTTTAATATATTTGATAGTGGATGCCTTCCCCCTTTTAATCTCGAACGATTTGACCCGTAAAAAACTCGCAGAATATTAAGCCTTAAGGTTTAAGGGTTCTTAAGAAGAAATTTAAATTTAGAAAATCTTACTTAATTGGAGTAACATGACTATGGATAAAATTCAACGCAGATTTATGGATTTAAATTTTTAACTAGCTGGTTTTGCCTATATTGTTTGCCTTGAAACCCTTTTAAAACTTAAATTTGAAGGAATTTTTGTGAAATTATGTTAATATCTATTGTTATCATTTCACAAAAATGGGAGGTATCTGAATTTTTGCAAAGAACTTTCAGTAAACCACATTTAGACTATCTGCGCCTAGCAGTTGTATTCCAAAATTCACAATGATTGGTAAATTAATTTATATGTAAATCCTATACATATATATAAACGTACAACCATGCCTATCTTTATAAAGATGAATATATATATATAT
Source organism: Sepiola atlantica (assembly GCA_963556195.1). NCBI lineage: Eukaryota > Metazoa > Mollusca > Cephalopoda > Sepiida > Sepiolidae > Sepiola > Sepiola atlantica. The sequence continues at coordinate 141,474,226 of OY744524.1, read as the reverse complement.
ATATATATATATATATATATATATATATATATATATATCGTCATCTAAAGACAGATTTTTCCGTATTATTAAGGAGGTAAACATCGTATCATAATATTCGAGATGTAACGATAGCAATATTATAAAATGATTGGAAGTCAATACAACCTGAGTTGTTATTTTCTACCTTACTTATTGTTTCTCTTCTTTTCTAGTTCTACTCAGTACATTCCGATATCTTTATGCTACGCTTTTTAAATTTTTTTTATAGTATATCACTAATATGTTTTTCTTCCAAGATGTTAATTGGAGAAAACTTATGTTTTGATAGATATCCGTTATTCCATCGTTCCGTTATTCTGTTATGCCATTAATCCATTGATTTTTCTGGTTTTCTGTGATAGCCTTGAAGAGCAGAAAGAAATAACACAAACAAAGGGTAACTCACAAGAAATTGTATTAATAAAAGCACAGAAGCTATGGGTTGACAAAGGCTGTTTCCTCACTTCTACCGATTCATCATAACGACTCTATTCATAGATTCAGGAAAAGTCCATACAGTGAGAAAATTAGGGAGATCATCATAACATTTTCTCAAAATTGTTTCATCAAATTTTAAGAAGTTTTGCATGGAGTCATATGGCCAGTTAAACAGATATTCTGATTTGTCTATTATGCGGTTTAAATGACATAAAATGGCCAGGAATTATGTAATTTTTAGCAAATATGTAAAAGTAACACAATTAACTTTTGCTCTAAATTACCTACACTTTATAATTAATGTTTATTTAAATTTAATGAATAGTGGTTTGTCTTCTACAAAAGAATAGTCAAAGTTGCACTTCTTCATAAATATCTAAAAGTACACCAATTTCTATTCTTTGAATAATACGAGTTACCATTCTCATCTTGTTTGTTGTCGATACTCACTGTTCGATGTAAGCGTGTTTTAGGATAATTAATTCACTTATATATTACACGAATATATAGCCTATGTAACTTCTGGTTTTTAATTATTAGACTGAGATCGTGTTTAAGAAGGAGGAAATGCATTTAAAGGAGTTTCAAAGATTTATAATGCAGTATGTTTATCATTCCAACCCGATTATCTTCTATAGTGAATATCCCAGTCTACCCTATTAATCACCCACAAATCACACACATTTACTTTAAAAATACTATCCTTTATTTAATCTCTGTTTTAAAGATACTATCGTTTATTTAATCTCTGTTTTAAAGATGATATCCCTTATTTAATCTCTGTTTTAAAGATGTTATCCTTTATTTAATCTCTGTTTTAAAGATACTATCCTTTATTTAATCTCTGTTTTAAAGATATTATCGTTTATTTAATCTCTGTTTTAAAGATACTATCGTTTATTTAATCTCTGTTTTAAATATATTATCGTTTATTTAATCTCTGTTTTAAAGATACTATCCTTTATTTATTCTCTGTTTTAAAGATATTATCCTTTATTTTATCTCTGTTTTAAAGATATCCTTTATTTAATCTCTGGTTTAAAGATACTACCGTTTATTTAATCTCTGTTTTAAAGATACTATCGTTTATTTAATCTCTGTTTTAAAGATGATATCCCTTATTTAATCTCTGTTTTAAAGATGTTATCCTTTATTTAATCTCTGTTTTAAAGATACTATCCTTTATTTAATCTCTGTTTTAAAGATATTATCGTTTATTTAATCTCTGTTTTAAAGATACTATCGTTTATTTAATCTCTGTTTTAAATATATTATCGTTTATTTAATCTCTGTTTTAAAGATACTATCCTTTATTTAATCTCTGTTTTAAAGATATTATCCTTTATTTTATCTCTGTTTTAAAGATATCCTTTATTTAATCTCTGGTTTAAAGATACTACCTTTTATTTAATCTCTGTTTTAAAGATACTATCGTTTATTTAATCTCTGTTTTAAAGATGATATCCCTTATTTAATCTCTGTTTTAAAGATGTTATCCTTTATTTAATCTCTGTTTTAAAGATACTATCCTTTATTTAATCTCTGTTTTAAAGATACTATTCTTTTATTTAATCTCTGTTTTAAAGATACTATCCTTTATTTAATCTCTGTTTTAAAGATAATATTCTTTATTTAATCTCTGTGTTAAAGATACAAGCTGTCTAACCTGTATCCTCAACATGTCGGAACAAGAGCGACCCAGACTAGGCATTTATTTATTTAAAATGTTATGTACTTTTACGTCTGAAAATAAATATCAAAATGTAAACTCTCTTGAAAACGGCTGCAAAACATATATTAAATGACATTTTAAACTTTTACACTTCATTTGTAAAGATAAACATTGGTTTGTTGGAACTATTTTAAAGATGATTAGTAAATTAAATTTTTAAATACTAAATTTATTTAAAAAAATACTAACTTCATCTTCTGAAATTATATTTTCATCCGAATAATTAATTTTGTTATTACAATTCAGTCATTTTAAAAGTTAAATCGTAATTGCCACTGCGATTTTATCAAGTATGGAAGATTATAACTGGAATAATATTCCATTATCTTATTTTTAATTTCATACAGAAGTTATGGTTTTGTAATAAATCGGTTTATTATATTTCATGTTAAATGTTTTGTTTTTAGATTCTTCTCTTCTGCCCTAATTTTCTTTACTTCGGTCTACATTAATTGGTTGGATCTCTAAAAAATAAGTATTGACGTCACATGTAATTCCCGTCTCTTTATATGTAGTAAAACGTTTGTAAAATGTATTAAAAAATGTAAATATAAAAGCAACTCTAGATATTCAACTCTACAAATGTGATTTTGATTTTCTATCATTCATCTCTGACTTTGCACCAAAAGTAAACAATGTTTTTTTTGGTAAATAACAATTTATTTTCATGTATTTAGTCTTTTTTTATAAATCGTTATGAGAAATGATAACATGACATATGAAGAATATCGAATGTTTTCATAAAAGGTACCGTAACTCCATATGAAATATAAGACTGTTTATTGTTATGTTTTAGTTGTTTTCCGTTTTTGTTTTTCTAAAATCACCAAACAGCAGGTGTTGTGTTTGTTTAATTAATGTTATTTTGAAAAAATCTTTTCAATATCTCCAATGATAAGAATTTATGAGACTTTCGATTTTAATAAATACTTTCCTCTCACAATTCATTCTCTTTCTTTCTTTTTTTTGATCGCAAAACATTTCCCTTCTTTATTTTAGTCTCCTCTTTCTCTCTTTCTCTCTCTCATTTCTCTCTCTCTCTCTTTCACTTCTACTTTTCCTCTTTTCTCGCTAACCTCTTTCAGATTCATTTTCTTTTATGCTTACTACTTCTTCATCTCTCAATATTGTTTTAGTAGTAAACGCAATACAATTTACCATATTTTGATTGGCTGGATTCTGTTTCGCTGGCATTGGTTACCCCCGATATAATAATACACTCACGGAAGAGACCGCGGGAAAATTTCAAACAACTCTAATAAAAGTTGTTATAGAAACGACTAAACTAAATACAAAACACTAAATCTCCGATCCTAGCCAACATCGACTTAACTACAGCCACCACCACCATGTTATTCTTCTTCCTCTTCTTCTCCATTCTCTTCTTCTCTCTCTCTCTACTTCTTGTTCTTCTTGTTCTTCTTCTTGTTCTTTTTCTTCTTTTTCTTATTATTATAATTATTATATAATTATTACTACTACTACTACTACTATTACTACTAGCACTATTACTAATATTACTGCTTCTAACAACTTTAGTAAATATTGATATAAGACTGTCTAAACTCCAACACCGAACGCTAAATCCTCAATTCTTCTTCATCATCTTTTTCTTCTTCATCATCTTCTTCTTTTTTTCCTCTCTTCTTTTCTTCTTCTTCTTCTTCTTCTTCTTCTTCTTCTTGTTATTATTATTATTATTATTATTATTATTATTATTATTATTATTATTACTGCTACTTTTATTTCTTCACGTTCTTTATTTTTCCTAAATTACTTTAAAAAATATAGTCAAAAAATAATCTAAAATAATAGAAATAACATATTAACAAGAAAAAAGGCTAAAAGATCTCATATGAAAATTATTTATTTTAATCCATTTTAAAGTAGTGGATTTTGTATTACATAGTCGATTTCATTGTTCGTGGCTTAATCCTTTTTTACACACTTTACAAGACGTTTTTTCGTCTTTTTTTAACATACGACTTTTTCGCGTTCTTCTTTACCTTACGCGGTTTTCGCGTTCTTCTTTACCTTACGCGGTTTTCGCGTTCCTGGTAACATACGCCGTTGTCGCGTATTTCACCGTTGTTACAACACACCATGTAACGTCTTCGAAAGTTAAAATGGTTGAAACGTTACTACAATGGGTTTCAAGTAATATAAAGCATTTAAACTACAAATATGCTCTTTTAGTACTTACGAGTTGAACCGTGATAAAGTTCTTTTTAAATTCATATTCGTGTGTAAAAAGGTGGACCCAGTTATGCATGTACTAAACTGTTTTCAATATTCTAATGTCTTTTGGAACGTGCTAACTTATTGTGTGATTTTCCTTTGTGCTGTATTAAAGTTTCTTTTTGTGGCTGCAACTTGCGTTCCTCGTTGTTTTTGCGAATTCGTTATGGTTCATCGATTAATCGTCTTCATCCCTTACTGTTTGTGTCGTGTTTTTTGTTCTTTGACAGTCGAGTGTAGAGTATCTGTTTTCTGGGAATAAATTTGTTACATATAGGAACAATAAGGCTGGAAGGCAGATGTTGAGACTGATTCAGAAGTTTTATTGATCTCCTTTGTGGTAATGCCTCGGAAAGAAATTGCCGTTTTCTAGATGAATTGGTATATTCCTCTAAGTTTCTGACTTAGCTAATTAATCACATTTCTTGAATTGCCGAAAGGGGAGAAGTTGGCCCGTTTTCGTATCATTCGAGACTTAACTTAAAGCGTTACACAATTATCTGGACTTCTGTGTCGCGTCGATTCTATTCACGAACTGCCCCAAGACTCTCCCCTTGAAAACAACTAGTGACGTCACATATACTCGTTCCGTCGCTTCATTTGTATCCAACAAACACGTTATCGTATTCTCACTCGTTTTGTGTTTGACCCTTTTAACCCCAATTCTTGTTCTCGGATTCCAAGTTAAACATGTCTCTTCTGGCTCGGTTCAACTAGACTTGCACTTAATTCTTAATTTCAACCTAAATAACAATTCATACTAGCTGAAGTACAACCTTTCAAAAATAGGGGCCTCATAATGAAACATTTTTAAATATTTATTTAGCTAAACGAATAAAAACAAGTCATCATATTTTTATTAGATCAATTAAATTTACAAAAGAACAAATAATTTCCAAGTGTATATTTTACAAGTAGTTTTAATGTAAAATATATAGAGAACGACAGAAAATTATCCAAATGTTTTTCTTATAACTTTTCCCTCTTCCTCTATTATTTTGTACGTAAAACATTTAAACAAAAAGAGTAGAAGTTTTGTCTTTTTGATTTATTAAATAGAATAAGTAATAAATATTGTGGAAATAAGTTGAAATCATTTCCAAGGTTTTATCTGTAAAAATAAAATTAAAAAATACAGTATCGTATTTTCTCATATATGTTTAATTTTTTTATTTATATTTTAAAATAAGTTTTTCAAAATATCTTAGAGTTTTAATTATTTTATTTAAATAGGCATCACAATTTACTGTCTTACGACGATCGGCGTTTTAGTTATAACTAGCAATCAAAATAAATAATAACATTTTTAAATGGTTCTAAAATTAATGCAACTTTTAACATTACGATAAATTAGGATTAAAAAATAAACGATAAATGTATGTTAGTAGAGATGTTCGTATATACAACTAACATCGAATATGAAAATTTACGAATCATGTATTTTCTGCGGATTATATATTTGGTGCTATTTTTCGTGTTAGAACCAATTTCTAGTTCGCCCAACGCTTATTTAAACACAGACTAAGACAGAATTGTCGGAATACGCCAAGCTGGTCTAGAATGAAATAATAAATGTACTTACGTACATTATTTTTTAATTCTAGACAAGCTATATCTATATTGTCTGCTCGGGAGTTGTATTATCTTCAGTTTTGTTGCCTTTATTGTCCTTATTTTACTAATGAGTCGCCACATATCAAGACTAAAAACTGTTTGAAGATAGGAGTTAATGAGATAGATTGATTGAAAGTTAAGTAATGATTAATATTATGAGAGGATTTAATATCACAACATATCACGCACTCAAAATCATAGCCGACTCAAACAACAGCAATTCTACCCTCTTTGTAAAATACATACCTCATGGAATGTGAGGACTAAAAGACAAAATATGAAGGAAGCGAGAGTTACGAAGCTGCTGAATGCAAACCGACCGAAACAGAACAGAAATTAAGAATTACGCAAATGTTAATGTTGATGTCATTTCTTTTTAGTCGTAACATTTCTGAAGATCAATGGCGCCCGATCCGAGACAAAAAAGTACGCTGTGATTCTCAGTCTGCAACTAAAGTTGTTTACTATGATGTAAGAAGTCAATTATTGCTGATGCATGCCGAGTAACGACACGTGTCGCTTGATCACTTGCTGCCTGAAGTCTACGAACCTGAACAACATTGCCCCTTTAAGATGTAAGACGTGAAATTATCAGCCTAGTAGAGATCACGAAGGCTACCAGTGATTAACACAATCTACTTCAATGACGTGAACCAACGGTTCAACAGGAGAACCTTCTTCAACCATGTCGAACCTAAAAATGTGGTCGGTAAGAAGTTTTCTTGTTTTTTGTTGCATTTTTAATCAGACAACGAAATATGAAATGTTCATTGTAAACTAATCGAAGTTATTTTACATACTGTATAATACGAGAAGCTGACGCTAATTATAATTATGATTTTTTACTGTTACTTTGTTTGCGATTTAAGAATGAGAACATATAACTGCAGTAACGAGATTACCCCGGGGTGATCGAAAACAGCAAGTTAATGAATAAAAATGATAGATGGTAACGCGGTGTAATCCATGAGTAATACTGATTTTATTATGGAAGTGTTGAGACTAGAATTATAATTGTAAGCATTTGTTTTCATCTTGAAATATGCTGATTCAATAATGTATCAATAGCAATTGTAGATGCACGCCACTTATTAACATAGAATCGCGTAAACAAGTGAGTAGACGTTCGACGTTTTACTTTCCCTACTTGGAATACACTAAAGGAATTGTAAGCCAAATATAAAATAATTTCTTGTTCTCGATTTCTTCATTTCTACTGAAACAAATTTCCATTTTTGGAGCAAGCAAATGAAGGAGGATATGTTACATTATTGAGGGGATAGTTAGTCGTACTCCAGCGCTGAAATTTGAAAACAAAGAGAAAACGGCTAATAAAATAAAATATAAAAATTGATGAAAGTGAATGAGACAAACTTATAATTTCTAGTGAAAACGAATCAAGAATCAGAATACAATACTAAGCTTTTCATTTTTGGACTGCGATAACAATACCTGTCAGGGTCAATGAAATACAATATGTTTTTAGAATAACATGAAAGTGTGACCGGAAGTATATGCAAAACGTTCAACTTGAATAACTAATGAAAGCAAACGACATTAAAAAAGTTTTTAAAAAACGAATAATTTAAACGATTCGATTCGGCTTTAAATTACTCTTAATGTGTTTATATGTCGTTTATAAAAAGATATTAAAAAACTGCTGTAAAATATTATAAAACAAGCTCTTGTTTAACTGAGAGAACTGCAGTTAATTCTGCCACGATTAATTTTTTACAATGTAAATGGAGGAAGTTTATAAAAGCATCGAAATGTAATAGTTATACACTGGCGGCTATGTGTTTGGTTCCTGGGTCATGAGAGCCATAGTAACTCTCAATTTTACTTCTATTGTAGAAGAACATCTTATCTACAAAATCATGCTTTCATGATATAGCAACAAAATCGGAACACTAATGATTATATAAACTCTTTAATTAAATTCTTTTTCGTTTATGAGGAAAAGGGATTATGTTATTTTTCAGTTATCATATATATATATATATATATATATATATATATATATATATATATATGTATATATATATATATATATATATTCAGACTGAGAAACACATTTCACAATCTAAAACAATTAGATAATAGCTTATTCAAGCAATAAGACATTGCTTTTTGACATATTATATAGTTGCAAGTTCTTGCCATTATAAGAAATACCATTTTGTGAACGTTTTATGTTCACGTTTTTCAGCTTAGTGAAACAACACAAAAGTATTAAGAATCGGATCGCTCTAGTTAGAAATGTACCGACTAAAATAGTAGAATAAAAAAACGGTCACATTTTTTTAGAAGACTCATGTTAGATCGGGAAATAAAGTCAATGGGTTTCCTCAAAATCACAACCTTTCTATGCCGATGATGAAAGCAGTATTGGAAGCTATCATGAAAGTCATCCAAAAAACGTATAATGAGAAATTACAATATAATAATTTAAAAGAGGCAGGTCAAACTACTACTAGTTAGCATAATATGGCAGAAAGAAAGTGTTGAGAACAAAACCAAATGCACATTTGGAATCACCGTCTTCGATTCGATGCCTTTATCGATATCATGAGTTATTCAAAATTTAAAGTAAAAAGTAAAAATAACATTAAAAACAGATTTTCGCACATTTTTAACGTTCCGTTTCCAGTTTTATTTTTGTTATTATTAGCCACTTGAACAACATACTTCTAATAATATTAAATTTTTCACATGAACCTGAATAATAGATTGAAATTATTTTGTTGCAACTGAATGTAAAGGAAGAAACTTTTTTATAATTTTTTTTATTTTAACATCTGTGCAGAAGAAAAACGTTTAGAAACCCAATGTTGACGGGTACTTAAACTATGATATATATATATATATATATATATATATATATATATATATATATATATATATACATATATATATATATATATATATATATATAGGTGTATATATGTACAAATATATACTTATATATATACTTTATATATATATATATATATATATATATATATATATGTATATATATGTACATATATATACTTATATGTACACTTTATATATATATATATATATATATATATATATATATATACGGGTCATCCATTACAGACCATGTACTTAAAAACCCGCCGTGCGCTAGACATTTTAGCATGGACTCCTTCACCATTCGCAGTCATGCTCACTTGTTATACCATCTAAAAATCTTGGGGACGATCCATGTCTGTTTTAAACGTCCATCCCTTTGTAAGCAAAGGTAATGTCTATTGGGACTAGATGTGATCAGTCTCTAAGATTCATCCTCAATTGTACATATTACATAACGCTATTTTATTTTCTGTACTCTCTCTTCTCACCCCCTTTTTTTAAAAAATCCCTCGTTTTTTTTAAATCCCTCGATACAGCCTTTTTTAAGAGAGGGCGAAATCGGTCGGCTGGCATTTTTGTTCTTGAATAACTTTTAATTATGAACGATAGAATTCGTATTCCCTTCATGCTTGCGATATATATATATATGTATATATATATATATATATATATATATATATATATATATATATATATATATATATAACATGAAAATCGGAATCGGAACGGATTCAATCCAAGACAGCAGATCGTTTGAAACATATGTCAAATGCTGCTGAAATATCAGATTTGTAAATGATGAGAATAGCATACAAAGGTGAAAAAGGGAAGAATATAAACGTAACCGCTTATTTATCTACCCTTGTTTCAAATCGGCATACACTAAATATTATCTCTCCCAAAGCTGCATGTTAAGCTAAACTACCTTGTTACACCCCATACAGTTAATTTGTAAAAAACAATGTGTTATTATAATTATTATTTTTTTCTGTAGATTTGACTTTTTATTTTGAAATTCTCCATGATAACCAAAGATTTTTGACGCTATAAGTTTTAAATAGTTTTAAAAAATATGTCTAAACTTCGTTTCTAAAAATCTGTGCTTGGTGCGTATCTTTAAGAGTCAACAAAACTTATACAAGTCTATACTTTTTTCATACGTTTTTTCTCACGATCCCGCTGCATGTTTCCCCAAACAAATGGAAAGAAGAAAATGCATTGTGGATGCACTTTCGGCCGCCATGTAACTCTTGCTTTCCGTACTTTGCTACTCAGTCCTTATTTTCCATGAGTGATGTTTCTGACCAAGGAGAAATAAAATGCTGTTGCCTGGGGTAGAAATTAAATATAAGCAGTAACTGGAGATGACTTGTGTAATTAATTATTTCTGATTTTTTTGCTATGTCACTTATAAGGGTGATGAAGGTAAACGTTTTACCTAGGTCGATGTCATCTGTCTGATAGTTCAGGAACACGAACCTTTGAGTAAGTTCCAAGGAGGCTGTCCTATCAGCAGGTGTTAAATACCAGGATTCCGTATTTCTATTTAGTAAATGGAATCTGGACTATGAAGTATTTTATGATGGGGCCTCTTGATGCCATATTAGAGGTTACTGATACGGCTTTTCTTTCTTCAATGGTTTACAAAGATAATCCTTTTTACACATTCTCTATGTGTTGTGCTCTATACTCCAATGCTGACTCCTTTCACCAATCCTCCAATCCAAACATGGCAAGTCATGAATCAAAACATAAGCATAAACCCAGAACTAGAACCTTTAACGTGGATCCCTACTATCAGGTCTCATATTCCAGCATCAATGGTCTACGTTCCAACATTCCAGAGGTTGAAATACATTTACAGGATACAAAACAGGACCTGATATTTCTAAGCAAAACAAACATCGACTCGTCAGTTTCTATAAATTACTTTATGATAACCGGTTATTGAAACAGGACCTCAATTTCTGACCTACACCACTGCCATGTTCACAAGACGTATGCCTACATAACGGACGAGTTTCTAAGTGGTAGGCGTACATACTATGAAGACCCTGATTTGCTCTATATGTGTTTCCGTGTTTTATTTGCTGACGGCACCGCTTTCGTCTTTGCTCTTGATCGTCCCCTAAATAATGGGATTACTGTAATTTAGCAAATCTTTGATAAATTGACGAGATCCTTTCTGCTAACACTTGTGACACGATTCCTGTCTGTGGTGACTTTAATATTCACAATGTTGAATGGCTAGTCTACTCAAACAAGACTGAAGTTGAAGGAAGGTTTTGTCACGATTTTTCCCTAGCTAATGATCGAACACAGATTTTTGAAAAACCTACTCGTTTTCCCGATGCTGACAGACATTTTGCAAGTCTTCTTGAGATTTTCCTTACAATTTGCCATGAACTGTGATCGTCCGTCGTTCTGTCTCAGCTGTTATCTTCCGATTACTAAAATTAAAAATAAAGATGAAAACAAAGTGAAACTAGGCATCTGAAGTCCCTCTCCATGGAACTATGTATCGATGCTCGATGGTTGACTGGGGCAGACTCAGATGCTTCTTATCAGACGTGCCTCTGCATTCAATGTTTAGAAAGGAATGTGTCCTGTATCTCATCCGATTTTACTGATTGGTATTGAGAGCTTAAAACTCTCCAAGAAATTGCAACAGAAACCAAACTGTCAGCTGCGGCACACTCAAGAATGTGCCGCCACCATTGCTCACAGAAACCACTATTTTAATTGCTTTCAGCGAAATAGATGTTCACACCAAAAGCCGCCTTGAGGACTGCCAGCAACAACTGCAAAAGAGAGATTCACATATCCAATCCATTTAATAAAGAGTGGCTAAAGAGAGGCTCCATTTAGACTGACATTTCTTACGGATGTTTGGGTGTTTGTCTTGACGTCTGTGTATAGAAATTTTAATTTGTTGCTGAGATGCTCTTTTGAGCGGTTTTGGCTGCTGTGTCGGCCTCATCATTTCCTCGAATTCCTATGTGACTTGGGATCCAACAATATACAATCACTTTGGTGTTCAGCAATGATGTTATTCTACATAATAGTTGGATGATCAGTGGGTCATCTAGATTTCTATTTTTCATGTAAAGGAATATCTCATGAATTTATTTACCTACTATCTAATATATATACATATGATAAAAATGGAAATAACATATATATAATTTGCATTTGTATCATATATATATATATATATATATATATATATATATATATATATATATATATATATATATATACATACATACATTAAGAAAGTAACATAAATCAGAACATATATATATATATAAATATATATATATACATAAATATATATATATATATATATATATATATATATATATATATATATATATATATTGATATATATCCTGATTTATGTTACTTCCTTAATGTACTTTCCAACCCGTATGAAAAGTAATACTTTTTACTTTAATCTTGTTATGATGTGTATCGTATTTGGATGAGATGAGATTGCAAAACCTCTATCAATGTGTATATCGATCTAATTTCCATCTTTTTTACTAAACAGTTTTGTTGTTTCATTTTTTACCCCTTTTGTTGTATTTGACATGTTATTCGACGTAGAATATTGAAAATTTTAATTTATAAGCCAGGACAAAACAAAAATTGGTTCTGTAAAAATAAATTAGCATTCTTAGCAGGAGAGAAATCGACTCTGAAATTAGATTTTCAAATCAAAGTTCTCCAGAATTTTAATTATTCAGTCGGATTTCATATATACATTTTTGTTTTTGTTTCCCTGGTAGGATTGGTATTTCTATTGCTTTGACTTTCAGCAAATAAAATATTTGATTAGAAATGGTGACTTCCTTTGAAGATACCCGTTCTCTTTCTTCAATGGTAATAAATCAAAATATGTTAGTGTTCAAACTTATTCACAGCTTCTCGACCAAATTAACTTCTTCACATCAAGATTGTAGTTAAGTATATTCGACTAGCTGTTTTACCCGTCTCACGACAGATTCACAATAAGAATACTATTAAGGAACGAATGATATAAAAACTATGGTAAATGGTTATGATTACACAACTAAAGCAATAAACTTAGAAATCGTTTAATTTTGTTGAGTGACGCTTTAATTGTTAAAAGGTGTATTACTACTAATTACTCACGACTAATTGAGTATATGTATTAATGCGATGACTAGATTGTCAGTCAAATGATAACGAATATTATGGGAGGTTTGAAAATGATGAAATGAATAAACAATTTTGTATGTCTCATGGAGGTGGTTTATGACAAGCATTTAGTAACATTCAGTATGAAGACGACCATGTTGTAGACTACAAGTAAGCAGTCCCGTGGAAATATGTTCCAGAGATGGAAGTTCTTCGAAACAAACTCTGTTCATGTAAATTCCGTTTTATGTTAGGCAAACGAAAGAAGAAAGAAAAGTTATTTTTAGTGGTTGTAATGAAACGAGTTCTTGCTGTGAATGTCTTACAAGAAGGAACTAGAGATTCGAGCACTTTTAATAGCGATAATGATATAGTGGAGAAAGACGAGTAAGGTCGCTTCTGTGAGAAAGAAGCTTGCGAGAACATAAGAGACGATTCCCTAACTATTGCGAATTCGATTTTGAGTGGCCTATCATCAAATGTGGCATCAGCACTTCATCTTAGGACGTATCTGACTCTTAGAATCGATATTATTTTCTATTTGTTCATTGTGGTTTTAATCTCATTAAAACGACATTCAGAAGTTATGTTAGAGTTTCATATTCTCGCAGGAAAGTTTTAAAAGAAAAACATCAGCACGAACGCTTTGGCACGATTAGTTAATGTAGGCGATACTTTCGACTAGATTTCAAGTTCCTAATTCTAATAACCTAACAATAGTTATTATACGGATAGACAATCTTTGTGTTTGATATATTTTCTATAGAAATAGATGTAATTTAAGTACAAGTGAATGGCGCACTGGTTACGAGCACAGACCATGCATCAGTAACTCATATTCAAACCTATTCGCAATATACAGAGTGTTGCAACAAAATTCGACACTTGACAAAAAAAACACATGGCAATAAAAAGAAAAGTTGTATATGCAATGAACCGAAAGTTAATTCAGCAACAGTTAAAGTTACATACTACATTATTTTTCAATGTACCTGCTACCGGAGGACACGACGATCTCAAGGCAGGCGCGGAATAAGTCACACGTTTTGGCGACCATGTCCTTATCTATAGCAACGAACCCCTCCACGATGACAGCCTTCAGATAATTGACTGTTTTGTTGGCATGCTTGTTGGTGTTGGACTCGATCACGATTCAAAAGAAATAAGCAATGAGTTTTCAGTCGGGTGAGGAATGCGGTCAATGGTCTGGCCACCAGTGGTTAGGAACATTGTTGATTATTGAGCAGGCACGTCTTGGTCGTTTTGGCATTGCGTGCGGGAGCGGAGTCCTGCTGGAAAACGTAGGGGTGTCTGGCAGCGATCTTGACCATCCAAGGATACACGCTCCTCAGCACATCCTGGTATTTTATTTACTTTTTGTCAAGTGACGGATGTTTGCTTTGTATTACCCGCTCTTACTGAAGCAGAGAAAATGTATGAACATCTATTTTTTTATGAATTTGTTGTAAATTAATAGTTTATTTTAAGAATCATTTGAGATAAATATACAAGTTGAACGCCAACAAATGTCACTAATCAAAGCGTTAATACAATTCACAATCCTTTCTATAATGCAACTCTATTTGGTACAAACAAACTTCAACTGTATTTGTCCTGCAAGTTCTATCCATGATGATCGTTAAATGAGATTCGGGACACTTTAGTGATAGTCTCATCAGTAGGAAGCGTGATCCTTATTCGACTTCACACTCACCATTGTAAGACGGGTACTATAGCTATTAAAGTTTACCTGATGACAAACAAACATTCCGTTTATTATTTGTATTAATAATAATACAAGTAATGCCATTATTATTAGCAGTACTTTTATTTGTGTAATAACACTCATCTTTCTACATGAGACTTAGCTGCTTAAAATGATCACTTAGAAATGTTACAGTATTTGAAAAAAATAATCTTATAATTGGTACCATTCCTTTCAGTTTTTCTTTAGTATTACCTCATTTCTAGTGAGTTTGTATTAAAAGTATTAATTCAAATTCGACGCCCTCTCAAACCTATTGTCAAATTCCCCCTACTGATCTTCGCTTTATAAAGAGATATGGTCCGCTAATCTTATATAAATGTAATATATGTGTACCAGTGTGAATTAATGACGTTATAAAATGTCATATTAATCTTAACATTATTAATACATGATAATAGTTATCTACGCTTTACTAGGTATTTTTGTTTATAGTTGGTTTTATTGTTCTAATAGTCAATTTTTATGGGATTTCATTAACAGGGGAATATTTGTGCTATCAAAAAAGAAAAAGAGACATTACCAAATAGTAATTAAAATAGTTATTTAACATTATTTCGTTTGTTTTCATTGGTAACATAATGCAGGAATTGGTAAACAAATATTAATAGTAGAGTTGACAGACGTGTTTGGGTTTTGATGTGTTTTAGATTGCGGCGAGCACCTACTTTTTGCGTCCACATTCTAGCCCTCATTATCTAACAGATACATATTTGATTACAAAAAGGACAGCGTATTTTTATACAGTACTTTTAGAAGTATTACCAAATTGTGCAGTCAAATGACTAAATAGAAACATTGTCAAAAATAATACTCATGTATTTTATTTATAACATGTATATTATTTATGATTAAATGTTTATAATGTAATAATTTTTATGTCCGTATAGGACAAGGATGTTGCTAGTTATATGAATTAAATGTCATCACAATATATATATATATATATATATATATATATATATATATATATATATATATATATATATATATATATAGATGATAATTTTATTTACACAGACATGTACAAAATCTGCGACACTGGCATGTCGATGTTATCGATCAACAGTTACTATAAACTGAGATCTCATCAGGCAGAGTTAGAATCCGATCTTAACCTCAGATCATATTTGGAGAGAATGAAGTGGAGGGATAGAGAAAGAGAAGTAAAAGAAAAGACATTTAACATTTCAAAAATTAAGGCCGTTAAAAAATTAAAATTAAAAATTAAAAATTAAAAAATCTTAAAAACAAAAAACAAAAAATCTAAAATCTAAAATCTGAAACAAAACAGGGCAAATAAATAAATAAATAAATAAATAAATAAAAATATATAAGATGGAAAGAGGACAAATAATGAGGGGA